>WOXC01005186.1:35000-635000 GCA_011680675.1 Gymnobelideus leadbeateri | reverse complement strand
CCCGCCCGCGCGCTCAATGATCGGGGGCGGGGTGGGGGCAGGACCGAGTCCGAGAGGGCGGGGCTCCCGTCTCTCCTTGCTCCTTGCCCGGCCCCGCCCCTTTGGCGAGCCGACCTTCCCCCGCGGATACAAAGTATAGTCTGGGGGGCGGGGCCGGAGCCCAGCGGCTACTAAGTAGCTCCAGCCTGACGTCACCGCCCGGCTCGGGGCGAGCTGCCCTGGGAGCGCGCGGGGGCCCGCCAGGCCAAAGGTCTGGAGGCAGAAGATGAGGCACTAGCGGAGTGGAAAGGTATCCGGATCCCCGCCGAGGGACGAGCTTGTGTCTTCTCCTTACGCCCTTCCCGTGCTCTTAGGCCGTGGCATGCTAGCACTGCGGGCAGCTCTGGCCTGGACTCCTCAGTTTGGCAGCTGGCCCGGGACAGGAGGGGAGACTGTGGGAAGGCCAGGGGTGTGGGTTACTTGCTTCCCCCGACCTATAGGGACCTCGTGGGTAAAATGAGGGCCTCCGATTTTGTGGCTCCAGTGCCCCCTTCAGTTCCCAGTCCAAGACCCTGTGACCTGAGATGAGGGCATTAATTCAAAGGTTATCGCAGTGACGAGGAAAAGGGGATGAGAGTCGCTACTGGGCAAGGAAAGGCCTGGCCCAAGTGGGGGCTGAGGGGGCAAGACCTGGTCACTGCTTGGTTTGGAGAGGATGAGGAAGACAGAACCTGAAGGAAGACCCCAAGGATCTCACGTTGGGGAGGGCTGAAACAGTACAGGAAAATTTGGAGAAGTGGGGACTTGGGAGGAAGCTGGCCTGGAGCTGTGCCACAAACAGTTGGTAATACAGGGTGTCCCAAAAAATTCAGTGCAGTTTCAAACCATCCTGAAATTTGGGGGGCAGATACCCTATAAAGGGCTGGAGCTGAGGAGGAGACAGAATTGGGGGTCCTTGACATCAGGGTCCAACTTGAGCCCTGGGAGTTGATGAGAAGGAGCCCAGACCAGAGTCTGGGCTGATGCCTCCCTGTAGTGCCCACGGAAGGTCAGGCAATATATACAATGAGCTTTCTGAGTCTTCCCATGTGGCCTCAGATACTTACTGGCAGGGTGCCTTTGGGCAAACACTGTCTACCTTAGATCTTTCATCTTTAACATAGGGATAATAATAGCAATAACTGAATAATAGCACCAGTGAATTGAAACTGAAAAGTGCTTAGGCTCTGTCTAAACTCTCCTTGTTAGGATTGTCACTGAGAGTGACTGAGGCTGGTCAGAGCCAAGGGAGGGCCAGGCCATGGAAAGCAGGGGAGGACAGAGGGCCTTCCAGGAGAGGATGGGTGACAGTGGCTGACTCTTCCAAGAGGAAGAAGAGGAAAAGCTGCCCCTGGAGTGAGCAGTAAAGAGGAACCTGGCCACGGTGGCCTCAAACAGAGCTCAGGCTCCCCAGGGTGCCATTCAACTCACTGTTTCTTCACTCAGGCTTTTGTCAATAGCTGTGGTCTTCCAACGAAATCAAAGGTCCAGTTCTTATTCATCTCCCCTTCCCTTCCAGAAATATCCCTTCTACTTTTCACTCCCAGAAAAAGGCGGGGGGAACAGTTCTGAAACTAGCCAGGCCTGGCATTGTATGCAGGGTTCCATCCCCATGGTTCACCATCTCAGGAGAAAAGGGGGAGGCAAGAGTCTTCTGGGCCATCTACTTGGGGCCCTGCTCCCCTTACTTGCCATCAGAGTACCTCCAGGCTTGATGGCTTCTCTCTAATCTTCCTGCTCTGTGGGCACAGGACCCTTCCATTACATTCAGGTGGTATGTTCCCCAGTCAGTGGGCACCTGCCTTGCTTCTGCTGCTGGCCTCCACCCAAAGGACTATCACACAGATTTTGCATACAGTTGTTAGATACCCAGTGTGCCTAAGACCTGGGTTTATGTAGTGGAAGGGACTGAGAACAAGTCAAGAGGAACTATTCTCCTAGGGGAAGGGGTGGGGCCCAGACTGGAAGTCAGTCACTAAGTCTCTCTAAACTGCCACAAGCTTCTTGTAGAATTTCAATGCTCTGGACCCTTTCTGAAGTATTCAATGAGAAGGGTCTGAGGAGGAGGAGGAGCCCCAGCCCCTGGGCTGGGCACCAAGGTGGGCAGAGAGAGAGATTTGTGCTTCCTGGACCAGACCCTGAAGGGAGACAGGCCACATGTTGTTCACTGAGCTGAGGATTCAAGGAAGGAAATCTAGGCCTGTGCTTTATGCTAAGGGGACGGGAAGGAGGAAGGAGACTGGCAGGGACTGCAGTGAGGTGTGACACAATAGAGAGGAAGAGGCTGCAGGCCTAGGGACACAGGCAGGTAGGAAGGAAACTGGAGGCCTGTGCTGGTGGGCAAGGAGGGGAGAGTACCCAGAGCAGAGTCCTTTTGAGAGGGGTAGACCCCCGAAGGGGAGCAGATGCCCTCCTCCACTCAGCCTGCCCAAGGATGCCCATATGTTCTTTCCTTTGAAGGGCTCCCAGTGACCACTTCTTAGGCCTCATCCTTCTGGAGCCCTCTGCAGCTCATGCTTGGGCCGAGCTCCTCCCACCCCTCTCCTGCCCTGGCCTAGCTGATCCTGCCTGAGGCCCTCCACTCTCCTCCACAGCTGATACAGCAATGGCTGACTGACCACATCACTGGAGACTTAGAGTTGCCTTGAGCTCAGTGTTAAGTCTGAACTGGCTCACTCCAGATGCTGGGATGATAGATGGGGGGCCGTGTTCCTGCCCTTCACATTGTCTTGATGTAGCTTCACAATAATTATCACGTTGTAAAAGTTAAATAGGAATTGTTTAAATGTGATTACAGCACTAGTCACAGACAACTCTAAACATACCTGGAATAGGAGACAACCCCTCTGACTTACTCCTAAACCCTTGAGGGGACAATACAGCAGCCTGGCCCTAAGACTGTAAGCCCAGGGCATGCTTGAAACACTGTGCTAAGCATGGTAACAAAGACAGGAGCTGGCCATCCAACCCACAAAATCAGGGGGTGGCCAGGGAGGATCACTTTGGTCCAGAAAGTCACATGGATGGTTAGTGGGGCCATCCGGAGTGCATTGACACAACCCATTCAGAAACAATGGCCAAAGTGATTTGATCATAGTTCAAGCTACCAGAACTGGAGAGACTTTCCAGAAAAAATTCCAGGAGAATCAGTCACTAGTCTGGAGAAGAGAATCCCAGAGCCTAAGGTTATTCATCTTGGGAGACAGATATTGGGGGAGGAGTAAAATCATGGGAAGGCTACTGTGGGAGGAGGGAGGCTGCCTCCTGTGTGTGAAGTCTCCTCCTCATCTGGGCCCCCTAGAGTCCCTAGCTTCTTCCAGAGGACTGTGGCAGTGACCCCTACATGGTCTTTCCCATAGGCGAGCTGCCTTAATCTCCAATGGCTGTGGCTGTAGTGTCTCCCAGTCCCTGAGGGGCTCTCAGCACAGGGCTAGGCCTCCTCCGGCCAGCCAGCTGCTCTTCCTCCTCCTCAGCCTTCTATGTTGGCATAGTTTGTCTCCCACCCACTGTCTCCAATTCCTATTTTCTATAGAAATAGACTTTAGAAAATAGGAAACTGTCATGAGTCCTAAGTCCCCTCTTCTCTTGCCTACATTGCAAAGCCCCTTGATGTCATCGCCAGCCTCTCCCCTCCCTTCCTCTCTAGGCTTCCCTCCTGACTCTCCCTGGTCTTCCCTGGACTGCTTTCCCCACCGGAAGTAACCTCTAGCCCTGGGGCTCTCCCTCAGATTGGCCCCATCTTCCCAGAAGCTCCATTTTAAAGTGCTCCCCTAGGCCAGCCATGTCTTCATTCCTCTCCAGGTTACCTTGTTCATGCTCCCTGATCTTCTCTGCCATGCTAAATACCTTCACCTGTCCACCCTTCTTCCTCTGGAAAGGAAACTTTGTTGAGAGCAGGGAGTATCTGTCTATGGGCAACTAGGTAGCACAGTGGATCGAGTGGGCCTGGTGTCAGGAAGACTCAGCAAATCCTGCCTCAGACAAGCTATGTGATTCTGGGCAATTCACCTCACCTTGTTTGCCTCAGTTTCCTCTGTCAAATTAGCTGGAGAAGGCAATGGCAAAACTCTCCAGTATCTTTGCCCAGAAAACCCCAAATGGGGTCAGGGAGAGCCCAAGGTCTGGGACAAGTGAGCGATGACTACAAAGTATCTTCCTGCTTGTAACTGTATTCCCAGGGCTTAGCGCCATGCACTTGATGCAGGCTTCTTGGCTTCTTTCCTCAGTCCTTTCGAGCAGCCAAGCCTTTAATGAGTACCCTCCATCCCCAGACCTTCCATGTCCTCCAACAGACACCTCTCTCCTCTTCAGCTTCTCCATTCTGTCTCCTTCCCACTACTCTCAAACAGGCCTGTCTCCCGAATCCTTAAAAAAAACCCTCTTCTGACCTTACATAATACAAGCTAATAAATGCATAGTGATTGTTTGACTCAAGTTACCACTGTCTCCAGCCTTTTTTTTTTTTTAAAGCAATTGGGGTTAAGTAACTTGCTCAAGGTTACATGGCCAGTTATTTTATGTGTGGGTGCTAAGTAACTGAGGTTGGAACCGATCCCAGGTCCTCCCGACTCTGGGGCCAGTGCTCTTACTCACTGTACCACCTAGCCACCCCTCTCTCCAGCCCTTTAATCCACCCTCCCCCAAACTTCTTTATTTCTGGTTAGCAGCCTCTAGGCCATCCTCAACTCTTGTTTATTCAAGATACACAATCAATGGTCATGTCTCTTTAAAAAAAAAAAAGATTTTATTGATCTTTTGTTTTCATATCACCCAGATTTACCCCCCTGTAATGCTCCCCCTCCCAGGAAGCAATCCTATAAAAGAAAGGATTGTTTTTTCATCAAAAGAAACAAAAAAAGAGGGTGAAAAGAATAAAAAATAAAACCTATCAACATATTGAAAAAAAAGTCTATTTTTATATGCAATATCCTGCATAAAGGCCTCTCACTTCTGTGGAACAAGAGGAGGACTCTTCTTTTATCTTCCATTCTTCACAATTACAGGTCAAGGACACCACCATCTTCTGGGTTCTTCGAGCTCCCTCTCAGCCCCAAGATGCAGTATGGTGCCAAGGCCTGGCATTTTACCTCTGCAGCCTCTCTTGTCAATTTCACCTCTGCAACTTTTCTTGTCAATGTCACCTCTATAGGATCTCTTGTCATTTTGCCTCAGCAACATTTCACCAGTGCTGCCCTTCTCCCTCCTCTAACATTGCCCCCAGCCTAGAGCAGGTCCTCAGTCCCCTGTGCCTGGTCTATTGCAATAGCTTCTGGAGGGCTGGCCTGTCTCCAAACTCCTCCCCTCTTCAAGCCACCCTCCACTCAGTTGTTAATAGTGAGAATGCCTATGTGCTTTCTCTTTCTTCACACCCCCCCCCCCACCACTCAGTCTTTAGGAGTCTATCTCTCCCTCCCTTTTCCTTTTCTTTTTCTGTTCCCCCCCCCCACTTTGTCTCTCATCTCCATCTTTCTCTCTTGTGTCTTTTATATAATATCTCTTTTAAGAAATATTTGTTCATTAACTCTTCTGGTCAATGTAACGATCTAAGACAATTCCAAAAGACTCATGATAGAAAATGCTGTCCACATCCAGAAAAAGAACTATGGAGTTTGAATGCAGATGGAAACACATGCTTTTCTCTCCCTTTTTTGCTGTTGCTTTTTGGTTTTTCTTTCACAACATGACAAATGTGGAAATATGTTTAATATGATTGAACATATATAGCCCATATCCAATTGCACACCATCTTGGGGAGGTGGGAGTAGAGGGAGGGGGGAAAATTTGGAACTCAAAATCTTATAAAAGTGAATGTTGATAACTAAAAATAAATCAGTAAATTACTTTTTTAAAAAAATATTCGTTCAAAGGTGAATTGAATGGAAGTTGAGGGGGAGCTGGATGCCCTGCTGGGCACTGACAGCATTCAAGGAAGGAGCCCTAGGACTGTGCTGGGTCTCCATGGCAGAGGAAGAAAGGAGGGGATGTTGAGAAGTAGAAGCCTTGAACTGAGTCCTAGGGGTGGGGGGGTGGCACTAGGAGAAAAGAGCTCAGAAGCCCCGGGGGTTGGTCCCAAGGAAGGACAGAAAATGGCTGGGCTCTGGGGAAAGCCTGAGAGGGTCAGGTTTCCTAAGGTTGACTGTATCACCACCCTACTCAAGAAGCTGCCAAAGCTCCCTCTTGCCTCTGGAGCCAAGGACAAATGTCTTGATTTAGCTTTGAAAGATCTTCACAGTCTGGCTCTGCTGTGCGGCAGGTAGAGTTACTTTCCCTCGTGCCTTCTCCCAGCGCGTGCAGAGCCCTGGGAAGGAAGTGCTGTTATCATCTCCTCTTATAGACGGGGAAACTGAGGAACGGAGGAGTCAAAGAACAGGCCCAGGGCCCAGGTGATGTTTGAACTCAGGCTTTCCCATTTCTAGGTCCTGCGTCACTCCCTGCCAATCCACCCCCACTCACCTTTCACCTGTGACTCCCAGAAGTTGTGGCACTTCCATAGGCCACAGCCTCTCAGCAGATGGCTAAAGCAGGTAGAGGGCAACGAACAGGCCGCAAAAGGGTCAGTGAGTCAGGGAGGCATCTCCCTCCAGCATCTGAAGACATGCCCCAGCAGAATAGGCAGATAACAATCTGCTCCAATGGCCATGACAGGCCACCGAAGCAGGCAACGTTTGGTGCCCAGGGCTTGGTCAGACATGGAGAAGGCCAAGGTCATCCCCTGTGTCCCAGCCATAGCCAGTCATCCTGACTTCAGGGAAGCTGAGGATTTTGTGCAGCTTTGCCTCATTTCAAATCAATTCAGGGCAGTTCAAGATGACAATGGCAGAACACGGGAGGAAGGCTCCATTTGCAAGCCAAGAAAGGCAAAAGAGAAGGCCTGGGAAGGTGTTTCCAGCAAGATGGATGGAGACCATCTCTATACTACCACCATCCCACCCCATCATCTCAGCTCACCCCAACCAGAAGGCCCTGGCAAGCTCCCCCACCAAGTGATGGTCTGGGAGCCCCCAAGGAAAGGCCCTGGAACAAGGCTGGTCCCTCCTCCTTCTCCTCTGGACATTCTGGCACATGATGGGACATGACTGTCGTTTGACAACCCCCTACCCCAGATCCCTTCCCAGGTGCTTGAATTCACCTTCCCAGCACCCACAACCTGGCCTTGGATGTGCCTACACTCACCTACTGCCTCCCAGCTGGCCACTAGCTGTCCTCCCTCTCTCCATTCCTGGCTCCCCTCGAGCCTCGGTCTAAATCCTGCCCTTCCCAGGGCCTTGCCCCCTCCCCTCCCCTATCACGTGGCTTTCCCGTCTGGATTCGAGCTCCAGGAGCGCAGGGACCTCCCCGGCTTTTTTTTTTTTTTTTGTCTTTCCTGTATCCCCAGCACTCAGGCCACTACAGGCACACAATAGGCGCTAAAGAAATGCTTGAAGAACTGAGATAATCTAGTGCAACCTCGGCATTTGACAAAACGGGAAACTGAGGCACAAAGCGCGGAAGGGCCTGCCCCTAGTCATCGGGCTGGTCCGTTGGGCCACAGGCTCTCCCCCGGCAGAGATAGGCGGGTGGGGGTCAGCTCAGGCCCAAAATCCAGGCGGAGCCAGCCCAGGCGCGGAGGTGGGAAAGGGGCCCGAGGCGGAGCGGGCGGGGCCTTGAAGACCACGATCAGCAAGTGGACTTAGGTCCCTGCCCGCCAGCCCTCAGCAACGTGGGGGTCACATCCGGACCAGGATTGCCAGGCCTGCCGAGCTCCCCGCCCCTCCCCCTAGGTCTTTTTCTCCACCCCACCCCCTCTTGAGGGGGAGGGGGAGATTGGGAGTAGTAGTCAGGGCGACCACTTTCGCCGCCTTCGATTGGCTGAGACTTCGAGCGCCGCTGGTCCGGATTAGTCCAAAGCCGAGTCAGGCCCCGCCCCACTCCCGTCTTTCCTCCGAGGCTCTATCGCCCCGGGGTCCCAGCTTCCGGCGGAGCCACCTCCTCCCCTCCCTCCCTCTCTCCTACTTTAGTCTCCGAGGCAACCGCCCCTCCCTCCCGGGTCCCGCGGCGTGCGCCTGCGCCCTCACCTGCCTCTCGGTCCCCTCCCTTTCCCCCGCCCCCCGAGTGGCGCGCCTGCGTACTCCTCCGCATTCCACGGCTCTCCGCCTCTCTCTTGCGGACGGCCTATGGGGAGTCGGGTCGCCGCGCGCTGCTTCCTGGAAAGTGTAGTTCCCGCAGGGAACTGGGCGCACCGCGCCGCAAAGGCTGCAGGGACATGGAGTCCTCGATGTGGTTGTGCGCATGTGCGAGAGGCTGAGAGGGGGGGGGGGCTTTCGGGGGCGCGCGGGCGGGCGGGGGACCCAGCGGTGGACACGGACACGGACACGGACACGGGCACGGGCACGGGCGTGGGTCCCGACACCGAGTCGGGCGCGGGCTCAGAGGGAAGTGGGCGGACGGACAGACG
Organism: Gymnobelideus leadbeateri; assembly: GCA_011680675.1. Taxonomy (NCBI): domain Eukaryota; kingdom Metazoa; phylum Chordata; class Mammalia; order Diprotodontia; family Petauridae; genus Gymnobelideus; species Gymnobelideus leadbeateri. The sequence goes on along the minus strand of WOXC01005186.1, from coordinate 626,548 downwards.
TGCCCGCGGTGAGCGACCTGAGGGGGTGGGGGGGGGGGAGACAAAGGGGAGGGGGCGGGGCGGCGAGGGAGGGGACCCCCGCCTCCCGGACCCCGGACCCTCCTCCCTTCCCCCCTTTCTGTCAGCTGCCCCTCCCCCGTCAATGGCTCTCTCGCCTGCTCCTGCCCCTCCCCCTCGTAGCCGTCTCTCCCCTGCATCCCTCCGCCTCGGCCTCCCCAGGTTCCCTCCTCTGCCCCTCCCCCCTGCCCTTCCTCCTTCCCGCCCCTCCCCCCCGCTCTTCCTTTCCAGCCACCCCCCTTCCCCCCTCTTTTTCCTTCCACACCGCCCCCAGGCTCGGTGTAAACCGAGGGCTTGGGTTCACATCCCAGCCCCACGCTTAATAGCCCTGTGAACCCCGGCCTCAGTTTCCGTGTCCTTAAAGTGAGGGGCCTGGGCTGACTTTTCCGCCGGTGGGGGCGGGGCGCATTAAGGGCAGTCTCCATCTCCCCCCCAGGCTCCAGCAGCTGCGCCCCCCATGGAGGTCACGCCCCCCTTGCTGCCCCCCCAGGGGGGCCCCGTGAAGCAGGAAGCCCGCGCGGCCGAGGCCCTGGCCCCCGACTCCCCGTGGTGCCGCTTTCGCCACTTCCACCTGGGGGATGCCCCCGGCCCCCGAGAGGCCCTGGGCCTGCTGCGGGCCTTGTGCCGGGACTGGCTGCGCCCCGAGGTCCACACCCAGGAGCAGATGCTGGAGCTGCTGGTGCTTGAGCAGTTCCTGAGCGCCCTGCCCGCCGAGATCCAGGCCTGGGTTCGGGGCCGCAGGCCTGAGACGGGCGAGGAGGCCGTCAGCCTGCTGGAGGAGCTATGGGTGAGCGGGGCAGAGGGGAGGGGTGCTCCGTGCCTCAGTTTACCCCCCAGGCAGCTCTCACAGCCTGCTTCACCCCTGCCCTCTTCCGTGGCCCGGTTCTGGCAGGAGGGGGGAGGCCAGGGCGGGTGTAGATCTAGTGCCACCCCAGAGGGGCAGCTTCCTGGGGGGGAGAAAAGGTGTTGTGCAGGACGGGGGTGATTCTTCCGGCTCTGGGGGGGAGGGAACCAGCCCCAGGCCACAGAAGCCTTCAGGGAGGCAGCAGGGGCTGTGCTAGGGGTGCAGGGTCAGCCTGAGGGAGAGTCTGGGCTCCCACCTACAGTGCCCTTTCAGAGCCAAGTCAGGGGTCCTCCTCCTGCCCTCCCCCTCCTACCTGCTGCCTTCACCTCCATGACCCCACCTTCCGTCCTTGTGTCAGGGGCGGGGGAGTTGTTGAGTTCTCCTTGAAGAGGTGGGAGCTTCTGGAGGGATCGCCGTCAGTGCCTTGCCCAGGCCTTGGCTCCTCCTGAGTCAGAAGGACCCATCTTGTGGGAGGAGGGGTGGGGTGTCTTTCCTTCATGCAGATCCTCCGTGAGCTTCCCCTTTGGAGGAAGCCAGGACCACTGTGAGGGCCCAAGGCCAGCCTTGAGCTCAGCGGCCTCTGGTGACTTGCTGGGAGGGAGCAGGGACGGCTGCTGTTCTCCTGGGTCCCCTTTGGTTTTCTCCTGCCTTTAGAGAGGAGAGAGCCCTGCAGGTGTGTTGCACTTGTTTTAGCGGGCCCTTAGCTTGTGAAGCAGACAGCTGAGCACTCCAGAGACTGGGCTGCCTGCAAGCCCGCTGGCACACATAAGTTCCTCCCTTCCCCCACTCAGAATCCCTAGCTTCCTAAGCACTTAGTGGCAGTGTTGTCTCCTCTCCACACAGCACCTGCCTGTAGTGCCTTGGTGGTGGTCTGGTTTTGCTAGATGGTTCTTGGTGGGCATGTCGTTTTCCTGAGAGAAGATGAGCCAGAGGTCAGGGTGGATTCCATTTTTTCTCTGTGACCCAAGGCTTAGTACATTGTCATAAATGCTTTTTGCTTGATTAATCTAACCTGACTGATCCTGGCCCACTTTGAACTATGGGCCTTTGGCCCCCCCACTCCTGCTCCGGGCCCCAAGTCTCACTTCATACATTTCTCTCCATTAGAGTTGGCTCGTGGTCCCCAGCTTGCCGTCTTTGGGCCTCAGCCTGTTGTCAGCCAGGGCGAGAGCCATCTCTCCCACCTTTGCAGTCTCCACAGATGTGATGAGGGCCTTTACCCAAGCCTGGGCCCCTCCCCAGGGAATGCAGGGGTCCATTCTCTTGCTATTCCCGCCACTGCCCAGAGGCGCTCTCAGTCAGCTTTGGCTAGCTGGCCGAGCCAGGGTGGCCTGCACTTGATTCCTTTGGCCTTAGACCTCTGCAACAAGCTCCACGGTCATTAGGTTCAGGTTCGTCTCCTCTTCCCCAGCCATTCCTCCCTATTGCCTTTCGAATGTCTGGCTTCCGGGGCTGTCTGTGGTTTGGCAGCTCTCAGCCCCTTTCTACCTCTCCGCCTTATCTCCAACCCTTTGCCCTCCAGCTGGCCGGGGGCTGCAGAGCTTCCCTGTGCCCTTTTGGCTTACTGCTCCTCTTCCTGGTGGGTTAGCTTCACTTGAAGTGGTGCCGTCCTTGGACAGAGAGCCCGGCAGCAACCTTCCACCCAGGCTGCACGTTCTTCACACGGAGGCTTTTCTGCCTGGGTGTCTCAGCCCATCTCTAGACTGGAAACTCCATGAGGCCAGGGACCATGAGTCTTAGTAGATTTTTTGAAAACGTGGAGTCCAAAACCTTGGTTCTGTTCCAGGCTTGGGGGTGGGAGAAGAGAGGATTACCCGAGAGTGTGGACAGCCTAGCCTGTAGGAGGCATCAGTGAAGGCCCCAGAAGTGAACTCCGGGCCTCCCTCCTGCCAGCTCATCCAGATCCTCCCCACCATTGGGGGCCCAGCTGCAAGCTCCCTCCTTGTGCCTAGACCAAAGATCTCTGTGACAGTTGCCGCCCTGTCTCATGGGTCCTTGCTTTTCTTGGAGTAGGTTCCTAGGGGTGCCGTGGCCCCAGCTGGGTGCCAGGGCTAGAAGTCCCCAGGTGAGCTCAGCCCCATCTCTTTCCTGGTACCTTTGGGACCTTGATGCCTTCCTTCTCTTCCTCCTCCTCATTTCCTTTCCACTTAGGTCACCTCTGCTGCTCTTCCTTCCCCTCCAGTCATCCTCCCCTTGGGGCCCTTCTCAAGGCAGGCATTTTCTTCTAAATGCTTTGCCATTGTCTCTGGACTCTTCTTTCACAGAATTCTTCATTGTACCAAACACACTAGTCTGGGACATGGACCTCTCCTGCACAAGGCCCTCAAAAGAGACTTCGGCTTAGGTGCCGTTGCCTCACGTGTAATCTCGGACCTTCCCTGCAGTTCAGAAGCCTCCATATCACCCCCATTGTCCACGGTCAGGCCAGGTTCAACAGCTAGCCTGCGGTAGTTGAACTACCAGGCTCTAGACATTTTAATTGGGCTTCGAAGCCCAACCTAGGGGTAGATTAGACAGGTAGATGAAAAGGGGGGATGTCTAAGGAGTCAGGACCAGAATATTGCATAGAGGAGAGAAGCTTGTCCTTTGGTAGAAGCATAGTGTAGCTACAAGGTTAGGGCAGCCCCTGGGAGGGAAGGGGGCTTTGTGCCCCTACCTCCAGCCTTAAGGGGGTTACTTTGGCAGCTCTTTTGGGTGGCAATAGGGAAGGCATTTCAGGCTTCCAAAGTGGGTTCTGACCACATTTGTAAGATACTTCCCCAGACAGAGATCCCTTCCATAGTCAGGGGAGTTTAAGGAGGCTGGTGTGGATGCTGGAGTTGTTGTGGGAAAAGCTCTCTCCGGGACACAGCACCCAGCAGAGTAGTGAGATCTCCAGCTAGAGAAGGTCACATGCCGTGGGAACAGATAGGGAGGTGAGAATGTGGGGATGTGGACCAAGAAGTGTGACAGTCCCTGCTCTCTCAGCTGCAAGTCCTGGGCCTTGATGCCTTCCAGGGGCTCCTCCCCAGGATGAGAGGATTGGTCGTTTTCCCGTTTTCTTGCCTGGGTGGGGTCAGGAGGAAAGGGCAGGGCCCAGAGTGGGCACGGCCCTCTTAGAATGCATCATCAGAGGGCCCGGGCTGTTCCAGGGCCCTGTCATCTTGCTTGTGGGGCCATGGCTCCATTGCCCTTGCCTGCAGAATGGAGAGAAGCATCTTTGTGTTCCCTCCCTGGGGCCTGAGAGCTGTCCGCACTGCATCACGTTTCACTCCTCTCCTCAGGTCTTCCTGACTGGCACCCACTGCTGGCTTTCCTGTGCCTTGAGAGAGCACTTGTTTTACTGGGGGGTGAACTAGTGGATTGGGAGCAAGGCTGTGGATGTGGATGAGTCTGGGGCAGAGATGGAACCAGGACCCGGATCCTTTCACCCCCTCCTGAAGTGGCTGTAAATCATTAAGGGTCTCAGGTTCGAGGGAGGGAGCCTTTTAATAGAGTCTGAACTGACCTTTCCAATCTCTGAAGCTTCCCCTTTGCTGGGGAAGGTATATCCACACCTCCAGATGATCATTAAATAGGTTTTCCCACCATTTCAGGGCCCAGTGACGTCCCAGGATCGGCCCCAGGAGCTCAGGGGCCAGCGAGAGATGACAGGTACCACTGGAGTCCCCACCGGGAAGGAAGATGGTGGTATGATATCACTAGGTGAGAAGCAGCCCCTCCCCACTCCCCACGAGAAGAGGAAAGGCAGGAAATTGGGCCTTGGGGGAGGCCAACATGGACCATCCCCTTGCAGAAGCTTGATGGCAAAGGGGAAGTGGGCAGGGATGATGCTGACCCTCATTCAAACCTAGACCCTTAGCCCCAGCTCTGTAGGAACCGTTTCTCAGGCCCTAGTTGGTCCATAGCCTCCCCCATGATTCTGGCCTGCCCCTAGTCTTATCTTCATTACTTTTCCCATTCTGCCTTAACAGAAACCCCAAATCCCCAGCTGTGAAGTTAACCCTCTCCCTGACCCTGTCCCAAGCTCAGCCATGGACAGTTATCCTTCCTACTATGAAGCCTGTCATGGGTCCTGATGCCATATGCAGCCCCAAACCTGACCCCTGTTCTCCTATCAGGACCCTCCCCTTATCTGTAGCATATCCTCCAGTTTCTGCTCAGGTGACCTCCTCTCTGAACTCATTTGCAGAGCTCTGGCAGTCAGGATCCCATTCCTGGGCCTGGTGTGAGCCCAGCCATCAATGACCCCTGACAGGAGACTGATCTACTCAGTCTGTCTCTGCTCCCCCAAGTCCACTGGGTCACAGACCTTGGGGATGTTTGCCTTGGAGAAGAGAAGGCTGGGGTGGGGTGGGGAGGAGAGAGGTGTACCAGTACCAGGAGCAGTGGCTGCAGGTGTCAGGAAGTGCTTCTAATCACTCATGGCAGGTGGCCTCCCAGTCCCACTCAACTATTGCTGATGGGGCCATGTGGGGATCTTCATGGAGGGAAGGATTAGACCAGATGGACTCTTCCTGGTGGTCAGGGAATTGACTGACATTTATTCAGCACTGCCTCCATCCCTGGCACTGGCCCCTCTGTGGAAGCAAGAAGGAGGTGGATATAAGATGTCCTATTGACAGGCTTGCCCGAGGTTGTTGATGGCATACCTAGGCCAGGGGCCTAGGGCCTCCAAGTCCAACCTGGAGCCTTTCCCTCACACTGTCTCCTGTGCCCTGGCTGTTCTGTTTGCAGATGGCCCAAAGCCAGGAGGCTGTGGTGAGCTTCCAGAACTATGGGGGCATTGGGGTAAAGCTCAGAAGGTGAGATTGATATTTGGCTTTAAGGAATACAGTCCACACCATGTTTACAGAGTGATTTGGCCTGATAGTCCAAAGACACAAGTAAAAGGCCTTGTCCTCTGAAAGCTAAACACCTTCTGTGCTGATGCCATGTGCGTGTCAGAGTTAGGCCAGAGAACTTGGAGGGGACAGGAAGGGCAGGTAAAAGGTAAGAGTCAGGAACAGGGTAGGGGAAGAGCCATTGGGTCTTAGTGGACAGCCAGCTGATGGGCAGCCCAGGAAGCTGTCAGACTTCAGAGATATCATGTTGGAGAAGAGGAAGGCTTTGGCATGAGCAGACAAGCTGGGAAGATGGCAGTGAGTACTGGGAGCCCCTTGGGAAAGGGCCCAGAGAAGCAGCTAAGGGCCCTCAGGAAGGTCTGTGGCTTGGAGGAACTACTGGGAGTCTTCAGTGATGGAGAGCTACTAGGGATCCTGGGGAGCTGCCAGAAGTCCTTGAGAAGAACTCCAGGCTGGGGGGCTGCCACAGTTCTGCAGGAAGGCCTTCAGCCGGGGGGTCCTCAGGAAGGCCTTCAGGCTGGGCAGGCAGGCCCTTGGAGCATCCTTAGGAGGGCCCATACCTTAAAGACTCCCTCAGGCAGAGAGCACAAAAACCCTCACAACCATGTAGTCCAGCACCAAGAGCCCCCCCCCCCCCCATCCCCATCCCCTCCGCAACACTCAGTGTTAGGGGAGCCTTCCCTAGGGTCCAGTATTAGCCATATTCTCCTCTAGGGGCCAAGGCCAGCCTGTCACATCCCCACAGATGGCATTGTGCTCTAGGCCAGTCAGACCCAATTTGTTAAACTGAGCCTCAGCTGGCATGGACTCAAGACCCTTCCCTCTCCTGGTTGCCCTCTTCTGGTCATTTTCCTTTTTACATGGTACAAATACCTATGTATAGATGAGCTCTCTGTAAGGTTAAGTGGGAGATAGCTCACCAAGGGAAGGCTTCGTGGAGAAGGCAGGCGTGGGGGGAGCCCTCAACCCAAGGAACAGCCAGACAAAATGCCCTTGGTCGGCTGTTGTGTAGCAGCAAGCACCCTGGTGTACCCAGGCTGGCTGCTAGCACAGGTTCTTAGATCTGCTTTTTTAAAGGAAAGCAGCTCAAAGGGTTAACAATCTTGATGAAACATATATATCCTTCGTTTAGTTCAGGGGGAAAAGTCAACACCCTGAATTTCAGAGAATACAAACAAAACACAGCTCAACAGACCAACAGACAGGGCTTCCAGCTGTCAGTACTCATTACCAGAGAGAGGCACCAACATCTGGGTTTTCAAAGCCAGGGGGCTCAATGGCTACCCAGAGTCTCATCTGGGCACATCACACAACTCTTCACAAAGTGAGCCCCAAAGCAGCTCCTCACCTCAGGGTATATATATACCCTTCTTCAGGGTGGGAGACATCACCACCTTCCTGACCCACTGCCTAATGACAAAGTAGCAACATGTGGACCTTCCTGAAAAACAAGCCTCCCCTAAACAAGCTTCTCTTGCTGGGCTCCAAGTGAGGCCCGTTAAGGGGCAAGGAAGAGCTTGAAATTCCCTTACTGATACATGGTGTCGCTGGATCGAGTCAATGGCAGGGAGTCAGGTGTAGGCAGGTGGAAAGGTGGGAGAGGGCACCTTTTGGAAGGCTCTGAATGCCAGGCAGAGCATTTTGTATTTGACTCTGAATGTTAGGGAGCCACTGGGGGTGGGGGGGGCAGGGAGCTTTAGGGAAAATCTATTTGGTGGCTGGATGGAGGATGGCCAGGGGACCAGAGTACAGGTGTGAGGGGGTGAGGGTCTGCACCAGGGTGGGGGCAGAGGAGAGAAGCAGGCAAATTGGGGAGAAGGTGGAGAGCTGAGATGGACAGTCCTTGGTACCATAAATTCTGTCTGGTCACCAGAGCATGTGAGGGGGTGATGGGACTGCCCAGGCCCATTGCCCGTCTCCCCATCTCCCCTGTGGATTCTGAGACCTTCATCCAGCTTGTAGAGGCTGCAGGCCTTCCCCCTCCCTGGTCCCCATGACCTCTTCTGGACCGTGGGTCAGCCCTGCATCCCTGTCTGCAGCATCTGCTGGGTCCCAGGAACAGTGGCAGCACTCCTCACCTGAGGATCTCCACTGGCGGTTACTCTCCTCACATGTCCATCTTGCTTTGTGGGCCTTCCCCCTTTCCTAACCTGTCCCTCTCTCCTGTCAGTTCCTCTTCTCACTCGCCCCTTTTCCTCCCCCCACCATCTGTCCCTCTCTCATCTTGCGGCCCCTCACTTCTCGGCCCTCCACTCCTCCCCTGTCCCTATCTGGGGGGTCAGCGCATAGACGGGCAGCCCTGAGGGTGCTTTTCTTAGCCTTCTCACATCCTGTCCCCTTTGGTCCCATCTCTGTGCCTTGGCAGTCAGCAGCTTCTCCCTGGCTGAGAGGAGGAAGGCAGAGGTAAGCAGCAGCTGCTACTGACCCTCTGGCCTTTGTCACAAATGTGCTGGGTCCAGACACCGAGCATCTGTGCACAAGGGTCTCAGGCTCTACAGACCAATCTTGTTTTTCACCCTCATTGGTGTGGCTTCCCTTGAGTTTTCTCAAGAGTCATCTTGGTACTATTTGACCCTGGGGGTAGGGCCTGAATTCCAGGGCCCTTCCCTGCAGGACACTGTGACAAGGACTCTTCTGTTCTCTAACCCTGGTCTTAACGCTGTGTCTCTACTCTAGCAGGAGGTGATCCACCTTCTGGGACCATGAGTGTGAATGCTGCCCCTGCACCCGGAGCCTCTTCGGAGCTGCCCCGCCCCTATAAGCAGGAGCCTGGCAGTCCCCCACCCCTGCCGTCACTGCCCTCCTGCCTGCCCTGCTTCCTGGGCCCAGCTGCAGCAGTGGTGGCTGCACCCGCTTCATGCCTGGAGTGCGGCAAGGCCTTCCTGAAGCCCGCCCACTTGCTGAGACACCGACAGAGCCACTCAGGCGAGAAGCCCCATGCGTGTCCAGAGTGTGGGAAGGCCTTCCGCCGCAAGGAGCACTTGAGGCGACACCGGGGCACCCACCCCGGCCCACCCCCAGGAACCGGACCTACACCTCCCCTGGGCCTGTGCACAGTCCCACGGCCAGCCCGAGAGAAGCCACATGCCTGCCGTGACTGTGGCAAGACCTTCTACTGGCGGGAGCATCTGGTGAGGCACCACAAGACGCACTCTGGGGCACGGCCCTATGCCTGCTGGCAGTGTGGCAAGGGCTTTGGGCGGCGGGAGCATGTGCTACGCCACCAGCGCACCCACGGCCGGCCCCCAGCCCCCTCTGGCCCAGGCACAGCTGGGGGTGGGCCCTTTGCCCCGTGGCCCGTGGGATAGAATGCTTGCTGCCTACCTGGCCACAAGCCGTTGCCAGCCATTCCCTTCTCCCCTGACCCCCCCACCCCGCCCCAGCCCATCCTCCAGATGGAGCCCACGCTCAGGAGGAGAGGGGAGAGCCCCAAATGTTTGGGCTAACAAGGAGGGGGTGGGAGAAAAGGCCTGAGAAGACAAAGCCGAGGCACAGGGGCCAGAAGGGGACTGGACCCTGGTGGTGGAGGCCGGAGGCCAAGAGCTGGACTTGGCTGTGCCCAGGAGGACAGGCCAGGATGGGTGGGCAGTCACCCTTGGCCTGTAGTCACAGTCTGTGCGCAGATTCTGCCCCCTCTCCCCCCCCCTGCTGCCCCAAAATAGGATTTGAAGCCAAGAACGCAATAAAATCATTGAAGCTGTGTGTAAAAGGCCAAGTCCAGAGTCACACCCTGTCTCAGGCCTCCAAGGGAAGGGGCAGGTGGGGAAGGGAGCTGGGAGCCTTAGCCTGACCGGCCATCGAAGGCCTATCACAAATTCTGTGCCCTAGCCAACAGCTGGGTCCTCTCAGGCCTAAGTGCATGGCCCCAGTTTGGGATCAGAAGATCTGGGTTTGAATCCTGTTCTCTTTCCTTTCTGGACTGTGGCCAGGAGCAGGCTACAGGGGCCTTGGCTTGGCCTTGTCAGCAGCTCGGGCCGAGGCACAAGGCAGCCTCATCCCATTTTGAGGGATTGTTAACTGGGGGAGAGGGTCTCAAAAGATTTCTTAAAGCCTGAGACTTAGTTTTTTAAAAACAATTTTTTGAGCAGAAAATGGGAGAATAACACGAGGGCAGCAGTTTCCAGAAGCTTTGATCATTGTAATGGAAGCCCCCAGCCCATGGAGGACCTGAAAGGTGTGGAGCATTGGGCACTAGGCTGTCAGCGGTCTAGAGTAGGGAATGCCAACTATGTGCCTACATGCAGAGAGGAGAGAGAGGCCTGTGCCCAGGGCTTTCCATTACTGTTTCTACAGAAGGAAGAAGGGAGTGAGGGGTCACAGGAGGATGGAGGGCCTCTCAGATTTGGGGAGCAGCTCACCCAGGGATGGGAAGAGCAAGGAAGTTGGTTGGGCTGAAGGCAGGAAGGGCGGGGTAGGTGGCCAAGTAAGAAACCAGGCTGTGACAGTAGGCAGTGCCTTGGCTGATGTGTTATGAGTCAAGGAAGGAGTCAGAGCGCTGCTGGAGGGAAGGGGCATTGGACAAATCTTGGCCCCAGGTTGACTGGGAACAAAGAGGAGGTCACCAGTTACAAGCCTCCGTGAAGGATGCTGGTACCCTGGGCAAATTGGGGAGGGCCGAGGAGAAGGGGCATCCAGCTGGCGACCCGGAGCTTGCTCAGAGGTCCTGGCAGTGTTCAGTCTGAGCAAGAAAAGACCTCAGGTCACTGGGAGGAGTGGACTTGCAGGGCCCCAGGGAGCAGTGAGATGGAGCTGGAGCTGTTCGTGAGGTGCATGTGCTGGTTTGTAGGTGGTGAGCTCCCCGACCGTGGAGGTTCCCTTGACAGAACTTTCTGCTATGTATCCATTCCCCCCAGACAATGCTTGCTTGTGGCCTTAGGAAGCCCCTTCCCTCCATAGGCCTCTAGAGGGTGCCACACGAGGGTGGACTTTTGTCATTCCACCGGCTTGCTGTCTGTAGCACTGTCTTGTGTTCCCAGGGTTCAGCCGCCTCATTTTGTTGAAGTAGAAACGGGTCCAGAGAGCTTCATGGGTTTGTCCAGGACCTGTGTGGCAGACCTGGGTCGGGAACCCAGGTTCTCCACCTCCCAAATCCTGTCACCTTTGAGTCAATCATTAAGCCCTGATGAAGCTTCTATTGTGTGCCAGACACTGTGCTAACTGCTGGCGATACAGAAAGGGGCAAAAGACACACCCCCAAGGAGCTCACACTCTGAGGGAGACAAGAAAGAAGCTGTACAGACCTGCCGTCTACAGGACAAGTAGGAAGTAATAAAGCATTCAGAGGGGCTGGGAAAGGCTTCCTGTGGGGGGTGGGATGTCACCTGGAACTTAAAGTCGTCAGAGCATTCCAGGTCCGGGGTTGGCCAGAGAGAAAACCTGGACCAAGAGATAGGCATGGCCTGGAGGCCAGCATCGCTGGGTGGAGAGGACTGGGAAGGGAGGAGAAAGCAGTGTCCAAGGCTGCAGAGAGATCTAAGAAAATGAATCCTAGGAGGGACCATGGGAGTTGGCCAGTGAGCAGTGAGGTTAGAAGCAAGCTTAGAAGGGGGACAGAGAAGGCAGAGGCACCAATCGTAGGTGACCTTTTCCAGGTGTTTAGCCATAAAGCGCTGAAGAGATAAAGGACATAGTCCTTTGGAAGAACTCCAGGCTGGAGGGCTGCCATGGGTCTGCAGGAAGGCCTTCAGCCTGAGGGTCCTCAGGAAGGCCCTTGGAGCATCCTTAGGAGGGCCCATACCTTAAAGACTCCCTGAGGCAGAGAGCACGAAAGCCCTCACCACCATCACCATCACCACCATCATCAGGGCCAGCACCATCATCATCACCATCACCATCATCACCCTCATCACCACCATGACCACCCCCACCATCATCATCATCAACCTCATGTTCCTCATCATCCTCATTGACAGGGAAAGTGAAGGAAGAACTTTGGCCTAGCACAGGGTTTTACCCATCAGTCAGTCAATAAGCATTTATTAATTGCCTATTACATGACAGGGCAGTTAGGGAGCAGCGTAGAAAGAGCACCAGGCCTGGAGTCAGAAAGACTCATCTTCCTGAGTTCAAATCTAACCTCAGACACTACCTGTATGATCCTGGGCAAGTCATTTAACCCTGTCTGCCTTAGTTTCTTCATCTGTAAAATGAGCTGGAGAAGGAAATGGCAAACCATTTCAGTGTCTTTGCCAAGAAAACCCCAAATGGGGTCATGGAGAATTAGACTGGCTGAGCAACAACAAACTGTGTGACAGATATAGATCAATGATATGATGGTCATGATGCTTACCTTACCACCTGGGTGATGCCCTCTGAGTGCCCTTTGGCCATACATCATTTGCTTGTTCCGTTTTTGGAGATTTTTCTTAGCGATACAGGCTATGAGTTCTTGGTATAAAGTACATAAACATGGAATTGGTCTTTGCTTGGAGGGTTCACAAGTGTCCTTATCTTGCAGTAGTGCATATGGGATGCTTCCTGTGAAGAAAGGAGTCCAGCTTGCACTGGAGAGGAAATTAGAGTCGTCAATTCATTAGCTAGTTAACAAGCATTAATTAAAAGCTAATGATTCACATCTTGTGGAAATTATGCTAAGTACTGAGGAAGCAGATGGAATTGAACCAGTCTTCAGCTTTAGGGAGCATCTATGGGGGAGACAACATGTACACACATGGGGTAACATTAAGGAGCCACTGCCAGGCCCAGCGGATTGGAGCACTGTGCCCACTCTCTCCTCCCCAAAGACTCTTCTGCTCCAGACCCACATGTGTCTATACACTGGAATCAGTGCTGGAAGAGCCTGGCTTTAATAAGGGAAACAGGATTCTGTGACTTCATTTATAACTATAAATGATAGGCTCTCCTGGAAGGTTAATGCTTAAACCTTGTCAGAACATAAAGCGGTTTTAGGGACAAATGACTCAATGTTTTACAATTCACCTGGGCTCTTCACTGTCCACCTCATGGAGAATGTCTTCTAGTACATTAGGCAAGGGTTTCAGTTCACCCTCTTGTTAGAGGTTGTCTAGTCTGACAATACTAGGGTAGCTATCAACCAGCACTGACCAAAGCACCTGAACGAATGAGCTTCTCAGATTTATGAAGTCATCTCCAAACCTACACATTCTTCTTGAGGTCAGTTTTCATTCACATGCTCAGGAAAGGAAACACAAGGTGGAAAGGGAAACTGAGGCCCGGATAGAGACTCATCCAGCTGATTCCCTTTGCTCTAGCTGCCATGTTATGGCTGCATGGTGGCCAGTGCCAGAGACAGGGCGAGCCACCCCCTCTTCCACTCTTCCCAGGAAGTGGCCCTAATCATTCTGACGTTTGTAACTGGAAAGGAAGAGAGGGTTGAGATTGGGGTAACTGCTCATTAAATATCTGATGAATCATTAGTGCTTCTGTTCAGTGGCCGATAGCAGGGCTGCCTCATCATTTTAAAGGCCAAGTCTTTTCAGTGCTGAGCTCTATGGCCAGAAGGGTCAAGAGGTGTGTGATTTCCAGAGGATCCATGTGGAGTCACTTTGACCTTGGAGTCTCGAAGTTTCCAGGGGAGCTCTGGGCACATGATTCACAGAATGGCCTCCGTGGGTCAACACAATTCCTGCAGTCCTTTTCCCCTAAATGTCCCATGTTTCTTCCCCTTTCCTATAAAACAAAATTCTAACCTGGCTCTCTGATTCTACTGTGATTTAATAGCATGCTTTATGGTATCAGGAAACCTATTAGCTTCTATTAATTCTTAACCACCATTTCACATTGCCTTTTCTTAACTAAACTATGTATTTCCTTAAGTACCTGGTACTATAGTGCTCAATACATAGTAAGTTCTTAATGTCAGTGGAAATGAATAAACAAAACAACTCACAGAATCAAATGTGCTAACAAAACAGTCAGCCATATACTTTTTGTTTCTCAATTTAAACTGCTCCAACCCATTAAATGGCAGATAAGGAAGCACAGTATCACAAAAAGAGCACAGGTCTGGTCACCAAAAGACCTACATTCTAACCTTGGCTTGATTAATTAGCTTGGTCACCTCAGGCAAATTCTTGAGCAAGTCATGCCCTGCATTTATTACATGTATTTCATAAAAGATGACTCAAGAAATGTACTGGCTATGTGACTTTGGATACATGATAACTTCTCTTGACCTCAGTTTCCTTATGTTAAATGAGAGATTTGGACTAATGTCCCTTCTAACTCTAAATCTATAATTCAAGGAGGCAAAGTGATATAGAGAAAAGAGTCCTTGTTAAAAGACCTGGGTTGGAATCCTAACTCTACTACCTATGCTACCTTGGACAAGTCACAACCTCTCAGAGCTCAATTAGCCTCATCTGCAAAATGCTGGCTTTGGACCCATGTTCCTTCCAACTCTAAATGCTTCTAAGTACAGTATCTAAGAACAAGGTCTATTACTTAAGATTTTTTTAAAACCTTGGTAAGTAGTGTAATACTACAATGAAAATAAGTAAGTCATTAAGTTACCTAAAAAGCATCTGTTTAAGCATTCGATTAGCTGTAACAACTCTGGGTAGGCATCCAGTAGAAAGGGAATGGAGCTCCAGGTTGGAAGAAATCAGCTGAGTTGTCATGTCAGTGTCTGCTGCAGTCCCAACACCACAGCAATAAATATTAGGAGATATAAAATGTATTTTTGAACAGTTCTTGTCAGCAACAACCATTCCTTCTGTTGCTCTAGTATCTGCCCCAAGAACTATGCCATCCTTGTATACCACTCCAGCAATGGTAGTGCCTGTTTTCCGAGCTGTTGGAAGTTTATAGCCCTTTTTCAAAAACTCAGCTTCAAGGATGGCATTTCTGCGGCAATTATCGAAAGAGAAACCACCGGCCGGAGCCTGGCACACAGAGACAGCCGCCATCTTTCCCTGGGGAGCACTTCCGGGCCAAATTGCCTTTTCTTACAAATGAATTTTAATAATTTCTCCTCAGATATTTTTCCCCTTAATTAACAGACAAGATAAAGAATTTCCTCTCAGGTACAAGTACATGTCTGAAGGCAGAACAGTGAATGAATTTACAGTAGCTTCAGAGTGCTGTGTTCCATCAGCTCATTTCCATGTGACTGTTTTTAGAGTTTTAAAATTTACAACTGAGATTTAGGAATCAGGTAACTGTTTGGAGTCTATGGCTGTTTGGCTCATACCTGACAGAAAGATGGATTTCTTTATTTTATCTCCTGAGGTAAAGAGGAACCAGGACTCTAGGCATACTGAGTGGGAAGAGCAGGCACCACACAAGAATCTTAGACATCATAGAGAGAAGCAGGCAGGTGAGCTGAGCATAGGGACCAGAGGAAGAGGAAGACTTCCTGAGGACACAGGTAACTCCTATTGGGTTGATGGGGGCCTGCTGATGGCAGAGAGCCATCATTAGACTCGGAACTTCTTTTTGACCTTTCTTTGTCTCTCCAGTGCACAGCACCTGACATGTATTAGGTCCTTAATAAATGATTGCTAAGTGGTCCTGGAGATCACAATGCCCTCAAGATGTAGGGTTATGCACCCCCACATCCCCACCCTCTGCCAGGAGTAGTTAATGCATCATGCAGCTTGGGAGGAATTCTGACCCAGACCCCACTGACCAGCATACTCTATCACCCACCCAACCTTCCATTGCCCTACCCCTACCCCCCTCCCCAGAGGAGGAGCAGCTGCAACAGCAAAATGGGGACAACCCAGACCCCCCTGACACCCTCTGCCACACCCCTTGGAGATAGGCACTACTCCCGTGTCTGCTTTTGATACTGTATCCCTAATTCTAACACTAACCCAGCTCCCACTTCCCTTTCTCTTGTCCTAATTCTCTTTAGCTAACCCCACCCACCCCTTATACTGTGCCCTCAGCAATCCTGTTCCATAATGAACAAATGTCTCTCCATCCTGGTCCTTCTATCTACTAGCCTTGGCTGAGATCCAGATCTCGCTGACAACACCCCACTTCTGGTACACCTGGAGGAGAACCCATGTGGAGGGGCTAAGAAGAGGCCAGGAATAAGCAGAGAAAATAGACTAGAGATAAATTTAAGGTAGTGGTTTAGGAGCAGGCATGTGGTTTGTCAAGAGATAGAGAGGAGGTAGGAATAAGCGGGGATGGGAGATCTCAGGCTAGATGGCACCACCACTTCACATTGCAGAGAAAAGTCCAGAGGTACAGATGAGGGAGGGGAGGGCATAAGCACCCACTGTGCGCCAGGCCCCAGGAGAAACACTTTACAAATAGGGTCTCATCTCATCTTCCAGATGTTTTAGCCAGAGTTACCCCAGGAGTCAAGAGCCAAGTTGGGATCTGAGCCCAGGTCTGTCTTTGGATGAAGCAAGAAATCTAGAAAGCCTTCAAGGACTAGCCTTGGGATGGATGGTATGGCTTTGAGTAACAGCCCAGTGAAATCAGGAAGGCTGTTAATAGCAGGTTGGCTTCTGGTTGCTGAATGTGTGAACCACAGCACCCCTACACGTCCTGAGTTACAGGGGGTTGCTCTCTGTGTCTGTGGAGGGTCTACTCCCTTAGGGACTTCCTACCTTTTCCAACTTTGCAGGCCCTCTGTCATCTTCATGGATAAGGGACATGCATTGCTTCTGGGTTCCCCTCCCCAAATCCCCCTCCATCCCCTGTTCTGCTCCTCCCCTCACTTTGGGTAGGGCAGTCAGTGTGTTGATATCTTCATCCCTGACCCAAAGCTCCTGAGCACAAGAAATTTGTCTGGAGGGCAACATTCGCCCCTGGAAGCCCAGAGTGGTCAGATTTCTCAGCTCAGGCTGTTTGTAGCTCTCTGCTCAGTGGTTCCTTCAACCCATCTGACCTGTCCAGACTCAGCGGTCTGATGACTAAAGGTCAGTGGAGTTGGGTGATGGCTTGCTGTATTTGCACTCATGGGATGGCAGGGCAGGGAAGGCAACAAAGGGGAAAATCAGCCCTTCTGGGGGATTGGCAGAGATGTCCTGCTAGGGGCCAGGCCACAGCCCCTTGGACAAACTTGGGAGTATAAAGGACCGTGGAGAAAAATAGGGCAGCCCAGCCAATTAGAATTTTTAAGGAATGTTTAAAGATCTGCTCCTTAGCTTGCACAGCCGGCCCTTAGTTTGCATCTCTGTGTAGCCACCTTGCCTTGCTAAGCGTTTGTTTTAACTACCCACTGAAGTCTGTATAAAAGCTTGCTTGATGGACTGCTAGAGGCTGCCTTCCCTTGGTTTTACCTGGGAGATAGTCACAGGCTAAATAAACACTCCTTAAAAATTCTAATTGGCTAGGCCACCCTGCATTTGTCTTGGTTGTCCATTACAGGAGGAGGAAGTGGAACTCAGCCAGGCCAGAGCACTTGGGAGCCTATCCTGTGCAAGAGTGTGGGCAAACACAGGGACACAAGAGAGTTGGACAGGAGCAGGCTAATGGTTTCTGGCCATCTTCTGAGATCCCTCTCCAAGAGTCTGGAAGTCATGAAGGAGGTTGCTGTGTGCCTGGGCACTCCACCCCTTACCTGAGTGGAGTGGGGGAGGGTGGACTTATATACCAACTTTCTCTCTGAAATCTTCCTGCTTGTACTTCCCATTCTGCCCAGAACACTGAATACAATCCTTGGTTCTTCCCCCATTGACTGCAGTCCATTTCCTTATGTTCCCAATAACCTGGCTGAGCGATTTGCAGTGCATCAACCACTGAGTTTAGGGGGAGGGCCTGGCTGGATGCCTGCCACATGGAAACTCCACAGACAAAGAACTTGGTCTCCATCTCTGCCCTTATCGCTAGCAGTTACAGGTCCTTCATCCTCTAATCAGATTTGTATCCCGGCTCCCACCCACAGTTAACACCTGCCCCACTTCAGGAGCTACGAAAATTAGAATCTGTCTGGTGAGATCACGTCTGCTTCATGGGCTGTCTCACCTTTCCTAACTCTTCATCACCTAGAGCTCTTGCTATGGTTGGGCAATGACCTCCACAGGAAGGGCTGAGTGTCCATGGGAACAGGAGCAGGAGGAGGAGGAGGAGGAAGAGAAGGAGGAGGAGGAGGAGGAGGAAGAAAAGGAGGAGGAGGAAGAGAAGGAGGAGGAGGAGGGGGAGGAGGAGGAGGAGGAGCAGGAGAAGGAGGAGGAGAAGAAGAAAGAGAAGGAGGAGGAGGAGGAGCAGGAAGTAGGAGGAGGAGAAGGAGGAGGAGGAGGAGAAGGAAGAGGAGGAGGAGGAGAAAGAGGAGGAGGAGGAGGAGCAGGAGAAGGAGGAGGAGCAGGAGAAGGAGGAGGAGGAGGAGAAAGAGAAAGAGAAGGAGAAGGAGGAGGAGAAGGAGGAGGAGGAGGAGGAAGAGGAGGAGGAGGAGCAGGAGGAGGTGGAGGAGGAGGAAGAGAAGGAGAAGGAGGAGGAGGAGGAGCAGGAGGAGGAGGAGGAGAAGGAGGAGGAGGAGGACGAGGAGGAAGAACAAGACAGCAGCAATGGTGACAATAAATGGTAGCACTCTAAGATTTTTCCAGGATTTCTATCAAACTTTACAAACACAGCAGCTAAGGCTTGCATAGCACTGTCTAATTAAGGAGGTTCAGAATTTGTATTAACAGAATGCTTGGCACTCCAAGAAAGACCCAAGGCGATTTCTTTAGAATGTTTATTCGGAATAGATGTATATATAGGCAAGTGAGGAAAAAAAAACTAGAGATAACAGAGTAAGAGGCTTAAAGATAGCAGAATAAGAGCAACTCTGATTAATAGTGGAGATATATATTTACATATTTACAAGCATCACCATTGTGGGGAAGCACCAACACCTGACCACACAAGCTGGGGAATCCCGGGTACAGCCATCAAGGTCCTGCCTGGAGGGTCCCAGGCAGAGTGTCCTCTTCATAGGTGAGATTCCAATTTGGGGTCTGAATCTTACAGTTTAAGTAATGCTGAGAACAAAGAAGGCATACTGCCAGGTGTTTCTAGCAAGCATCATATCTGGTATGAGGCCAGGGAGGGAGGCCAGTCCCTCCAACCCCCTCCCCCAAGAGCCATGTTTCCTTGTCGTGGCTAGTTCCAGGAGTTGGGCAGTTACCATATCTCTTCTCAAGGACCTGGCCAGGGTCCCAGGAGAGGAGCGGCCCTCAAGTTCTCAGGATCCCTGTTCCCAAACAACTCAGGGTAATAGAAAGGTCACATTGAGTTGGGGCCTTGGTTTGTATAATCTTATTCCTCACAGAGGGGCTTACCTTGCCCCTACAGGCAGTTACTGTGTCCAAGGCACCACACTAAGCACTTTACAATTTTTATCTTATTTGATCCTCACAACAACGCTGGGAAACAAGTCTATTATCATCTTCGTTTTACAGATGAGAAAACAGGCAAACCTGGCTGAAATGACTCATCCAGGGTTATGCAGCTAGTCCATATCCAAGGCTGGATTTGAACTCACCTCCATCCACTGTGCCACATAGCTGCCCAGCCTTATCCTCATAACCTTGGGAAATAAGTGCTATTTTTGTCTGTCTTATAGATGAGGAAACTAAGGCAGAGAGCAGTAAAGTCCTTCTGCCAGTCTGAGGCTGGATCCAACCTCTCCCCTCTCCGCTGTTGCTGCCATATTCCATCTCTGCTGTTGTAGACTGCACAGCTCCACCAAGCTGTCTGTGTACACGGGCCCCCTTACTTTGCTTGTCCAAAGCCCAGTAATCTCCCCACAGGAGACCAGTGGCACTGTCCATCTTTCCAGTATTTTTTCTTGCCATGGGTAGAAGTGAAGACCATGGACCCCTGGATTCTATGACACTGCAATTGACAGGTGTTTCAGGAGGCTCCTGGGGACCTCCACCTCTGGGAGGGGCAGCAGTGATTTGGGGTGTCCATGTATGGGCAGACCCAGCTTCTGCTCTACTGATGAGTCTGTAGCAGGCCTCACTCAGCTTCTTCCACCAAGAACCCTTATATTTCTCAGTCACTGGAGAATATTAGAGTAGATTTTTCATGTGACTATCCTTGGCCTGACTTTTCTTTAAAAATATATTTTATTGAAATTATCTTGATATCACTTTTAATTACCAATATATCCCTCTCACCTGCCCCACCCCAGCCAATCCTTGTAACAAAGAATCAAAAAGAAAAAGAACAATTCAGCATAAGCAACCAGGTCCCCCGTCAAAGCTGGCAGGGTGTGGTGAGCCATGCCCATAGTACCCACCTTTACAAAGAGGGAAGGGGCTCGGGCTTTCAGCTGGCTTTCTGGTGTCCCGGCCTTCCCTGTCCTGGTCACTCTCCAGTTTCTCAATGTAAAGTCTGGTGCCCAGAACTGCCCACAACATTCCAGACAGTCTGACAGGCCAGACAGCAGGGGGATGATCATTCCCTTACTCCTAGGACCTCTGTCTCCTTTAAGGCAACCTGAGATCTCATTGGTGGTTTAGACAGCCACACGCTATGCTAACTCCTACTGAGTGTGCAGGCCACTCACACCCCACGTGTAAATTCGGAAGGACTCCCCAGAGGAAGAGCTGATGGCATCTGAAAACAGATGGAGGCAGACTTCAGGAGCTTTCACTATTTTTCTTGAGGCTTTTCTTTCCTTTGGTCTGTGTTTTCTTTCACAACATGACTAATATGGAAATGTTTTGCATGACTGCACATGTGTGACCTATATTGAATTGCTGCCTTCTCAAAGAGAAGGGTGGGGAGGGGGGATTTGGAGCTCAGAGTTTAAAAAGGAATGTTAAAAATTGTCTTTACCTGTAACTGGGGAGAAATAAAATACTAAATACATTTTAAAAACAAAGAAAAAACCCATGTATATCCTTCAGTCAGTCAGCCAATAAGTGCTGACTGGCTGCCTCTGTCCTATCTGTTCGAGTTTTCAGCCCTCTATGGAAGTTCAGGGGTCTAGTAAGAAAGGCCCAGCCCAGGAAATGGGTGAAAGCCACTGCAAGTGCCACAGCAGCCAAGTGAGGGATAGCTGGAGGTCCATTGTCTCCCAGGGAGAAGCTTCCACAAAAGAAGGATATGGGGGCTTGATAGATATGGGCCACAAGCTCAAAGATGGAGAGAAGGGATCCACATGCCCCAGGAGGTTTCCAGCAGCATTTCCTGTAGGAGAAAAGACTGCAATGTCTCCTGGAAAGTTGGTGTTCTTTGATTGGGGAATGACTAAATCAGGAATGAAATGCATGAATGGAATGGTAGAGAATGCAGCCTGCTCTGGGAGAAACAATGAAGCATGCTGGGCCCAGAAAAGCCCAGGAAGACTTAGATGGAATGATGCAAA
Source organism: Gymnobelideus leadbeateri (assembly GCA_011680675.1). Classification (NCBI taxonomy): domain Eukaryota; kingdom Metazoa; phylum Chordata; class Mammalia; order Diprotodontia; family Petauridae; genus Gymnobelideus; species Gymnobelideus leadbeateri. Next base: position 605,583 of record WOXC01005186.1, on the reverse strand, counting down.
ACCAAGAGCCAACACACAAGACTACAGGGGCCAGGAGTGCTGAGCTGCAGCCTCTGCAGGTCCCCTGCAGGTTGCATCAGATTTGTGCCCCTTGGTCCCCCAGTGGGCAGAACCACGAGGTGGACAGTTATTGAAGGTATCAGCTCAAAATCTACACAGCTATGACTGAGAAGAGCTGATCAGAGAGGTATCAGAAGCAGTGTCAGGAGGAGAAGGCAGCAGGAGTGTCCCAACCATGTGCAGTGAGGTCAAGGATGGGGTTGGAGAAAAAGTCACAGAAAGAAGCCAGATGACACAGGGGAGAGAGGTGGGGATGGAATGAGAGGAGACAAGCACAAACAGCCTCTGCTCAGGAGCCTGGCTGGGGGAGTGAAGTGAAGCCAGGAAAGATCCAGGCTGAGAGCTGGAGGGGATGGGAGGCTGCTGTCCATCCCCAGGGTGGAAGCCACCTCGCTAGTCCCAACCATGGATTTGTGGCTTTTCAGGAAAGTCATCAAGCATTTATTAAGTACCTACTATGTGCCAGCACTGACAAGAAAAGGCAAAACCCCATGGATTCTGGGCCAAGTCACAGATCTTGGGCTCCAGCAAAGCAGTGGGAAGCTCCCTGTGCACATTAAGGCTGTCTCTTGTTTAAGGCTTTTGCTTCTGCTTCAGTTGTGGCTCCATGATCTCAGGCCACAATTGTGAGGTGCCACCTTTGGAGCCCTGGAGCCTTTGGAGCCCTGGAGCCTTTGGCATCCATGTTAAGCACTCCCAGGGCTCCTCAGAGCCAGCTGGAAGAGGCTGCATGGATGGGGGTGCAGGGAAAACAGCTGCACATCCTGCACCCCCCCCCCCCAGGGCTGCCCTGCCTCTCTCTCCTGCTCACTTCCCTTCTGTGGCTCTCACTCTCCCCATGTGAGACTGAGATGCTGGCCTCAGAACCACTTTCAAAACAAAGTTCCTGCCAACAACATTTGACTTCATGTTCGAGGACCTCAAGCATTCGCTTGCATGCTGCCAGTGGAGGGAAGCTCACTCTCTCCCGGCACAACCCTTTTCCATGTGTGCCCGGCTCTGATCATTCCTGGCAACATCAAGCCTCCAGACCTTTCAGCCACTCCCTATCACGCCACCTCCTTTTGCCCAACTAGACCTTGACCAGCTCCTTTCCCTGTCACCCCAAGCTCAGGTTCTCCCAGTCCTTCAGGCTGGACATCATCAATTTCTTTGACACTTCCTGATATGACATAAACACATAGGCCTTCACCAGTAGTGCCCCGATGGTCCCCCACTCCCACCCCCATTATTCTGCAGCTTTCCCCTCCTCACTTTTCCCCACCTTATTTAATGAGACAGGAAGAGGAGGGGGGGAGAAGAGGAGGATTTTTGTGGAGAATGAAATATGCAAAGAGAAGCTTAGGGACTCTGATTAAGGCCCAGGCACAGAGCCCACTGAGAGAGCTTGGCAGAAAGGGAGTAGGGGCTGGGGACCTAGGGCTTTCTTCTAAACTGGAATTTTGAAAATTATATATATATATATATTGGCTTTTGCTTTTTGGAGGGGGAAAGGCAGGGCAATTGGGATTAAGTGACTTGCCCAAAGTCACATGGCTAGTAAGTGTTAAGTATCTGAGGTCAGAATTGAACTCAGGTCCTCCTGACTCCAAAGCCAGTACCACCTAGCCACCCTCTAAAATTGAATTTATTTTATACAGACTATATGGTGTAAAGGTGGGGGAGAATTCCAGGAAGAAATAAGAGAACCCATACACCCCGCCTTACCGCCTTCTCCATCTCCATGTCCACTGAGAAAACCTTTTCTACCCTGAGGGTCCCTTTGCCCTGTCTGGCATTTCGGGTTGGGGGAACTCCCCAAGCAGGCACTGCTTCTGTATTAGGGGAGGAATGGGTACTTGGAGAGCCGGCCCTTCTGCAATTTGACCTCCTAGCCTCTTCTGGGGAGATGCTTCCCCACCTTTGAAGGATCCTGCTCCTTCTTCTTCCCCTCCCTCCATGGGGGTCTGAACATGGTTTCCCAGATCTTTCCTTTGTGAGGGGGGAGGGGTAAGCTGTGGGGATCCCAGAGGGCGTTGGCTCTTGGAACCTTTCTAGCCTGACACGTGTAGGCATTTAAGAAATGCAGATTGTTTGATTTTCTGTTGTTCTTTCCCCCAGGTATCCAAGAAGAAGAGTCTGTGGGGGGGAAGGGGTCTCCCCAAGCCCCTCACCCTAAACACAAATAGTCAATAGTGTGCCTTCTCCTAGGGGAGACAGCAGCTATAGAAAGGTCTCCGGCAGGAGGTGGGTTTTGAACTCAGACCAGGAAAGTCAGGAGGCAAAAGTGAGGAGGGAGGGTGTTGGGGGTGGGGGGGAGAGGGGAGAGGGGAACGGGAACGGAAGAGGTAGAGTGATGTGTGCAAGGAACTTTGCAAGTACAGCATGCGGCTGGACTGTAGTGTGTGTGTAGGGGGAGGGAAAGAAGGGAGGAGGAGAAGGAAGATGAGGAAGGGAGGAGGGGGGGAGGGGAAGAAGGCTTCTGCCATTCCTGAGCTGCGCGCTCTCCCTTCCCCTGGCCAGTTTCCAGCACTGTGCTTTCAGGGGCACTGGTAGAGAGCCTGCTCCTGTCCGAGTTCACGCAGTCGATAGCGGCCGCTGAAATAAATAGACACCAAGCAGAAACCGGAGAGGGAAAAGCCTAGGCTTGATGTGCCTCGGCGCAGGCTGGGGGCTGGGGGCCAGTGCAGAAAGTGAGCCTTGAGTGCAGGTTCGGATTCTCCCAAGCTTCTTCTTGACCAAGTTCCGGACACACCGAGAAGCTGCTCTTATGCGCCGCGATCTGGTACATTGCTCTTAGGCCACAGAAGTCAGAGGGAGGAGCGACCCATAATCCCACACTTCCTTCCATGCCTTCTCATACATGTTCTAAGTTAAACAGACTCTCTGGGTATCTCTCTGGGTAACTAGGTCAGGTTAAGAGATTAAACTTCATTTGGAGGTTCACAAAGGGCTGGGTGAGAGGGGAGGTTCCCCTGTCACCGAGGTAACCAAGGGATCGGGGACAGCTGGGATCCTTCCTCCGGTTTTCTATCTGAAAACTGAGGCCTTAAGCGAGTGTTTGGTCCCGTGGGGCCCGTATCAGTCTGCTCAATACCGCCCCCCCCCCCCAAGCAGGAGAACAGTTCTAACCTCCCCTCAAATAATGCAAATTAACAAAAGGAAATCCAAGATTGGCAAACACCGCCCCTGTACCTCACCCTGCTCCTCTGCTGGTACACAGAGTCTGGCGCTCACCGCAGAATGTCCCACTCCAGCCCTGAGGCCAGGTAAAGCCTTGGTCGACCGCCCAGCTCGGGTCCGGCCCGCCCAGCCTTGGTCCCATCCCTCAGCCTTGGTCCCGCTGCCCAGCCCGGGTCCGGTCCCTCAGCCTGGGTCCGGTCCTCAGCCTTGGTCCCGATCCTCAGCCTTGATTCAGTCCCTCAGCCTTGGTCTCGCCTCCCAGCTTGGGTCTGGCCCGCCCAGTCTTGGTCCTGTCCCTCCGCTTTGGTCCCACCGCCCAGCCCGGGTCCGGTCCCTCAGCCCGGGTCCCGCCGCCCAGCCTTGGTCCTGTCCCTCAGCTTTGGTCCAGCCGCCCAGCCCGGGTCCTGCCTCCTGCCGCCCAGTCCGGGTCTGGTCCCTCAGCCTTGTTTCAGTCCTCAGCCTTGGTCCCGTCCCTCAGCCTTGGTCCTCCCGCCCCCCCCCCCCCCCCGGGTCCGTTCCCTCAGCCCGGGTCCCGCCGCCCAGCCTTGGGCCCGTCCCTCAGCCTTGGGACCGCCGCCCAGCCCGGGTCCTGCGGCCCAGGCCGGGTCCGGTCCCTCAGCCCGGGTCCGGTCCTCAGCCTTGGTCCTGATCCTCAGCCTTGATTCAGTCCCTCAGCCCTGGTCTCGCCTCCCAGCTTGGGTCTGGCCCGCCCAGTCTTGGTCCCGTCCCTCAGCCTTGGTCCTGCCACCCCCCCCCACCCCCCCGGTCCGGTCCCTTAGCCCGGGTCCCGCCGCCCAGCCTTGGTCCCGTCCCTCAGTCTTGGGCCCGCCGCCCAGCCCGGGTCCTGCGGCCCAGTCTGGGTCTGGTCCTTTAGCCTTGGTTTGGTCCTCAGCCTTGGTCCCGTTCTTCAGCCTTCGGCCGGCCGCCCAGCCAGGGTCTGGCCACTGCTGCCGAAGGCTCCAAAGCCTGACCCTCCATCCAGCCCAGGCTCCGCCAGCCCAGCCTGGCTCCCAAATGGCCTCCGTCACCAGGTCATCCAGGCTCTCTGGAGCCCTGCAGGTACTGGGAATGGAGCTGGAAGGACACATCCTGCCCGGGGGAGCTTTCAAGTGACACCGTGAAAACAGCTGCTGTGGCTTGGCTGCCATTGTCACTGAGCGGCGCCAGGACACGGTGGGGAAGGCCAGCCTCTGCCCGGGCCGGAGACCAGGAGGGAGGCATGGCTTCTGACTGGCCCAGAGAATGCCTGGCACACAGTAGGCAGCTTAGGCTTGTTGGCTGACTGAGCGTCCCTGGCTGAGGGATTGCCTTCAGCTTGCACACACCCTCGGGGGACCTGGGAGGAGAGCAGCAGGCATGTTTAAAGCACTTCCTGTGTGCCAGCCACTGTGCTAAGTGCCAGGCCCGGGAAGCACGCTCTCCCTACCCCCATTTTACAGCTGAGGAAGATGGGGCAGTCCGGGGAGGAAGGGCCCCGGGGGGAGAAGGCCGAGGAGTGTGCGCGGCTCCTCGCAGCCCAGGGCCGGCGGGGCCTGGGGAGAGTGGCCTCCTCTCTCCCGCTGGGAGCCGGGCTCTGCTCTCCCTTCCGGCCGAAGCGGCCATTCCCTCCGGCGCATTCTTCGGCGTATTCTCATTTAGAGGGCGGTTTTCTCCTCTTGAGTTATTTGTGACAGTCTTTCTGGTCAGCAGAGTTTGGTAGGAAGGGAGTGGGAGGCATCTAGGGCTAGAGTCGGGATGCGGCCGGCTGCCTGGAAGGGAGATGCCCAGTTTCCCTGTTCCTGGGGCCTCCTGCCCCACCCCCCCAAGGGAAGACAATGGCCTTGGGGACAGGGAGGGCCAGATCAGGTCTCCCAGCCTGCCTACCCATCCCCCTATAGATCTGGATAGCTTCCCCTGCTCAGGCCTTTTTTTATTTAATAGAACTCCCCCCAGAGGTAGGTGCTATTATTATGATGCCCCTTTCAGATGAGACTCATTGCCTGGCTCACCCAGGGCTTCACCCATAGCTAGTCTTGGGCTCAGGTGGAATCTGAACCCTGGTTTTCCTGACTCAGGGCAACGCTCCATCTCCTAGACCTCATTAAAATTTGAAGAGAAATCCAAACCATATGGACAGCTAGGAACAAAGTGAAGCTTCCTCCCTAAACCTCCCCCCTCCTCCCAGTCCTTAGTGGGAGCCCAAAGCTCTGATGCTTTGGGGGATTCAGCCGCCGGGATGGATCCTTCCTCCAACTCCCGGCTGCCTCTTCTTCCCAGCTCCTGAGTTTGGAGATGTCTTGATTTGCTTCCTTGACCCTTCCTCAACCCCACCCCCACCTGTCACTTTGGGCTCTACAGCAAGGGCCTGGCTCCGCTTTGGTGACCCTGATGGAACTGAGTTGGACAATGAGAGCTTGCCATTTGATCTCCCTGGGCCTGCCTGCTCGTTGGTGAGGAGGCTGCCCCAGTCCCTGCTTGAGGTGTCTGGATATCACGACTCATTGTGTTCAGCCTGCCTAACAGCCAGAGTCCCCTCAGACAAAGACCTCCAGGGAGGGGGAGCCCACTCCTCCCAAGGGAACCAACACCACCCTTGTGGGCAGTGTGGGGGCAAGGAAGGGCAGCTCTGGAGTCACAGGACCACTCTCGCCTCCTAACTGGGTGGCCTGGGGCACATGGCCAGGTCTCTGGGGTCCACGGTTTCCTTATCTGTAAAATGAGCCAGTGGAAGGGAGAGCAGAGCCCGGCTCCCAGCGGGAGAGAGGAGGCCACTCTCCCCAGGCCCCGCCGGCCCTGGGCTGCGAGGAGCCGAGCACACTCCTCGGCCCTCTCCCCCCGGGGCCCTTCCTCCCCGGACTGCCCCATCTTCCTCAGCTGTAAAATGGGGGTAGGGAGAGCGTGCTTCCCGGGCCTGGCACTTAGCACAGTGGCTGGCACACAGGAAGTGCTTTAAACATGCCTGCTGCTCTCCTCCCAGATCCCCCGAGGGTGTGTGCAAGCTGAAAGAGCTCTGGAGAGGGGACATTGGAGATGATTGGCAGGGCAAAGGCACTGGAAGGAAGGGAAGGTGGGAGCCAGGATGGTGAGAGGAGAACGGCATGCCAAATAGGAGACTCAGCCAGTGCAAAGGCACTGAGTCAGCAAATGGAGATGTGTGTGTGTGTGTGAGAAACAGCAAGAAGGACCATTTAACAGGGCCAGAGAAGACGTGAGGGGAAGGAGAGGGGGAGCAGAATGGAAAGGCAGAAACAGACCAGAATGGGAAGAGCGCTTTGGCTTTGTTCTTGGATTTGGTGAGGCTGGGGCTTTGCCACGAACCAAGGGCTTTCCTCTACATACAGAGGATGTTTTCCTCCACATCTTCCCAGGGTTGTCAGAAATCCTTCTGCTGGTGGTCTGCCAGGGCAGATGCGTGCAGGCCTAACTTAATGGACTCTGTGTGTGTGTGTGTGTGTGACTCCGTTGGTGGTCCGACCTGCACATTTGGAAAATCACTTTGGCCCCTGAATAGAGAATGGACTGAAGAGAGACTTGGGGCAGGCAGATGTCCTGTGGTGTGCCCCTGATTATCAGACATAATTGGGATGATCAATCCCAGAGACAGAGAGAGACAGAGACAAAGACAAAGAGACAGAGAGGGAGAGAAATGCAGAGAGTGGGAGGGAAACAGAGACAGAGAGACACAGACACATAGACACAGAAAGACAGCAAGAGAAATGCAAACAGAGAGAGAGAGGAAGAGAGACAGAGATAGGGAGAAAAATACAGAGTGGGAGGTAGGAGAGAGGGAGAGAGACAGAGAGAGACACAGACACAGACACAGAGACAGAGAAAGACAGACAGACAGAGAGAGGTGTGATGCAACCTTAGGGAGTAGAAAGGATCCCATAGGAGGGAGTGATCAATAGTGTTAAGGGTTGCAGAGAACACCAGGAGATTGTGACTTGAGAGAGGCCACTGGGTCCTGGTCACTCTGGAGAGAACTGTCAGTGGAACAAGGCTGGAAGCGAATTGTGGGGGGCTGAAAAGGAAGGAAGAGGGAGTGGGGGCCCCTGTTGCAGCCAGCTTCTCAAGCAGTGCGGCCCCAGGAGGTAGGGGAGATGCTGCCAGGGTTGAGGAGTCTTGGGCATGTTTGCAGGCCATAGGAAATGCACCAGAAGAGAGGCTGGAATGGGAAACACGTGGGAGACACAGCATGGCTCATCTGGGAATACTCTGCAAGTCAAACTTACAGTCAAACTGCTGCCTTCTCAATGAGGGGGAAGAGGAGGAGGGAGAGAATTTATAACTCAAAAGTTTTCAAAAATGATTGTTAAACACTGGTTTTACATGCAATTGGAAAAAAAGTATTTTAAAACAAATAAAAAAAGATAAGTGAAAAAGCGGGGATAAGAGAGGGAGGTGATCTGTGGGAGGAGAGGGGATGGAAGGGGGTCAGCCTTGGTCAGGGGTCCGCCCAGCCTCATCATGGGAGATGGGGAGGGAGTGGAGTGGGGCAGAAGGCACCTGAGTGGTGGGAGGAGAGGGAGTGTAATGGAAATGCAAATTTAAAGATCTTCCCTGCCCCTAGCTTAAGTGCACCTGGAGCCTGTGGTGGGAGGCTTGTTTTTCAGGAAAAAGCCCACTCCTTGATACTGTGTGATTGGGCAATGGGTCAAGGAGGTTGTTACATTCTCTGAGCCAGGAGAAGGCTATATAAACTCTGATGAGAGGCTTTGCTTTGGGGCTCACTTTGAGAAGTGTTGTGTGATTTGACCAGATGAGACTCTGGGCAGCCGTTGAGAGCCCCCTGGCTTTGAAAACCCAGATGTTGATGCTTCCCTCTCTGGTAACTGTGATTTTGGTATTGATAATGGTTGGACAGTTTGGAAGCCTGTCTGTTTGTCTGTATACTCTGAAGTTCGGGGTGCTGACCTTTTCCCCCTGAACTAGGTAATACATGTTTGATTAAAGTAAGCTTGTTAACCCATTTTGAGTTGCTTTCCTTTACAAAAGCAGATCTAAGAACCTGTGTTGGCAGCCACTCTGGGGATGCTGGGGTGCTTGCTGCTACAGGGAGTCACAGGTAATGGCCTCAATTTAGGAGGCAGGGTCTCAGCTGAGACAGTGGGGGGAGGGGGAGGTAGAGAGGAATTGCCTGGCAGGAGGGAGGGCCCAGTGGAGATTGTCACATAGACTTGTAGTGGACCCAGTCAGAACCACCTCATGACCTTCTCCAGTTTCCTTTAGCAGCAGTGGGAGTTGGTGTGAAGGCAGGGGATGATGGGCATGCACCAAGGCTGGGCCTGGCAAGGTACAAGGGGGTGATATGCTAGGAGAAAGGGACTCAGGAGAGGAGGATTGTGTAGAGGGAAGCTGTTTCACCAAGGGGTCAGGACAGGGCAAGGAAGAGAGTGTGGTAGGGGTGATGGTGCAGGGATTGGAGGTCATGGTTAAGATAAAGAACAGGCTTTCAGGTTGTGAGGCAGAGGAGGAATGTGGACAAAGGGACAGCAAAGCCCATGGAGAGACAATGAGTTTGTGGTGATGGCACATGGTGATGGCGTATGCTTGTCTCTGGGGGCGGCTGAGGTGCAGTGGGAACAGGGCAGATATAGGTCTCCCCAGTTAGTGTGTCTAAGCCTGGGTCTGAACAGGCAGGATGAACTTGGGGACTTGCAAAGGTCTGAAGATGGGGGCTCCTGTCCTAGGGCAGTCTCAGGCGCAGCAGTGATTGATGCTGGCATCTGGCTCTGGAGCTGAGGACAAAGTGAGCCCACAGGAGGTGGGGAAAGGCAGCTTCAGGGCTGTACAAAGAGCACTCAGAAAAACTACCCCTTACCTAGGGCCACCTGGGGAAGGCCCCTGGGGGTGAGAGGAAAGGCCAGCCAGCAAGCTCAGAGAGCTTCCCCCATGGAGCCCCCTGTCCCCAGGGCAGTGTTTGCAGGGTGACTTTGGAGAGAGGCTTGGCACCAATGGCTCTCACCTTTGCCTTAGTATAAACATCCTGACTTGCCACTGGACTCTGTTGACTCGAGGAGAGAGTGAAGCTGATGGTGCAGCTCTGGTTCACTTAAATCTAATTCACTCAAAAGTCAAGACATCCCCCCCCCACACCCCATGGTACCTTTGGTCCTCTTTGAGAAGGAAGGAAAAATAGCAATAAAGGCTAATTAAATCTGGCTGGCTAATTGAGATGGGCACTGGGCCTCAGTGTCCCCTTCTGTAAGATGAGGATGTTGGACTAGGCTCCTAGAGGTCCCTCTGGCTGCGAGGAAGGAGGGGAGCTTGGGCTGAGTCCAAAGGGGAGCAGGGAGGAGGTACAGTCTAGGTCCTGGAGATAGCCAGGGCAAAGGGGCAGCTATGTAAGGGACTCTGGCCCTGCAGCATTGGACGAGGGGAGATGGACTAAACATTTATCAGTCACCTGCTGGGTGCCTTCTGTGAGAAGCTCTGGGGATACTGAGGCAGAAGACAATCCCTGCCCTTGGAGAGCTCACAGTCTAACAGAAGAGACAAAGCAGGCTGCATGTGAGAAGTGGCAAAGGGTTAAGCTTCCACAGAGAGAGGCTTTGCTTTGGGGCAAAATTGCTCAAAGAAGGCCACCGAGAAGAGCCAGGAGAGTCGGCCCAATTCCAAGCTCCCATAGAACTCCTAGACAACATAACAGTTGAAAAATAAAAAGAAGCTGGCACCGGTGGGTTTGACCAATTAGGAAGCAGACACTGGCCTTGGACTCAGGCCCAGTTAAGGACAGTCAGGTCAAAGATGTGAGGGGGTCAGTATTCCAGGGTGATTACTGCACTTGCTTAATGAACCTCATGTATTATGTGTGTGATCTAATACCCCCAGCCTAGAATTAGAGCCTCTTTAGTGATGATGTATGATAATGGAGAGGTGTACCCAGAGGACAGCCAACCAATCAATCCTCTGCAGGTGCGTCCGCACCAAACTTGGGGCATAAAAGTCGCTTTGTATCTACCCTCCTCCTTCCACCAGAAGTGCTGAGCCCACTGCTGGCCAGAAGTGACCGTTGACTCTGGATTTCTCCCTAATTAATTTCTTTTGGTGTCAGAGTTTTGGTACCAATTGGCCTCTTGCTTTTCCAAGTTGGCATTTCCAACGTGTGCTCAGTAAGGGAGGAAAGGCTCTGGAGGAAGAGGGGCTGGGGCAGAGGGTATTTATTTATTATAGTGCAGACTAGAAGAAGGCCAGGGCAGTCGGGAGGTGTTGGGGCCCTTTAAGACTCTACCCGAACTCTGACAACCCACGGAAATCTCAGGCAAAGGACAGAGCAACTCAGGATGGCTTAGAAGCACCTGAGCGTATATCCTGCCCCATGATTTTGGGGGCTGCTAACAGGGAAGCACTCCCCTCCCATGAGAAGCCTGCTATTGATGAGGCACCTGGGGGGAGGGGAAAGGAGCTAAAAGGAGGGAGGCAAGGTGGAAGGAGGAGGGAGAGAAGAGGGGGTTGTGAACGAGAAAGAGATTAACCGACAAGACATTACATCTTGGTGTCAGGACTCCTTTGTGTGTTTGGGAGGAGCAGGCTCCCCCAGGGCTTCGTGAGGGCGAACCAGAGGTCGCGGAAGGCGATTGTAGGGCCGCAGAGGCGGCTGGAGAGGTGAGTTTGACGTCAGCCCAGTCAGGCGGGCCCTTACAGGGAGGCAAAGAGGCAGAAGAATGTTTCAGGCACAGGGTGGGTTGAGGGAGGGCGCCAGACAGGTGGAAGAAGGCAGAAACAGAGGAGAGACGCTGCGCCCAGGACAGAGCTCATTACAGAAGGGAGGGGGAGTGTGGTGGGTACAACAGCCAACAGCTACCAGGGTTTTGATTGGGTGGTATATGTGGATAGCGCGAACTATTCATGATTAGCACGAACCAGGAGGAGACGTCACTGCCTGATGAAGGAAGGGGCAAGAACCTTGGTGTCATTTGTGAGCAAGGAGGGTTCGAATTCTCTGCCGACGCCCCTGTGCGCTCCCACTTGATAATGAGTGAAGGGGCAGCCAGGGCTGGAGACTGGATCACGGGGGAAGGGAGGGGTGGGGAAGCTAGATGTCAGTGAGAGACTGAAGGAATGAGAGAAGGATCAATTTAATATGAAGGAACATTTGTGACTTATGGAACAGGCATTCCAGAGGGCAGGGAGGAAGGGCTGGGATGAAACAGCGGGGTGGGGGTGTAAAGGGGGATCAGAATGAAGAATCAGGTGGTGATGGGGCTGAGGAGGATGATCTGCTGGGATTCTGAGTCCCGGGGCTGTGAAGGGTGTGGCCAGGAGGGGGAACGTTCAGGCACCGCCCCTCTCTCCTCAGGCGCAGCAGAGGTCGGATACCTGCACTCTAGGGGAGGGCTTCTCTTCTCGGTCCCCCAGGTTCTCCGCATCCCAGTTGGGCTGGAGCAGGAGGTGGAAGATCCCTCGTGCTGGGCAGATGGAAAAGGTTGCTTTGGGGCACATGGAAGATGCCCAGCCTGGCCCCTGCTGGCCTTTCCTCAGGCAGTTACTGCTTTCTAGGGTACCCTGCTGGCTCTCAGGGGGCAAAAAATAAAGCAATCCGCAGAAATCTCGCCAGACACCCCTTATACGATTATATCGGTAAAGAAGGGGTCAAATCATCTCCGTTGCACAATACGATGGTACACGGGAAAATAGAAACCACCAGAAACGCAAGAGAAACAGTGAGATAAAGGACAGACCTGAGCAGGAGGCAAAGCGACTCCGATGCGCACGGGAAGCCCCTGCATTTCTTCAGAGTGGGAGGAGCCAGTGCTTCGGGCCCTGGGTGTTAGCCTACCAACAGGGCGAGTCTCCAGCAATTGGAGCAGAAATCCAGGAGTACTTGGAGGAAGAGCCACCGAGACCTGTCAAACACGTCGTCTCCCCTCTTCCAGAATTCAGTGCCCACCATAGTGTCTCTCGAGGCTGTTTCATAGTCTTGAAATGATAAAAATGAACCACCTGGTGGGATTTTGGGGGTAGGGAGTGCATGTGAGGGGGGCCCGGGGACACACGTCACATGCATTCAGAAATGGCCTTGGCTTTAAAACGTTTTCAACGATGCAGACCAATTTTTTAATTTAAATTTTTTTTTGCTTTTTGGGGGGCAATTGGGGTTAAGTGACTTGCCCAAGGTCACACGGCTAGTTTTGTATGTGTGTATTGTGTCTGAGGCTGGATTTGAACTCAGGTCCTCCTGACGCCAGGGCCAGTGCTCTATTCACTTCACCACCTAACCACCCGATGCTGACCAGTTTGCAAGTCCTCCAGCAGCCCCTTCCTATGGGCCTGGCTCTGAGTTGGGACCAGTATCAGCCCCTGCCCCCTCGAAAAGCTTACAATCCGGGAATTGCTGGAATGCTGAGCGTGTGGCTGATGCTTGGGACCCCGAGCCACAAAGCACAGGGTAAGGTCCTCGAGAGCAGCTGGAGATCACCTGGTCCCTGCCCGGGAGGTCACACTCTTATGCAGGAGGACCCCAACTGGGGGCGCAGGGAGGCCTCTTACGGAAGGGAAGAGGGAAGCAGGTGCACACCAGGCCTAAGGGCAGGGACTGCCCATGCAAAGGCACAAAGGCAGGAAATGAGGAGCAGGGGCCAGAGTGGGAAGGGTCCCTTGGGGAGCCCCCCTCTTTGCCCCCAGCCAGTCATAGGGGTGACATTAGACTAATTATGGGTATTGTGCACCTGGGTGGGGTCTCCCCCTTAGAATGTGAGCTCCCGGAAGGCAGGGAGAGGGTGGATAGAGACCACAAAATCTGACCTCAAAAACCCTGTGGTCCCACCCTGAGTACTGGCTGGTGTGGAGCTATTTGGGGTGGAGAAGCCCCAGAGGGGCCAGGTCCCCAGGGTGGCCCCACATGACCAGAATCCCTCCAATTCCAGGTGGGACAGACATCAATCACCCCACTGACCAATCAGAATGTTTCCTGCCAGTACACCCTCCCCCCATCCCCAAGTACCCGAAAGGTGGGCGGTTTGACAGAGGCCTAAAAAGGGGCTGCCACTTGGAGGGCACAGTCTACTCCCTGCCTCAGTTTCCCAGCCCCAGGGAAGGTAAGTACAACCTGGGAAGAGGCAGAAGATCTGGAGGCCCCACAAGCTCCCAGCTGCGGAAACACTTATTGCAGGTGCTGTTCTGGGGGATCTAGCTCAAGCACACATCACTGTCTAAGAGTGTCTATAAGTACCTCGTTCTGTTCAGCACTGCAGAGTGCCTGAACCTTGACAAGGAGGACTCCCAGAAGGTGAAAGTGAGTCAGGGTTCAAGGTGGGGTGGAGAACCAGATCAGGGCCAATTTCATTAGCTGAAGGAACTGCTGTGGGAGGTGTCATAAAAAGATCTGCATGTTAAGGGAATCATCCTAAAGCTACTGTGGGCACTCCATGGTGAGAGTGATTGACAGGGAAAACAACAGGGAGGGTAGTGAGCTGGACTGGCTAGTGGCCTGGTGAGTATCTGAAATGAAGACCCACCAGGAGGCTACATGGGGATTCCAGGCTGATGGCTGGGTGAATGTTATAAAGGGAGGGTTACTGGGGCACTCCAGGGAGACAACCCAGAGGTCAAGAGGCTACTGTGGACACTTTGAAAGGGAGACCAACCAGGAGCCTTCTGGGTTGGCCCTGAGCTGATAACTGGGTGACAGAAAAAGAGAGCAAGAAGGAGGTTCCTGGGTCACTTCATGGTGATGATTTGTGAATGGAAAAGACCAATTATGAGGCTATGCATGGCACTCCATCAGGACTGCCTGTTGAGTGTCTGCAAGGGAGACCATCTTGGAGACTCCCGTGGCCAGAATGGCTGATTGTTTGAAAGGGAGACCAAGAGTCTTCTGGGTTCCTCTTGGGGTAATGACTGGGTGAAAGGGCCAACTTGGAGGCTACCGGGGCACTCCAAACTGATGGCCCGTGTCTGAAGGGGACAGGAGCTAAGAGGCAGTCAGGGGACTCCGTGATGACTCAAAGGACTGGGGTGCTCCAGACTGAGTGTTAGGGGAGTGGAAAGGGAGTTAAACCCAGAAGCTACTGGTGCACTGCAGGCTGATTGGTGGTTTACTATGGAGGGAGAGCAACCAGGGGGCTCCTGGGTTACTGCAGGTTGATCACTGGGTGAGGGTTTGAAAAGACCAACTTAAATCTCTTCCGAGACTATTAATGTTCAGCACCATGTAGAAAGGTGCTTTTTCCTACAAAGAAACATCCAAAGTTTTCCCAGTGCCCATCCTTGCTGACATCTGATAGTACAAAACTACTAACTATCCTCTTCTCTTCCTGTGCAGATGTTGACGATGTCGACTTGGAAGCTCTGTGAGGTATATAAATTGATGGCAGATGGAAAGCAGAATCCCCACAACTCCATCCTGACCACAACTAAAAAAAAAAACAAAACACAAACCCAGTGACATCTAAGAGTAACTTACTTTTGGTAGGTGCTTCAAGGGTGAATGACCATCTCAATGATAGCACCATAAGGGTAGTGGGGCCTAAGCCAGACCCAGTGTGGGGATGTAACCAGCGTCTCTGGACCTCAGATCTTCTGCCCTACTGTCCTACTTGCCAGAGCAAGAGAATTTAGAAAACTTCCTATGAGGGAGAGTCCTGAAGGGGATGTGAACAAAGTAGACTTGGTGTTAGTATCTTGTGAAATTTTATTTTATTTTTTTCAAATTCAACAAACTCAGTATTACAGCTTCATATATTTTATTTTTGCTTGTATATATGAATGCTTTTTTTTGTGGATTACTATTAAGATTAGAAAAATGGAAAATAAAAGAAAAAGAGGTGAAGTCCCATATAACTAGTTATGCATATGACACTATAGAAATGTTAGCCGTTATTAGCTTATATATGTATATACACACACACACATACACAATACATACACACATACATTGAACATTTCAGTAGTTTTACTAAATAGGGTTTTTGTGCATCTGGAATTTTTTGGGATGATTACTAAGCTTAGAATTACATAAGGAAAATAAGGCTGACCCTAATAATATGAAATTGAATAGGAATAAATGTAAAATCTTACTCCTGGTTTCAAGAAAACATCACAAATACACAACGGGGGAAGGCATGATTAGACAGACAGTATTTTGTCTGGAAAAGACCTGGCGGTTCTAGTGGGCTACAAGCTCAATATGAGTGAAATGTGATTCAGCAGCCGTGAGACCAGGTGGGATTTCAGGCTGCCTGCCCTAAAAGAGGTATGGCTTCTAAGAGCGAGGAGGGCTCCGGCAGGCTCCCGGGGGTCAGACCACAGCTGAAGTGCGTGTTCCGTTCTGAGGCCACAGCTGAGGAAGAGCCGCGATAAGCTGGAACACATCCTCAGGAGGGCACAGAGAATAATGTCAAAGTGCCTCTAGTCATGCAATGAGCACTGGCTGAAGGACTGGGGCATTGGTAACCTAGAGAAGACTTGGGGGAACATGAGAGCTGTCTTCAAGTATCTGAAAGGCTGTTGCTTGGAACAGGAAGTACAAATCTTCTCATTGGCCCAAAGGGCAGAAACAGGAGCAATGGGTGGATGTTGCAAAGAGGTAAATTTCAGAGTTAGAGCTCCCCGAAAATGGAAAGTGCTGCCATGAGTGATCCATCATAGGCGCAGGGCTGGATGGGCACGGTTCCGTTAGTCAGGGAGGGAGTCCGAGCCCTTCTGAGGTAAAGTGACTTGCCTAGGGTCACACTGGTGCTAAGTGTCAGGGCTGGGCTCTGCACTCCAGCCTAGGTTCAGAGATCCTTCTGGAGTCCCCACCCACACTTCCACTGGGCTTTGCCCTGGCAGGAGGCCTTCAAACAAAGGTTTGATTCTTTTCAACCTTCTTTAGGTTATAGTGGGCAAGGAACAGAAGATAAGCAGACCTTGGGGGTTCCCCCCACATACACATCTATACATGCATGCATGTATATAGTTTATATACACCCCCCCTCCCCATAATACATACATATCTACATGTCAGTGGTTTCAAGGAATCTCGTAGTTGAGGCACTATTTAATTCAGAAGGTGCACCAGCGCACCAGCTGCACTGACTTACACACCTCTACTGCCACCTGAGGGCAGCGAACGGAACGACAAGATATAGGGCAGTCTCTCCAGTTGCCCAGCAACCCTGGGAATGGGGAGAGAGTCTGCCATCTTGAATCTCCAAGAGTGGCCACATGGCTACTCTATAAAACTTCCCACATTATTACATCCAGAGAGAAGTCTTGGATGTGCTATGTAGCAAGATGGCATAAGGTCATTCTATTTTAAAGGATGATGTAATTTTCTGTGGATATTTTTGGACATAATTGGTTGCCTATAAGCCACTCCCTCCCAGCAAACACCCCTTCCCGTCCCCACCCCGTGAACTTTCCCTTAGGTTAACAAAAACACAATAGAGTGACTGTGAAGAACAGCACGCCTAACTCTTCATTCACTGTTCAGCATTTCTGAAGAGGGAGAACACGTTTCAGCTGGAGTCTTAGAGCCCAACACTGGTCATTGCGTCTGCTCTGGATTCTGTTGCCTCTGTCAGGTCACAGGCTGCCCATCTGGTTCTGCATACAAGCCTGGTGGTTTCTCTGACTGAATACTGGTTCAAATACATCTGAATGCCACAATTTGCTCTATCACCCTGCCAATTTCTGGGCATTTCCAGGTTTTTTTGGGGTACTAGCTGAATGGTCAACTGCAAACTTCAAAAGATGACATAAAATGTATTTTAAATCACTAATGGTACAAGAAATTCAAATGAAAACAACTCCCATTTCACCTTATACCATGCAAATTGGTGAAGATATAAAAGATGGGCATAATGTTGGAGAGACTAGCAAGGACAGGAACCTAGAGGCATTTCTAACAAACTGTTAAATCCAAACATTGTGGCTTTCAATTTGAAATGTATAAGAAAAGTGTCTAAATTGTTTGCACCTTTGACCTAGAGAGCTCACTACAGGGTTCAGAGCCCAAGGAAGTCAAGACAGAAGCAAAGGTCCAATTTATAACAATACATCCATAGCAGCACTTCAGGAAACAAAGCAGGTGCCTTTTGATTGGAAGAGGTGAAACAAACTGGACAATGAAGTGTGATGGATTATTCCCGGGCAGTGCAAAGTCCTGCCCATGAGGCACAGTGGAGTATACAGAATCAAAAGAACAATATCCACAATGCCAACAACTTAAGGAAAAAGGTAACTAAAAGCAAGTTAAAATGAGGAACAACAAAGCAGTGAAGGGGATGGGACAGAATCAAACAAAGCCCCTCCCCTCGGGAAGAGAGACGGGAACACGGATATAAAATGACATCTACATGATCACACATGGTGCCAATCAGTTTTCTATTAAGTGTTTTGTTATAAGGGACAGGTGGCAAAAAACTATCATGGAAAAATAAAAGAAACCAATAAAATATTGTAAAGGATGAAGGTCCCAGAGTCCAAATAATAGAACACAACTTCAGGAAAGAATACTGAACAGTTAGTCAGACAAGGTCTTAGCATCACTATTTCTCTATCATTGTTTTTGTCAAAAGACAGAATTCATTTTGGGGAAAATGTGATGCAAATGCACAAGATATCCACAAAACGTAGATTTAAAACCCTGCTGTGATGAATTTTGTTGCATACTGGACTTCTTTCAATGGCATCCTTGAGGGCATAAAATCAGCGGTGAAACAGCTGGCCCAAAGGGGGTGAATGGCTCTGTAACTTTTCTCACATGATTCCACACTGTAACTTAACCAACAGTGTATGAGGGTGCCTATCTGTCCAGAGTTCCTCCAACACAAGACCATTTCCATCTTTTACCATCTTCACCAATTTGACAGATGTGACCCCTCAATGCTGTTTTAATTTGTGTTTCTCATTGTTAATGAATCAAAACGTTTTTATGCAGTTGTTGAATTTGTATTTTGAAAATCCTTTGACCACTTATCAACTAGCGAATGGACTTTTGACAATTTTTGTCAATTCCTCACATTTTGAATGTCTGAGATGTTTGATGCAAATACTCTTCTCTAAACCAAAAGCTTCTTACCTTATTCCAGTCACAGTGACTGTGTTATTAGAAGAGGATTTTAATTTTAAACAACTGAAAATTATGAATTTTTTCTTTTGTAATCTTCTCTATTCCTTGTCTGGCAATGAATTCCCCTCAACCTTATTTGTGATGAGTACTTCCTTCCAGTTATTTTTGTAATGTATCCTTTTATGTTTAGGTATCTATCTTTGATATGTCTGACATCTAGAATCTATAGGATACTGACAAATTCATTCAAGACCTGAGTGATCTTCCAAGAGATAAATGGACAAAGGATACAAACAGTCAATTATCATTATTCCAATCAAGTCATATTCTTCACTGTGGCACAGAGGCAACCCTAGGTAATCAAAGGAATGAAAGGTGCCAAGTCAAACACTAAGGTGGAGAGGCAAGAAGGGAAGGTGGAAGAGACTCATAGCCAGACTGGCTACCGGATAAACTTGTCCAGCTAAAGCAAATGTAAAAGTACTTCTAAGTCACACGTGAGTTGCCTGCACTAGCATAGACACTGATGAAATATCGCTTATCTGATGCTGCCTAAGGAATCAGCTAGTGCTGCAGGGGTTCCTGCATTCATCGCATCTATTAGTTTCTCACCAGCATGGATTATCTCTTGTTCATTTAGGGGTCTGATCTGGCTGAATGGTTTCCCGTATTCATCACACCCAAAGGGTTTTTCTCCAATGTGGATTTTCTGATGTTTCCTAAGACTTCCATATCGGCTGAAGAGTTTCCCACATTCATTACAACCAAAGGGTTTCTCACCAGTATGAAGTCTCTGATGATGAAAAAGAGATGACCTGTGGCTGAAGTTCTTCCCACATTCATTACATTCGAAGGGTTTCTCACCAGCATGAGTTCTCTGATGTTCAGTGAGGTGAACCTTCTGGCTGAAGGCTCTCCCACATTCACTGCATTCAAAGGGTTTCTCTCCAGCATGGATTCTCTGGTGTTTTGTAAGGTTTCCTCTCTGGCTAAAGGATTTCCCACATTCATCACATTTAAAGGGTTTCTCTCCGGTGTGAATTCTTTGATGTTTTGTTAGACTTCCACTCTGGCTAAAGACCTTCCCACATTCATTACATCCAAAAAGTTTCTCACCTGTATGAATTCGTTGATGATAAAAAAGGGATGTCCTGTGGCTGAAGTTTTTCCCACACTGATTACATTCAAGTGGTTTCTCTCCAGCATGAATCCTCTGGTGTTCAGTAAGGTGTCCCCTCTGGCTGAAGGCTTTCCCACATTCATTACATTCAAAGGGCTTCTCTCCAGTATGAATTCTCTTATGTGTGTTAAGGTGTCCTCTCTGGCTAAAGACCTTCCCACATTCACTACACTCAAAAGGTTTCTCTCCAGTATGAATTTTTTGATGCACAGTAAGGCTTACCCTCCAACTAAAGGCTTTCCCACATTCACTGCACTCAAAGGGTTTCTCTCCAGTATGAATCCTTCTATGTGCATTAAGATGTGCCCTCTGACCAAAGACTTTGCCACACTGATTACACTGAAAAAATTTCTCCCCATTATGGCTTCTCTGATGTAAAGCAAGACGTGAATTGTTGCTGAAGGCTTTTCCACATTCATTACACTCAAAGAGCTTCTCTCCTGCATGAATTCTCTGATGTTCAGTAAGGTTCCCACTCTGGCTGAAAGTCCTCCCACACTCATTACACTCAAAGGGTTTCTCTCCAGTGTGAATTCTCTGATGATAAAAAAGGGATGTTCTGTGACTGAAGTTTTTCCCACATTCAGTACATTCAAGGGGCTTCTCTCCAGCATGAATTCTTCGATGTTCAGTCAGGCATATCCTTTGGCTGAAAGCTCTCCCACATTCATTACACACAAAAGGTTTCTCTCCTGTATGAATTCTTTTATGTGCATTAAGGTGGCCCCTCTGACTGAAGACTTTTCCACATTCATTACAGCCAAAGGGTTTTTCTCCAGTATGAATTCTCTGATGCACAATAAGGCGTACCCTCCAACTAAAGGCTTTTCCACAGTCGTTGCATTTAAAGGGTTTTTCTTCAGTATGAGTTCTCTGATGTATAGCAAGACATGAAGTGTTGGTGAAGTTTTTTCCACATTCGTTGCACTCAAAAGGCTTCCCTCCACCATGAATTCTCTGATGTTTAGCAAGGTTTCCTCTCTGGCTAAAGGATTTTCCACATTCATTACATTCAAAGGGTTTCTCGCCAGTATGAATCCTCTGGTGTTTAGAGAGGCTTCCACTGCGGCTGAAGACTTTCCCACATTCTTTACATGAAAAGGGTTTCTCACCAGTATGAACCCTCTGATGATAAAAAAGGGATGTCCTTTGGCAGAAACTTTTCTCACATTCATTGCATTTAAAAGGTTTTTCTCCAGTATGACTCCTCTGATGTTCAGTAAGGCTTCCCCTCTGACTGAAGGTCTTTCCACACTGACGGCAATGAAAAGGTTTATCTCCAGCATGAATTCTCTGATGTTCAATAAGGCTGCCCCTCCGGATGAAGGCTTTCCCACATTCATTACACTGGAAGGGTTTCTCTCCAGAATGAATTTTTTGATGTACAGTAAGGTTTCCTCTTCGGCTAAAGGCTTTCCCACACTCATTACACTGAAAGGGCTTCTCTCCCGTATGAATTCTCTGGTGTTTAGTAAAGTTACCCTTGTGATTGAAAGACTTCCCACACTCATTACAGTGAAAGAGTTTTTCTCCAGCATGAATTCTTTTATGTTCATTAAAATAGCTTCTCTGACTAAAGCCTTCCCCACACCCATTATACTGGAAGGGTTCTTCCCCAGTATTCATCATCTGATGATAAATAAGAGATGTCCCTGGGTTAAAGGCTTTCCCGTATTCATTATATTCATAGGGTTTGTTTCCGGGATTTACAGGGTGGAATGGAAAAAGATCAGGATAATCAAAGGGCTTCTTCCATTTACTATACTTACAATGTTTATTCTCTAAGGACATTCCATTATATAGAATTAGGTCTGAAAACTGATCAAAGCTGTTTCCGAGGGGATCATATTTAAAAAGATTTTGTCCTGAAGGAACTCTCTGTGGTGGAACAAAGATTGACCCCAGATCAAAATCTCTTGCAAATGTATTACTTCCATGTATATTCATCTCATCAAAATTCTTCACATTAACAGTTTCTAGTTGACTATATTGATTCTCTTGGCTGGCCTTCTGCCTCTCTAACATGATGTCATATTCCCAATCTTCTCCCATCTTAGAATCCCAGAAACCATCTTTTGTGAGTTTCTCATCAGATGCTTCCATACAAATGATGTGCTGTGGAATTGTGTCCAAGGTTTCACATTTAATCTCCTGATTAAGGGAATCTGAAAGAAACAGAGAAATATCAGTGTTCCCTGTTGTGTGTAGAGAAAATTCCTTTAAGGAGAATGATTGTGAATCTAGAAAAGGTAGTAAAACACTGTTAATTCAATTTAATTCAACCCACTTATCAAGCTCCTGCTATAAGTGAAGGGGTGTGTGGGTGTGTGTGTGTGTGTGTGTGTGTGTGTGTGTGTGTGTGTGTGTGTGTGTGTGAGATACAAAGACAAAATGCAAATGCAAGAGAAACTGCTTTCAAAAATGCAGAGCATGGTAGAAGGAGGGACATGAGAGTGATAACTTCAAAGAAACTGGATGCCCAAGGACAGATGAGAAGATAGTAACAACACTCACAGTTAGACAAATGAAATGAATTCTCTTCCTGGATTCTGGAAGCACTGAAAGATGGTCTGAAGAAATCACAGTTGGTAACTGCTAGGAAAATGTCAGTATTTTCAGAAAGGAGAAATTAGTTAATTCTAGAAACTACAAACTGGTAAATCTGCCACTGATTGCAAGTCAAATTCAATAAGTGATCAACAAACTGGCAGTTTGTGAATATTCAGAAAAGATCTAACTATTAAGACTGACAGAAGGCTCACTAAGAAAAAATCAGGGGGCAGAGCCAAGATGGTAGAGTAAAAGCAGGAACTTGCTTGAGCTCCAGCTCCAACCACCTCCAATACCTGTAAAAAATAACTCTAAACAAATTTTAGAGCTATAAAACCCATAAAGTGACAGAGAGAAACAAATCCCCCACTGAAGAAAACCTGGAAAGCCTACAGGAAGGTTCTATTATACCAGGCGGGGAGCAGAGCACAGTCCCTCATGGGCTGTGCCAACACAGACTGGCCAGCACAGACTTCAGGAGAGTGAATCATGGGCAGCTGTGGTGGTTTACAGACTTCTCAAGACATAAATGCCATAAAAAAAGTAAAAGGTCAGTGGGGGAATTCTGTTGGAACTGGGTGAAAGTAGGTAGGAAGGGGAAAAGAGGGGGGATGACAGAAGGAGGGCACATTGGGGGAGAGGGTAGTTAGAAGTAAACACTTTTGAAAAGGAGAAAAAAGAATAAATGGGGGACAGGATAGGATGAAGGGAAATATAGTCTTTCACATCATAACTACTATGGAAATGTTTTGCATAACTACACATGTATAACCCATATTGAATTGCTTGTCTTCCCATTGGGAGTGGATGAGGAGGGGAGAAGGGAGTGAATCTGGAATTCAAAGTTTTGAAAGCAAATGCTAAAAAAAAAAAATTGTTTTTACATGCAACTGGGAAATAAGATATACAGGCAATGGGGTATAGAAATCCATACAAGAAAGTAAGGAGTAAAGGTGTAGTAAGGGGGAAATAGAGTAAGAAACAGAAGAGAGGGCAGACTGGGGGAAGAAGTAATCAGTATGCTTGCCATCTTGGGGTGGAGGTAGGGGAGAGAAGGGGAGAAAATTTGTAACTCAAAATCTTACGGAAACAAATGCTGAAAACTAAAAATAAATTAATTAAAAAAAAGAAATTGGGCACTTAAAAAAATAAAGATAATGAATTGTAAAAAAAAAATCCTTAGAACCAAGCTAATTTCTTAAATACTGACAAGATTTCTGGACTTGTGCATAAGGGAATGCTGTGGTTAGGGATCTAAAGAGAGGGGGGCGGAAGCAGAGGGATGAGAGAACCAGGAGAGAAGGATGGAGGAAATGACTATTACATACCTGCTATGTGCGAGGCACTAGGTACCTGGCATGTATTATCTCATCTGATCCTCACAACCCCTAAGTAAGCTGCTATTATTATGCCCACTTTACAGCTGAGGACATAATAAAGACGACAGTAGCAAACACTTACATAGCACTTAAAGGTCTGCAATGCATCGTACAAATATGATCTTTAATCCTCAGAAGAACCCTGGGAAGCAGGTGCTCTCATTGCCGCCATTTTAAAGAGGAGGAAACTGAGGCAGAGAAACGGTAAGTGGCCCACCCAGACTTAAAGAGCTAGCAAGTATGTAAGGCTGGATCTGGACTCCAGGCCCAGTGTTCTGACCAGGGCACCACCAGCTGCCCGGCTTCAGCAACAAAACTGATAAAGCTCCCAGACAAGATGGAAAAGTCCCAGGATCACAAGGATGTGTGTGGAGTCATGGACATTCGTATTTGGTGGAGTGGTGCTTAGTGGACTTTATGTCAACACCAATAGTTTCAAGAGTTCTCTAAGCGTCAGGACAGGCAGTTTGGGAGCCCCATGAACAAAGGGCCAGACTCTGGGCTGAGCACAAGGCCCATGGGTAGGCAGCCAGAGAGCCAGTAAGCATTTATTAAGCTCCCACTAATTGCCAGGCACCATCAGTCAAGCATCAACCTTCCCAAATGTGTCTGAGGTCACATTTGAACTCAGGACTCCAGGTGTAGAATTCTATCTACTGTGTCACCAGCTCCCCAATAATGGCATTGATCTCACAGTGTCATGAGGATCAGAGGAGATCACACACTTAGAGCACTTTACAACCCTCGAAGTGCTATGGAGACGTTTACCATCGTCACTGCCTTCATCGTCATCTCTGCTGTCACTACCACCGTCACCTTGACCTTCGCCATCAAAGCCAAGCTCCTCCATTCTGGGCTCCTATGGCTCTTTCCAGCCTTGTCACACAACTCTGCCCTCCTTCCCACTCTCTGGTCCTGCCAAGCCCAGCTCCCTGCTTCCCACATTCACCACTCCCTCTCCTATGTCTCTGCCATGATGTGGGCAGGCCCGCCTTCCTGGAGGGCATTCCCCCTTCACCTCTGCCTCACACAACTTTCAAGCAAAGGAGGCCTCTCTCAATCCCTTCCCCTGCTATCTATCGATTAATCAGCCCACAAGCAGGTGTCAGACCACACTAGAGAAGAAAGCCATGGGCAAAAGGGCCCTGACTCAGGTATGGAAGGGTGGTGCTACTGGCCTGAACCTGCGTGAGATCCCAGAAGGGCATCAAAGCTTGAGACAACTTGGATGAGGGCATCAAGGCAGGGTCTTTAATAAAATGCAATCCCAACATCCAAGGTCATGGTGAGGCTTAGCTGGAAAAACAAAGTGGGAGGGAGAAGGCTGGGCCACACATCACCCTCACCAGTGAGAGATTCCACAGACACAGCCACTGCCCCCACTTGCGAAGTGCTTCCCAGCCATGTTCTTGACAGCCTGTGAGGCAGGCACTCAAGAACTTATTATCCCCATTTTCAGATAAGGAAACTGAGGCTCAACAAGGCAAGTGACTTGTCCCCAGTTCCTGGATCCCCCTGCCCCCAGCAAGTGAACCAGAGACAACTGAGACAGTCAACCAGATGCATCCCTAACTACCAGGAAAGCACTCATCCCCAGACACAGGCTGGCCCTGGGGCCTCACTAGGCTCCAGACCACCAAGGGAAAAAAAAAACCTCCCTCGGCTTAGACAGGCCAGCACTGAGAGGTCAAGGGACTTGCCCAGGGCCTTTTGTCAGAGAGAGAACTAGAATTCAAAGCTGGCTCTGCACCCCCCACCCCAACAATGCCTCAGGGCAAGACTCCTGTGCCCTCAGGGCAGCTAAGCTCTGACAAGCCCCACCCCCTCTCTGGCATCTCCCACAGTCCATCTGGTACCCGTCTCCCTGCCTGTCAAGCCCACCCCCTGGTGTTCCCACCAAGGTCTTGAGGAGCAACAAGAGCCTGGGCTATGCCAAGGGTCCCAGGTCTGGAGGGTGGCCTCTGGAAGGCCCCTGCTCACTCCTGGGACCCACCTTCCCTAGCCCCTGGCTCTGTCCACTTAGGCTTCAGTTATGAGCAGGCCCATGGTGAAGGCCTATTGCTTCGAGCACCCCCAGCCTGTCTGACTCTCCTTCCAATGTGCCCACAGGGCTACAATGCCCCTGATGATGCAGTTAGGGCCATCCAGATCTGCCAGGAAAGGGTGGCAGCATGGAGACAGGATTGGCTCTGATGCCAGTCCCACCTTGTCAGACTAGGTGTCCTCTGAGGCTCCTTTCTGCCTAGACTGACCATTCCTCTATGGGCTTGAGGATACAAAACCAAAACTATTCCATCCAACTGAGCTGATGCTGACAGAGCCTATGGTGAGGGGGGGTGCCTAGAACCAGAGACACTGGCTGTGGCCGGACCAGAGAATCTCTCTGGAGGGCAGCCTGGAGGTGGTGCAGCAGACGTGACCCTGCCCTAAAAGGAGCTTTCTGCTTCTAGACTGTCCAGGCTACAGAGGAGGGGCAGGGCTCAGCCGGGCTCGGCACAAACAATGACAGAAGGCAGGTAGGGCAGCCTTCCTGAGAGCATGTCAAGCCTTCGAGTGGAAGGGACAGCCAGAGGCGGCCAAGCTCAGGGGGACAGTCACATGGTCCTCGAGCCAAGTGTGTGGGACTCAACCGTGATGGTGCCCTTTCTGAGAAAAAGGGAGGGAGCTCAGGGATGAAAGCCCCACAGCAGGGACTGCATGGACGCCCTCAGGCCCATGTCCATCTGCGGGCTTGCACTCACCTGGGCAAGCGCTGCTAGAGAACTCTGGCTGCTCTGGAAACAAAGGTACTTCACCTCTCTCCAACTGGGAGATGACCTCAGGCTTGGCCATGGGAAGGCCTGACGGGATAAAAGAGAAGAGGATTTACCACTGGGTCCAAAGACAGCAATCTTGATCAGACAAGGTTTGTTGGGAGCCTCACAACCACCCAGGTAGAGGACAGCGATGGAGTCAATTGCCTTCGTTGGACTGATGGGGAAACTGAGGCAAGGAGGGCCCTGGTAAGGATCTGCTGGGTGTCAGAGGCAGCCCTCTGGGAAAGCACAGGGCACAGGAAGCCATCCCAGAATGGCTGAGCTGCTGCTGGCAGGGGCACCTCCAGAGGCCTGCATCCCCAGAAGCAGGAAGAGGGGATCCACTGGGTAGAGGGGGGGGTGCTCATTCCCTCCACTCCCAGGCCCCAGGGTGGGCCTGGGGACCAGCCCAGTGATGCTGCTGGGGTCTGGACACTGAAACTTCTTCTGGGTGGCATCTCCCCTGGGAAGAGGGGGAAGGGCCTTGAGAGCATGGGCTGGCAGCCTTTCTCTGGCCCATGCTAAGTACTTAACAAGGATCTTTTCTTCACTCCTTTCCTGCAAGCCTGAGCCAGCGCCAGCAGCCAGGCCCAGAACAAAGTGGTCCTTACCCAGGAAGACGAGGTTCTCATAGTTCTCCAACATCACGTCCCGGTACAGGGCCTTCTGTGTAGGGTCCAGCTGTGCCCACTCCTCCTGGGTGAAGTCCACGGACACATCCTTGAAGGTCACCGATTCCTGAGTGGTGGATGGGCCTGGGCTGCTGAGCGGCCATGGACTGATCATCCCAGAGACCACTGGGGAAACCTGAAGGCAGAAAAGGCCCAGGGGCTTATGTATCCCAGCCCTACACTGAGGGAGCTGGTGGTGCAGTGGATAGAACCCCAGGCCTGGAGTCAGGAAGGCCCAGGTTCAAGGCTGGCCTCAGACCCTGCCAGCTCCTCAGCCTGGGCCCAGGGTTCGAGTACCGCCTGAGACACTTACTAGCTCTGCAGGCTTCTGTCTGTCCTCATAAAATGGGGATCATAATAGCACCTCCCCCCCTCCCCTGAAGGAACAAAGGAGAAAAAAAGTCTGTGAAGCCCTTTGCAAACCACAAAGCTCAAAGTCAGTGCATCGTGTTCTTGTAACAGTGATTATCATTAGGCATTAATTAAACATCTACTGCATGCCAGGGTCATGCTCTAACCCATGTGCACTAGGGCAGCTCTGTGTGGGATCCACAGGAGGTCACTCCCTGAGGGAGGCCCCAGGAGGAAGAGAATGGGGGAGGCTTCCTGGAGGAGGGGGCATCTGAGTCAGATTGCTGCCAGGCCTGTGGACAGCCAGAGAGGAGACGTGGAGTCTGGCTTAACACACCCTGGGGGCCTAAGCTTTCTGCATCAAATCCTGGAGGCACCAGGCAGTCACTGGTGTTTGGAAGACCAGATCTCCATGATCAGCAACTGCTAAATGAAAGAGCAGGGGGAGTGGGGGTTAGGGATTGGGGGGAAGGCAGCCATGTTTGGGCTTGAGGCTGGTCACCAGCCAACACTGCAGGAGGTGAGCGGTCTGCTAAGGGCCTCCTATGGCTGAGACACTCAGGTAAAAGTTGGGGAGGTCCTGTCTGAGGCAGGGTTCCAGAGGACAGCTGTGCACCTGGGGATGGCAGGCCCCTGGCCAGAGATGGGGGCGGCTCTGAAGGCTTTAGCTGTGGTCTAACCAATCTAATCAAAAGAGCTTTTGTCTCAATAGGATAGGAGAGAGAAGCTGGCCTGGCACCTGCCCAGAGACTCTCAGAAGTCTGTGTTAAAGGTCCCACCTGGAGGACCCAGGCCCAAATGCTCCAGATTCTGGCATCAAACAAGTGCAGCAGACGGCCTGCTGCACGGGTGGCCCTGGCTTAACTGAGGTAGGTGAAAGGGAGGGGACTGCTGGGGCCCACCTGCCCAGGCAGTGGAGGGCCATGGATGCCCAGAAGTCTGCTGGAGTGCTCTCTGCCCAAAGCCGAGCCCTCACTGAGGAAGGCTGCCTCCTTCAAAAGTCAGAGGAACCAACAAGGAGAGGATTCTGTTCTCGGTGGGATTCCGGGGTGGGGGGGTGTGAACCCGAGAGGGC
This sequence comes from Gymnobelideus leadbeateri, assembly GCA_011680675.1. Taxonomy (NCBI): domain Eukaryota; kingdom Metazoa; phylum Chordata; class Mammalia; order Diprotodontia; family Petauridae; genus Gymnobelideus; species Gymnobelideus leadbeateri. The sequence goes on along the minus strand of WOXC01005186.1, from coordinate 577,386 downwards.
CTGTGGCAGATGGGGAAGGGTCCCCTCCCTTACTGAGCTTGCACTAGAAAGGGAGAGGCCAGGAGGGCAGTGTGACAAGCATCTGTGACTTGCAAGGATGTCACCAGAGTCTCACCCCCAGGACAAGAGGGAGTAGGCCCCTCTGCCCGCCTCTCTGGGGCCTCCTGCATTGAGGGGCTGCCTGGGATGGTCCTTCTCAGATTCTGTAATTTATTTAGGAGTTTGTTTCTTTTTGGTAGGAAAAACATGTATTTTATTATTAATACCTCTGGCCCCTGCAAAATCCAGGATGGTATCAGGGTGGTGGAGGTGGGGGTGATGGTGGATAGGCCTAAGGGTTTTATATTCGGTTCTGGAGCAGATAAGGAAGCCCTGGGTCCCTGCATAGTGGGACCTGTGCTTCTGAGAGATGAGAAGAGAGACTGGAGTGGGAAGACCTGTGGCCAGGATGTCCACCAACAGACTCCTGCAGCTGCCTGGGCATGAGGCAACCAGGGGACGGGTGCATCTGACAGCTCACAAAGGTCAAACGTCAGCAGGCCTTAGCCCCATCTGCATCTGGGGGAGCCCAGGAGCATTCTTGGCAGGAGGCAGGGAGGGCCTTTCAGACATGCTGAGCATTTAAGCAGTGCTCACTAGCGCCTAAAAATGCCAGCTAACATTTATGCTGAGCTTACCTGCCACTTGAGCCTCGCCGTGTGATGACACGGGTCCTCTCTGAAAACAAGGCCAAGCACAGCTACTCCATGCCAAAGCTGTGCTAAGCTCTGTACGATTCTGATCACATTTGATCCCTACAACTCTGGGGGGGGGGGGGGAGCGCAGCTGTTACAGTGCCCATTTTACAGATCAGGACACTGAGGCAGAGATTAAGTGATCGGCCCAGGGTCACACAAGAAGTACATGTCTAAAGCCAGACTTGAACACTGGCCTTCTGGACCCCAGGCCCAGGGCTGTATCCTCTGGGCCAGCTGGCTGCCATCGGGCTCAAGGTGTCCAGTAGGAATGTGGAGATGCAAGGCTGAAGTTAGGCTAGGATTAGGGCTGGAGAAATGGATGCAGGAATCCACATCAGACACACAATCCCTCAAGTGGTGGAGACTGGAGGGAGAAGAGAAGAGGGCTCAGGCCCTCCATTCCAACAAAGAAGGCAAGAGGAGGTCATGGGAGCAGGGTGAGGGGGGAATCAGAGGCCGAGGCCTGGGGGGCTGAAGATGAGGGGGCTGCCCTTCTCCTTCCTTCTTTCTCTTTCACAAAGCCTCAAGCTGGGCTCTCTCTAAAGCTCTAAAGCTCCCAGACTGGCCCACAATAGGTCCTGCCCAAGCTCCAGGGAAAGGCTGTACTCTGCCTTAGAGTGAAAGTCAATGGGAACTCTTTCCCTTTAGAACAGCAACCCTGGGGGCTCCCCTCTCAGGTGGATTTTTTTTTCTAATTAAAGGGCCCCTCCCTTTTCCTCACTTCTTAAAGAGGCCTATTCACTGAATGGGTGTTACCTCACTCGAAGTGAGAACGTGCTGAAGCCTAAAAGGGCTTGGGTCTCCCACTGCATCCTGGGCCATCTCTAATCATCCCTGAGGCCATGGGCCTCTAGGAGAACCAAGGACAAACACAACAACAACAACAACAACAACAACAACAACAACAACAACAACAACAACAACAACAACGCATCAAGGGACAAGCTGGAGAACCGGATGATGCCCATCTGCTGGTGCCAACCTCCTGTGGCCAGAAGGTGGCCTGGATCCTATCTGAAGGAGGCCACATGCCCTCACCTGGGGAGCGTAGGGGTCAGGCCGGCACCCAGGAGGATGACTGGCAGCAGGGCACCAGGACAGGAAGACGAGAGCCCGAACTAGGGAGTGTGAGCAGAGGGGGAGAGACTCTGAGGAGGCAGAAATGTCACGGTCGAGCTGGGGGGTGAGTGAGGAGCCGAGGCATGCAAAGGTCTGGACTAGAGGAGGGGAAAACAGAAGAGGAGCACTGTGGGCCCTCAAGGTGACACGGCTGTGTAGAGGAAGGACAAAACCAGGTACGAACATAGAGCACAGGGGTCTCCTCCGATGGCGAGCCTGGGCTGGTGGGACAAAAGAAGAGCAGGCAGGGCAGCTCGAGGCCCATGTCTAGTGTTTCCTCTCCCCTGAAAAGGACAGAGCCACAGTACTGGGCAGGGAGCTGAGCCAGTGGTCAGTCACCAGGGGGATACATTGGAAAGGGGATGCATGGAGGTCTGACTGGTGAGGGTCAAAGGCCCCAGAGATAGAGGGAAAGGAAGAGGCCAGTAACCTTGACTCTGATCCCCAGCTGCTAGTCAGGCTGGCAAGAAGCATTTGGTAGGTCCCTACTATGTGCCCTGTGCCCACAGGAAGCCCAGAAACCTTTCCTTCTCGTCTCCCCCACAGAACAGAAGCTTCTGGGCAGCAGGGACAGGCTTCTTCCTGGCATGCAACTTTAATAACTGTATTCCCAGCATTTCACGCCACCTCTGGCACACAGTCAGGCTTAGTAAAGGCTTGTTTGTTAACAGACTCCTTGCAGAAATGTAGACGTTATTAGGAGGTGACTTGAGCATGTAAGAGAAATACAAAGACTCATCCTTGGGTCCAAAGGCCACCAGCATGGCAGGAGAGGTGCAGTAGACCACGGGTGGGACATGGCAGCTGCCTGGTGCTTGGGGAGCGCTGCTATGGGTCAGTGGAGAAAGGCCACAGCTGGATGGAGTTCTCCCAACATCAACTGACCACATGTCTTCATTCCTGGCCTTTCATGGAGAGTCCTGACAGGCCCTGGAGGGCTCAGTGGAAGGAGCTTGGGGGCCACCAGAGCCTCTGGGGGGGGGGGGGGGCGCAGACCAAGGGGCCACAAAGGGGCAGAAAGCAGCTGGAGAAAGCTCTGAGGTCAGGAAAAAGGAGCGACCTGCCCACTCCTGCCAGGGAGGGGAGACTTGCAATGCTCCAAGGGTTGTGCTTGGTTTAGGGGAAGGTGGGGGTAGGGAGGCAGGAAGATCTGAGTTCAGATCCAGCCTCAGACCTTTAGTAGTCGCAGGACCTTGGACACCTCTCCTGCAGAAGGCGGGTGATAAGAGCCTCCATCTCTCAGGGCTGTGGTGAGTGCCTGACCCGAGTCTGGCAAATCATAGGAGCCATGGGAACACTGACTCTTATTATGACTGTTGTTCAGTGGTTTTCAGTCACATCCCGCCCTCCATGATTCCATTTGGAATTTTCTTGGCAAAGATCCTGGAGTGGTTTCACACTTCCTTCTCCAACTCTTTTTATAGATGAGGAAACTGAGGCAAAAAGGGTCAAGTGATGTGCCCAGGGAAACAGCTAGTGAGGTAACATTCAAACTCATGCCTGACACTCTGCACTATGGCTCCCCCTAGCTGCCTATTACTGCTGCTAAATGTTAATTTTTAAAAAACTTAACAAAAAATTAATCATGGGGGGATGGAGGGAGGGGGGAATCCCCCTAGGCAACCAGCCCAGTAGCCATCTCGCCATGTGCTGCCTTCTGGATGGATGGATGGATACCTGCCCAGTCTCCTAGGGAGGGAACTGCTGCCTGAGATCCTTCCCAGCTCTGAAGTATGATGACTCTTTGATGTGGGCTTGGGCTGTGATGAGCGAGAAAGAGAATGGCCAGCCAGCGGCTGGTGACATGGGAGCAGATGGCACCACGAAGGGAGAGGGGACTGAGGAGATATGAAGCCCAGAACCAAGTGAAAGGAATGGCTGAAGGGTCTGGGAGGGCAAGACTGGGGGAGGAAGTGAAGATGAGGAAGAGAGGGAAGGGATGGTCCTAAGGCAGGCTCTCAGAATGGCCAATGGCCCTGGAAGAAGGGCCCCACCTGTGCTGGGAGACAAGGATCAGAAGGTGCCTTGTGGGCAATGTGGCCTTGGCTCCATCAGCACGTAGAGCCCAGCAGAGATAAGAGGAGGCTGGAAACCCTATCGAGCTGAGGGAGGAGAGCAGAACCCGCCTTGAACCGGGGGCCCAGGAACTCACTCTCCCTCCCTCCTGCCATGTCCAAGAAGCCTCTATCCTCACAAGGGAACCCTTTGGTTCAGGCCTGAGCCTCTCAACTAGACAACCTGAAGAGCTTTCTGACTGACCTCTGCTCCACATGGCCTCCAAAACAGCCAGGTCGCCTCCTACTCAACAAACTGAATGAATGAGAAGGCTCGCTGTGTGCCAAGTGTCAGGGACAGTCCCTACTCTCCAGGGCACGAGGCCTAAGCTCCTCTGAATGGGCAATCCAAACTAGGGCCTCACCACTCCTGAGAGCTAAGGCCCCTCCAGAGGAGGAAAACAGCCAGTGTGAAGTCCAGACAGTGAGGGAAACTGAGACATACAGTCTACAGAAAGAGACAAGGGAAGGTATTACAGCTTAGGGGATGGGAAAGATCTTTGGCAGAAGGGGGGATCTTGAGCTGAGTCTTGCAGGAAGACAGGGAGGCTAAGGGGTAGAGGTGAGGAGGGAGAGAATTCCAGGCATATGGGACAAAGGCCCAGAGAAGGAAGATAGCACGCTATATTTGGGGAACTGCAAGTAGGCAATATTGCCTCCCTCTTACTGTGGAGGGTATCCCTTTCTTCCCAGTCCCTTGGCTCCCAACCTAAAAGTCATTCTGGACTTTTCACTTTCTTGTGCCAAGGCCTGTCCATTTCATGTCTGTTGCACCTCTGGTCCATTTCACCTCTGCAGCATCTCTGGTCCATTTCATGTCTGTTGCACCTCTGGTCCATTTCACCTCTGCAGCATCTCTGGTCCATTTCATGTCTGTTGCACCTCTGGTCCATTTCATCCCTGCAGCACCTCTGGTCCATTTCATCCCTGCAGCACCTCTGGTCCACTTTACCTCTGCCCCATTTCTGGTAGGCTTCATCTTTACAGTATCTCTTCAACAGGCCCCCTTCTTCCCTCTCACTCTGCCCCCACCCAGGCACAGGCCCTTATCACCTCACACCTGGACTACTGTGATAGCTATTGTGGGTCTGCCTGCCTCCACTCTCTCCACAAAGTGATTTTCCTAAAGCACAGGTCTGCTCATGTCACTGCCCCTACTCAGTAAACTCCAGTGGCTCCTTATCTAAGATTCAATATAAAATGCTCTGCTTGGCACTCAAAGCCCTTCATACGCTGCCTCCTCCAGCCCATGCCCATCTCTCAACTCCGGGAATTCTTCCTGGCCATCCCTCAGGCTTGGAATGTTCTTCCTCCCCCACCTCAACTACTGATCCCCCTGGCTTCTTTCAAGGTCCAACTAAAACCCCACCTTCTCCAGGAAGCTTCCCCCACGAACCTTAAGCCCAGGGCCTTCCCCTCTGTTCATTATCTCTGTTTTGTCCCACACAGGACAGAGTTATTTACATGTTGTCTACTTGATTAGATGGTAAGCCTCTCAAAGGCAGGGACTGTTTTTTCCCTTTTTTTGTATCCCCAGCACTTGGCCCAGTGCCTGGCACATAGTATAGTGCTTAACAAAATGCCTGCTGATCAGCCTAACTGTTGCTGGATAGTAAATTCGTGGAAAGGAGTACGGTGTAAAAAGGCTGGAAGGGTAGGAGAGGATATCAAGCTATGAAGGGTTGAAGGGAGGACTTTCTATGGGAGTCCCTGGAGTCAGGGGTGGGTGGGGTATGTGCGTATGTGGTGGGGAGGGGAAGAAGGACTGCAGTAGGGAGAGACCTGAGGCAGGACACCAATGAGGGCAGGCTGCTGTGGCAGACAAGGCTCTACTCTCAAACCAAGTGCTGACAAGACCATGGATCTGACCTGGCTACAAGGTGGCCTGGGGCCCTACGGGGGTGCAAAGGACTAGTTCAGCTGACTAGATCACTCCCCCCATCCACCTTGGCTCCTCTTCACAAGCTGCTGAGCAGAGCTGAAGACATCCTGAAACAGCACAGGCCTGTATGAACTTGGAGCTCAGCTGGACCCTCCCTGCATTCAGACAATCCTTTCCCAGCTCCCTATCCCAAACCTCTTCTCTCCTCAGTCTCAGGGTGAGACTTGGACTATTTGCCAGAGAACAGCAAGGTGGCCATTTCCTGGGGGCTCCCCCTTTCTCCACATCTCATGGCTCTCCTCCAGGATCTGATAAAGATGAAGTCCTTCCTTTCCCTCCCAAGACACTCCTCTCTTCCCATCTTCATGCTGCCACAAATGTGCTGGAGTCTGTACATCCTTAACCCTGTTCCTCAGGAGATCCTGCCATCCCTTCTCAGCTCAGGTCTTTGGAAAAGCTGTCAGTACTTACAATGTTTACTTCCTCTTTGGATTCTCTTCTCAACCCTTGGACCTCATGCCTCCACTAGGCTCTTTCTTTGGTCTTCATCCTTCCAGACCTTTCTGCATCAAGGTCCCACCCACCCACCTGGGGCATCCCCCCAGGGGTCTCTCCTGAAGCCCCCTATCTACTCTCACTAGGGACCCCAACCTTGTCATAATCATAAGGAAAAAGAGATCTCTCAAACTTGCCATAAATGAAGCAAAGCTCACCACCTTCCACCTTACCACATGTTGTTTACTGTATGCACCTGTAAGCAGGCACACACACACCTCTCCACTCCTACCTCCAAGCCTTCACCCTGGCTGCTCCCACACCCAGAACAGCTGGAATTCCTGGTTCCCTTCACAATTCTGCTCACTGCCACCATCCCCACGAAGCCCATGAAGACCACCCGGGCAGGCCCAGGTGTTCTAAATGCCTATATGCACTCCTGCTGTCACCTCTGCTGGAATGTACGCTCTTTGAGGGCAGGGGTTGCCTAGCCACTGTGCTAGGTGGCCAGCAGGTAACACAGTGCCTAGAGTGCTGGACTTGGAGTCAAAAAGACCTGAGCTCTAATCTAGCTTCAGATACTAGCTGTGAGATCCTGGGCAGGTCACGTGACCACTGTGATTTAGTTTTCTCACCTATAAAATGGGAGTTATAGCGACACCTTCTCCCCAGGGTTGTAGGGAGGATCAAATAAGATAAATATCTATAAATTGCTAGGCAAAGCTTACAAGCTAGCTATTCTTATGATAATAATTATCGTTAGGTCAGTCACCCAGCATGGACTGAGCACCTACTGTGTTCAAGGTGCAGTGATAAGCTCTGGGGATACAAAGAAAGGCAAACTCCACCCCCCAACCCAGCGGGGTCGGGGGAGAATGCAAGCAGGACTAAGGGGAATGGCTATCCCCAGGAAGACTGGGCTCTGGGGCAGGGCAGGGCTGCGGAGGCTTCAGGGAGAAGGCCGGATTTTAGCTGGGGTGTAAAGGAAACCAGGGTAGTGGGCAGGAAGCATAGAAGAGGGGCAGGGCTCCGATTTTGGGGGTGGGGGTGGGGGCAGGCAGTAGGGAGCTGCTGCAGCTATAGAGAGTTCTGCTTCTCTTTTCCGAGGGCGGGGCTGCTGGTCACCACCCTATGAAGGTGACTCCTACCTCTGGGCCCAGAGCTGGGAAGGAGAGGGAGGGGGTGACTAGCCCGGCCCCAGGGAGGGACCGTGAGTGAATTTAGGGGTAGTGCCCGCACACCCGGACATTCCCTGTGCATATACACAGGGGGAGGGGGCTTCGTGGAGCAGCAGCAGCGCCTGCAGGGACAAGGGTCGGCCTGGGCCCACGGCACTGGAAAGGCCATGTGGACCCTGGACCTCGAAGAGAGGAGGTGCACAAGGCCAAGAACCCCCCCAAACTCGGACAAAGGAAGCAAGAGACGGGGCAGAGCTGGGTGGGCCAGGGAGAGGACAGCAGCATCCCTGAGGGCATAGGAGACTAAGGAGTGGGGGGCCATGTTCTCGGGTTCAAAGGGTGCCCTGGAGGGCGGCAAAGAAGGGTCACCAAAGGATGGAAAAGGAGCTAAGGAATGGGGGTGTTGGCACATAGCAGGTGCCTAATCGATGTCTCCTTAGCACTCCCAGAACCAGGCCTGCCCTCCCAAGCCCTCTCCCCTGGCTGGCAGCCTCTCAGTGTGCAGCTGCCCAGCCCTCTGGGGGCCAAGTGAAAAGGTGGGGGGGCAGGCCACAGCACAGGGCCCTCGGGTGGGGCAGGGGTGGAGCTGGAGGCTCACCCTCCAGCTGTCACAGGGCAGGGGAGGGGCAGATTCAGAAATGGACACTGGGGAGAAGGGGAAAGGGCCGGTCGGCCCTGACGGAGGTGGCCACCCTGGGCCCTAGGGCCCGAGCCTTTCTACTGACCGCCTCCTGTAGCCTTCTCGGGTTCACAGGGACCCTGGCTGGTGAGCACTGTATTCCCCGAGGCCCCAGAGCCAGCGATTTCAGCCCCAAAGGGCCAAGGGACGGCAGAGGGAGGCCCCCAAGGTTCCCCGCTGGGCTGGAGCTGGCTCTGAGTGCAAGCTGAGGGACTCCACGGGCAGTGACTTTGTCTTTCCCAGTGAAGGACAGTAGGAGGGCGGAGGATGCTGGAAACTAACAGAACATTTCAGAGCCGGCCCCTTCTCACCCTCCCCTAAACCAAACCATCTAGCACCCAGCTCCCTGGCCTGGATCGCCAGCGGCTGGCCTCACACACATCCGCACACACCTGTATGGACATTTGCCCCCACCACACAGCACACATACGTGTGTACACACACGCACTCATGCACATAGACCACCCACACCTATGTACATTTCTCTCCCGCCTCTCTGCACCCCACCCCCACCCCAGGCCTGGATCCGAGGCTGGGCTCAGAGATGGTTGACAAGACAAGTCCTACAAAGGGCCCCAAGGAACAGGAGGGGCCACGGGCCACCTCCCCCCACAGGCTGTGATCCCACAATGGCTCTAACCCTCAGGGGGCAATGCTGAGACCTGCTGCCAGAGCCAGGGGCCAGTGGCGGCTGGCTGGAGGGTCACAGGGAACACGACAGGGAAGGACCCCCTCCCCTTCCTCTGCTGGCCCCTCCCCTGTGCAGACAACTGACTTAAAGGAGCCCCATGAAAGGGGGGAATCGGGAGGGCGGGCCTGGTTCAGGAGACATCGATTAGGCCCCTACTGTGTGCCAGCCCCCCATGGCCATCTTCCGGGATTTCCCCTTTGGTCAGGGGTGTCCAATCTTGTTCTATGGCACAGATCCCTCGTCCCCATCCTGGAAAAAGCCTCAGAATGATAAGGTTAAGGCAGAACCTAAAATGCACCACATTACGAAGTAAATCAATGATACGGAATAGCTGAAATGTTTTAATTTTTTAAAGCATTTAATATTTTTAAAATGTGCCCCTCCAATCCACAGATCCCGGGGTGGGGAAGGTGGCCTATGGACCCCAGCCGAAGGGCCTCATCTCACTGGAGCTGCTCCCACGCCTGAAGGAGTGCACCAACTGCAAAGGATTCCTGGCATGTCTATACCACAGTCACTCCCCTGACCCCTGGAGTCCTACCACCAGTGGGTGCGCACAATGCCTAGCCCACATGTCTCCATGTTCTCTCTGAGAAAATAGGAGACCATAAACCGTCCTGTCCTGTGAGGCTGGGCTTCCGGCCCCTTCTTCAGGCTAGCAATGCAGTGACAGACAGCAAGAAAGTGCCTTCACTGGGGCAGCTAGGTGGCACAGTGAATAGAGCACCAGCCCTAGAGTCAGGAGGATCTGAGTTCAAATCTGACTTCAGACACTTAAATGAAACTAGCTGTGTAGCCTTGGGCAAGTCACTTAACTCCAACTGCCCTACATTCCCGCCTCCAAAAAAAAAGTGCCTTCATAAACAGGTCCTGCCCCCTGCCTCTGAGGACAACAGGCCTGGCACACATGGATGAGGGCAGCTGGCAATCCTGGCGTCCAGGGCACCTTCCTCCCACCCATGGAGCTGCTTGAAAGCCCACAGCTGCATGGCTATTTTCTTAGGCAGACTGGCATTCACACCCGAGAGGCTAGAGAAACAACAGGTCTGGAGGAAGGAAAACCCAGAGGCCTAGCCTGCATTGTCCAATAAAGGGGGGAAACCCCTGGGCTGGGTTTAAAACCCAGTCACCCAATGAAGAGTATAGAGAGATCCCCCCCAAAAGACCAAGGGCACGCACGAGGTGATGTTGCCACAAATGACATGCTCAACCAGACCAAGGGAGACTGTGGGGATGACTGGGCAAAGGGGGGATCCATGAGGAAGAACAGGATGCCCCTAGGGCTGAACCCTCCAACACTAGTGGGGGTGTTCGTATAAGGAATGCGGAAGGGGGGGCCCCATGCTCACTCTGAGGGGTGAGGATGGATGGGGAGGGGGCAGGCCAGAGGGGCCATCAGCTGAGAGGAGGGAAAAGCAACCCCCGCCCCCCGCCCCCCGCCCCATGGCACCCAGCAGACCCAGGAATCACACCACTTGCTGGGTAAACCATCCCCAGGAGACGTAAGAGCAAAAAACCCAACTTGTCCCAAGATTCAAAGCCTTGAACCTGATGCTGGAGGAAATGAAGGCCTAGACTAGTGGCCCAGCACCATCCTCCAGCTGAGATCTGGGGCCCCCTTCTCACCCACAGCATTTTCTTTTCTCTCGTCCAGCCCATCCCTGGACCCAACACATGACTGACCCATTTCTCCTTCCCAACACCAGGCTCCCTGCCCCCCTCCTTGGGGATTTCCATCCTCTCCAGACCAGGAGAGGCCACAAGGTCTTGCTCCAACATCAGCTCCTGGGACAGTGGGGACTCTTTGGCCACAGCAATTCAGGAATGCTGAGCCCTGGGCAGCCCTTTCTACTGAGGACAGAAGGAACTTCCCACACACCACAGCGCAGTCGCCTCAGCAGACCCCACCTGTGGTGTCCTGCATTTTCCATGGCCTCACACAATGCCTAGCACATGGGAGATACGTGACATGTATTAATGAACAATTACTGATCCTTCTGCTCTGGCGGGTCTAGACACCCACAGGAGTGGGAGCCCACCTTGCTAAATGCACACTTAAGAGGCACAGCCAAGATGACGGAGGCTATGAGGCAGCCCAGTTGAATGTTGCCAACATTCCCCTTCAAAAACTTTATAAATAATGCCTCAAATCAAATCCAGGAGAAGCAGAGCCAAGGACATGTCAGGGTGAGGTATTTTTCTAGCCCAGGACACCTTAGGAGGTTGGCAGAGAGGCCTGTGACCCCAGGAGTGCATGGGGCGGCAGCATCAGTGGAGGGTCTTTCAAGTGGCAGCAGCAGCTTCAGGAGCTCTCACACAGAGACAGTGAGGGAGTCAGACAACTGATCAAGGCTGAGCTGGCATCGGGCGCTGGCCCCTGCCACACTGCCCACATGCAGTTCTGGGTTGCAGTCCCAGAGCCAAAAGGGGCACTTGTGGTCAGTCACAAGGGGCCCTTCTTGGGTAAAGACCAGACGGCAGACCAGGAAAGCAGCGATCACACCTCTCCCCTAATCACATCACCCAAGAAGGACCAAAAACTTACAACACCCCCCAAATGAGCTCCAAAGATAATTAGCACAAGAAGCCTGAAGCTTAGCACAATGCCCTTCTCCCCAGAGGTGAACAGGGCCCAACTTTAACATAAAGTTCAAAGTCAAGAAACAGGCCAGAACACCAAGCCAACAACAAAAGAAGAACCTGACCACAAAAACTAGAGATCAAGACACAATCTCACAAGACCTCTACCATCAAAGCCTCAAAGGAAAAAATGCTAACTGGACACAAGCCCAGTAAGACTTCCTGAAGGAGTTAAAGAAAAATGAGAGAGGTAGAAGAAAAATTAGGAAAAGAAATGACAGTGATAAAAAAATTATGAAAAAAGAATTAACAACTTGGTAAAGGAGGCACAAAAAATACTGTCTTAAAAATAGAAGTGAGCAAGGAGAAACTAACTCCATGAAATATCCAAAAAATCACAAAGCAAAGTTAAAAGAATGAAAAACATAGAAAAAAAGTGTGAACTATGTGATGGAAAAAACAAATGCCCTAGAAATAGATCAACAAGGGATCATTTAAAAACGACTGGACTACCTGAAAGTCATGATCAGAGAGAGCCAGGGCATCATCTTTCAGGAAATAATCAAGGAAAATGGCCCCGATATCCCAAAGGGCAGAAACTCTTTGGAACTGGTTTAAAGAGGGAAGATGTGCACACACTCAGGGGAAGGGGTGGTGACAAAAGGGAGGGTGGAATAAAGGCAGAGCAGAAAGCTCTTCTGCATGACTTCACATGTATAACTGATGTCATATTGCTGTGGGGGAAGGGAGAACTCCAAATACAAAAAAGTTAAAAAGAAAAATAAAACATTTATTTTAAAAAACCATGAAAAACAGAAACAAAGCCCGCACTTAGAGACTGCCGTCCTGGGACCCTGCAGGAGAGCCTGTGAGTCTCTGCAGGAACTGAATCCCCTCCATCTTGACCCTGCTGCTTCCAACAGAGCGAGGGAGACACAGAGTGCAGAGGCTGGAGCTGAGATGAAAGCAGCCAAGAGCCCCACAGGGAGGACGCTGCTACCTGACCCCTGACCAGGCCCGGCACCTCATCACCTCCCACACGAGCCAAGGGAAGCCCAGAAACCCACTGCCCAAACCCAGGGGGGGCTGGGTAAGTCCTGGGCACACTCAAGCCACAGGTGCAAGAAACCTCAACATCAAAGGTAACATCCTTGCAAAATCCAACCCGGAGGGGAGGAGAAGAAGGGAACATGTCCAACCAAACCAGAGATTTCTAAAGAAAGGTCTGGGGTTCTGCACCCACATGGGCTGGCCTCTCCTCACTATGATGGCAGCCACCTCTCATGCAGGTAACAAGCTGGTGTCTACACAGTGCCTACTCTGTGCCAGGAGCCTCACACTGGGCCCCTTCCTGCCCTGCGCAGGGTGGTGGCCTGGGCCAGCTGGAGGAAATCACTCCAGCCCTGCTCAGCCAGGAAGAGCTGGGTCTGAATCCTGCTCTGTCCACTCACAAGTGTAATGACGTCGTAACGATGCCAAGAACAGCACCCCACCCAGGCTGGTCGTGAGGATCAAGTGAGACCACAAGAGTGGGTGCAGGGCTCGGCAGGACCCAGGCGCTGGATATATGCTCATGCCACTGCCCTCCTCCCCCAGGACAGACCTCCAGGGGCCGTCCCTCACCACCTGGGCCCCCGAGGCCCCACACTGACCTGGAGAGTGGCTGTCAGCAGCTCAGATTGCCTGGCCTCCTCTGGGACCTCCCTGATGCTCCTCTCTTGGCAGAAGGTGGTGTCTTGGAAGGGCAGAGCTGGGGAGAGGAAGGCTGAGCTTGAGAGAGGCTCCCCCAAGGAGGGCCCTGTGGTGGCAGGCTGCCAGGGACCAAGGCCCGGCCCTCCCTGCATCCGCTTTGGGGGTCTCTGCCCAGTACTAAAGGTGTCCACAATCTAGCAAGCCTCACCTTCCGGGCACCTCCTCCCTGCACAGAATCAGGAGCTCCAGCTGATGTGGGCCAGTCCTGGGCCCTTCCACTGAGCCTTTACCTTGACTGTCTGGGACCAGGCTCCACCCCTCCGGCGGTGGGACCTTGGGGTGCTGCCACTCTACCCAAAGGTGTCCCAGCTGAGAGGGCAGAGCATGGCTGGGTCAGGCTGAGGGGTCCCCTACCCCTATTTAACAGTCTGGCCACTCAGATAAGCCAAGGCCTTGATCTGCATGCCGGAGACTGCCCAGTGCTGAGCCTGACTTGGCTGCCCCCAGGCCTCCTGGGCAAAGGGAAGCCTGTAAGGGCCTGCAGGCCAGGGCCCCCAGAACAGGCCTCTGAGCTCTGGGGGTGGGGCAGGTAAATCTGAAACTCAGGTGCCAGAGGAACGTGGCCCTGAGCACACAGTCGGGGGCCTGAGGAAGCCTGGCTAAGCTCAGATCCACCCCAAAGACTGGTCCTCGGAGCCCCCGGGGGCACAGCCCTGGGCTGGCCACAGTGACTGGCTTCTGGCCCAGCAGACCGTGCACTCCTCAAGGGCAGGTGCCATCTCACACTGCTCCAGGCTGGCCCCTGTGGGGAGTCTCTGAAGCCAGGGGAGGGCAGGGGGCAGTGGGCTCATGGTCACGCTGATGGCTCCCATGGGCCTGGAGGTCCACTCAGACCCCGGGTCCTTTTCTCTGCTCACCCTGGGCTCGTGAGGGTGATTTTTGGGGTCCCAAATGTGAGACCTGGGGTTCGTCCCTGCTAAGTTTCACCCGAGCGCACCCCAGCCTGTCAAGGGCCTTTGGGACACAGGCTCTGGGCCTGGCCGCACTCCCACCTCCACGCTGTGCAGGGACACCACCAGGCGTGCCATCCCGCCTGCCCATCCCTCCTCACCTTTGTCCTCCAGCCTCGGGGCCAAATCCTCCATGGTCACCCCCGCAGAGGAGCCGACCCAACTGACCACCACAGTGAAGCTCTCCTACCAAGGAGAGAAGGGGGTTAGGGTCAGCGGGCTGAAGGGGAGCCAGGGGCCCTAATGGACCACAGAGTGGGGAGAGGCGCTGCCGTCTAGGGCTGGCATGGGGGAGGGGCGCTGCCCAAGGCCGGTGGGGGGGAGGGGCGCTCGGGAGCCACAGGAGCTTCTGGACCGGGGCAGTGTCCCTCGGACCTGGCTGGGGGGGGGCCGGGACTGGAGGTCGCGGGGGCGGGGCCCTGTCAGGGGGGGAGTGGGCAAGCCGACTGGCCGGGTCTCGCCAGAGCCAGTTCTCGGCCTCTGGCTTCTTCCAAAGCGGTTCGTCCACCCCCACCCTGCGAGCCAAGTGCGCTTGCGCACACCCATCCCCCCCGCCTTGTACCACTGTTCCCACCGCGCATCGCGGCCGCCACTCTCAGAAGAACAAAGGCCTGAGCGCCGCAGGGGGGACTGCGCCTGTGCAGTACAGGGCTCGGAACTACACCTCCCAGAATGCCGAGGGGGCGCAGGACAAAAGCCTTAGGGCGGTGCCTGGGATGTACTGCGCTTGCGCACCGGCAAACTATGCCCTTCCCTGTCTTTTCCCCCACCCCCCAACTACACTTCCCAGGGTACCACGAAGCCCTGGGCGGCACTTACGGGACAAAAGCCTTAGGGAGGGACCCAGGAGGTACTGCGCTTGCGCAGAGCAGCCCCTCTAACTACATTTCCCAGAATACCGCCTCCTACAGTCCCACCCCACCCCCACCTCCCTCCCACCCCCCGCGCCGCTCACAGAAGCCCCGCCCGCAGAGCCCCCTCCCCGCCTCAGGCCGGGTCCGGGCGTGAGGCAGGCCGCACCCTTCCGCTAAGGTCGTGGGGGGAACGGCGAGCACGATTTCCCGGCCCGCTTTCCGTCCCGTCCCGTCTCTCCGATCGTCACTTACCCGTCGTCGCGCTGCCCGCTCGCCCGCCCTCCTCGGAACTGCAACACTGGCCCACGCCACTCTGCGCCTGCGCGCAGCACTTGGCCGGGAACTACGTTTCCCAGCGGGTAGCGCGAGCGGGCCGGCGTGTATTGCGGGCCGCTGACGCGGAGGGGATGTGCTTGGGCATGCCGGGCGGCGTAGTCTTGGTACCCGCAGAAGCGGCTGGAGCGGGGAAGCCGCTATGGGCGGGCGGAGGAGGCGCAGCCGCCCGGGGAAGGCTCTTGGAGAGAGGCTTGAGTCCGAAGATGAATGTGACCTAAGCCCCCCAGTTCCCCCTAATGCCTTCCGGGGCCAGGTGATGCCGAGGGCATCTCGGCCTTTGCTGGCGCCCCCTTTTGTCTTGAAGCCACATGCTTAGTCTTCGGGCGCAGCGGGGCCTCCGGGCTGCTGGGCTGGGGGGAGGGGGCACCGTGAGGGGAGCCTCGGAGGGCAGAGGGCCCAGCCAGAGACGGGGCGGGCGCCTGGCGCGGCGGGGCCATCCCAGAGGCTGTCGGGAGGCGTGGGGTCTTCCTGGGGGTGAGACCCCCGTTCACACTGAAGACGCAGAGGCGGGAGAGGTCTTGGCCTGGAGCGGGAAGCGCCAAAGGCCAGGGGAGCCAAGTCGTCCTCGTTCAGCGAGCACAGCTTGGCACGTGCCAGGCCTCGTGCCAAGCCCCTGATGCAGAAAAGGCCAAAGGGCGGCGCTGCCCTCAGGAGCTGCGGATCCCTCTGGAGAGGCCCCTGCAAAGCGCTACAGACTGGGGGGGGGGGGGCACGAGGGGAGGCCCCAGGCTGAGGCGGGGCGGGGAGGGCAGAGGCCAGGGCATTACTGCACTTCAGCCCCGAGGGAGGCTGGGCGGGAGGGCTGGGAAGTTTTGGTGCACTTCTCTGGGAACAGACTTTCTCCGGGAAGCAGAGGTGCGATTACTTTTCAAAGGCTTCAGTGTCTGCATATTATAAAGTAAGTCTGAGGTGATGATTCCTCCTGTGCAAATCTAAAGGAACAACATGCCTCCTGGCCCCCAGTCAGGCAGAGTAGCCTCAAGACTCTGGACTCACACAGACTCTCCTGGGGGCCTTTCCCCAAAAAGACCTGTTGCCCCAACCTGGAATTACTATGGGAAATCGTCCAATATAGATACGATTTCCTAAATGTAGATGAGATTCGCATCTCCTATATAAGCACTGAGGGTGGCAACATGCAAACAGAAGTAAGGCAGCCTTGATTTCACCCTTAAGAAAATGCATCAGGGGCAGAGGCTTGGTAACAGCCCACCAACAGACATCAGCCAGAAGCCATTCAGTGAGTCCTGCCTTCCAGCAGAGCCCCATACAGTTGCTACCTCACCCTTGACCCTTCAGCCCAAGCTGACATCCTTTGGCAACTCCTGGGCAGGTATCCCCTCCCCACTGTCAGTCCTTGTCCAAAGAACTCACAGAGTCTGTTCTCTCCAGATGAAGGCTGCCCAGGACATCACCCTTTCTCATGAGAAGGTCAGATCCCCAAACCTGAACGCTGGAACTCTGAGCTTGGCCACTGGTAAGTTGGGATTGCTCAGAAGCCAGGGTCACCAGCCTGGGCCTTCCTTCTAAGTAGCTCTCTCAGCCTTGCCCAGCTGCTACCAAGGGCTAAGCTAGAAGAATCCTCTCTAAAGAAGCCTGATATCTAACTTGTCCTCAGAAGCTATGGGCACCACACAGAACTTCTCTGGATTCCTGCCACTAGGAAGTAGAGTAAATACGACCTTCATGCCTGAAGCTCAGGCTTCTGTCCTCCCAGCCCTCTCCCTGACACCAGCCCATGTTCTGCTCTCATGCGCACTATGGGTTTCCCCTTCCTGATCCCACAACAACCCTGGGTCAGGATTGTAAGTGTCTGAGGCTAGATTTGAACTCAGGTCTTCCTGACTACATGCCTGGCACTGATTTGTGGAATGGTTCCAAGTAGTCACACTTTCATCAATAAAAGAGAGGAAAGCTAAATTGAATTGGATACCCATCTAGACATAAACTAGGAAAAGAACAAATGAAAGTCAGCCATTAAACACTGAAATGAAAATCCTGAAGATTAAACAAGAGGACGATGAAATTGGCTTAATAAGTCAAACTGGACGTTTCCTTTTTCAAAAGAACACAATAAGTTAGACAAATAGCTTAGTTTAAAAATAGAATTGATTTCTAAATATTGAAAATGAAATAAGCTGAATGAGGAGGATGAGGCCCAGGAGAGGCCTGCTCTGCGCCTGCTTCCTTCATTTTGTTTGGTCTTCTTTTGGGTCCTGATTGTGTCCATTTTCCTTTTCCCCTTGCTTTTCTTTCTTCTTTTCAGATCATTAAACACAAAACCATTTCCATCATCTCCTCCTTGTTTATATGGCCCTTCCAAACCCTAGGGCCATCTCTCTCCTTCCCTGATGCAGCTGTAATCACTGCATCATTGTCCAGTCTCTCCTGATGGCTTGGGTTTTGCCTGAATTTCTTAGGTTTCGCTTCACTCCTGCCTTCATATTCTAAAGTTTTTGCTTTGATCCAACCTTTTCACCATGAATGCACAAAAGTTCTCTATTTTGTGAAGGATCACTTTTCCCTGTAGGGCCACTGTCTTTTTCTGGGACAGTCATTAAAAAAATAACAGTTTATTTATCTATCTTTTTATTTATTTTACTTATTTATCCATTCATTCATTTATTTGTAGGGCAATGTCGTGGTATAGTAGATAAAGTGCCAAGCCTGGAGTCAGGAAGATTCATATTCATAAGTCCATATCTGGCCTCAGGCACTAAACTGTGTGACTCTGGGCAGGTCACTTCACCCTGTTTGCCTCAGTTTCTCATCTGTAAAATGAGCTGAAGAAAGAAATGATAAACCACTCCAGCATCTTTGATGAGAAAACCTCAAGTGGGGTCACAAAAAGTAAGACAAAACTGAAACAAAAATTTTATTTTTTAAATCAGGAAAAATCTGCCTTCTTTCCCTTCTTCCTGAAGTCTCACTCAAAAAATGAGAATGGCAACAACAAAAACCTGTTACAAACAGGCAGAATCAAGCAAAGTAAATCTTTACATTGATCACATATGAAAAAAAAGTCTTTTGCCTTCTAAGTGACTGAATCTTTAAGCTGTGATCAGGAGGTGGGCAGCATATTTCATCATTAACCCTCTGTGCTAATATCTGTCATTGTGTCAATTCCAGGCATAGTTCTTTCAAAGTTGTTTGTCTTTACTATTTTGTTGTCATTGTTTGGCTGGTTCTGTTCACTTCATTCTACATCGATTCATAAAAGTCTTCCAGGTTTCTCTAAAACCATCCATTTCAATTCTTATGGTACAATAGGATTCTATGACATTTATATATAATAACTTGTTTATCCGTTCCCATTTATGGGGACCCTTTCAGATTCTCATTCTTTGTCACCTAAAAAAGAGAGAGAGCTGTAAATAAATTTTTTTGTACCTCCTTGGAGTTTGTTTTGCTTAAGGACTAATTCCTCCCTTGAGGCAGCTAGGTCACACAGTGGGTAGAGCACTGGGCCTGGAGTCAGGAAGACCTGAATTTAAATCTGACCTCAGATACTTACTAGTTCAGCTGTGACCCTGGGCAAGTCACTTAATCTCTGTTTGCCTTAATCCACAGGAGAAGAAAATGGTAAGCCACTCCAGTATCATTGCTAAGAAACCCTATGGACAGTATTGGCAGATTGTGGTCTGTGGGGTGTGAGGAATCAGACACAACTCAACAACAACCCCTCCCTCTTAACACGTTCTCCTTTCCCCCACCTTCCCTTTTCCCTCCTATTTCCTTGTTGAAGGAGTTGTCTTTGTGTACCCGAGTCTGTGGGGGAGTGTATATGTGTATGTGTACCCTTCTCTCCTTGAAGAGGCAGCCATTCTGCCCCACTACCTTTAACTGTTTGTATGGACTTCCACTTGCATACCCTGATGGTGTAAGATGAATTTCACTAACCTTCCTTTCCCTCCCATGCCTTTGTAATCCTCTTCCCATCTTTTCCCATTTTTTCCCTATCATCATGAAGAGAAAAAAGAATCCCTCCAAGGCTTTGCCCAGTTAGATTCTCTGTATGAGCCCTGACATCAGTAGTACTCAGAGGGCCACACAATCATCTCTCCTTGTCAGAACACGAGCAGTTTATTCTTGTTCAGTCCTTTATCAGTATTTTTTCAGGTTTGTCTTTTTATGTTTTCCAGTTCTGGTGTTAATGATTCAGCATTTCTCCACAGCTCTGGGCTTTTCATCAGGAAAGTTTGGACATTCTCTGTTTCATTAAAGGTCTGTTTTCCCTCCTGTAGATTAGATTTAGTTTTTCTTGGTAAATTGTTCTTGGTGTAAACCCATAATTTTTGCCTTCTGGAATAACATATTCCATAATGTCTATATCTCAGACTCCCTCTGACTTTGTCATGGATTTTCTCACCAGGATTCAGTTGGTGCATTTTCTAACTCTGTTCAGAGCAGCTTTAGAGGTAATTCTGTCCTTCCTGCTCCTCCCCACCTGGTGAGTTACTCTTGGCCTTTTGACTATCATATCACAAGCCCTCTTCTTTCTAAAATGTGTGCTGTCAACTCTCTCACAATCCTGACTACGGCACGTCGTCACTCAACCTCTTTTCTCTGCCTCAAGTATTTTTTACACTTTTCTGGAAGCTCTAAATATTGGCAACAATCTTCTTGGCAGTTTTCATTTGGGTTGTTTTTTTTTTTCAGGAGACAATTCTTTCAACTTTTACTTTACCCTCTAGTATGAATAGGTTTGGGAAGATTTCATTGATAATTTGTTGAAGTGTGGCCTTTTTGCAATGGTTTTTTGGATGCCCAATGCAATATACATTGTATCCATTCCAATAAAAATATTAAATGCCTACTGTGTGCCAAGCACTGTGCTGAGATCTGGGAATACAATTAATAAAAGGAAATACAGTTCCTGCTCTCAAAGGGCTTTCAGTCTAAAGACTGAGAGGAAATAAAGAGTCATAGAGAGACTCAAAAGGAGGTAGGAAGTGGGGTGGGAGGGTTTGACACTGGTGGGCCGCTGGGCCTGGGGATATCTTGCTCCATGGAGCTGAAATCAGGTAGAGCAGTAGATGCAAAATAGAATGATAGCTGTCTATTAGCTATTATTATGTAATAGATTACATATGTATATTGTACTTATATTCTGTTATAATCATACATTATGTTGTTATTCAGTCTTCAGTTATATCCAATTCTTTGTGACCCTGTTGGGGGTCTTCTTGGCAAAGATACTGGAGTGGTTTGACATTTTCTTCGCCAGCTCATTTGACAGATAAGGAAACTGAGGCAAACAGGGTTGAGGGACTTGCCCAGGGTCACATAGCTAGTAAATGTCTGAGGCTGGATTAGAACTCAAGTCTTCCTGACTCCAGGCCCTGTGTTCTATCCACTGCACCATCTTGCTGCCCTAAATATATATTATCTCTATTTGTGTGAGTGTGTGTATATGTGTGTGTGTGTGTGTGTGTGTGTGTTACCACAGTCCTGAAGTCTATTTGTATAGGACTGTCTTATTACAGGTGGAAATAAATGCATACTTCCCCTTGCCCCTCTCTCTGTCTCTCTCCTTCTCTCTGTCTCTGTCTGTCTATCCCTTGGACAAGCTGATTTCTCTTACTCCCAATGGCAGGGCTTTTTCACTCTGGATTATGTGGTATAGACTCTCCTGTGGATTCCTTCTCTGATTTCTGTTTTGCTATTGACTTTAATTTAGGGTTTCTTTGCTCTTCACTGTGTGTGTTCATTGTAGAATTGGTATTTACTTTCCTCAACAATGAAATTGTGATTAGAAATTAGAATGAACCTGAAAGTCACATTTCCTAGACTGTTAGATATAATTCTAGGCTGATAGGCAGATTGGTAAATAGATATAATTTTAGACCAGTATCCCTTCTCTCAGAGCAGGGTTGGGGGGGGGAGGTGCCAACTTTCTGGTCTCAGCCTCCTGCTTCCCCTCCTGGCAAGAATCAGAGTCTCCTTTGGAGAAGAGGCCAGACATGTCTGTTCTGCCTCTCCAAGTCACACAATGGCATTCCCATGCTACTTGGAGAGGACTGTTCTCAAATATGTATATATGTGTGTGTGAATACATATGTATGCATATGTATGCATGTATACACATATTTATAGATATATTTCAATACAGATATGTGTGTATATATAGATATCTGTCTCGACCTATATTCCATGTCAGTTGTATTTATATGGGATACCTGGCATTCTCTTCTATTTTTCCCTTTTTAAACATTGGTTTGGTATTTCTTATTGTCTGATGAAGCAATTGACATCTGTTTGGGGCATTCTCATTTTCAGGAAGTGTTTTTGATTGGGGTTAAAGTTTTACATCTCTTACACTAAACTGTGCTCCTGCCCCCTCCTGGCTGTTTCTCAACAGTCAAGTCACATGAGTACATATTTCAGGATCTGCTATACCCTAGGCACAGAGATCAGTGCTGGGGATACAAAGAAAGCCAAACTCAACCCATGCACTTAAAGGAGCTCCCAGACTAATGGGGGAGACAAAACACAAATGCAAATGGTCAATAAAAATATGCCGACAAAGGGAAGACAGTAATACTGAAGAAGGATTAAGGAGCCTCTTAATGATGATAGAAGAAAAGAGGGTAAAAGCTGCTTGAAGTTTAATATAAAAAAACCAAACCGAAGATCTCGGCAACTGGCCCCATCACTTCCTGGCACACAGTGGGACAAGAAATGGAAGGTATGCCAGACTGTACACTTGGACTCAGAGATCACTGCAGACAGTGGCTGCAGCCATGACAGTATGAGATGCCTGGTCCTTGGAAGGGAAGCCATGGCAAATCTGGACAGCAGGCAAAAAGCAGAGACACCCCTAGCTGCCAAAGGTCCACATAGTCAGAGCTATGGTTCTTCCAGTTGCAATACATTACTTTGAGAGTTGGACCATAGGGAAAGCTAAGTGCTACAGAACCAGAGCTTTCTAACTGTGGTGCTGAAGAAGACTTTGGAAAGTCCCTTGCACAGCAAGGACATGTGTTTGTATGTGTGTGTATGTGTGTACACATATACATAACATGCAACACACACACATAGTCAGCATGACCCTGGTATCTTCAATGTCCAACAAAGCTCCAAGTGCCCCACAGCTGCTGCTTCAGCCACTGTCATGGTCACTGGAATAAATTGTTCTCATCTATCCATTCCATCGAAGGAGGTCTTCACATGCTTGGGGTAGGCATCCTTTTAACTCAGGGCCAGGTTTGAGGCCTGTGGGTTGCCCTACACCTATTTAGCCCTTCTGCTGAGACTGGTTTTATGGACATGGGGCCATGCACTGGGCCAAAGGCTGGATGGTGAATTCAAAAGCTCAGAGAAGGGAGGTGAAGTTTCCTAAGTTCCCCCAAATTTAATAATAATCTCTAGAGTCAGGACATACCAGTTGCAGCCCAACTATCATCAGGACCCATTTGAATGGAAGACCAGTCTCTGAGAGAGGCTGGTTTGGGAGAATGTTCTACATGTGGGGTGGGGATGATGGTGATTCCTTTGGGGTACAAGCTGAACTACAGCCCACTATTTTCCTTTCCACTGGATGGAGTGCATGGGTCTTTAAGAATGTTTAAAGAACATTACCTGAGCACTTCTGTAACCCAGAATTCTTAGGAATCTCTGGGGACTTAAGGGGATCTCAGAAACTCTTTTTGGAATTGCCTGAAATACAGAAAAAATATGACTCTGACAGACATGATGATGACACAGCCTGAGGTTGGTTTTGTCAGAAGTATTTGTTCCTGTTTTGCCTCCTATCCAAACCTAATTCATTCCAACTATGTGCCAGGTTGTCTAGTGCTGGGTGTGGGAGGAAGCAGCCAAGGTATTCTGCCATGTTCTTGCTCCTGCCACAGGTGCAGGTCTCCTCTCTGCACATCCAGTACAGTTTGATGCATTGTCTCCTAAAGTTCTGTTCTGGAGGGACATTTCTACAGGTTAGTAAAGCAGCTTTCCATTTACAGGAAGGGATTTGTGCATGGGAGTCTGCATCTGGTCCTTTCTTTTTAAGCATTTTCTGCTAATGGAATAATAAAATTAACAAAGGGACTGTAGCGCCAGTGCAATATTCACAGCACCAACAGTCATGATAAATATAACTGCATAGTGCTCAATATCAAAATATAATAGATTCTCCATACATAAGACAGAAGCAAAACATTTATTCAGACACCAGAAAACCAAATCCCAAAACCAGTAAGCGGATGTTATTACAGTAGCAGAGAAATGAATAAGCCATAATAGCATGGAGCACCACAGCACCCTTTAACCTTCTCACAAACCAATACAAGACCAATATTTACTCAAAGCCTATCTGTCCCCCTCCGAAGCATCCTCTTCTTCCAACCATCTAGCTTGCTCTGACTCCCAGCTTCCTGTGGGCTCTGCTCCACCCTTCAGCAAACTCCTCCCACAACAGGCTCCATGAGATTCTATTCAGGCTATTAGGGGACACAATATATTTTCAAAGCAGGGAAGGTCTTCAGATTCCCTTAGGCTTATTAAGGGGCAGTAAAGATCTTCAAATTCCCATTACCAGGCTTTACATGGGAAAGCCACCTACCAAAGTCTCCATCATGGCAGGGTCCATTACCTGAGGGGCTTCAGCTGGGGCATGCTGGAACCAGCTCCTACCAGGATAAGGGGCCATTGTTAAATTTTCATTGTGAGCATTTACACCTTGAAATCAGCAAACCAGGGCTTAATTTATCATTTTGTTGATAAATGTTAGTTATGCAGATTAAACATAAAAAATGTGGGGTTGATATGTCTTTTTTCCCCCCTTTGAGAGCCAACCATTAAACATTTCCCATCACTCCTTGTGGCCAAGCTAAGCAGCAAATCCAGCAGCTTTTTTTTCAGTTCTCATCCCCTTGATTTCTTGGTTACTGTTGGTGCCACCCATCACCCTCTCCTGGGTACTACTCTCTTTTCTCTAGCTTTTCCTGGTACTGCTCTTCCCTGGTTCTCTTCAAACTTTCCTGACTCTTCCTTCTCTCTCTCTCTCTCTCTCTCTCTCTCTCTCTCTCTCTCTCTCTCTCTCTCTCTCTCTCTCTTGTTTTTGGAGGGGAATTGGGGTTAAGTGACTTGTCCAAGGTCACACAGCTAGTTTTTGTGTTAAGTGTCTGAGGCTGCATTTGAACTCAGGTCCTCCTGACTCCAGGGCTGGTGCTCTATCCACTGTGCCACTTAGTCCACCTTGACTCTTCCTTCTCAATCGGTTTTGCATTGGTCTTTCTGTCTCCAGGCTCTTCCCTCTGTCCTCTATCCTCCACTCCCTTTTCCACCTATCTTCCTAAAGTACAAGCTGCAAAAGTCAGAATATAACCTGCCCGCTCCCATCCCCCCCATGTCCACCTTTCCAGTCTTCTCACACTTTTCTCCATTCCTCACACTCAGTGACCCGGCAACATTAGCCTTCTGGCTATTTCTTACACACTACCTGCCATTTCCTGCCTTCTTGTTGACTGTCCCCCCAGGCCTGCAAGGTTTTCCCTTTGCCCCTCAGCCTTCTTCAGAATTCAGCGCGAATCCTCTGGAAGAGGCCTTCCTGCTTCCTCCCCCCATTTCTCCTCCATTCAGTCTAACCATTTATTAAATGCCCACTGTGAGGCAGACACAGGGCTAACCCTAACCTGACCTCCTCTCCCAGCCTTTCCCCTGAAACTGCCTCTAGTTTACCCTGTATTTTTCCCATGTGTTCCTAGTTTTTAGCATGTTGCTCCCTCCATTAGAATGTGAGCCCCTTTAGGGAGGAAACGTTTTTGCCCTTCTTTGCATTCTCCACTCTTAACACCTGTGCCTGGACCAGAGTAGATGCTTAGTAAATGCCTGGTGATTGACTGGCAGATCTGTAGCCTCAGCGTGGCATGGATTCCATTCTAGCTCTCTGGACTCACCTCGGCAGCTCAGGGGTTCCCAGAAAGAAGCCGTGACCATGCAGCTATCACTCACTCCTGACCTTTTCTTAGGGCTTTATGGGTAACCATGGTGGGGGAGTTGTCTAATCCTACTACTTGCTAGTCTAATTCCTGAGCCCCAACATCCTAAACCCCCAAATATTGGGATGTTTCCCAATTACATGAAATCAGTCACCATGACACCCTTAACTCAAATGTAAAACGTTTGCGATATATATATATATATTTTTTTCTTATTATATATCATATATATGATATATAATAAGAAAAAAAGAAATAGCAGTTATTTCCTCATAGAAAGCAAGAACAAGGAAAGTTCATGAAATGAATTCAAAAGAGGACTAGAGCAAGAAAAGTAGGGAAGAGAATGAGTGTTTGTGAAGACTTTAGTATATGCCAGGCACTGTGGTAGGGACTTTAGCAAGATTATCTCATTTGATTATCTCAATGTTGAGGTAGCAAAGAATTGTTATTCCAAAGGTGGGGGGGATGACAAGTGTATACATATTAGTGCACCATAGAAAGGTCCAGTGAAGAAATGCAAAGAAGTTAAATGCAAGGTTGTTTGGGCAGTAGCAGCTGGGAATTTAAGGGAGGTTTTATGCAGAAAATGTGACCTGAGCTGGATCTCAGAAGAGGAGAGGGATTCTCTGAGGTGGATATTAGGAGGGAGTATATTCCAGGCATGAGGGATGGCCTTGAGGTAGACTAGTATGATCTCAATTTTACAGCTGAAGAAATGGAGGCAGACAGAGGTGGTACCTTGTCCAAGGTCACACAACTAGTAAATGTCTGAGGCTGGATTTGAGCTTAGGTCTTTCCAGCTCCAGGCCCAAAGCTCAATCCACTGTGACAGCAAAAATCACACCACAGTCTTGCTATTCATGTGAGTTGTAGTCTCCCACCAATGCAGGTCTGGGTACACTCAGAAATGTAGCATGCACAGGAGTGGGGAAATACACATGCCCTGGGCAACTCCCAGGTTTGTGCTGTCGGTCTGCATGGATTTGGTTCCTTCAAGAATAATCTTTCCCACATGAAGCTGCCTCTCTGCCAGGTTCTTCCCTTCTGGTATTCACTGCTCTCCCCTCAGGCAGTGAAGTAGTTACCAGTTTGTCTGTTGTAGTTCACAGCCACCGTTAACGGTACTGAGAAAAAGTGTTATGCTTTCTTAGGGACAAACAGTTCCCTTAGGAAAGGAAACTCCCAGAATCACCCTGTGAGCAGACAGCAGGTGCTTCTGCTTTGTCTGATCAGCTCTAAACATCTCCTCCTCTTCCCCCCCTTCTCCTCCTCTCCTTCCCCCTCCTCCTCTCCTCCTCCTCCCCCTTCTCCCCCTTTTCCCCCTCTTTCTCCTCCTCCCCCGTCCTCCTCCTTCCCTCAGTCTCTCTCAATCTCAGTCCCTTCTCATTCAGCATTCCTATCTATTGTACACACTCTTGCCCAACTAATTTCCTTAAGCACAGACAGGACCTTGTGACTCTACTCTTCATTCAACTCCACTGGCTCCCTATTGCCCCTAGAATCAAATATAAACTCCTCACATGAACTTTTTTTTTTCTTTTTGGAGGGGGAAAGCAGGGCAATTGGGGTTAAGTGACTTGCTCAAGGTCATATGGCTAGTGTTAAGTGTCTGACGCCAGATTTGAACTCAGGTCCTCCTGATTCCAGGGCTGGTGCTCTATTCACTGCTCCACCTTCTTACATGAACTTTTAAAGCCTTACCAACCCTAAGGTAGCATTTCAGCCTCACTAGACAGGAGTCTTTCTCCAGCCAGACTGACCTTCCTTCTGTTAGTCACATGGGAGACTTCCCCATGCTCCTTTGAACATCCCTCAAGCGTGGAATATGCTGCCCCCTAATGTCCACCTCAGAGAATCCCTCTTCTCCTCTGACATCCAGCTCAGGTCCCATCTTCTGCATAAAACCTCCCTTGAACTCCCAACTGCTACTGCCCAAACAACCTTGCATTTAACTTCTGTGCATTTCTTCACTGGACCTTTCTATGGTGCACTAATATGTATACACTTGTTATCCCCCACTTTGGAATAACAATTCCTTGCTATTAGGTTGGTCATTCTCTGTACTTGTGTCTTCAGTACCAAGGACAGTGGCTGGCACCTAGCAGGTGGTTAATGAAGCAGTTTGTGTGATTCCAGCTGGAGCAGCTGCTCCAGCCTTTCTCTGGTCCATCAGTCAACCAACACCTTCTTTCCAATCAGGGAATACTGAGCAAAGAAACTCGAGCGTCCACCATCTCAAGCTGGAAGCCTTTGGTGCCTTCAGTCCTTGGCCTCTCCTGATGCTTCCTGTGCTCAGCTCCCTCACCAGTGCTCCTTCTGTCTGTCTAGGAGCCTTCTTCTTCTTTTTTTTGAGGGCAATTGGGGTTAAGTAACTTGCCCAAGGTCACATGGCTAGGTTTTTGTTTGTGTGTGCGTTAAGTGTCTGAGGCCGGATCCGAACTCAGGTCCTTCTGACTCCAGGGCCCAAGCTCTACTCACTGCACCACCTAGCTGCCCTCTAGGAGCCTTCTGATGACTCACCTTTGCTGTATGAGGCAAACCGCAAGAAATCCCCTGTTCTGGCAGGTAGGAACCCAGCAGACGTTATGTAATTTTCCCATCATCCACAGATCCCTTATTGGATTTACATTTTCCAGTTTAGAACTTCAGTCTCATGTTGTGAGGCTGTCTCATGTCATGGCCTGAGATGGCCTGCAGCCATCCTTACCCAAGTTACTGCCTTTTCCTTCAAACAGCAACTGAGTACTTTCATCTAAGTGCATCAAGGGTTGGTTGTTTAGCTGATTCTGAGAACAGTCAGTTTCTCCTCGACAGTTCATCTGAAAGATCCTTTTCTTTATATGTTGATTTTATGGGTTTTCCATAAACTATAGTGACCTTCGGCCTCCTTGTTCTGGGGCCCTGCGTGGGATAGGCACAGGGTCCTTCACTATCAGGATCCTTCCTCACGACCTTAGGGTTGCCTAATGAGCTCATTAGGATCCCAGCCTCATTTCTCCTTCTCACCAGCCAGTGGTATTTCTATCTTCTCTGTAGAACGGATTTGGTATCAGGCCCCAGCAGTGATGAACCCTCCTGACTAAGAAGGGGAAAGGGAGAAGTGACATGATCGCCTTTTGGCCCCTTTATCCCCCAAATGTCTAGAACAACTCTCCATCTGAGAAGGGATGCTCTTGTGGTGGCAGGGATTCACTGGGGGAAATTTTGGATGCCTTTTGAATGAAGGACTTGGAAGAGATTTGCCTGGACTTCAGAGGCGCTTAACTCCTCGAGAAGGTTTGGAGTGCCCTATGTAGAAAGTGACACCTAGAACCTTTTGTGCGGAACCCAGTGGGGGGGGCCTCATGGGCAGAGAGAATCTGCAAAGGGCTTTTGCCTGAGGTAGATTAGCTTGTTACTGGAGGGTAGGGGGTGACTTCTCTTCCAGTCTGGGTCCTTAAACTCTTTGAGGAGGGTCCCCTGTGCTCTGAAAACTGTAGAAAGTGAGCCTTCCCTCTGGAAATCAAGGCTTGATCCCCTCGTTCTTTTCTCATTTTCTTTTCTTTATTGTTTTGAGTTGGAGAAAGACTTTTGCAATCCATAGGAGCCATTAGAACCCTGTAAAGATGTTTTGGTCCAGTTGTATCACCCCGTGTTTGGGAATATGGAAGAAGGTGAGTTATTTTATTGGATTCTGAATTGGGACAGTAGACTTTCCTTAAGACTCTTCAGTGCAGGGTACTGGGGAAGGCATTTGAGGTAGATAACGCAAACTTTTTCACTAAAGACTGATCTGGAATTTGAGACTCTGTACTTTGTGGTTTTCTGGAGGCAGCAAATACCAAAGCAGATGGAGAATGAAAGGGGAGGATGCTGATTTACCAAATCCCAGCCCACTTTAAGTAAAAGATCAGACTCAGCCAGCCAATCAGTCATTTAGACTACATGCCATCAGGTCCTTTGAGTCACAGCATTTAGCCAAGCTGACAGCTGCTTCAATGCCCCTGAGCAAGTTGGAATCACCAACCATTACTCCTCATCTTCCTCTTCTAACCCAACCTGGATGGATGCTCTCTCTGCTTCTCATTCATGTCTTGGCTTTCCACTATTCCCTTATCTAAGGTGGGTCTCTGTTTTTTATTGGTACTCCCTCCCAACCCTTACAAAAGATATACAAGGGGCACAGGGTTCATGGCCAGCCTTGATAATAGATTCCCAGAGTATTGAGGACCACGAGTTTATTAGAACACGAATCCTGACATATAGTAAGCATTGAATAAATGCCAGTTGGCTGACAAAGTGGGGTAATGGACAGAAGACTGGTCTGAGAGTTAGGAAGACATGCCTCTGAAACATGCTAACTATATGACCTCGGGTGGGTCAGGTGTTAGGGCCCCAAGAAAGACTGAAAACAGTAATGCAGTACCTATCAGTGGCCAATCTGCATCTGTGAGAGATGTTTTCTACACTGGGAGTTCTTCATACCAGTGAAATCTTAATAGTCTGTTTATGTGTGTGCAAACGTGTGCAGGAGAATGATTAAACAATGGTCTCATAAAGAAAAAAGCCTTTGAAAGGCATAAGAACCTGGATCATGTAATGCCGGACTCCAAATCCAAGGGGAAATGCCTGCCAACAGAGAGAATGCCAAGCTGCCCCATTCTGACTGGGCTTTGGTTTTCTCTGCAATGCCAGTAACACTGGCATGTGCCACATGGAGAATGCGGAACAAATGACCAACAGGAAGTGCATGGCCAAGAACAGGAAGGACCTCGAAAGAGAGCACCTTGAGAAACACAAGCTGCCCCCCTGAGCCGATCTCCATCCTCGGGGCCAAACAGAACTGGCAGATGGGATGGCTGAGCCACTGCCAGTGATAGCTGAAGGATGGTGAGAAATAGGAGAGGGACTGCCAGGCTGGAGAAGGGCAAGTGGGCCCTGACTCTCAGAACAAGGAAGAAGACAGAGTCTGTAAAGAAGCCAGTACCCTTGACTTCAATTCCTGTGGCAAATCTAGAAGCTGTCATCCATGAACATCCGGAGAGGGAAGTGTTGCTTAGGAAGCCTGGATTTATGCAGAAGAGCTCATGCCAGGCTGAATTTAACAAGATCACAAGGAAAATGTCTTGTTTTCCTTTTTGATAGGAAGGCTAAGTTTGTGGGTGAGGGGAATGCTGTGGGTAGAGTTTACCTGGACACCACATCTCATACTGCCCTTAGGAGAGATGTGGGTTGGGGGATAATACCATCCGAAGGATGCAGGATGGGAGGGAGGGCTGGACTCAGAGGAGCTCCTGTGGTTCAATGTCCACGTCTCAGGAGGTCTCCAGTGGAGTATCTCAGGCACCTGTGTTTGTCCCTGTGCTATTTGACATTTTTACCAATGACTTGGATAAAAGCATAGGCCGAAGGGGTGGAGAACCTGTAGTCTTGCCACATGTGGCCCTCTAGGTCCTCAAGTACAGCTCTTTGGCTGAATCCAAACTTCACAGAACAATTGTCCTTAATCAAAAAATATGTTCTGTAAAGCTTGGACGCAGTCAAAAGACTGCAACCAAGGAGCTAGAAGGCACATGTGACCTCAAGGCCATAGGTTCCCTGCCCCTGGACAGGGACATGCTCATCAAGATTAAAGATCTTGACCAGCTAGAGCTTTGGGTGAATCTGCAAAGTTCTGTAGGGGAAAATCTAAAATCTTGCACCTGGGTACAAAAACTTAACTTCCCCAGAAAAAATGAGGGAGGAATGTTTACATAACAGTTCTGAAAATGAATCTGAGTGACCTCTAAGGTCAGCACAGCTCAGCAGTGTGATATGGTAGCCTGAAATCTCAGTTCCATCCTGGGCTGCATTAAGAGAAGGATAGTTTCCAGAAACTGGTGAGTGTAAGTCCCTTTATCAGAGACCTCATCTGGAATTTTGTGTGCAGTTCCAGGCACCATGGATTCAGAAGGCCATCAATAGCCAAGAATGTGTTCTGAAAAGGAATGGTGAAGAGCCAGCCATGTCTATACCACATGAGGCCTGGCTAAAGGAACTGGCCATCTTTGGCCCCTAGCAGGAAGACAGTTGTGTTCAAGCACCTGAAGTTTCACCAGGCACAGGAGAGATGAAACGAGTTCTGTTTGGCCTCAGAGAGCAAACCCAGGAGCAGGGAGAGGAAATTGCAAAAAAGCCACTTTGGACTTGATTCCAAGAAAACAAAAACCACCTCCTGACAATCAGATTTGTCCAGAAAGGGAAAGGGCTGTCCCAGGAGGTCCCACTCACTGGAGGTCTTCAGGAAAAGTCTGGATGACCCTTGGTGGACTCTGTGACAGCAAGCCTTGTTTGCCTATAGGGCTGTTGAGTTCCTTTCTGGTTCTCCAATCCTGTGATTTGGGCTGATGATGAAGGGTGCTTCCCTCCCCCCCTTGTCATCCCTTCCATGAAAATCTGTGGGCACACTGTGCTAAACAAGAAAGGGGACATGTTGGGGGTGTATGTGCAGTTCCCCTGGAGGCATGAGACCTAGATGCGCTGACTCTGCAATGAATTATGCTTTCATAAATTACATGATGAACTTGCTGTGGTTCATGTTTTGCAGGAGCACTGTGGAGGAGAATCACACATTCCATGAGATAAGTTCTGTTCCATGATGAGAGCTCCGTGACTCTGACTTGTTGCCTTGGGTTTAGCTCAGACTTGGAGATGTGGCAACTTCTGCCCTAAGAGAAGGAGGGGCTGAAGGGGGATAAGAGGAGGGAAACTCAAAGGGTTGGGAGATAGGATGTAGATTAGGATGTAACTGCTAAAGAAGCTGCTGAATAAAGTCTTGCTACTCTTTGACTCTCCTGGCTTGTGACTCTGTTCTTGGGGAACATGGCTTGGAACAACCAGATGTACACTGAAGGCCTGAGGCAGGTAAGACCCGGGCTGCCCCAGATCCGGAGGGTCTAATCAGGGTTGCCACTGCACACTCTCCCCTTTGTCAGTGAAACAAGGCAGCCAACTTACCAGTCACAGGCTCTTGTCTAACCAGTGTGTGTCTAAAGAAGTTTACAAGCTGTGCAGGTCTGGTCTAAATATTTATTTACTACCTGACATTCACACCTTGGCAAGCTGAGAGCCCCTTTAAGATTGGGAGGAAGCTTTTGCACCTAGGAAACTGTGTAAAGCATTGACTAGATCACATCTAGTGGGAGTGGGTTTGAATGGGCCATCTACATGTGACAAGGTCAGGAAAGCTCCCTTGTAAGAGACAGAGCTGTTGGAGGACATAGAGGGCTAAGCCTGAAGCAGAAAGTCTCAAGTTCAAATCCAACCTCAGACACTCACTAGTTATGTGACCCTGGACTGGTTAAATAACCTCTGCTTGACTCAGTTCTCTTAATTGTAAAGATGGGATAATGACAGCATTAAACCTCCAGGGTTGCTGTGGGGATAAAATAAAAGGCACTAAATAGTGTATATCCCCTTTCTCCAACCCTTCCACATGACCTGGGCCACAAAGAAGCAATTTCCCTAAAAACAGAATATCTCAGAATTACATTTATTTGAATTTAATCACATTAACAAGAAGAGGAAAAATCACATTTATTATTTACAACAACAGGAATGAGTGGTCTGAATTACCTGCTTCCCAAATTGAAATGTGGAATGAATCACAAACCCACCAAATAAAAATGCACACATTATTCAAAGGGAAACCCATTTCATGCATTTATTGATAGATGAGAAGTCAGGTTTCTCCACATTAGGATTTCTTATTGCCGAATTAACATGAAAGGATTTCCCTTTATTTATTAACTTTCTGTTGATTCTATCCAATAGGATCTTTCCAAAGTTTGGCAAGGATTCAGTGTTGTCCAAACATTATAGCATATTCATAACATTTATAAGGCTACTCTTCATTAGGAATCTTCTGATGTATATAAGAGGGTCTGAGGAGGCAGAAAGCCTCCTGTGTGTGTATGTATGTTTGTCTGTGTGTGTGTTTTATAACATGAATAAATAATGCTGAAAATCTGAGAAAATTTCTCACATTCTTGACATGTTATAGGGATTCTCTCGGCCATGAACTGTTTGAAGTTTGAACCTTCACTGAATAATTTCCCATAATCATTGTATTTGTAAAACTTTCTCTTCAGTATGAATGCTCTGATGCCTAATGAAATGTGACTTGTAAGGGAAAGCTTTCCCACATTCATTACATTTGTAAGGATTCTCTGCACTGTGAATCCTGTTGTGGTGAGTCAGTCTTGATCTTTCACTGAAGGATTTCCCACATTCATTGCACTTAAAAGGCTTCTCTCCAGTGTGAATTCTCTGATGTACAAGAAGCTGTGTAGAGATTCTGAAAGCCTTCCCACATTCTTCACATTTATAAGGCTTCTCTTCCTTGTGAATCCTCTGATGGCCAGTAAGGTTTGACTTGTCTCGGAATATTTTCCCACATTCATTACACTGGTAAGGCTTCTCTCCAGTATGAATTCGAAGGTGCCTTATATGATGGTAGCTTCCTCTGAAAGATTTTCCACATTCATTACAGTGATAAGGCTTCTCCCCAGTATGAATCCGATAGTGCTTAGTAAGTGTGAACATCATTCTGAAAGATTGCCCACATTCATCACAGTGATAAGGCTTCTCTCCAGTATGAATTAGAAGGTGCTGATTAAGTTGGGATTTTTGTCTGAAAGATTGTCCACATTCATTACATTGATAAGGTTTCTCTCCTGTATGAATCCTATAATGCTCAATAAGTGTGAACATCACTCTGAAAGATTGCCCACATTCATTACAGCTATAAGGCTTGTCTCCAGTATGAATTCGAAGGTGGCGAATAAGTTTGGAGTTTTGTCTAAAAGATTGACCACATTCATTACACTGATAAGGCTTCTCTCCAGAATGAATCCTCTGATGTACAGTAAGGTGCCCCTTTTGACTGAAGGCTTTATCACAGTCATTACATTTATGAGGCTTCTCTCCAGTGTGAATGAGCTGGTGACTCATCAGTGCTGAGCTATGACTGAAGCCTTTCCCACATTCATCACAATCATAAATCTTATCTCTTACATGGGTCTTTTGCTTTTTAGCTATTTGCCTCAAGTCTCTCCCCTGATCTCCTTGCTGCCTCTTTTCCTGGCTTCTCTGATCACCAGATTCCTCACCAACAGAATACCAAAGACCTTGCCTTCTGAGTCTTTCAACTACCAGCCCCTTGGGTGATTCATCTTCTGCAGTAGTGTCCACTGGTGTTCCCTCTGTGGTTTCAGTCCTAGGCTCCATGTCTGAAACAGATTAAAATAAAGCGTAAATGTCCCCAGTTCCCAGATCTTTTACAGTGTAGATCCATGATCTCTTTGTCTTCCCTCCGTTCACAGGGCCATCCATGAAGTGGAGGCCCTGACCCTCTCACCTGAAGCACTGGCATACCCCCCTAACTGGCGTCCTTCCTGCCCTTTCTCTCCTTTTCCCATCCATCTTGTTCAGAGTTACCAAAGTCATGTTCCAAAAGCTAAAGTTTCATTGTATCCTTGTGGCCACCATCTCTTCTTTGGCTCCCTATTCCCCCTACAATGATAAAACCAATAGGGAAGAGATGTAGGTGGCACAGTGGATAGAGGGTTGGGCATAGAGTCAAAAAGAACTGAGTTAGGGGTAGCTAGGTGGTGCAGAGAATAGAGCACCAGCCCTGGAGTCAGGAAGACTTGAGTTCAAATCTAGCCTTAAGTAGATTTGAACACTTAACACTTAAGTAGCCATGTGACAATTTGGCAAGTCACTTAAACTCAATGGCCCTGCCTTCCCCCTTTCAAAATAAGGGGAAAAAAGTATTGAGTTTAAATGTGAGTTCAGACACTTAGTAGCTATGTAACCTTGGGCAAGGCACTTAGTTTCTGCCTGCCTCAGTTCCTTCATCTGTAAAATGGTGATTATAAGAGCACCTTTCCAGGCTTACTATTAGGATCAATAAAATGGCATTGACAAATCTCTTAGGAGAGTGCCTGGCCCAGAGTAGACACATATATGCTTGTTGGTATTCTACTGACCTTCCAAGGCTGGAAAGTCTCTAACACCCTCAACCTGGGAATCTCTTAGAGTAAATCTCTTTGACTGAGATGGAGTTCCAGTAACACTGGAGGGGGCCAGATCACCAAGGAGGGAGAAGAGGCTGCCATGGAAAAGACTATCAAGGGATAGCGGCCTTAGCAGATAGAGAGCAAGGTGAGGTCTCAGTCCAGTACCAGGTAAGCACAGAGAGATGTTCTGTCCCTATGTAACATGTGACAAAACCACTTTTTGGCAGGAGCTATTGCTCAGAGAGCTTGTTTCCAAATGCTTCAAATCCTTTTGAAAATCAAAGACTAAAGGCCGATTGTGTGAGACCCCAGGGTGGTAGATATGAGGTGGTATAAGCCCCCTCCATTAGGCAGTCTCCCAGCCAATCAATCAATAAGAATCTATTAAACTTGCTAAGAGCTGAGAATCTGATAATCACAAAGTAAAAAAAAAAAATAATTCAGACTTTCAGTACCTTATCAACTTAGCTAGACTGGTATAATAGCCTATTCATTGTCTCCCTGGCTTCAATCTCTTCCCGTTGCAATCTCTGCTCCAAATGTATGCCCAAATTATTTTCCTGAAACATAGTTCTCACCATTGGTCTAGGAAAAAAATATGATCTCCTTCTTTTAGCTTTAAATTCATTTACAGCCTGACCCTAACCTGCCTTTCCTGCTTCACTGGACATTACTTCCCCTCATACACTCTTTGATGTAGTCCAACTGGCCTTTTCTCTGTTTCTCAGACCAGAAAGTCCTTCTCTCATCTCCATGCCTTTGCACTGGACCTGTCCTATATCTGGAATGCACTCCCTCCTTATTTCTGCCTCATAGAGTCCCTCTCCTCCTTTGGGAAACAGGTGAGATATTATTTTCTGTATGTTTCCTGAACCCCTCTTTGCTTCTGCCCTCTCTGCCTACTTCTCTTGTGATTGTTATCATTATATAGATGCTATATAGATACATATATACACATAAACATATATATGTATATACTTATGTATGTATATATGTATTTTTTTCTGGTGTGTTCATCTTCCCCAATTGAAGCCTATGTTGCAGCAAGCACCCCAGCATCCTCAGGGTGGCTGCCAACACAGGTTCTTAGATCTGCTTTTCTAAAGGAAAGCAACTCAAAATGGGTTAACAATCTTGCTTTATTCAATCCAACATATCATTCAGGGGAAAAAGTCAGCACCCCAAACTTCAAAGTATATAGAGATTAGAAGCAGAAATTACAAGACAGAGAAACAAACAGATCAAGCAGGCTTCCAGCTGTCTGACCATTACATCTATATCTAGTCAGTTACCAGAGAGGGAAGCATCAACATCTGGGTTTTCAAAGCCGGCTCTCAACGGCTTCCCAGAGTCTCTTCTGGTCAAATCACTCAACACTTCTCAAAGTGAGCCCCAAAGCAAAGCCTCACATCAGGGATTATGTAGCCTTATCCTGGCTCAGAGAATGTAACAACCCTCAACCCACTGCCCAATCTCAAAGTATCTCCTGAAAAGAAAGCCTCCCACCACAGGCTCTAGGTGCACTTAAGCCTATCAATGGGCCTAGGGGCAGGGAAGATCTTAGACAATACAATCTTAGAAAGATGGCAACAACATAAACTTACATTCCATTACAGCCTGTAGGGATTTGTTAATGCTCTTTACATGTATCTTTTTGTCCCAACCACACAGTCTGACCTTAATAAAAGCTTGAGGAATGATTAGTTGAAACATCTCCTGCCTTCTGGGAGTTCCCATTCAAAGGGAGATATAATATTTAAATGGAAATAACTAAATATTTGGAGAAGGAAAGTTTAACAGAGAAGGGGGGGCTCAAGCATCTGGAACCATGTAGAACAAGTTCAATGCAGGAAATTCAAAATTCCTAAGAAAATTCTCCCTCCAGGGAGGGGACTCACTGTCACTTCCTGTACTTCTGGGGTCCTCCATTAGCTTTCTCTGCCAACTGAAACTCAGCTCTTCCATTGGGCTGCTGTCAGAAGCTCTGCTCATCTGCTGAGCTGCTGGGCTGCTGGGCTGCTGGGCTGCTGGGCTACTGGGCTACTGGGCTGCTGGGCTGCTGGGTAGTTGGTCTCCTTGTCTCCTGGTCCACTGAGCTCTTGGGCTCCTGGGCTGTTGCTTGATTCTCCTCCACTGGGCCACTATCTTGCAGCCTCTGAATTTAAACCCCTGCTGTTCACAGCCCTGGCTCCTCCCCCCAGGCAGCCAGGTTTTCACCAAAAGGAGGCGTGAACTCCTTTTCTCTACTCTAATTCACAGATGCTCAGGAACAAAGTCCAGGTAGGGAGGAGACTTACTCTTACTAGTTTTCAATTTCTTTTCCTAATTCAGGAGTGGAGTGTGGCTGAGGTGGGAGAGGATAAGGCGAGAAAATTCTGCTCTCAGTGAACCCTCCCCAACAGAGGCTACCTCTTGCCATCTTGGCCACACTAGCCAAGGGAGTGTTGTTTTACCACAAAGAGTCCAAGGCAAGGAAAGGGTATTAGAAGCTCATTTTCCTTCTTTATAAACAAAAAGCAAAATTTATTTCCACCCACAATCTGACA
Source organism: Gymnobelideus leadbeateri (assembly GCA_011680675.1). Lineage (NCBI taxonomy): Eukaryota > Metazoa > Chordata > Mammalia > Diprotodontia > Petauridae > Gymnobelideus > Gymnobelideus leadbeateri. The sequence goes on along the minus strand of WOXC01005186.1, from coordinate 539,552 downwards.
TCACTTGAAATCATCACAGTATATGATTACTATGGGAGAGATGTTAATATATAAAATTGTTGTGGATATCTAGCCTGCACTTTATCAAAAGTCAACCCCTTTCTCTGATCCCAATCAAGAAAGCTAGGACATTGGTACTTCTCCAAGAGTCTGGAGACTTTCCTATCTGTGACTGGATTGGGGAGAAAACCCACCTGTTCACCTCCTGGAGGCAGGAGTGAGGGAGAGATTTTATCCCTCCTTCCCCCATCAGCCATGGTGTGCTTTTGTTATCCCTAGAATCCTCCTACAGACAGGACCCACATGACTTCCAGAACCAGGGAATTATTCCCCTCCTTCAAAAGGAGGATCTCCTCCCTTTTGGAAGAGGAAGAAAAGGAGCCTCAGGGCTGGAGGATGGCCTTGATGGACCTATTGTGCCTTGGAGAATCTTAACAAAACTCTAAAGTAATTCTCAATATCTCTTCAATCCCTCAAAGAAGGGGAGACCTTTCAGAAACAAGGAGACCCCAAGAACAAAGTTACAGGCACCGTCACTTCTCAGGACTCTTTTCATTGTTGAAGCTTTCTTGGTGAGCTTGATGGGGTACAGGCTCTGGGAAACCCCTTGAAACTTCCCAATAAGTTACAATCTCATAAGTCAATGCAGAGGACCCAGATAGGCAGCTCTCCCAGCTCTTGCCTGGATTCCCCCTACTCTTGCATGAATTCACAGGTAGGCAGCTCTCCCAGTACTTGCCTGGATTCTACAACTCTTGCCTGGATTCACAGGTAGGGATGGGGCATTTGCCTAATGGCAAAAGCTTTTCATTATTACTAGGCTGAAATCCCCATCACTCTTAACCTAGCCCTTCTTTGTTTTAATGGCCAGCAAATTATTACTTTCAGCTTGTTTCAGCTATTCAAGTTCATTTTTGAATCTTCTTTGATTCTACGAAGTCTTTGTTGGAAATAGTACACATTGTGTTGCTTTTAAAAAGGCTAAGGAAGGTTAGAGACATTCCCTGTCCAACAGACATAAGATCATCACCTGGAGTCTATGGTGAGAGTAGTTTACCAAAAGAGAGGAACAAGAAAAGAGGAACAGGAAGGAGGAAAGCAGAGAAAAGCTAAAGCATGAACTGGTACCAAGCAGAAGTGGGAGGGAGAATGCTGTTGATGTTGACACACTGTCTGTTCTGTCTGTGTTGATGTTACTTTGTCAAAATGAAGCATTCTTACTGTTGAAAGGGAACTTTACTGCTGATACAGAAGCCTTGAAAGAAGACTTTACTGCTCATGGAGAAGCACTGAAAGAGGACTTTACTGCAGTTATAGAAGTCCTGGGTCTTTACTGTTGACTTATGTTTGATTTCTCAGGCTGAAGCTTTGTTGCATGATTTGTGTTACTTAAACAGAAAGAGTTGAGATGATAGTTCTGGCAATGTGTATAAATATGTTTGTAGCTCTGTGCAGTTTAAGGTGTGTAAATATTGTTGTAGGTCTCTTAAACTTTGTCTACCTAGGAACAGAAACTGTGAAGAGCAGTCCCTGTAAGCTGAGGTGTGAAACAGGAGTGGAGAGCTGCTTTCCTGTGAATTCAGCTAAGGATTGTGTGAATCTAGACAAGAGCTGGGAGGGCTGCCTGCCTATGAATTCAGGCAAGAGTTGTGTGAATCCAGGCAAGGACTAGGAGAGCTGCCTATCTGGGTCCTCTGTATTAACTTATGAGATTGTGATTTATTGTGACCTAGGGATGGATGCTGTTTTTACATAATTGACTTAAGGGTGATTCAAAATCACTCTCTTGTTAAGATGAAAGAAGATTTTACTTGTGGACTTAGTATTGACTGAAACTTACTGTGACCTAGGGGTGGATGTTTTTTGTAATTTCTCCTACTCCTTGAGGATGATAGGCTCCCTGAAGGTGTGACAAAGTGGGATATAATGATTCAAGAGTGTCTGTAGGGGTGGTTCCTATATCCTTCTTCACTCTGATATTAAGTATCTTTCCTTGGTACATCCTGTAAAGCTCTTTGATTGCAGTACCATCTATTCTTCTAAAATCTATCCCAGCTCTCAATACAGCACTATTTTTTTTTCCAATTTGTTCACCATAGATTTAAATTTGTATTCTACTTCTCTAATTTGGCTTTTAAAGTCTTTCTTGAGCTCCTCCAAGAATGCTTTTTGGGCTTGAGACCAGTTCCTATTTCCATCTGTGGTCTCAGGTGTGGACACAGAGTCCATGGTGTCTCCTGAAAGTTATTCTTCTTGTTCAGAATAATAGGATTCTATTGTGTTTGTGTTGCCTTTGCAAGTTGCTTCCTGCCCATTGTAGTGGCCTATTTCCTTTCATTTGTCCCAGTTTCTAAATTAGGATTCAGTGTCAGAATTTATAAGCTCTGCCAGGTCACCTTTCTGGACCCCAAAGATAGTCCAGGCACTACTTATCAGAGGGCACATCCTCAGGCCCAGGCCCATTCATTCTTGCTGTTCCCTAGCTGCTTAGACATCAAGGGGAATCAATCCTTCAGTCTCAATCCTGGGGTCTCTCCTAGGAATGCAGTACCTCCACTTGCAGTACTGTCAAGGACCATCTCTGAGTCTAGGGAAGGTCCCATTTTCTGTGTGTCTCTTGAGTAGCAGGTTGCTTGGTGCCACGGCTACACTTCATGGACCAAGAGAATGATGGTCTCTTGAGTAGGGGCGATTGAGGGTGATTTCACTTCCTCTCTCTAGAAACTGTTACTGGTCTTGTCCAAAAGTTGGAAGAGGTGTATTTGCCCAGATGTACAAGATGGGCTTGTCAGACATGCAGAACTCTTTGTGAACATTCATTGTGGAATCACTCCTGCATGCAAGAAGACTGTAAGTCTTCACCCTCTAAGACATGAACCCTTGGGCAGTGAACCCTTGGGAGACCCCATGATTAATGGATCCAGAGTAATTGTATCTAAGGGTGAAAGAGCTGGGTGTGGCAGAAAAAGGTCTTGGGGACCAAAAGTGCAATGGTGGGGAAGGTGGGGGTGGGGTGCCTGGGAATAGAGCACAGAGGTGTGAATCTTGAAGGAGGAGTGGAGGGGATGAAAGGATTCACACCTTCTCAATGGAAAGGGCAAAGGGCAAGAGGACTTTGGGGTGAGCACCTGCTCGGTTTCAGGGATTCCTCCTGAGAGCAGAGTTTGTAATAGGAGCCCTAATTCCTTCTGAGGGTTCTCCAGGAAGGACCTGAAAGCTGCAGAGAGAAGGGGTGAAGATGGAGAAGTGAAAGCAAAGGGGGCAGAAGAGCGGTAAGAGTGTCAAGAAAGAGGTGAATGGAAAGATGGGGAAGCATTATCTTCAACCTCCATTTTTGATGAAGTTGTCACCATGCCCATATGTGGTGCCCCAGAGGGCAGTGGGCATAAAGCAGGTTCTGATCAAGGAGTCATTCTGTCACCCCAGTTTGTTCCAGGAGCAATGGAAGATTTGGAAGATGCCCTTCTGTGTCCCAAGCTCCAACCTGACTCCCAGAAGAAGGATTCAGACTTGGAAGACTGGCTGGTCCCAGAGCCATGACTCAGCTGCAGTTCCATCCCTGAACTTTGCATTTTGGGGTTGTCCTGGGGACCACCTGATGCCATTTTCCAATGTCTGGAGGATGCCCCAGGCAACCAATGTGATCTCAGATTCTAGAGCCAGCCAGTGACCCGCAGAGATGATAGGGGAGTTCACTTTGGACTTTTCCATGGAGGGCTTTCCTCAGATGCATTTCCTCTTTCTCTTCACCTTTTCTTTGTCTACAGTTGTGAGCTGAATGGAAGGGAAGTCCATTACACTAGGGACTCCAGCATCACCACACCTGCCTGCCCTATCCCTTCCGGAGGCAGTTTCTCAGACCATGACAAAGTCAAGGTTGTGTGGGATGCAAAACCCCATTCAAAATTTAATCAAAAACCCAGAGATTATTAAAAGCATAAACTTTTATTCTCTTTACCCCTGGGGAAAAGGGTGGTCCTCTCCATAAAGCATCAGTGAGAAGAGGCCCCCAACATGGGGCAAACCAGGGCTTTGAACTCTGATTCCCCTGGGTACCATTGTCCCACTCTCACTGGCTCTCATTGCCTGGGAGGCAGGGCTCACAGCCCACTTTGGGGAGGAAGACAAAGAATGGAGGCTGGGTGTGAGTCGAGATACTCCTACAGGGTTTAATGCTGATTGACAGCAGCAACAAAGGGGAAAGTGTGAAACCAAAACTCAAGCCTGCCACTACATTCAAGCACACAGTCTCATATGTTTTCTCATGCTCCACTCAAGGTCTTTCCAAGAACCTCCTCCCCAGTCCCAAAGAATCTGGCAAGAATGCCAACCTGGCCACTTTATGCACAAAGAAGAGATGAGAGGAGACATCCCGCCCCTCTGATTTCTAGAGCTTCAGTCTTGATATTTTGCAGGTTTGGGGCATATGGCCATTAGGTTGCTTGACTTTTCTCTACCCCTTTCATGCTTTGGAGAAAAACCATTGATGATCTGAGAGGTCTTCTGAGAGAGAAGGGGAGCGGGGGAAGACTGCTGGCAATTATGGTGAGGGGGAAACAACAACACTTCAATAAAATTGATTTCTAAGAATGCTACTGTCTGTGTAAGGAGCATTATTTCCACATTTTTCTCTGGATGTTTCTGTCAGGATTCTAGAGAACCCTGAGCAAGAATGAGATCAATCAGAGAAACAGAGGAAAGATTACAGAGGACATCATTATTGATTGGTGGCCAATTGTGGCTTCTGCTTAGTAAGCCTTTCCAAGTTTAGGCATCAAGCAAAAGTGGAAGGGTAAAGGTACAAAGGAAAAACTGTGTCCTGGTTTTATATTGGTCCTGAACTGGTCACCACATCCCAGCCAGGCTTTCATTTCTTCCACTTCCTAAATTATGATTCAGTGTCAGAATTCTCAGCTCTACCAGGTCACCATAGGCAGGCTTCCTCCTTTCATAGAAATTAAGTTCCTGGTTTCCTTTTCTTTCTCTGTTCGCTTGATGGTCTTTTCCCCTCGGTGGATGCCAAAGATAGTCCGGGCAGGACTCATCAGAAGGCACACCCTCAAGCTCAGGCCCATTCATTCTGGCCCTTCCCAATCTGCCTAGACATCGAGGGGAGTCAGTCACTCCTTCAGACTGAATCCTGCAGTCTCTCCTAGGAGCTCAGCTACATCCACTTGCAATAATGTCAAGGAGTCTCTCTGAGCCTAGGGAAGCTCCCCTCTTTCTGTGTGTGTCTCTCTAGCAGCAGCTTTCCTGGTGCCATAGCTGCACTGCATGGATCAAGAGAGAATGATGGGCTCCAGGACCTGGGAGTGACTGAGGGTGGTTTCACTTAGTCTCTCTCTTAGAAACTGTCAGTGGTCTTTCTGAAAGATCAGAAGAGGTGTATGGCCCAGAGGTAGCAGGGTGGTGCTTGTTGGACTTGAAGGACTCTTTGTGGAGACTCATTGTGAAAACTCTCTAGCCTGCAAGAAGACAGCAACCCTGCACCCTCTAAGCCTTGGACCCTTGGATAGTGTTTAGGAGAGCCCAAAGTGAATGGATCCAGAGTAATGGTTTCTGAGGCTGAAAGAGCTGGGTGCTGTCAGGAAAGGTCTTGGTGACAAATGGTCACACAATGGTGGGGAAGGTGGGGGAGGGGTGTCAGAGAAGAGAGCACAGAGGTGTGAATCTTGGAGGAGGCGTGGAAGGGACAAAAGGATTCACAGCTTCACAATGGAAAGTGAGAAGGGCAAGAGGGCCTTGGGGGGATGCATATAAAAGGCCAGCAGCAGCCCCTTTTCAGGGATTCCTGCTGAGAGCAGAGGTTGAAGGTGGAGCCCTGTTGGCGCCCCGAGGCTTCTCCAGGAAGGACATGGAAGGTGCAGAGAGAAGGGGCAAAGGTGCAGAAGTGACCCTGTCCCCTGAGAGCGGCGCGGCTGCATGGGCTGCAGCGGGGGCTGCCGCTTGGGCAGAGGTGTGGGCGGCTACGCAGTCAGCGGCGCAGGCGGCTGCCCGGCATGGGAGCGGCCGACCTCTAGCTGCACCCACAGTGGCCGGCATGAAGCGGGACCGCCTGGGCAGCTTCCTGTCCCCAGGACGCCCCCGAAGAGCGGGCCTGGAGGCCGCCGCCTCGAACGGCCTTGGCCGCCGGGCCCGGGCCCCGCGGGCGGCGGGAGGCGGCTCAGGGCCCTCACGTGTGAGCAGCGAGGAAGAGGACAAAGACGAGGCGGTGATCGTGATCGAGGACGAGGAGGTGATCGGGATCCAGGACGAGGAGGTGATCGGGATCCAGGACGAGGAGGTGATCGTGATCGAGGACGAAGCGGTGGTCGGGATCCAGGACGAGGAGGTGATCGGGATCCAGGACGAGGAGGTGATCGGGATCGAGGACGAAGCGGTGGTCGGAATCCAGGACGAGGAGGTGGTCGGGATCCAGGACGAGGAGGTGATCGGGATCCAGGACTGCCCCGAGGACGCAGGCCCACGCCGTCCTCTTCACACGGGGTACTGTCGTCTCTGTCATGGGAAGTTTTCCGCCCCCAGTCTGCGCCGCATATTTGGTCAGGTGTCAGGGCAGAGCTGTGAGAAGAGGAGGAGGATGGAGCAGGTCTTCGTCATGGACTTCCAGCGCCTCCTGGGGGTACCCATTCTCCAGGACCCAGTCCTCCCCCAGTTTGTCTGTAACAACTGCCACTCCCAGTTCTACAAGTGTCACAGAATTCTCAAGTCCTTCCTGCAGAGGGTCAATACTTCTCCCAGAGGCCACCGCAAGCCCCGAGGAAAGGCCGGCGCTGACCATGCTTCACAGTCTGTCACGGAGGGGGCCTCTGTGATGGACCTGATCACCTCCAGTCCCCAGTGCCTGCACCAATTGGTGGGGTGGACCCATGGGCACGCATTGAGCTGTGGGGCAGTGCCGGGCCTCCAGAACATGCTCCCTTCCGAATCCTGTGGTATCATCCAGGCTGTGTGGGGCTGTGACCAGGGCCATGACTACATCATGGATACAGACTCAAACTGCACTACTCTGCTGCTTGACAGCACATTGCCAGTCACATGGGAATGGGACAGAGAAACAGCCCACGGGCTCTCCATCAACAGTGGAACCAAGCCTCCTGCAGCTGTTCTGCAGAGTCCTAGCACCAAAGGGACCATGGTGCCCACTGGCACAGAGAGCCAGTCGATGCCCAACACATATGAACATCAGCCCCCTCTATATGACAACCCAGTGGGTCCTGAGTCAGATTCACCACCAGAGCCAAGCCAGCCCCCAAGTGGGGCCCAAGAGCAGTTGGGTGTGAAGCAGGTTTCATCTTCAGCCTTGGATGATCTGGTAAAAGATGAGTTCAGTGACCTTTCTGAGGGAGACTTCTTGAGTGATGATGAAAATACTCAATCATCTGATGAATCCTGTGAGCCTTATCCAGAAAAGAAAATCTCTGGCAAGATGAGTGACAGCAAAGCCAAGAAGTCAGATGAACCCCAAATTAGAAAGAAATCAGGACCCAAACCTGCTTGGAAGAAGAAGATAAAATGTGAAAGGGAAGAGTTGCCTACCATTTATAAGTGTCCTTACCAGGGCTGCACAGCTATGTACAGGGGGACAGATGGGATGAAGAAACATCTTAAGGACAATCATGAGGGAGTACAAGCAAAGCCTTGCCCCCACCCTGGCTGCAACAAAGTCTTCATGATCTACCGCTATTTGCAGCGCCATGTCAAGCTCACTCACACAGAGGTACGGAATTATATCTGCGACGAATGTGGACAGATGTTCAAACAGCGCAAGCACCTTTCCGTTCACCAGCTGCGTCACTCAGGAGCAAAGCCCCTCCATTGTGAAATCTGTGGGTTCCAGTGCAGGCAGCGAGCATCTCTGAAATACCACATGACCAAACACAAAGCTGAGACAGAGATGGAATTTGCCTGTGACCAGTGTGGCCGGCGCTTTGAGAAGGCTCACAACCTGAACGTCCACACATCCATGGTGCATCCACTTACTCAGAACCAGGACAAAGACAAACCACTGCAGAGTAAGCAGCCAGCTGGTCTAATGAACCCCTGAGGGACGATGGGAAGTCAGGCTGGCAAACATGAACTGATTGCATAAGAGAAACCCACCTGAAAGCCTGGAAAGGTTCCTTGTAGATATTCATTCTTGTATGAAACAAATGGTCAAATAGTTTTTAACCAAAAATTATTATAGCTTCTCCAACTCAACTGGACTCAATGGCAATAGTTTCAGCTTGCACCAACGAAAAGATAACAACCATACTTTAATTTTTTTCCCCCATGCATATGTCCAAAGAAGCAGGGTTTAAATGGAAAAGAATCACTCTAAGGGTATGGATAGATGTGTACACATCTGCTTTTCCCTGTGGATTGGTAGAAGTAGGGTGTCCACACATTCTTGATCATGGAATATCCCCTCAAGTCTGTGCTGTAGCTCTTCTTCTGCAAGGCAAGAAGTTCATTTTCCCTGGGAAAGTGACTTGGCACCTGGCTCAGATTTTAAATAAAGGATTATCCCCACCTCAAAGCAACTGAAGGTATTTGTAATCCACTTTTTAGTGTAACAAGAGCTCCATGGTCATGTTTGTAATAAATTATTTACAAAGTAAAAAAAAAAAAGTTGTAGAAGTGAAATAAAGGGGGGCAGAAGAGCAGCAAGAGGGCCAAGCAAGATGTGAATAGAAAGATGGTGAATCAGTTTCTTCAGGCTCCATTTTCCATGAAGCTGTGACCATGTCAGTATGGGGTCATCCAGAGGGCAGTAGGCGTGAAGCATGTTCTGATCAAAGAGTCATTCTGTCACCCCAGATTGTTCTAGGAGCAATGGAAAATTTGGGAGATGCCTTTCTGTGTCCCAAGCTCCAACCAGACTCACAGATATGGAAGAAGAAGGATTCAAATTTGATGGCTGGCTGGTGCCAGAGCTGTGTCTCAGCTGCAGTTCCATCCTGGACCTTTGCATTTTTGGGTGGCCCTGGGGGCCACCTGCTGCCACTTTCCAATGTCTGGAGGACACCACAGGCAACCAAAGTGCTCTCAGCCTCTAGAGCCTGCCAGTGAGTGGCAGAGATGATTGGCAGGGATCATTTTGGACTTTTCCATGGAGGGCTTTCCTCAGATGCACTCCCTCTTTCTCTTCACCTTTTGTCTGCAGTTGTGAGCTGAATGGAAGGGAAGTCCATTACATTAGAGATTCTAGCATCACCACACCTGCCTGCCCTGTCCCTTCCTGAGACAGTTTCTCAGACCATGACAAAGTCAAGGCTGTGTGGGATGCAAAACCCCATTCAAAATTTAATCAAAAACCCAGAGGTTTCTTAGGATAAAAACATGAGATTTTTATTCTCTTCCCCGGGGGAAAAGGGTGGTCCCCCCATGAAGGATCCATGAGGGGAGGCCCCCAACATGGGACCAACCAGAGTTTTTGAACTCTAATTCTGTCCGGTCCCATTCCTCCACTGACCCTTACTCCCATTGGCTGGGAGGCAGGGCTCACAGCCTAAATAGGGAAGGAGGACAAAGAAAGGAGCCTGGGTGGGGGGTCAAAGAGATTCCTGGAGGGCTGAATACTTATTGTCACCAGCAAAAAAGGAAGAATGAAACCGAAACTCAGACCTTCCACTAGATTCTAGGACATAGTCTCAGAAATTTTCTCATCCTGCACTCAAGGTAATTCCAAGAACCTCCTTCCCATTCCCAAAGAAACAGGCCAGAAATGTCTATGTGGCCAATTAATGCACAAAGAAGAGATGAAAGAAGACATCCTGACCCTTCACAGAGGTTCATAGTCATGATATTTTGCAGGTTTGGGGGATATCAATTTGCCGGACTTTTGTCTTCCCCTTTCACGCTTTGGATAAAAATCATTGATTGTCTGAGATGGGACTCTGTCAGAGAAGGGGAGTAGAGAAATACTGGTTGAAATTATGTTGAGGGGGGAAAATAACACTTCAATAAAATTGATTTCTAAGAACACGACCGTCTTTGTAAGGAGCATTATTTTGGCATTTTCTCTGTACGTTTGTGTCAGTATTCTAGAGAGCCTAGGGAAGTGGAGAAAGAATTAACAGAAATCAGAGAAAAGGAGGAAGGTCTATAGAGTACATCATTAATGATTGGTGGCCAACTGTGGTTACTGCTTAGTAAGAAGCTCCTTTCCAACCTTAGGTATCAAGCAAAGGATGATAGGTAAATATGTGAAGAAAAGATTGTGTAGTGGTTATATACTGGTCCTAAACTGGTCACTGTGTCCCCATTTTGGCTTTCATTTGTCCCAGTTTCTAAATTACAATTCAATGTCAGAATTATGAGCTCTACCAGGTCACCATGGGCAGGCTTCCTCCTTTCATAGAAGTGAAGTTCCTGGTTTTCATTTCTTTTCCTGTTTGCTTGATGGTCTTTTCTCCTTTCTGGACCCCAAAGATAGTTCAGGCACTACTCAGCAGAAGGCACATCCTCAGGCCCAGGCCCATTCTTTCTTGCTGTTCCCTAGCTGCCTAGACATCAAGGGGAGTCAATCCTTTAGTCTGAATCCTGGAGTCTCTCCTAGGAACTCAGCTACCTCCACTGGCAATCCTGTCAAGGCCCATCTCTGAGCTTAGGGAAGCTCCCCTTTTCTGTGTTTCTCTCTAGCAGCAGGTTTCTTGGTTCCATGGCTGCACTTCATGGAGCAAGATTGAATGATTGGCTCCAGGGTAGGGGTGATGAGGGTGAGTTCACTTCATCTCTCTAGAAACTTTTATGGGTCTTGGCCAAAGGTCACAAGAGGTATATTTGCCCAGTTGTACTGGGATGCTGCTTGTCAGACATGCAGGCCTCTTTGTGAAAACTCATTGTGAAAACTGTCTGGCCTAGAAGAAGACGGGAACCCAGAGCTCTCTAAGCCTCGGACCCTTAGGCAGTGTTTAGGAGACTTTAAGATGAATGGATGCAGAGTACTTGTTTCTTTGGCTGGAAGAGCTGGGTGCTGTCAGGAAAGGGTTTAGGGAGCAAAGTTCATTTGATTCTGGGGAAGGTGGGGGTGGGGTGTCAGGGAAGAGAGCACTGGGGTATGAATATTGGAGGAGGGGTGGAAGGGACAAAAGGATTCACAGCTTCACAATGGAAAGTGAGAAGGGCAAGAGGGCCTTGGGGGAATGCATATAAGAGGCCAGCACCAGATCCTATTCAGGGATTCCTGCTGAGAGCAGAGGTTGCAGGTGGAGTCCTATTGCCCCCTGAGGTGTCCCCAGGAAGGACATGAAAGGTAAGTGTGCACCTGTTGAGAAATGACTTTCCTTGACTGACTGGTATAAAAATGAAGACATAGTCTTTTGGGGAGCCTGCAGAGACATAGTCAGCTTAGGGGAGTTGGAGTCAGTAAAGTCCCTGGGTTTCTCTCAGTGCTTGGGTCATTGTTCTAGGTCCCTGATCCCAATCAAATTCCTTGCCTTCCTAAACTTCAGTTCCATCCTCTTTCCAAATAGGCCATTTCCTTCCTGCAACATGCCCACTTTCTCACTGCCTTTAATAATCAGAAACCGAGAGCCTGGCAATTAGTAGGCCAAGAGGTGAACTGTAGGAGAAGAAAGCAGGCCCATTGCAAGGGAGCAGTATTTCTCTGTGCATCCCCTGCTAATGAGGTGGGAAGTATCTAGACTAGCTAGAAAGAATGAATGGGGAAGCTCCTGATCAAGGCTCCAGGAGGATTTAAAATGGATGGAGAAAGAGATGGAAAGAAGCTAGAAAGCTTCTAGAAAGAAGCTAAGGAGGTAGTAGTTTGGGAGAAGATACATATTGGACAGAGTGAGGATGACAGAAGCAAAATCTGCTGGACAAGGAGGCAAGGGTTGGGATCCAGGATGCCTGTGGAGGGCTTTATCTTGGTAAAGAGAAGGGTTACACTTCAGGAGAGGTTGGGGAAGAGGTCTAATTGATTTGAGAGAAAGAAGATGGGCAGAAGGACCTTTGTCCTAGGGCTTCAATGTCATCCAGTTGAGAAGGGAGTAGTGGCCTTGAGCTGAGGAAACCTGGAGACTTCATGCTAAGAAAGGCTGCAGGGGAGGGATGGTAATATTCAAGCTCGATGCTCTGGGGAGTGAGATTAGGAATCAAAGAAAGAGTTGTAACAGAACTGGTAAATGCTTACTGAATACAAAGCAATTCAATATGAACAATAATCTCTTTCTTGTCTTTTCCACATGACATGTTCCATGTCATTTTGCTTACAGGTGTTGCCATGGCAGTCTCTAGTTATCCAGAGAAGAGTGCAAGTGAGCTGAATTCTGAGGAAGAATTCCTCTTGCTTTCTTGGCTGACTTTCCCAGCCCAGTTTATCCTTACACATTTGGAAGACTTAGAATGTGCCCTCTGCTGTCCTGACCTCCCACCTGCCTACCAGCCTGATGAGAGTAAAGACAGCAGCAGTGATGACAGTGATGGTGGCAAGACTGATAATAGCAAGTGTGACCCCAGTGACAAACACAGCCAGGAAGATTGTGCCCATCCTGACTACAGCAAAGGTTGTGGTGGGTATTGTGGAAGGGCTTCTGGGAGAGGCTTGAGGAGGCTCCAAAGGTTGGGAATATCTCTTATAGGGAGGAAGAGGCTGAATCTTTTAAGAAGGGTTACAAGTTGGGAATTGTTAAAATTTTTGCTGTAATTCAAAATATCGATATGGACAAGTTCTTCATTATTATTTTTATTAATTTGTTTATTTATTTTTAGTTTACAAGATTCAATTCCATAGTTCCTTGAGTTTCAAATTTCCTTTCACCCCCTTCCCACGCACCCCATGATGGCATATAGTCCAGTATAGGATCTGCAAATACTTTCACATTAGATATTAGTCAGGTTACAAAGGCCGATTGTACTAGATGGGATGGAAAATGGTAAAGATGAAATATAACAATGAAAAGAAAAAGATCAAGTAGTTTGCTTCCATCAGGATTCAAACTCAGTTCTTTCTAGTTATTCCTCTGGATGTAGGCATCTCTCTCCTTCATGAGTCTTTTGGGATTGACTTATGTCACTGCATTGCTGAAAAGAGTCCAGTCTGTCACAGTTGGTCATCACACATATGGTGTGTCTGTGATTGTATACAAATTTCTCCTGGTTCTACTCTTCTCACTCAGCATCAGTTTGTATAAGCCTCTCCAGGTAAATATGAAATCCGTCTCCTCCTCATTTCTTATAGCACAATAGTATTCCATTACATTCATATGCCACAACTTGTTTAGCCATTCCCCAATTGATGGGCACCCCTTTAATTTCCAATTCTTTGAAACCACAAAAAGAGCTGCTAAAATATTTTTGTACATATGGGTATGTACTATGATCTCTTTGGGATATAACCCTAGAAGTGGTATGGCTGGGTCAAAGGGTATGAAATTATTTATAGCTCTTTGGGCATACTTACAGATTGCTCTCCAGAATGGTTGGATAAGTTCACAACTCCACCAGCAATGCATTAGTGTTCCAATTTGCCCACATCCTCTCCAGCATTTGTCATTTTCCTGTTGTGTCATCTTAGGCAATCTGACTGGTGAGATGTTGTACCTCAGAGAGTTGTTTTGATTTGCATTTCTCTAATCAATAGTGATTTAGAGCATTTTTTCACATCCTTATAGATATCTTTAATTTCTTTCTCTGAAAACTGCCTGTTCATATTATTTGACCACTTTTCAATTGGGGAATGACTTGTATTCTTATAGATTTGACTCAATTCTCTATATATTTTAGAAATGCGTCCTTTATCAGAGACATAGGTTGTAAAAATTCTTTCCCAATTTCCCACCTCCCTCTTGATCTTGGTTACATTGGCTTTGTTTGTACAGAAGCTTTTCAATTTAATGTAATCAAAATTATCCATTTTGAATTTTTTTAATGCTCTCTAATTCTTGTTTGGTCATAAAGTCTTATCCTCTCCACAAATCTGAGAGGTAAACTATTCCTTACTTTCCCAGATTGCTTACAGTATCATCCTTTATGCCTTGGTCATGCACCCATTTAGACTTGATTTTGGTATATGGTGTTAGATAATGGTCTATGCCCAGTTTCTGCCATACTATATTCTAGCTTTCCCAAAAGTTTTTGTCAAATAGTGCATTCTTATCCCCAAAACTGGGGTCTTTGGGTTTATCAAATAATAGATTACTATACTCATTAATTGCTGGATCTCCTGCACCCAATCTATTCCATTGATCCACTCACTACTCTATTCCTCAGCCAGTACCAAATAGTTTTGATGACTGCTGCTGTATAATACAGATTAAAATCTGGTATAGCTAGTCCACCTTCCCTAGCATTTCTTTTCATTAATTTCCTTGATATTCTAGACTGTTTGTTCTTCCAAATAAATTTTGTTACTATTTTGTCTAAATCTATAAAGTAGCTTTTTGGTAAATTAATTGCTATGGCACTAAATATATATAATTTAGTTTGGGTAAAATTGTCATTTTTATTATGTCAACTCAACCCAACCACAAGCAATTGATATTTTTTCAATTAGTTAGATCTGACTTTATTTGTGTGAGAAGTGTTTTATTGTTGTGATCATTATAGGTTCTGGGTTTGTTTTGGCAGGTAGATTCCCAAATATTTTATATAATGTCTATAGTGACTTTAAATGGAATTTCTCTTTTTATCGATTGCTGTTGAATTTCATTAGAGATATACAGGAATGCCGAGGATTTATGTGCATTTATTTTATATCTTGCAACTTTGCCAAAATTATTTATTGTCTCAAGTAGTTTTTTACTTGATTCTCTAGGATTCTCTAAGTATATCATCATATCATCTGCAAAGAGTGATAGCTTGGTCTCTTCTTTGCTTAATTTTATTCCTTTGATTTCTTTTTCTTCTCTAGCTGCTACTGCTAAAGTTTCTAATACCAGATTGAATAAGAGGGGTGATAGTGGACACCCTTGTTTCACTCCTGATGTTATTGGAAATGCTTCTAGTTTATCCCCATTGCATATAATACTTGCTGATGGTTTTAAATAGATGCTATCTACTATTTTAAGGAAGGCTCCATTTATTCTTATACTTTCTAGTGTTTATAATAGGAATGGATGTTGTACTTTGTCAAAAACCTTTTCTGCATCTATTGAGATAATCATGTGGTTTCTGCTAGTTTTATTGTTGATATGATCAATTATACTGATGGTTTTCCTAATATTAAATCATCCTTGCATTCCTGGAATAAATCCTACCTGATCAAAGTGTATTATTCTTGTGATAAGTTGTTGTAATCTTTTAGTTAATATTTTATTTAAAATTTTTGCATCTAAGTTCATGAGGGAAATTGGAGTATAATTTTCTTTCTCTGTTTTATCTCTTCCTGATTTAAGTATCAGTACCATATTTGTGTCATAGAAAGAGTTTGGTAGGACTCCTTGTTCACTAATTTTTCCAAATAGTTTGTAGAGTATTGGAATCAATTGTTCTTCAAATGTTTGATAAAATTCACTAGTAAACCCCAATTTATTCATTTTAAAAACATGATTTTCACCACCTGAATTTGTTCCCCTGCTGAGATAGTTGAGTGTACCCTCCCCTCACCTGATCCACCCTGCCACTTTTCTCTTTCACAGCCCTTCTCCAAGAACAAGGAATGTCCACCGCTTGCTGCCACCTTCACAACATGCAAGCTAAGTTTGAAGTCAGCCAGAGAAAATTGCAGAGAAAAGGGGGAAAGTTGGAGAAGTGAAAGCAAAGGAGGCACAAGAGCAGGAAGAGGGGTGAAGCATTACTTTCAGGCTCCATTTTTTATGAAGCTGTGACCATGTAAGTATGGTGTCATCCAGACGGCAGTGGGCATGAAGTGAGTTCTGATGAAGGAGTCTTTCTGTCACTCCAGTTTGTTCCAGAAGCAATGGAAAATTTGGAAGATGCCCTTCTGTGTCCCAAGCTCCAACCTGACTCACAGATATGGAAGAAGAAGGATTCAAATTTGATGGTTGGCTGGTGCCAGAACTGTGTCTCAGCTGCAGTTCCATCCTGGACCTTTGCATTTCTGGGTGGCCCTCGGGGCCACTTGCTGCCACTTTTCAATGTCTGGAGGATGCCCCAGGCAACCAAAGTGCTCTCAGCCTTTAGAGCCTGCCAGTGAGTGGCAGAGATGATTGGCAGGGATCATTTTGGACTTTTCCATGGAGGGCTTTCCTCAGATGCACTCCCTTTTTCTCTTCACCTTTTGTCTGCAGTTGTGAGCTGAATGGAAGGGAAGTCCATTACACTAGAGATTCCAGCATCACCACACCTGCCTGCCCTGTCCCTTCCTGAGGCCCCAACAGTTATTGTTTACATTCACTGGTGCCTAGGCAGGGACCTATTATTATCCAATCAATGAACTCCAGAGTGAAATGGGATAAAGCTTTGGTAGGAGAAAATAAAGACAGGAAGGAAGGATGAAAGAAAGAGAGAGAAAAAAAGAGTAGATAAGTCCATTTACTTTGGTAGTGTACTTTCTAGGTGTATACACAGTGATGATGAGCTTGATGCATACATTGCCAGGACTTCTTCAATGTTGGGGATACTTTGAAGAAAAGTATAGGAAAGAAGAGGTATTGTGAGGCTGACTATCAAACTGAAGGCCTACAGAGCCATGGTGCTGACCTCATTGTCGCATGCCTGTGAAACCTGGGCAGTCTACCAGCACCATGCCAGGAAATCGAATTGCTGCCATCCGAATTGTCTTAGGAAGATTCTGAAGATAACCAAGCAGGATAAGGGACCAGACACTGAGGTCCTTACTTGAACAAAACTAACAAGCATTCAGACTCTGCTTCAGAGAGCATAACTCCAATTGCTTGACCACATTATTCAAATGCAAAATCGATACTTGCCAAAAATACTATTTTATGGAGAACTCACACAGGACAAGTGCTCACATGGTGGTCATAAGAAGAGACATACAAGGACACTTTCAAGAATTTTGGAAGTGTGTGTGTGTGTGTGTGTGTGTGTGTGTGTGTGTGATATGGGAGACACTAGCACAGGACTGCTTGGCATGGAATGCCCACATCAGAGAAGGTGTTGTGCTCTATGAGCACAGAAGAAATGAAAAAGCTCAAAGGAAATGCAGGATGCACATATTTAGAGGTTCCAGCCCAAATGTTCACAGAAACTATTTGTGCCCCATCTGTGGTAGAGTATTCCAAGCTCCTATTGGTCTGATCAACCACAGCACAGTAGAACAAACTAAATCTTAACTCTATGACTGTGATGTCATTTTGGTTCTCTTCCAGAATGAAGGATAACAACAAAACAACCAACCAACCATCTTTGCTCATTAAATACCCCATGGCTAGTATTGACATATGCTTAAGTCCCTTACTTTGGCAAAAGAATGGGTCAGATACTCCATCAAACTTTATCTCATCTACTCTTAAGGCAAATGTTATTTCCCCTCTAATTCCTCATTTGTAAACTTAACTTTAACCTTGAACCATCTTTGGAATTTCCCACTTTGAGTTGTATCTTAGTCAAGTGTGTACATTTCCCCTTTGGTTATATTTAAAACTTTCTGAGGGTAGTTTTTTAAGTCACTGTTTTTGCCCATAGCATTTATGACAGTGCATAGCCACATAGTAGGCATTTTAATTTGGGGGTGGTGAATTATAGAAGGGTGAATTCCTATAGATATGTAAGATGAATTAGCAGGGTTGAAATACAAGCTTAATGTGGAGGATGAGACATTTTAGAATGAAGTATCTCACAGACTATTATAATAGTCCAGACATAATGATCTAGTTTAGAATAACAATAGCTATGAAAGGTTGGCATCTTTAGGGGAGAATCTAGTAAAGATTATGATATATCACCAATAATAGATTTCTCAAACTGATTCAAATAATTTTTTCAGGAACCCCTCATAACTGTCAGATGTGCCTTCCAGTTAACGTTTCAGAATGACTCCCAGAATCTGCTTTCTGCTTTAGACATTCCAAGGTGTTCCTCTCTGGTCTCAGAAGGATCACATAGCACTTGGGAAGAAAGATGCAGCCTAATAACCCAGCACTGGATGCCAAAATGCAGAAGATCTCCACAATGATCATAGCCTTTCCTTTGGGGTTCTGATAGGCAGGAATGAAAGGCAGCCACATGCTGCAGAAGATCAGCAAGCTGAATGTGATAAACACAGCTTCATTGAAGGTGTCAGGAAGGTTTCTGGCCAAAAAAGCTAGTAGGAAACTCCCCAAGGCCAGGAAATCCATGTAAGGCAAGACACTGTAGAAAGCAATGACAGAACCAATTTTGCATACAATGACTATATGACCAGCTTCTAAGTGTAAGTCTAGTCCTGGAAAAGGTGGAGTGGTCACCATCCAGGTGACACAGAGTCACTTGGGTCATAGAGCAGATGAAGACAACAAAATTAAAAACTCTGGGTTGTATCCACGTTTTCAGTTTGCTTCCTGGTCTTGTGGCTTTGAAGGCCAGAATCACAATGAAGGTTTTGGCCAAAATAGAAGAAATGGCCACAGTGAACACAATTCCAAATATAGTTTGTTGTAGGAGGCAGCTTGCTGATGTTGGTTGGCCAATAAAGAGCATAGAGCAGAGGAAACACAAGATAAGTGATATGAGGAGTGTACCTCCTTAGAGGCAATGGGCAAAGAGTGCAGAATGAGACCTCTTTCTGGACACAGCGAAGTACGTTATCTGTTTTGTTTGCTTCTTTGTGATATGGGAGGGTTGCTTTGTTTTGGAGGGGGGAGGAGGAGAGAGGTGGTCAGAAGGGGAATGAGGGGGAAGGGGAACCGTAGTGATAAAAATTCCAAAATCACAAAAAAATAAAAGAAAAGATTTTCATTGAAGAATTTTTTTTTTTTAATGAGCAAAAGAGGGGCAGCTAGGTTGTGCAATGAGTGGAGCCCCTCTGGAGTCAGGAGGACCTGAGTTCAAATTCCGCCTCAGACACTTAACACTTACTAGCCCTGTGACCTTGGGCAAGTCAACCCCAACTGCCCAGCCTTCCCCCTCCAAAAAGCAAACAAAAAGAAAAAAAAGGAACAGAAGAGAACAGAAGGGCGTTTTGGAGACAGTCAAATAGGAGACCTTTGAAGCTAATTCGTTGAATTTATTATATAGATAACATCAGTGGCCTTTTTAACGATAAGTTGCATCATTGGCTTTAATTTAAACATCTAGTACAGCTTCTCTCCCCAGCCCTTCTTACAAAACGTTTTGGTTAAGACAGTGAAGAGGAAATACATTTATCGTTCTCAGCAATTGCAGCAGGATCACAGCTTTGCCGATCAACAAAAAGGGGTACAATGAACGCGTTGCAGAAATCAGTGAACATTAATTAAGTGCCCACTAGGCTACCCACCCGAGATACCGAAAGGCAAAAGACGGGCCCTGCCCCCAAGGAGCTTAGAATCGAATGGGGGAGACCCGCGGGTATAAAGCAAGCTACTGACTGGAGCAATCGGCAAGGCACGGAAAGTGCAGAACGTCATCTCTGGTCCCCTGGGCTGGCTTGGGCTTCTCCCCGAGGGGACTCTCATGCTTCCTTCTCCCTTACTGCCGGATTCCTAGGCGAGGCGGGGAGAGAGGGGGGGGCCCTTTGTTCAGGTTCAGCTCCGTGATCGCTAAGGTCTCTCGGCACTCTGCAATATTGGGAGCTCTCCTAGGTCTTCCCCGGCCGGGAGACCCCAGTCAAGCTCACTTGCGGCCCAGATTTATGTAACTTTACTGACACCTAATGGTCACAATGCACATTACAGGATGGAGCAGGGTTCCTTGCGTTTTTTCCCTCTCAGTAACACCAAACCGTGCTGGATCTGGTGGCAAATCCTGCCGTCTTCATTCTCCGGTGTTTAACCAAGGACGTCTTGACGTCTTGAGGAAGGACCACTCCCCCCCCGCCCGCCCCCCCCCCCCCCCATGATTACATTCCCACCCTTTCCATCCAGCTTCAAGTCTCTGATGGTGGGTACGTGATATTTGCAAGTTTTTCTTAAGGTTCTAACACTTATGGAGGTTTGCCCTTTTCTATAATTTAAGGCTGATGTAACCTGGGCTTCTCAGAGGGGCACAGACTGAAAATGTTGTGGAGGCAGTAAGACCTGAATTCAGATCCCACCTCCACCACTCACTGGCTCTGTGACACTGGGTAGAGTCTGGGAAATGGGCCCAACAGCTACATCCATTCATTGGGTTGTTGTGAGAATCAAAGGACAGAAGGAACAAATGAATGAAAAAATCTTGTTAAATGTTTACTTTGGGTTAAGTGCTGAGTTTAGTGCTAGGAATACAACAGAAAACGAGAGCTGTCCCTTGAGAGAGCTCCAGGAGGTCCCCTTCTAATGGGAAGAGACCACCCACAGAGGATTCAGCTGCAAGTCACATGCCAAGGTCCTTGGAGGTCCTCGGGGTGTAGATGGTGACATTGCTTCATTTCCATCGAGAAAACCTTATTGGTTTAGGACACTGAACCATTTTCCCTGGCCTCAATTTCTTCATCCACAAAATGGAGATCCAGTAGCACCTACCTTCTGGGGGTGCTATGAGATTCCAATGAGGCAGTATTTGTAAAACCCTTTTCAAACCATAGTGTACTCTATACACTACAGATGCTATTGCTACTACCCTGGTCATTATCTGTCGGCCAAAGGCATTTGGGACTGGGAGGTGAGTACCAGAGCAAGGTTGCACCGGGATTTCTTCCCTGGACAAGGGCTTAGGGGCTTGGCTGGAAGCTGTACTACTCCCCTCAGGTGGTGGGTGGGGATCTGCTGCTACTTTGGGGGTCCCGAGCTTGCCTGCCCGTTAATAGCAGTTGGGCAGCGGTTGGTGTTAGGAGTGGCCAGTTTAGGTATGACCATGTGCTTGTGCCTTCCATTTCCTGCTGGGTGCAATGGGCCCCCTGAGAAAAGGCCAGCAGGGGCCAGGCTAGGCACCTTCCCTGTGCCCCAAGGCAACCTCTTTCCGTCTGCGCCAGCAGAAGGGCTCTTCCACCTCCCGCTCCAGCCCAATTGGGATGCGGAGAACCTGGAGGCCCGAGAGTACAGGCGGGGAGCAGGCGCACCGTTCTCACTGCGGACCACAGCAGCCCCCGGACTCCAAGCCGCCTTTTGCCTCTCTTTGTGTCCCCTCAGTTCGGCAGAGCGCTTGGCACGTTCTAGGCACTTCCTAAATGTCTGAGTGATTTTCACCTTGAACACCTCGGCGTCACAGAAGCATCTGCCTTCATGACTGATGGACAGGACAGTGACGGGGCTTGTCGCCAGGCTGTGGTCAGAGGGTATGCAACAGGAGGATGTATGCGAGCCAGGACATGAGGAGGCTGCAGGCAGCCTGGCCCCGTCCTTCCCTCCGAGCTGCACATACCCACGTCGGTAACTGGAGGGGGGGGGGGGGCTCAGCCGGACCCGCGTTTGGCTACTGCCGCAGGAGGGCTGCAGGCTGAGTAGCCTTAGCACTCAGGGAAAATGCCTCAGCTGGGCAGCGGCTCCGCGCCCGCAGCGGCAATGGACTACGTTCCCCAGAAGTCTTTGGGCCTCCGCGACGGCTCCAGGACTCCATTTCCCAGGAATGTCGAGGAGCCCGATGAGCGTCGCGGCGGCTCAGCCTGTGCCCCTCTGCCTCTTGGGAGAGGTAGTTCCCGCCTGAGGCCACCGCGCACGCGCATAGAGCCGCGGCCGGCGCCTCTTCGGCTAGGGAAAGTGGGTGGTTGGCTGATGAGTGAGGAACGGAGGGCCCGAAGAACTCATGGACAGGGGGAGGTGGGGGGCGAACAGGTGGACCCATGGATCATGCTGTGGAGGGGCGGGGCGAACCGGATTTGTCGCTTGCGCGAGGGGCGGGGTGGGGCGAACAGGATGTCGCGTGTGCAGGCGCGTTGCCCTGAGGAGGGGAGAATCGGGGAGGGGCGGGACGGCTCCCGGGGCAAGACCCCCTCCTTTCGCCACCTCAGTCACGTGGCGACGTCCCTGCGCCTGCGTGCTCCCTCACCTCCCCCCCCCCCCGCCAGGCTTTCTCTTTGCGGTGAGCTGAGCCCGTCTGATCTTTCCCCCCAGGCCCGCCCAGGAGGAGCCCCCTTGTCCCCCTTTTCGGTCGTGAATGAGGAGCGTTCAGGGTTCGAACCCAGGTCCTCCCGTCCTGATCAGACTTCCCTGGGTGTTGGGGGCGGTGCTCCTCTTGCTTCCCGCCCATCCCCCAGGGTTGGGGGATTCCTTTCCACCTGGGCGGACGGGAGCAGCCTCAGGCTGCAGGCCGGGGGCGCGGGCCCGAGCCGACCCTAGCGCTGGGTGTGGCCCCCTGGTTGGGGTGACAGTTGGGGAGCCCCCTTCCCCTCGCCAGCTACTTGGCCGACCTCATTTAGTCTCTTGGATCCAGAGTCACTCACGATAAATGTTATGAAGTGTCTGCAAATGCCTCGTTATTAGCTCGCTTTGAGCCCCATTCTGGTGGGCTAAGTCTTTCCTTTTCAGACTCAAAGCCCTGGGGTGGTGGGCTCAGGCAAGCTGTAACCATGTAACAAACCCTAGAGCACCATTTAAAGGTTTCAACAATGTATCAGCCAAGAGAAGGCTTGGCTCCGGAGTCCCCGGGAACCCTCAAGCGCCGCCGGACCCCTCTGGGATCCTGAAACCACATCTGGCTGCCTCTCGGCGTCCCGGCCACAGTCTCCCAAGGCCTTTTGCTGTGTTCTCCAGGTTGAATCAAAGTGGTCTCAGTCTCTCATGGGGCCTGACGGCTACCCGTGTCCATCTTCTTCTCTCCCAAGATGCTCGTGTTTAATCCTTCTATGTGCCCCCAGAGAATGACATACTATCCGGTGTCAGTCTTTTAGGAACAACAGACTCTTCCCAAGATTCTTGTCCCTGTCCCTCTGAGCTTCACTAACAGTCTAATTCTGTGGATGGGGTGATTTCAGCTGAGACTGCCAATGTACTGGTGCTTTTTTCCCTATCAGGCTTTTGATGCCATATTTCATAAGCTCTTGCCAATCCATGGATCCAAGGGACCTTCGAGGCCATGTGCTCCAGCCTTCTCTTTGTACAGCTGAAGAGCTAAAATTCTGAGGCCCAGGCAGGTTGTGGCCTGCCCAAGGTCACACAGCTGCAGGATTGGAATCCAAGGTCTCTGATTCTCTTTTCCATTGAGCCCCGATGATGAGGTCTGTGAACTTTCTGGTTGACTTCTTGTCTGTTTGCTCACCAAAGACCATCCTCCAAATACTGAACAAATTACATCCCCCCCTTCCAATTCTATTGTTTTTCTCTCTTTCATCCTCAAGATGCTTTTCATTGAGCAGAAATGTTTATTTTGATAGATGTGAACCCCAGCCCCGACCTCAGTCTCTTCTCGTGTTTCAGGGATGCATTTTCCCTCCACGTTTAGAAATAAAGAGAACATTTCATATTCTTTCTGCTGTTTCATCCAGGTGTGGATGTGTCTGCTGAGTTCTCAGTCTTGGGGGCATCCATGGCTCCTCAGTCTCCCTCCCCCCCCAGCTCCGATTTTGCCCCATCTTGTCATTACTGCCTCTGCGTCTCTTCTCCATTACCTCTCTGCTAGCTCAGCCACCTCCTTAGGTCAGGCCCTCATCATCTCCCTCCAAGACCCTCTCTCTAACCTCCTCCCCATTGTTAGGAGTCCTTGGCCTGGGTCCCCAAACCATTTTTCTGAGAAAACAACCCCAGACATTCCTCTGGGAATCTTCCAGTGACTTCTTCTTGCCTCTTGGATAATGGAGCACCTCCTCAAGCTGGACATTGGTGGTTCTGGCCGCATGGTGTTTAAGGTTTGTAGCCTCCAGACCCCAGTCTGGGCCCAGCTCCTCTCCAAACTCATCATTCTCTCTCATTCTGCACTTGCAGGACCTAGGCCTGTATCCCTCAGTGTTCTCTTTCCTCCTCTCTGTGTCCTAGAACCCTTATTTTCCTTCAGACCACAACTCAAGGACTGCCTCTTCTTCTCTGTGGGTGGGGTAATCAGAAGGACCTGTGAGAGACATCTGTGCCCCCTTTGGAGAGCCAGCCCTGAGCCTCGGCTGCTCCCATGGAAAAGGAGGGCATGAATTTGCCACTAATCCTTGTGGCTGTGGACATTGGACAGGAAAGGCCACTGGTCTTGGTGGACCAGGGTCTCATTGAGAAGAGCAGAAGCTTCACCTTGCCACTCCTCCACTGACTCTGTGGCAAGGAAAGCTGTCCGTGTGGGCATGAGCTCTTCACGCACCTGGTCCAGACCTCAGGGGGTTGCTCACCCCTCTTTTGGACCCTGGAATCTCCTGTCATTTCCAGTGGCCCATCTTGTACCAGTGATGGGGGGGGGGGGGGCTCTTCATGCAGGCCAGGCTGGCTGGCTTGGACTCATCTGGGTGGTTCGGGATGTGGCTTGCTGGGCCGGCTGGCTTGGATTTGTGTGGGTGGCTGAATGCCCTTTTGGTCACTCCTTCGTCTTGGGTCTTGGCTTCTTCTCGGCTGTTTTGTTTGGTTATTTCTTTGCAAAGAAAGCAAATGAGCTCAGAATTGGGGTGTTGTCCCTTCTCTCCAGCGGCAGTCATCTGCAGTGTCCCTTCTTTGTCCACCTTTCCAAATTTGGTTTCAGACAAACAGACGAATCTTGCTATTATCCTCAGCTTCCCTCATCAGTGTACTTCATGTCCTGAGAAAGTGAAAGGGCCTTCATTGATTTCAGGCCATCAACATGTTGGTTGAGGGACCTGGGGATGTTTAGCCTGAAGCAGAGAAGAGGAAGGGGTTTGTTGTTTGTAAGTATTTGAAAGTGTTGTGAGAGAAGTCTGTGATAAAGAGACTCTGGGGCACAAAGGTCTGACCACAAAGGTAGGTTCATTTTTGTGGCTAACAAATATCAGTGAAAGGATCCCCGACTCCTTGGTCACCAGGGATGCATTTGACAGAGCCACTCTTTCATGCAGGTGAGAAGGCAGCAGGTCATTTGCCCAGTGACACAGGTGGAACTGTGACTGTGACTGTTCTCGGCCGCACCTGGAGGGTGGGCTCTGCTTGGCAGGGTAACAGCAAAATACAGGGTTGGTCATGTCCTCTGGAAGGTCATGTGATAGTTATGTGATGTCACCAGATGGACTCACATCCCCTGGACTGGTTTGTGGGCAAACATCCTGTGACCAGGTTGACTCATCTCCCCTCTTAGCGATTCACAAACTAGGAGCTTATGTGGTTGGATTGTGTCTCATAGGAATAGGGAAGTCAGATCTTCCAGAGCTAAAGGGTCTATACAGTCTAGTCTAAATTTGATTCACAAATGTTGATTCGAATTATATACATTGATTAGACACAATTCCCAAGCAGTAATCATCAGTTCTAATCTAAATTTCACAAAGGAGTGTTTTGAAATTTTGTAACGTGTCTTCCTCCTGAATCAGGTAAGAGATTGTCCTCGTCCTGGGGTGAACCGGCATGTGGCCGTGTTTCAGGAGACTGTGACATTCCGGGATGTGGCCTTCCCTTCTCAAAAGACTGTATTCAGGGCTGTGATGTTTGAGATCTGGGAACACCTCGCTTTCCTAGGTGAGGATGGCTGTGCTCTGCTGCTCAAGTCAGTCAGTCAGCATTTATTGAGAACCTCCAACGTGCCAGGCCGTGTCAAGCCCTGGGAACAAAGAGGCCCATGACGGGCCCTGTCCACAAGGAGCTTACAGTCCAGTTGGGGAGACAACATGCAAGCTAGTGCAGGATACATAGGAAATAAATAGGGAAAGCTTCCTGTGGTGGACAGGGTTTTAGGTGGGATGTAAAGGCAGCCATCAAGGTGGGTAGTTGGAGCAGAGGAGGGAGAGTGCACCAGGCTGAGGAAGCCAAAGAAAGTGTCCGGGCCAGGAGATGGAGGGTCTTGTTTGAAGAAGCCAGTGTCACTGGATCCAAGAGTGTGCATCCTAAGAAGGCTGGGAAGGTCGGAGGGGCTGGGTTAGGAGGAGCTTTGAATGCCAAAGCACATTCTGTACTTTTGATTCTGGAGGCAACAGTGAGACCCTGGAGTCTACTGAGTCGGGGGGAGGGGGTGACATGATCAGCCCTGCATGTTAGGAAACTTTAGTGGCTGAATGGGGATTAGAGGGGGGAGAGACCTGCAATAGGCAGGTCTTTGTGGTGGTCTAAGTGTGAGGTGGTGAGGGTCTGTGCCAGCGTGGTGGCTGTGTCAGAGGATAGAAGGAGGCATATTGGAGAGAGGTTGCAAAGGTGAAGGTGACAGGCCTTGGCACCAAATTGGATCTGGGGGAGTAAGAGAGAGTGAGGAGTCTAGGAGGCCTCCTAGGTTGGGAACCTTAGGGACCCAGAGGATGGTGGTACCATCAACAGTACTAGACAGTAGGAGGTGAGTCGGGGAAAGAGAAAGAGTTCTGTTTTGGACATAGTTCATTTGAGATATCTTCTGGGCTTGCAGCTTGAGATGCCTGATGGAAGCTGGAGCTGGAGATGGCCTCAGGTCTTGTCCCTGGGGATCTCTGCATTCTTCCTTCCTGAAGGCTTTGGGGGTATCTGAAAAGGTTAGGTGAGATCTGAGCATAGGGCTCTGCCAGAGTGCCTGGAGCACCTGGATTGGCCAGTGTGTAGGGCTTGGCCTGAGCTCAGGGCCCGTGGGGCGCTCTCCCAGATCCATTTAATACTAGGACCTGTCTTCAGACCTTACCTCCAATTCGTCCTTTATATATCTAGCTAGTGGGCATGTGTCATACTCCATTAGACTGAGCCCTGTGAGGACAAGGACAGTTTTTGCCCGCCTTTGTATCCCTGGAGGCCTGGCACACAGTAAGTGATTGATTGTTGCTTGAGGTTGTTCAGGGCCTTTGTTCCACCATAGCTGCTCAGTGTCCTCAGGTGTGTGTGTCTCCAGTCCCTTCTCTCCTTCTCTGCTGGGAGCAGGATTTCCAGATTCCAAACCAGAAATGATCTCTCAGTTAGAGAGAGGAAGTGTTCCCTGCAACCCAGAGCAGGAGTTCCCATGAGGGCGAGCTGCGAGGGGCTATGGAGGGGGCCGGCGCCTCGAGCTCCTTTGATTGCAGTGAGAAGGTTGGTTCTGTCCCTCTCTTGGAGCCAACGCCCCAGTGCTGGGACAAGAAGATGCTGTGATTCCTGCAGGTGAGTGAAGGGCCTCACGGGCTCCTGTGGCTGCTGGGGAAGCCCAGCTGGCCTCTGCTGTGAAACCTTCATTCTCTTGCAAGTCTTCTGTCCCTGGTGATGACCATTCTGGTATTGGGAAGTTAGTATTTTGTATCCAACTGCAGGATTTTACATTTCTCATTAGATTTCATGACACTCAAACCAGCCTGTGGTGCTGGTGTCCCTCCCAGCTCTGTGCCTTTATCTGAATCAGTAATAAAAGCATTAAGCAGGTCAGAGCCTGGCACAGATTCCTGCAGCACTCCACTGGAGAGCCCGCCTGGTCCCTATCACTCACTTCTCAGTCTCTTGAGAACAGCAAGGGAAATTCCTTATGAATCAACTTCACTCCCACACCTACCCCCCCTCCCCCGCCATGAGATTGGTCACTCAGGGCTTCAGAGGAACCAGTGGATGTTCATGGGCAATAGTCTGATCATCAGCTCAAGCCCCCACCCATGTGCTACCTAATGATAACTGAGACTGTTGAGTCAGGTGGCCTTAGAAGATTTTGGGATGGGCTCCCTACTAAGGTGGTGCCCTGGCATAGCTTTCCTCAAATGTCCCTGACCCTCTGAGTCCAAAGGAAAATGACCTCAGGCTTAGAAAGGGTTACCTTACACGGCCTGCTTACTGGAGGGCCTTTTCTCCAGTTCCTGGGATGGGTTCCTCATGGGCCTGAGGTGGTGCTTGTAGGATCCAAATGCAGGCTGAAGCACAGTCAGTTTGTTGAGCAGTTGGGTGATTCTGGGACAGCAGTGGGCAGCTGGGAGGTCCACAGCTAGAAGGGCCTCCTAACACTGGTTAGGGAGGAGGCAGAGGAGGGGGAAGAGGGGGACCTTTCCTTCTCGGGCTGTACTGGGCAGCCACACCTGCTCCAGTGTCTGGAAATTCCAATTTTTTCTCTACTTTCTTGATCATTTATAAACAGTCCATGGGATGTTGGCCAAGCATGCTCTGCTTTGAGTGTGCCGTTTGCACAACATCAGAGAAAGCCCATGTTAAACCTAGTTAAGGTATCAAAACTGAAATATGAGGGGGAGGGGTGCTTACACTCAAAGTGGGGTGGACAATATCTATAACATTCTTCAATCTTTGAATTTAGTGACCTTATCCAAAGAGAAAAGGTTACTCTAGTCTGTTGAGATCAAGGTCTCAACCCCAGCCTTATCTTACCTTATCACCAGGTCATCGGACGTCTCCAGCTTCTTGTTACCAAGAAGAACTTTACTCCCACAGAGCACCCACGGACACGGTAGTAGCGAGACAAGCTGTTTATTCAACTACATCTTAAGTGCACAGGAAGCAAGCAGGAACTGTAACTCCAACTGTTACTCTTGCAACTGCTTTTTAACCATTGCAACTTCCTCCAAACCTCTTACTATATCCCCTGTGGAGGAGGGCCATGCGGGGGCCAATTATGTTCTTTCCCGAGTATGTCATAAGAGACAAGGGACCACCGTCCTTACCAGAAATCCTCAGGGCACTGCCACGTAGAGCAATACCCCCGTATCAGTGCTCCTGGCTCCCTTTTCCTGGGTCATTACACCTCAGGCAAACTTGTCCCAATAACGCCCCTCAGAAAGCCATGTGCACCCTCTCTGGCCTTAAATGATTGTCAATTCCGTACTCACGTGACCAGCAGCGTTTGAGTCGGCACTCGTGACTAATCACCCCCTCACACAGGTTCACAACCCTAACACTAGTCCCGGGTTGGGGAGCCTGTGACCTCGAGGTCACACCCTCTAGATCCTCAAGCATGGCCCTTTGACTGAAGCCAAACTTCACAGAACAAATCCCCTTCATAAAAGGATTTGTTCTATAGACTTGGACTGAGTCAAAAGGCCGCACGTGAGGACCTAGAAGGCCACATGTGGTCTTGAGACCTCGGGTTCCCCACTCTTGCATTAGAATGTCTTTTTTGTGCTAAAGTCATGCTGTTTTTTAAAAAATGGTTTTTATTTTATTAAAAATTTCCTAATTACATGTAAAAATTTTTAATGTTCATTTATTTTTTTTTGCTTTCAAGGAACTGATAAGTTAATAGAACAAATACTTTATACACTAAAAGAAATCTTTTTTGAGTTCCAGATTCTTGCCCTACCTACTGCCCCTCCCCCAGCCCTCAAGAAGGCAAATAATATGAGATCAAATATACATGTGAAGTCATGCAAAACCAATTTCCCTATTAGGCATGTAATCTATTTTTGCTCTGGAGATGGATCATGTGATTTTTTAACATAAATATGTACATGCCATTCCTTCAGTAATTCATTCTAGAAATTTGCCTGATATGGAAGTCAAGCTCCCTGGCTTGCAGGTGGGAAGGCCTGGGACCCTTTACCTAGGAGCTCCCTCACACACTTTCATCTTTTTCTCCCACAAATCACTTCTCTCCTCTCACCTCCCCTCTCACTTTCCTTCTTCCTTTGCCCATTGTCTTTTCTTCCTCCATGATTCGCTCTTCAGATTTCTCAGTATCAGGAATGGAGATATTTCTTTTTTATTTTGAAAATTTTTATACCTTTTTTGAAATAAAGCTAGGTTCTGATTAGTGCAAATAAGGAATTGTGCTAAGGGGTTGCATTATTCCAATTTACCCTGAATATTTCTTTTGGTTTGAAGCCAATGACCATATTTCACATAATTATATCTTTGAATAATGTGAATTTAAACGATATGACCACTTCAGGGGATTATGTGTACTAATTGGGACCTCACTGTATCAAACATCCAATTACACAAAAGAACTGAAAATGATCTTGCATGAAATCGCTTCTGAATCCACATTCGGAATCCACTTGGAAGGCGCTTGTGGGCACTTCGTGGGTTTAGTGGTGCTCTCGTTCATTTTCATGCCAGTATTGTTGTTATCATTATTTTCTGTTGTCTGATCAACTCTACAAGCATTTAGGTGTGCCATGGATCCTGAATTTCAGGAATTGTTTAGTCCTACCCAGACTGGATAGAGAATTTCTAGGATGACAACTCTAAGTGGCTTGAAGACTTTAAAGAAGGGGGGCCCCACTGTTACCCAATGCAGCCCCTTTTACTCCCACTGTTAGAAGGTTTTCCAATACCAAGCCAAAATCCTGTCTTTCTGCTGCTTCTCTCTTCATTACTTTGCTCTCCCCGACTCCTGTCCTGGGGTTACAGAATGTAATAATGCTTGCTGTGTTGATCTCTTATGGGGGCTCCTCCCACCTTCCAGGTGTATTTATAGCAGTGGAATTATTGGGTCAGAGGAGGTTATCACTTTTCTAACTCATACCTGTATGCTCTAAGACTGTTTCCCCGTAGTTCCTAGTCTTTGGCAATTCTTCTGACACTAGCTCAAAAGACCCCAATGGTAATTGAGGAAACATCAAATAATGATAACTATACTCTGATCTTTTGATCATTTCCTGATCATCTTCACTTCTTGCCGTGTCTTCCACAAGCATAGGAGGAGGGAGACGTTTGTCATGTGCTTGACATAAATTTTATGTCAACTGCAAAGGGCATGAGGTTAGTCTTGCATGACTTGTTCTGGATGAAACCCTGCTGGCTCTTGGTGATCACACAATGGTTTGCTTAATGGAAACAAGGCTGGCCTTGGACTTAGGAAGACCTCAGTTCAAATCCTGGTGTTGGCACTTATCAAGTTGTGTGCTGCCAGCTGCCAGCCATGTTGGGTGACCTCTTTCACCTTCAGCTTCCTTGTCCGTAAAATGGGGCTCCTGTTTTCCCACTGTTCACCAAGAACAGATTTCTCATGATATCTTTAACACCCTGTTTATTTACAACACCCTGAAATGTAAATTCTTGGGCTGTAGTTACTGGTAAGTGGATTGTTCCTTTTCTGTTTTCTTTTCTTGTCTAGGCTATTTTTAAAAATAGATTGGTATTCTTTCTGCTGGAGGCAGAGGAAGATAGAGACTCCCACTTGTTGTTAAGTCATTCTTCGGTCTTGTCTGGCTCTTTGTGGTCTTATTTGGGGTTTTCTCAGCAAAGATTCTGCAATAGTTTGCCATTTCCTTCTCCAGTCCATTTTACAGATGAGGAACTGAGGCAAACAGGGTTAAATGAGTTGGCCAAGATCACACAGCTAGTAAGTGTCTGAAGCAACATCCAGACTCATGGCGATGAGTCCTCCTGATTCCAAGCCCAGTGCTCTCTCTACTGCACCGATAGCAGACCTATGAATTGTTATCAAGCCATTTTCATTCCCCCAGCATAAGGAACAGTGAATATTGACAGTGTTCATTTCAGATTCCCTTACTCTGGAGACTAGATGTGAAATCACAGACTCATTTCCCACACGGGGCTTTGTTTGGCACCGGCATCTGAGGAAAGGCTAGCAAGAGATGGTTCCTTCGATTCCAGAATGGGAAAAATTGGGGAATATAAGGTCAGGGTAGAGAGGCAGAAGAGAAACCTAGGAAAACAACTGGGGTAGCTAACAGCCACTCACAGGGCCAACACTCGTCAGGGAAGTGTTTATAGAAGCAATGCTTCTGAGAGAGATTTCAGACTGAGGTCATTCCTCATGTGTCAGAGTTCCTATAGGAAAACATCTCCGCAAATAAGAGGCACTCAGAAAATGCTTCTGTCAGTTTCCTACCATAATTAAAAATAATAAAAAGTATAAGTTACAAGTACGGTAAATGCCAGCAGCCCTTCATTTACCATTTAGACCTCATTCACTATCACATGCTACACGCTGAAGATGAATCATATGAATGTAGGTATGTAGAAAAATCTTCAACCAGAAAAGATGTCTTACTATACATAAGAGAATTCATAGAGGCCAGAAGCCTTCTATTTGTACTGAATGTGGGAAAGCTTTCAGCCAGAAAATATACCTTCCTGTACATAAGAGAATTTATATGGGCTAGAAACCTTCTGTATGTACTGAATGTAGGAAAACCTTCAGCCAGAGGGGACACTTTAATGGACATAAAAGTATTCATAATGGACAGAAGCCCTATGAATGTAATGAATGTGGGAAGGCCTTTGCCCAAAGAAGATACCTTTTTCTACACCACAGAATTCCCATTGGACAGAAGCCCTATACATGTAATGAATATGGAAAAGCCTTCCCCAGAGAGGACACCTTAATCAGCATAGACCTATACATACTATGGAGAAACCCTTTGAATGTAAAGAATGTGGGAAATTCTTCCAAGGGGAAGTCTCATTACCCATCAGAGAATTCATACTGGAGAGAAACCCTTTGAATGCAATGCTTGTGGGAAAGCATTTTGCCATAGGAAATCCCTTTTTCATCACCAGAGAATTCATACTGGTGAGAAACCTTTTGGTTGTAAAGAATGTGGAAAAACTTTCAGCCAAAGGGGAAGCCTTACTGAACATCAGAAAATTCATACTGAAGAGCAACCCTTTGTGAGTGATGAATGTGGGAAATCCTTTAGGCAAAGAGAAAGCCTTACTGTGAATCAGAAAATTCATACCAGAGAAAAATCTTTTGAGTGTAATGAATGTAGGAAATAATTTATCTGGAGGGCAAGCCTTAGTAAACATAAAAGAATTCATGCTGGAGAGAAACCTTTTAAATGCCATGAATGCAGGAAATCCTTCATCTGGAAGGCAAGACTTGCTGCACATCAGAAAATTCATGCTGCAGAGAAACCCTATGAATATTGTGAATGTGGGAAATCCTTTAGCCAGAGAGGAAGCCTTACTGAACATAAGAGAATTCATGCTGGAGAAAAACCTTTTGAATGTGAGAAAGCCTTCAGCCATTTTATTATCATCAGAAGAGTCATACTGGTGAAAAATCTTTTGGGTGCAATGAATGTGGCAAATCCTTCAGCAGAAGGGGAAACTTCACTAAACATCAGAAAACTCATACTACAGAGAAACCTTATGAATGTAATGAATGTGGCAAATCATTCAGCCATAGGGGAAGCCTTACTGACCATCTGAGAATTCATTCAGGAGAGAAACCCTTTAGATGCAGTGAATGTAGGAGGGCCTTTAGCTGATAGACATGTCTTTATCATCATCAGGTAATTCATAGTGGTGAGAAATCCTTTGGGTGTAATGAATGTGGTAAATCTTTCAGTCAGAGGGAAAGCCTTTATATATATCAAAGAACTCATACTGGAGAGAAACCATTTGAATATTATAGAATGTGGAAAATCCTTCAGCCTGAGAGGTCATCTTACTAACCATGAGAAAACTCATGCTGTTGAGAAGCCATTTGACTGTACTGAATTTAGGAAAATCTTCAGCAACAATTCTCTACCTTAGAAAATAAATTCTGTGGTTATACCCTACGAGCATAACGCGTCAGGGAAAGTCTTCTGCCAGGGTAGACATTGTAATGCACATAAAAAAAGTCATATTGGAAATAAATGTTTTGAATAGAACAAGTATAGGAGAGTCTGCAGACGAGCTCCTGAAAGTGCATTGAGGTACAGCCAAACGAACTTAAGTAGGCAGGTCCTCAGATGGCAGATACAAAATCTGTCACTGAGCTTGTACTCAGTTCAGTTGAAAGTACAGTCTTTGCTCCCGAGAAACCAGGGCTACATTGGCCATGATGAAGCATCAGAGTAGGACTTTGGTCAGCTACAGAAAGAGGAAAACTTACATGAATGTAATAATGTGTGGGATGAAAGATTTCAGAGTCTGAGTCTAAGATCTGCCCCTGTTGTTCAAATGCCAGGGAAGGAGCAACAGGTAGAAGCAACCCATGGTTATGTAACCTGCTAATGCAGAAACCCAACCCCCCAACTGGCCTTCACTCTCATTGCTAGAGAGGCCGGCCCACAACCTAAGTGTGGGAATCTGTCTTGGAGACAGAGGACACAGAAACACGTGGGTGCCCAGTGCAAGGCCAGGAAGGCCTTATTTGGCATATCTTGTGCTGCGCTGGCACTGTCTCTATTGCTCTATGTCCCAGATTCCTGCAAGGTCAGGTGACCTTTAAACTTAGGCCTAGTGGAGGCTGAAGCCGCTCTAGATTTGATTTTTCAGAATGGGGAAGCTTCACTGCATATTATCCCTCACGGTAACCTTAGGAAAAGCTTTGAAATGTAATTAACCTTCCATTAGAGGCTTCATGCTGGGTGTGAACAATGGGAATGTAATACTGTGGAGAAAATCTTCATAAAGAAGCCATTTCTTACATAGTGGACAATGGAGATGGTGGAATTCACATTGGTGTTTCACAGAGAGAAAACAAAACAAGCAACACCCTTCCACCCGCCCCCACTCTGCCGCAAGGACCATCTTGGGCTGACCCCCCCCCCCCCAGGGCCACCCACAGGGAGGAGACCGCCCCCAGCCACTGGCGGACGCGGGGAGCTTGTGGGGACCCTGCAGGGGCGCCCTCCTGCAGCCATCCCTGGGGGCCTTGAAGGCCGGGAAAGAGGGCAGCCTGCGTTCCGTGATCACTTCCTAGTCCGGAGCCAGGTGGGGGACAGGGAGCCTTCTTTTCTTTCTCTGTTAAATGGGTGATAGGGAGAGATAATGGACTACACTACCCAGAAGACACTCAGGCGTACGAACTCCATTTCCCATAAGCCCCGCGTGCGCCCCGCTGTCTTCTGGGAAGGGTAGTTCCGGATGGAGTATCCGGCTCGCGCAAGCGCAGAAACCCAGCAGGCCGGACCGCCCCCCCCCCCCCCCTTCCGTCCTCTGGGCGCTGGCTGGCGGTTCGTCGGGTGAGTAATAGGCAGAGAGACGGGCAGGGGGAGGTCGTGGGCTCCATCCTTCCCGAGACTCTGGACGACACTTCCAGTGTCAGGGAACACACCCGTCTCCTGCGGCAGCCCCGGCGACCTGGCTGGGTACACGGCCCAGGCCGCAGTTGTTCTGAGACGGAGGCGGCCCCGATGCATCCTGGGAATGGTAGTTCGGAGTCGGGTACCGCGCAGGCGCGCTTCCTCCCGTATTTCGCCTTTAGAGCTTTGTTCTAGATGTCCCGGGGTGGGGATGGGGTGGGGGTGTTGGTGGGTGAGGCCGTGGCCCTGTGCATGTTGGGAAGAGTAGTTCTTGGTCCGCACTGCGCAGACGCACTTCACGCTCTTGGAACTGTTCTTTTGGAGACTGGAGGGCGTGGCCCGGTGCATCTTGGGAAGGGTGTTAAGGGCGGGGTTGATGCTTTCCTTTTTCGTGCTGCGGCGTCCGGCCTCCAAGCCTTTGCCTGGGCTGCCTCCACGCCTCTGGGTTGTCCTACCTGTTCGCCCCGGCCAGGCGATAGCGTTTGTGCCTGCTGCCGGGGATGGGGCTCTGAAGCCTCCCTCCAGATGAGGCGCCTGTCCTAGTCCTGGGGCCCCGCCTCCTGACTCCCACGCGCTCAGGCCCCCCACAGAGCAGCTTCTGTTCCAGGCCTCTCGCCCCCCTCCCGTGGCTGCCGCTGACTTCAGCCCGGCCCCTCCCCCTCCGGGCGGCCGGGCGCTCTGCATCACGTGGTGCTGGCTTGGGCCGGCCTTTGTGTCTTTAGGCATCCAGTAGGAGCTTACTGAATGCTGCTTGCACCTTCCTGGCGCGGGGCCATCTGCTCTCTGCTCTGACCGGGCCTCTGCCCCCGGGTCCAGCTGGGCCCGGCTCCCGGCGCTTGTGGGGGCCCCGGGAATGGCCAGCAGGAAGCCGGGGCTCACGCCGCTCTCCCTCCTCTCCCCCCAGAGCCTCTGCCCCCCCGCTGCGGCGCCCCATGGCCGGTGTGGCCCCCTGGTTGGAGGAGCGAGGTGAGAAGCGGCCGAGGCCCGGCAGGGGCAGGGAGGGAGGGGCTGTCAGCCCCCTTTTACAGCTGGTCGGGGCAGAGCGCACTCGGTGGGCGGCTGCGTCGCTGGACAGCCCGCTGGGCCCGGAGTCCGTGTGGCCGCCGACACTTAGTAGCTGTGTGACCCTGGGCGAGTCCCGAGCCTCTGCCTCAACCCCCTGGCGAAGGCTCCCCGCCTGGGCCTCCCTGGCGGCTTGGCAGGGGAGGCTGGCGCGTTTCGGGACGGGCGGGGCGTTCTGGTGGCTGGCAGCGGGGCCCCTTTCTCTTGGCTCTGAGTGTCGGGAGGGCGCAGCGGGGGGGGGGGGGGGGGTTCTGCCTGAGAGTCAGCAGTGAGGCAGGAGCTGGGCACGTGGGAGGGCAGTGGTCAGTGGGGGCAGGGCTGCGGCCGCTGGCCTGATCCCGTTCTCTCCCTGCAGCGTGGCCCTCGCCAGCCTCCGCCCGGCGCCAGCAGGGGCGGCACAAGGAGGAGGGAACGCCGTGTGCCTTCTCCACGGCCCGCTCCCTGGTGAGTTCGCTTGCCGTGTCTCCGCTGAGCCCCGGACCCCGTCCTCGGGCTCCTCGGGCTCCACTCGGCCCCTGGGCCCCAGTCTTCCCCGGGCTGTCTGGGAGCTGGGGTGGTCCACTGCCCAGCCCAGGTGCGAGGGGAGGGAGCCTGAGAGCCGGAGCTGCCGTCCCGAGGAGGGCTGGGGCTGGACCTGTGCAGCAGCCAGTTTGAGAAGCTGCCTGTAAGGAACAGGTTCCGATGGGCAAAGCGCGGAGTGGGCAGTGGGAGAGGGGAAGGGGCATTGTGGCAGCAGCCGAGGCTCCGTCCAGTGTGGGGCCTTCTCTGAGCTCCTGGGAACAGGGAGCGCTGGCTCTGCACTGACTGACTGAATTTGGGATCTACCCACTTCCTTTTGTCTCGTTTTTTTGATTCGTTTACTTTTGGGTTACAGCACTCACTTCCACAGCCCCTTGAGCTTCAAACTTCTTCCTCCTTTCCGCCCCCCTTCTCTCCCCCGCCCCCATGGCAGCGCGTTATCAAATATAGGCTGGACAGATACCTTCACACTGAACATTAGTCAGGCTGTAAAGAAGGACCGGGTCACTCGCTTCCGTTTGCACCCAGACTCTGCCGCGCCTTCTCTGGATGGGGACGTCTCCTTCCATCACGAGCCTTTGGGACTTGCCTTATAAACCTGCGCTGCTGAGACGAGCCCAGCTGGTGGTCACACATACGCTGTGTCTGGGGTTGTGCACGGATTTCTCCTGGTTCTCTCTCACTCAACATCCGTTTATATAAGTCTCTCCGGTTATTATGCAGTGTCTGCTCCTCGTTTCTAGTGTTGTATTACTTTCATAGACCACAACGTGTTCAGCCATTCCCCAATGGATGGGCCCCCCTTGATTTCCAATTCTTTGCCACCACAGAAAGGGCTGCTATAAACATTTTTGCACAGGTAGGTCTTCCTCCCACTTCTATGATCTCTTTGGGATACAACCCTAGAAGTGGTATTGTTGGGTCAAAGGGTATGAAATTATTCATAGCCCTTTGGGCATAATTCCAGACTGCCCTCCAGAATGATTGGATCAGTTCACAACTGCACCAGCAGAGCAGTAGTGTTCCAATTTGTCCACATCCTCTCCAGCATTTGTCATTTTCCTGTTTTGTCATCTTAGCCAATCGACAGGTGAGATGTGCTACCTCAGAGTTGTTTTGATTTGCATTTCTCTAATGAATAGTGATTTAGAGCATTTCTTCATATGCTTATAGATATCTTTAATGTCTTCCTCTGAAAACTGCCTGTTCAGATCCTTTGACCATTTATCAGTTGGGGAACGACTTGTATTCTTATA
Source organism: Gymnobelideus leadbeateri (assembly GCA_011680675.1). Taxonomy (NCBI): domain Eukaryota; kingdom Metazoa; phylum Chordata; class Mammalia; order Diprotodontia; family Petauridae; genus Gymnobelideus; species Gymnobelideus leadbeateri. The sequence goes on along the minus strand of WOXC01005186.1, from coordinate 501,908 downwards.
GATTTGACCCAATTCTCTATATATTTTAGAAATGAGTCCTTTATCAGAGACATAGGTTGTACAAATTCTTTCCCAGTTTCCCACCTCCCTCTTGATCTTGGTTACATTGGCTTTGTTTGTACAGAAGCCTTTAAATCTAATGTAATCAAAATTATTATAATTCTCTCTAACTCTTGTTTGGTCATAAAGTCTTCCCCCCTCCATAAATCTGATGGGTAAACTATTCCTTGCTCTCCCAGATTGCCTATAGTATCAGCCTTTATACCTAGATTGTGCATCCATTTTGACTTTATTTTGATATACAGTGTTAGATAATGGTCTATGCCCAGTTTCTGCCATACTATTTTCCAGTTTTCCCAGCAGTTTTTGTCAAATAGTGAGTTCTTGTCTGCAAAACTGGGGGTTCTGCCATGGGCTGCTCAGTGTCCAGCACTTAGCATGATTCGGAGACGTGAATAAGAAATGACCAGGCCATGTGGGTAGTTCAAGGAAGAACCATGAACTCCATTTATTGATTCTCAGGACAAGGTTTTTATAGAGCAGTGAGACAAAGGAAGGGGACTTAAGTTTTCTAATCATTACCTTAGCCTGCTGTATCTTGGAGGTAACACAGGTTAGATAATTTGATAAGGATTTGTTATCTAGGTTTGATCTAGGTCTTAGGTATCTGCTAATAAAGCCGCAGTCATAAACGGATACAATTGAGAGCAGATTTCAAAGCCAAAGCTTCAATCCTGAAAAGACATCACATTTAGAGCTGACCACCCAAAGCTACCTGAGTGTAGAATCAGATATTTTGGCTCTCAATAACTAAAATCTTGGGGTAGAGCCTATTGATCTCACTACTCAAGTAACATCCTTATAAGTGTACCCCATAACAAAGAACTCAGGAGCTAACTTAACAAAAAGTCCTATCTCGAAGAGATTCTTGTTTTAAAGTCTGCTATTAGGATTTAATATCTGAGTTCTGAACGAGGCTTCTTTGGCTTCCCATAGGGTTCCTTTTATTTCTATTACAACCTAACTCCTGAAAAGGTCAGTCTCCCTATGTAGGAGATTTGCTTTTAGCTCCCAAGGTACCTGCTTGTTAGCTAGGTGGATAGGCCCCCACCTGCCTGGGAGACCTAACTCTGTTTAGAGTCTAAATGGAGTCCAGTTTGGGCAAGCCTCTGCAAGAGGGAGGAACTCCCTGTCCTCCATCCCTCCCACTAAAGTTTAGGGCAACTCAACACTTGAAAGAGAAAAGTAGAGTTCTGGATGGGTGGGCTTCCCCTGCCCGGGCGCCCTGAGGATGCTCAGTCTGTGATCAGATCATGTTCTCAGCTGGAGGAACTGAAGACTTTTAACCTACCTCTTCATTAAATGTCCACCAATCAGGGCTGAAAGTCACTTGTCGAGAGAGTTCCCTTTCAGAAGAGAAACCACTGACCACTGCCAGCTAGTCTCATTAATAAATTGATTATTAATTACCCAGAAACTCTGTCTCTCAGGTTTTTACTCTTCACATGCTGGAGGATGTCCTGGGCGGATGTCCCCTGAGGGACAGAGTTCAGTTTAGGGCAGTGAGCTAGAGACTGCTAAGAGGGGGCAGCCCAGACAGTGCAGGACCTCAGGTCTACGACACATTGGGAGCCTGGAGAAGACAGGGAGGATTAGGGCCCCTGTAGTAGGCCAGGGCTGAGGAAGGCTTCTCTTGTCTGTCGGGCTGGGATGACATGAGGCTCTCTGGGACCTTCAGGCCTCAGGGAGAGAATAAAAGTTCAGTGAGGATACGACTTTCCCTGCCGACATCCAGTCTGCCATGCTGGTCTGCTGCCCAGAGCCCGAGGTGACTCACTCCTTAGCCCTGCCTGTTGGACCTAAGCCACCAGTCCTGTGAGCTAAATGAGCTTCTCCTCTGGGGTGGTGCCATAGGGTGTCACTCTCATTGCAGGCCTAAAGGTCAGAAAAGGAGCAGATGATGGGGAGGAGGGGCAGAAGAGAGGGTCAGGAAAGACCCTTCTTTCAATGGGAGCTGTCTCAGAGTGGGATGGGCTTCCAGTGTCCAGGAGGCTGGGCTCCCTTCCCTGGAGCCCTTTGGGTCACTTGGGGATTCATCTTTGGGTAGGAGATGGGTTAGACCCCTGAAGTCTCAGGAATCCTGATTCTGGCCAGGATTTCTGCTCTGGACAATTGAGCCCCCTTGTTTGGGGTTTCTCTATGCTGTGACCTGCCTCCCTTTAAAATGCCTGATCCAGGGGATGTACAGTCATTGTTTCAGGGACCTGTGCAGACGCTCCCCCTGAGCCCCCTCAGCCTGCTGGTGGCCAGGGTGCTTGCTCCCTCCCTGGGGCTCCCGCTTCCTCCCTTTCATGGGCGGCCTGGCTTGTTCAGCAGCATTCTGCAGAGTTCACTCTCAGATGTTTGTGGGGGCTGTCCTGCCCTTTGCATTTTTGTATTTCCTTGACCCTGCTCACTTTGCTCCAAATCAGTTCATGTGGCTCTTTTTGGGCTTCTCTGGATTCATCATATTTGTCACTCCTTTATCACAGGAATATTCCACCTTTTTCACATTCCACCCCCAATTGAGGGACATCAGTTCTTTGCTATCACAGCTTTAAGTCAGAGATTAAAATCACTGAGGAACTGTGCTTCCTAATTATTGTGTTGTGTTTTCCCCCTGTTTTTAGCATTCAAATTAAAAAAGAGGTATGCGTGTGTGCCCAAGCACACAGAGAAGCCGGGCCAGGCTGTGACAGCCATGGCAGGGGTGGGGAGATGCAGCTCCCTGGAGGTTCTGCCCCTTTTGGCGTCCCCCATGATGCAGGGAAGGGCCTGTCCTTGGGTGACCCAGAGCTGTCTTTGTTTCAGCAGTCGGTGACGTTCAAGGATGTGGCTGTGGCCTTTACCCAGGAGGAGTGGACCCAGCTGGACGCTGAGCAGAGGGCTCTCTACCAGGATGTGATGCTGGAGAATTATGAGCACCTCGTCTTCCTGGGTAAGGATGGCTTTGTATTGCTGGCAATCAGTCATTGACAACCAGCCATTAAGCACCTACTATGTGTGTACCAGGCCCTACTAAGTGCTGAGCATAAAAGGAAGGCAAAACCAGTCCCTGTCCTCAAGAGGAAGAGAGCCTGCCCTGTGGGAGGGGCCGGCCAGGACTTTGAGGTGGTGGAGCTTGTTCTTTAGGTTCTGCAGGGAAGGCTGGGAGTGACCTAAGCTGCCTGTAAAGTGAGGGAGGTGGCTGGTCTCCTCCAGTGCTCCTTTCAGCTCTACATCAGCAGTGCCGTGAATGGGGACACCAAAGAGGAGAAGAAAGCGGGGCGGGGGGTAGGGGGGAGAGGATTGGGCAGCTCAGCGGGTGGGGGGATGGCACCGAGGTTGTACCTCAGCCCTTGGGGCATCTTCACTTCTTTGCTCATTTGGGGTGTGGAGTCTGGAGAATTCACTGCAGTGATGGATGCTGGCACATGAACATCTTCCTCTATCCCTTCTAACCTTGTCTCTGACTGAAAAGTCCTTGCATGATTAGAATTCAGCACCCCAATTTCCCCCCCCCGCTATGCATACTAGTCTGCCAGACTGCACCTCTTGCCTCCTGGGAGGGCCCTTTGGACCACCATCAGCAGTTTCCCGATCAAGTACCCTGCCCCAGAGTGCTGTAGGTGCCCGCTGGTGGTCCTAGCTGTGCCTGCAATGGGAAGCTGAGTCCAGCTCTGTCCTCTCTCTCAGGTGCAGGCTTTCCAGCTTCCAAACCAGAAGTGATTTCCCAGTTGGAGAGAGGAGAAGTGCCCTGGATGTCAGAGAAGAAATTCCCAAGAGACTCTGGGGCGGGTGAGTGTGAGCGCCAGTTGGCACCTTGGAGAGGTTGGACACAAACTGACCACCTTGGTGGGTGACCATGGGCAAGAGACAGCCTCTCTGAGCCTGCCTCAGTTTCCATGTCTGTCAAACAGGGTTGATGGTGGCATGTTAATGACACTGTGGACATCAGGTGTGCCATGGTTAGGAAGCTGGGGAGACCCTCCTTTTGGCTCTTCCACTCAGCTTAGGTGACCCTTGAGGTCAGGGGCTGTTGTTTGCCTTGCTTAGCATGGTGCCAGGCCACCAGAAAGCACTTGGTAATGGCTTATTGACAGATCGACTGGGCCCTGTCCATGGCTACCTCCTCCTGACTAGTGCTGTTCCTTCTCTGACCACACTGGGCCCTCTAACTGGGGGTCCCCAGATTGGGAGGGGAGAGTCTGAACTCTGCCTTGGTCCTGAAGGTTGGCAGAGTGCTCTGCACAGATTATTTAGTGCTCATGACGATTGGGTGGGGCCAGTTAGGGTTATCCCCGTTTCATAGGTGGGTCATGGAGGCAGAGAGAGGTTAAGGGAATGTCCAGTAGCTATCTGTAAGTGTCTGAGTCTGGATTCAAACTCGGGCCTTTCAGGCTCTGGGTCTAACATTGCATTGTATTGCCTTGCTGCCCCTTACTGTCCATCTCTGTATTTCATACGTGCAGACCTCAAAGATTTCTACCCACTATTAAAAACAACTCTCCATGTTTTCATCCAGCTGTAGATGCCCATGTTGAACACACATGGCCAAGGTCATGGTGGTATCAATAAAAATGACCCGAGTCAGTCACACTTGCAAAGGGATTTCATCAGAGAGCCCTGAGGTTGAGGAGGTGCTATCCCCACTGTACTGTGAGTGTTCATGAAGTGTCTCGAGGCACGGAATGGAACAGAATTCAGATGCAGCCTGAAGACTCTGGGCCCAGCTCTCTGCCATTGCATCACCCGTCCTTTCCTAAGATGATTCCCTTTCCGAGCGACATCAGTGACTCTTGATGGAATGATTATTTAGCCTCTGGCCTGTCCAGAAAGATGTCCAGAGCGGTGTGGCATGGTGGAGGAGCCTGGCCATGGAGTCAGGAAGACCCAGGTTCCAGTCCCACCTCTGTCACTCACTTGTGTGACCCTGGCCTAGTCACTTAATAAGGATTCTATATCTGTAAGGTGGGAAGAATAAAAGCACTTCTCAGCTTGTTGGGCAGATTAAATGAAATAGTGTTGGTGTGCCGTAGGAGTGGGAGCTGTTCTTGTTGTTATTACTGTTGGGTAGGTGACTTGGGAAAGGCACTGAGGCTCTTAGCCTCACTTTGCTCATCTCTGAAATGGGGCCTTTGAAGCATTGGCTGCAGAGGCCCTTTCCAGCTCTGGGTCCATATGATATTGGGACCTCATGTTCTGGCTGATGTCCACTTGTCTCTGTCTAAGGCTACAACATCCCCTTCTCAGAGAATCGACATTGGTTTTTCACAGCTCTTAGTAATCGGCTTTTCTTGAAGGACTCAGCACCCACCTGAATTTTGACACGCACAGTCTAGCTCTGGAAGAGACTAAACCGGCTCTCTTGTTTTATAAGTGCCAAAGCTAAGGCATAGAGAGAGGTTAAGTAACTTGCCCAACATAATCTGGGTGGTAGGAGGCAAAGACCAAGCCCTGTGACCCAGGTCCAGCGCTGGTGATTATCCCAGGCTGCCTTCCTCCCCCAAGTCCTTTTTGAATTTTTGGCATATTCCCAGCAGTCACCACTAAGGATTCTCTGATGGCATCCTTGACGGTCTTCCTAGTCTTGGGTAGGGGGTGCAGCATCAGGAACACCTTGTACAATCACAGCAGTCTGTTTTAAATGCCTTTAGCTTCTTGATCCTCACTCTTCTCAGTGCAGGAGACAGAATGTAGGACATTTAGGAAGATTACTTTTAGCACAAAGAACAGTCAACATCAACACTTTCTTGTTTTTTGCAGATTTCCTTGGTCAGGAGAATAGGTGTGAAATCATGGAGTCAGCTCCAACGCAGGGAATTTGGATGGAGGTATCACCTACAAAAGGACTTGAAAGAAATGACCCCTGGGATTCTAAGATGGGGGAAGTTTGGGAATACAGTGTCAAGTCAGAGAGGCAGCAGGGCATCCAAGGGAAACAACTGGGACGATTAACAGCTGCACCCAGAGGCTCTTGTCAGTTGAAGACTGATGGAAGGAAAACATTTAGAAGAAGTTTCAGTCAGGGTTCGGTCCTTGATCCACAACAGATGGTCTCTGTTGCAAAATATCTCCATAAACATGATGCCCTTGGAAAGAGCTTCAGGCAGTTTTCAGACATGATTAGACATACTAGAATATCCTTTGAGAAGAAGATTTGTAAGTACAATAAATATAGAAAACCCTTCAATTACCACTCAGACTTTATTCACATTAATGGAAATACTGAAGGTGAGTCATATGAATGTAATGAATGTGGGAAGGTCTTTAGCCAGAGAAGATACCTTGTTGTACATCAGAAAATTCATACTGGGCAGAAGCCCTATGAGTGTCATGAATGTGGGAAAGCCTTCAGCCAAAGGGGTCACCTTAATGTACATAGAACTGTTCATACTGGACAAAAGCCCTATATTTGTACTGAATGTGGGAGAGCCTTCAGCCAGAGGGGACATCTTAATGAACATAAAAGTATTCATACTGGAGAGAGACCTTTTGAATGTAATGAGTGTGGGAAAGCCTTTAGTCGGAGAGGAAGACTCACTGAACATCAGAGAATTCATGCTGGAGAGAAACCTTTTGAATGTAACACATGTGGGAAATCTTTCACTCGAAAGGGAAGTCTCACTGACCATCAGAAAATTCATGCTGGGGAGAAGCCATTTGAATGCAATGAATGTGGGAAATTCTTTAGCCACAAGAAATCCCTTTTTTATCATCAGAGGATTCATACTGGTGAGAAACCCTTTGAATGTAATGTATGTGGTAAATGCTTCAGTAGGAGGGCAAGCCTCACTGAACATCAGAGAATTCATGTTGGTGAAAAACCCTTTGAATGTAATGAATGTGGGAAAGCCTTTAGCAACAACTCCAGACTTACTTTACATCAAAGAATGCACACAGGAGACCAGCCCTTTGTGTGTAATGAATGTGGGAAATCTTTTAGCAGAAGGGAAAGCCTTAATGCACATCAAAGAATTCACACTGGAGAGAAACCATTTGAATGCAATCAATGTGGGAAAAGCTTTAGCTGGAGGGGAAGTCTTACTGAACATCAGAGAATTCATGTTGGAGAGAAACCATTTGAATGTAGTGAATGTGGGAAGAACTTCAGCCATAGAACAACCCTTGTTTATCATCAGAGAATTCACACTGGTGAGAAACCATTTATTTGTAGTGAGTGTGGGAAAGCCTTTAGCCGGAGGGTACACCTTACTGTACATCAGAAAATTCATACTGGTGAAAAACCCTTTATGTGTATTGAATGTGGGAAAGTATTCCGCCGGAGGGGACACCTTAATGGACATAAAAGAATTCATACTGGAGAGAAACCTTTTAAATGTAAAGAATGTGGGAAATCTTTCAGCCAGAGGGGAAATCTCACTAAACATCAGCAAATTCATACAGATGAGCAAGACTTTGAATTCAGTGAATGTGAGAAGGCCTTCAGTCACAACTCACACATTCTCCAACAGAGAATAAATCCTGGAGAAAAGCCATTTCGATGTCATGATTCAAGACAAGTCTTCATTCAGAGGGGACCCTTCAGTAGGCCAGAAGGAATTCATATGAGAGAGAAACCTTTTGAATCTAAAGATTCAGAGTTGCTTTGCCCCACAAATTCATTATTCCACAGCCAATTTGGGGACTAATCTCTCTGAATTTAGCTAAGTAGTTTCTAGGATGACTATTCTCAACTCTTTCTAGCTTAGTAGGAGCCCATGGTCATCTCCATGCCTTGATCAGAGTAGGACTTCAGTGAAATCCAGATAGTTCATACTGGGGGAAAAAAAAAAAACCTTTACAGATGTAATGACTGTATGAACACCTTTGAGGTCTAATTCATCTACTGCCAGAAGTTTTGTTCTGTTATTAACAAATGCTGCTTAGAAATAATATGGTAAAAGCTTCACAAAGAGTTGTCACATGTCAGATATCAGAGATTACAACTGGCAGAATTTGTCACCAACCCAGAGAATCACAGCATTTCTTATTTGGAGTCTAACCTATACCTGAAAAGTAATCCTTTCTACAATATAACTTGCAGTCTTTGCTCAAAGACTTCTAGTGAACTCTTCAGCCACTTGGGATGGCCTCTGAAAGAAGCTTATTTCACTTTTTCATGACACTATTTGTTAAAAGTTTTCTTTATAACTTCCTTTACTTGTTTGTAATTCCTACCCATTGCTCCTAGTTCTCCCCCCTTTGGATCTGGCATTTCATCTGATATAAGCCTTCCAGTCTTCCCTCCCACCTAAACCCCCTCCCCTCAATCTTTTCTTTTGCTCTGCCAAACATTCTCATTTTCTTCAGCTGATCCTTCAGCTAATATGGCATGAACTTGAGACCCTTTGCCATTCTGGTTGGGTTCTTTTGGACATTTACCTCCCTAAAATGTTCTCAGAACAAAGCTTCATAATCTTGATTTTGTCTAACCAAGACAGATTCTAGTGTATCTATTATCTTTTCAGTTGTATCTTCTGGAAGTGATGCCTGGAAGCCATTCTTTGCCCAGGTTACATTTACTGATGGTGTGGTCTGAGCGAGACCCAATCACTTAATGCCTCAAGCAACTGTCTTAAAACAATTAAACCCATGAGAGCAGGTGGTTTCAAAGAAAAAGAACTAATTCAGACCTCTGGGGGGAAGAGGGAGGAATGAGGATTCCCAGAGTTATGGAGCAATATGTGAATGATGAAACAGCAAAGGAAATTGAGAAGGACAAAATAGTAGAAACCAGGAAAACAGCATCTAAGAGACTTAGGAGATCATAAGAGAGACAAGAGAGATCACCAGAAAGACACAGGTGGTTAGTAGTGACATCTTTCAAGGGGTAAGGAAAGTTTCATTCATATTGAAAGCATTTATTAAGTACCCACTATGTGCCAGGCACTATTCTAAGTGCTTGGGGATACAAAGATAAAAATGCATCAGATCCCCCTCTCAAAGACCTTATATTGTTCTACTGGGGGTGGGGGGTGGGGGGAGAACAACAGGGACACAGAGGAATACTCGCAAATAATGCAGAATATTTGGGGGCAATTCACCAACAAGTGAGAGAATCAGAAAAACCCTATTTTAAGACATGGTTTTTGAGATAGGCCTGGAATAATTTCACTGGGCCAATGGGGAATGGTCTGCATACTGTATGGAGGTGGGACAAGGTCTGTGGGATTGGAGCAGGATATGCTGGGTAAATTTTCTTTTGATTTGCTTGACCAGCCACTGCCAGGAAGCCAGCACCATCCACAGGGACAGGAAGGCTGCAGTTTGTGAGACACTCCACCAGCAGTTGGTGGGCATGTGTGTCCCTTATAATGAAGCAGAGAGAGAAAAAGTGACTGCTTAGGACAGCAGTTGGTTGTATAAAAAGAAGAAATAAAACTATGCTTGTTAAAGAGAATGTATATCACAAGTTCCTGGAAACAGAAAAGAAAGGTGCCCTTGGGGAGTATAGCTGGTTGCACTAAACCAAAGGGGCTCAGACATCACTGAGACAAAATGAAGAAGGGGAGCACGGGTCCTTGTTCCTTCTACAGGAAACCACTGAAGCCCTCCTTAGACGCAGCTAAGTCTCTTGTAACAAGGCAGAAAAGGAGACACTGATAGAATCCAGCTGTTGTACACTGGTTCCAAAATTCATGCTGGGGTCATGCAGAACAAAAATATCCAATACAGAAGACAGTGGGGCTAGTTATGTCAACTCTTAACAGACCCCTCAGCTCTTAAAAACTTACTTTTAATGGATTCAGTCAGCCAGGACAGATAGGCTGGTGCCATAAGGGGAAATTCTGTGAAAACTGAATGGGGGTGGGGAGGTAGGGGGATTTGCATTTGATCCAAGAGTGGCAGTATGAAGCTGCTGGAGCTCTTTGAGAAGGGGAATGCTGTCCTGGTAGCTGTGCTTTAGGAATGTCTGGTAGCTGTATGGTGGATGAGTTGGAGAGTCTGAACCAAGTTTGTTGTCCCATGAATGGATGGGAGTCAAGGCACCAGGCATTTATTACTATGTGCTAGGTACAATGGAAGGTAACTGTCGACCTGAAAGTTTGGTTAAAGGAGGCAAATAGGCTAGGTGATATGTAAATCCATATTGTTTATTCCCTTAAAACTAGCTGAATACATATGAGTATGGAGCCAGATAAAATCTGACTGAACAAAAAAATGAGAAGTCTTAGATACATTTTAGAATCACCCCGATTCAGAGTGGGGGTGTCACTCATATTTATGATCTCCATAAATGTTTAATCATGGTATGAGAAAGGAATTTTCTTAATTGAATAGGTGGTAAATACAGTAAGAGAGTTGACGAAGTGTTGATTGAAATTATGACCCAAGATCTCTGTGTTTTCTTTGCCATTAACATGACATAACAGTATATATCCATAAGATATGAAGCTAAGATAAAGTCTAATTCAGGATAGTGTCTCAGGGTGAGGTTCTTATCCTTAATGGCCATAATCAGAGGAAAAATGCTCTTAAATCAGCCCCATCTGACCTTGATGTAGGAAGAGGTATTCTTTGAGTTTACGAAGAGAACAAAGAAGCTATTAGGTCCAGGCTCTTCTTCTAGTTGATTAGTTCAGGTTCTGGCCCTTATTGAGGTTATTATATTGATATTAAATTATTATCAAGACAAATGGGAGAATTGCTGCTGGCTTAGGACTGAGATAAGGCCATTGCAGTTATCCAAAGATCATTGATTATATTGGAGAGGTCAGTTTCAGTAGGATGGTAATTTTGGAAGCAGGATTTCAGAACATCAAGAATTGGATAGGGCAAGGAGCAGATGATCTAGAAAGATGGCTTTTTATACGAATTTGATCATGAAAGGGAGAAAAGATATGTATGAAGAAATGAGGAGATGGTAGGATCAAATGAAAGGTTTTGTTTTTCTTTGTCTTAAGTTGGGGATTACCTGGATACAGGGGTGTGTTGCAGCCGGCTTGAACCAACTCAGCTGATTGTTAAATTTTCCTTTTAAGCATTTTTGGGAAATCAGATGCCATTCAGGGCTTGATTTATTGTTTTGTTGATTATCTAGACTTAAGAAAGTGAACTGGAGAAGGGAATCGCAGACCTGTTGTATATTTGCCAGTGGTGTCATGAAGAGTCAGGCATAGCTGAATGACAAGAAGAAAGTGATGGAGATGATCAAAGGGAAATCTACCTTTAGGCAACTAGAAGACATGAGACCAAATTGAGAAGGAGTAGAATTTGTTTTAAAGGAGAAGGAACTCCTTTTTATTGGTTGGTTGGTGAAATGATGACAGTCTTTCATTCTCAGAGGACTAAAAAGGCATCACTATGCTGACATCAAGTTTCAGTGTGTCCAACTGTGGCTGAAAAGACCAATACAAGCTTGGAATGCTTAGCCACAGGTCAGACACAGATAGGCCATGGGAACTCTTGGAGTGAATTCTCTAAATTTGGGCATCCTGCGTTTCCTTTAAGCTGTCTCAGTTCTGCTTTGCTCATAGAAATTAGAACAAAGACAAGTAGAGGAGGAGGTGAGAAGCTGAGATGTACAAGGGGAGAAGGGGAAGTTCTTGCTACAAGACTTCTGTTTCCTTGAGGCTGTGAGGTGGCCAAGTGGATAGTGTTGAATCTGGAGTCGAGAAGGCTCAGAGTTCAAATCCAGCCTCAAACACTTAGTGTCTTGCTTAGGGTCACACAGGGAGGAAGTGCCTGAGGTCGGAACGCATGTCTTCCTTGCTCCAGGCCTGCTTCTCTTCCCACTGTATTTTGCCTGGCTGCCTCCAGGAGAACAGAGAAGAGTTTTAGTTGGAGTGGGACAAAGGCAGAAGGTCTGCTACAACCCTGAGGGTACCTGGCTGCCTGCACTACCCTGGGAGGTCGGCCTTGGCTTGCCCTACTCACTTTCACCTTTACTGTTTTGGCCAAATGTTTCATCTTGCCAAGTTCCTTTTGGATCCTTAAGCTGGCTATCTAGGGGGGCTTACCCTTTCACTTTTGTCACCTAAAATATTAAGTATAAGACATATATCTGCCATAATGCTTCTAATCAGTCCATTAAACACACCATTAATAGCTTCTCTTTGGGTCTGGCCATTTAAACCAATTCCCAATTCACCTACTCAGTGAGCCATGTCTTTCAATCTCTTCTATAATGAAAGCATGAGAAGTCTTATCCCACCTTCAGAAAAGGTGGGTCAAGAAAACAGGTCTCAAAACCTAGCCATGTGACCTTGGGCAGGTTACTTAACCCCAATTGCCCTCCAAAAAGCAAAAAAAAAAAAAAAAAAAAAAAAAAAAACATCTCTCGGGTCATATTTTTTTTTAATTATCTAGCATCTTTTTTTTGTTGTTGTTGTTGTTGGAGGGCAATTGGGGTTAAATGATTTGCCCAAGGTCACACTGCTAGTTTTTGTATTAAGTGTCTGAGGTCTGATTTGAACTCAGGTCCTCCAGGACCTGTGCTGTATTCACTGTGGCCACCTAGCTGCCCTGGGGTCATAATTTAATGGATATTTTGTCAACTTCCTTATCTTATTGTATTTACCACCTATTCAATTAAGAAAATTTCTTTCTCATACTGTGATTAAACATTTATGGAGATGATAAATTTGAGTGACACACCCACCCTGAAACTGGATGGTTCTAAAATGTATTTAAGCCTTTTCATTCTTTTGTTCTTTAATTCTTCTCATTCACCTTCACTAAAGTACACAACATGTGGCTTAGATAGAGTTACAAGTTAATTCTACCAAATATTTAAAGAGCAGTGAATCTGTGCTCTAAAATTGTTCTCAGTAATTTAGAAAGTACATAATAGCAAATGTTTTTTTTTTTTAAAGATACTTATACCCAAACCAGGGAGAAATAATGTAGACAAAGAATTGTAGAGCAGTCTCTCTAATTAGTATTGATTTTAAAAGTCCAAAATGTTACTAAGGAGACTATAGCAATATATCCAAAAAATGTTTGCTTTGGCCAAGTTAGATTTACACTAGGGATCTGAGGAAATTTTAGCATTAAAAGATAATTGGCAAAATTATGCAAACTACGAAAACTATAACACTATATCAGTAGAAAAAGCCTTTTAAAAGTACATTATTGGGGGCGGCTAGGTGGCGCAGTGAATAGAGCGCCGGCCCTGGAATCAGAAGGACCTGAGTTCGGAGCCGGCCTCTGACACTTAATCCGCACAAACAAAAACCTAGCCGTGTAACCTTGGGCAAGTTACTTAACCCCAATTGCCCTAAAGGGGCGGCTAGGTGGCGCAGTGAGTAAGAGCGCCGGCCTCGGAGTTTGGATGACCCGAGATCAGATCCGGCCTCAGAAAATGAGCACCCACGCATAAATCAAATGACTAGCCGTGTAACCTTGAGCAAGTTACTTAACCCCAATTGCTTTAAAAAAAAAAAAAAAAAAAAAAAAAAAGTACATTATTGCTTAAATTAGTGCTTATTGCTGTACCAGTTATTCTACCTAAGAGTTTATGGTGTTAGAGAAAATAAGAAAATTCACCTGGTAGCAACAGAAGATCTAGGATCTCAAGGGGAATAATGGGGTAAAAGGCAGAATTGAAGGGGAGTTAGTGATCTCCAATCACATCCTATAAAGTGGTGTTGTCACAGTCAAATAGAAACAATGCCTACTCTGTGCCAGGTGCTATGCTAAGCATTTTACGAATATTGTTTCAATTATTTCTCATAATCTCATGTCAACCACAAAGTAACATCTTTATCTCATTGTATTTTTATTTTTTTTAAACATTTCCCAGTTTCATTTTCATCTGGTTCTTGCAGAAGGAGTTTTTCAGGCACTAAGTTTGACACCTCTGCTATCAAATAGTAATTACACAAACTATTTGGCACTATTTCAAAGAGTAGAAAAGCGAATCTGGGCTCTTGGGTTGATGGTGTCTCAGACCAGCCTGTTCATTCGCTTGTAAGTCCTGTTTGTCTAAACTGAACAACTTGACTGCCTGCTTTAGCTGCATGCCATAAAAGTTTTGGCATGTTGCTTAATTTGTTATTCTTTTTATTAATATATTTCTTATTTCTAGAATTTGTTCTTTGACTCATTCATTGTTGTGGAAGTCATTATTTTGGTCAACATCTAGTGCTTGAGTGTGTGTATACATATATGTATGTATGTATCTATATCTGTATCTGTATCTATATATCTGTATCTATATGCATAATGATCTATAAATAAGGAAGACCCAAATTCAAACCATTCCTCTGATAGAGATCATCTTTGTGACCCTGGACAGCTTATTTAACCCTGCTACTGATGATCTGCTGTGATAGAGGGAATTTCTGTACTGGGTCTTCTCTATACCACAGTGTCAAATATATGGCTGCAACACTCCCCAGTGTAGCCTGAACTGGATTAAAATATAATAGGAGGATATTAAACAAAAAATGCAACAGGACATAGACAATATTAATATGTAGTTTTCTAAGTCAACTTGTGGCCCCCATTTCTATCTGAATTCAACAACACTGCTTTACACCAATGAATTCACAGCTCTGATGCAAAAATTTGTAAATATACTGAAAAAGATGTGTGATTTTCCCTTTTTACACTCATTTGTGATTTCTCTGTGTTAGTGCATGTTCAGTTTTTGGTAAAGGTGTACCAGGTGATGAGAAATACTTACTTTTTAAATATTCCTTTTCAAAAGTAGCCACAAGTCTCTCAAATGTAATTTTAAAAAATCTGTTCTGCCATTTTCCTTCTTGTTTGACTTTTGCACTTCTCAAGTTCTAAAGAGGGATACGACAGTGCCCTATAATTCTGTTACTTTTTTTTTTAATATTTTTTTTTTTTTTTTGCTTTTTGGAGGGCAATTGGGGTTAAGTAACTTGCCCAAGGTCACACGGCTAGGTTTTTGTTTGTATGTGCGTTAAGTGTCTGAGGCCGGATCCGAACTCAGGTCCTTCTGACTCCAGGGCCAACACTCTGTTCACTGCGCCACCTAGCTGCCCCAATTCTGTTACTTTTAATGTCTTTTTGTAATTTGGTTAATCTTTCTTTAACTACTTAGAAGCTCTGCCAGTTAAGACAAGTATTTAATAATGACATTATTTTATTGTCTGTGATGCCTTTATATGTAATCTGGTCTTCCTGTTTACCTTTTTTTGGCATTGCCAGTTGTTATTATTGCCTTATCTGAAATGGAGATTGCAATAAAAAAAAAATAATCACCTAAATCATAGTCCTGTCTCTTCCAGTCTCTTTTTCATTCTCTGTCTTATATGTTATATGCAGCAAATTTCACTCGTTTTTTTTTTATTAATTGATTATTTTTTAGTTTTCAACATTCAGTTCCATAAGCTTTTGAGTTCCAAATTTTCTCTCCTCCCACCTCCCCAAGATGGCATGTAATCTGATATAGGTTCTATTATGCCTTCACATTAAACATATTTTCACAATAGTTAAGTTGTAAAGAAGAATTTTAACCAATGGAATGAACCATGAGAAAGAAGAAACAAAACACCAAGAAAGAGCAAATCTAACTCTTTTGCTGGATGTGGAGAGCCCTCTCCATCATGAGTCTTCTGGAGTTGTCTTAGAAGGCTGCATTGCTGAGAGGAGCCCAGTCCATCAAAGTCAGTCATCACAGATATGATGTGTCTATAATTGTGTACAGTGTTCTGGTTCTGCTCCCCTCACTCTGCATCAGTTTTGTAGCATCTCTCCAGATTATGATGAAGTCCATTTCTTATAAAACAATAGCATTCCATTATATTCCTATACCACAAATTGTTTAGCCTTTTCCCAATTTCTGGGCATGCCCCTCGATTTCCAGTTCTTTGCCACCACAAAAAGAGCTGCTATAAATATTTTTGTACATATAGGTCCTTTTCCTATTTGTATGGTTTCTTTGGGATAAAGCCCTGGAAGTGGTATTGCTGTGTCAAAGGATATGTACATTTTTATAGCCCTTTGGGCATAGTACCAAGTTGTTCTTCAGAATGGTTGGATCCAACCATCCATCCACCAACAATGTATTAGTGTTGCAATTTTCTCACATTCCCAGCATTTATAATTTTCCTATTTTATCATGTTAGCCAATCTAATAAATGTGATATGACACCTAAGAATTGTTTTGATTTGCATTTCTCTAATCAATAGTGATTTACAGCATTTTTTCATCTGATTATAGATAATTTGAATTTATTCCTCTGAAAACTGCCTGTTCATATCCTTTTGACCACTTATCAATTGGGGAATGACTTGTATTCTTATAAATTTGACTCAGTTCTCTGTATATTTTAGAAATGAGGCCTTTATCAGAGACACTGGTTGTAAGGGTTCTTTCCCAGTTTTCTGCTTCCCTCCTAATCTGGGTTGCATTGGCTTTGTTTGTGCAAAACTTTTCAATTTAATGTAATCAAAATTATCCATTTTGCATTTCATATGTTCTATCTCTGGTCTGATCATAAATTCTTCCCTTCTCCATAAAACCATTCCTTGCTTTCCCAGTTTGCTTATGGTATCAGCCTTTATATCTAAATTGTGTACCCATTTAGGCTTTATTTTGGTATAGTTGGTCTATGCCCAGTTTCTGTCATAATTATTTTCCGGTTTTCCCAGCAGTTTTTGTCAAATAGTGAGTTTTTATCCCAGAAGCTGGGGTCTTTGTGTTTATCAAACAGTAGATTACTATAGTTATTGACTACTGTGTCTTGTGTAGCTAACCTATTCCACTGATCCACCACTCTATTTCTTAGTACCAAGTAGTTAAGATTTGGTATGACTAGGCCACCTCCCCTAGCATTTCTTTTCATTAATTCCCTTGATATTCTGAACCTTTTGTTTTTCCAGATGCATTTTGTTATTTTTTATAGCTCTATAAAATAATTTTTGGTAGTTTGATTTGTCATAACAATCAGTTTAGGTAAAATTGTCATTTTTATTATATTAGCTTGTTCTAACCCCCAGCAACTGATGCTTTTCCAATGACTTAGATCTGACTTTGCGTGAAAAGTGTTTTGTAATTGTGTTTACATAGTCCCTGGGTCTGTTTTGGCAGGTAGATTCCCCAGTATTTTATAATGTCTATAGTAGCTTTAAATGAATTTATTTTTCTATCTCTTGCTGCTGGGGTTTGTTAGTAATATATGGAAATGCTGATGATTTATGTGGTTATGTAGTATGTCATCACGTCATTTGCAAGAGTGATGGCTTTGTTTCTTCTTGCCTATTCTAACTCCTTCAATTTCTTTTTCTTTTCTTATTGTTGTAACATTTCTAGTATCATATTGAATAACAGTGGTGATAATGGATATCCTTGTTTCACCCTGGATATTAGTGGAAATGCTTTTAGCTTATTCCCATTACATGTAATACTTGCTGATTTTAGGTAGATGCTGATTTTAGGTAGATGTTTCTTAGAATTTTAAGGAAGACTCCATTTATTCCTGTGTTCTCTAGTGTTTTTCATAGGAATGGGTGTTGTGTTTTGTCAAAAGCCTTTCTGCATCTATTGAGATAATCATATGGTTTCTGATAATTTTGTTGTTAATATGGTCAATTATGCTGATAGTTTTCCTGACATTGAACCAGCCCTGCCTTCCTGGTTATACATACTACCTGGTCATAGTGTATTATTCTTGTGATAAGTTGCTGTAATCTTTTTGCTACCATTTTACTTACAGTTTTTGCATCCATATCCACTAAGCAGATTGTTCTATAATTGTCTTTCTCTTTTTTGATTCTTCCCGGTTTAAGTATTGGTACCATATTTGTATCATAAAAAGAATTTGGTAGGATTCCTTCCTTGAATATTTTCCCAAATAGTCTACATAGTCTTGGAATTAATTGTTCCTTAAATGTTTGATAGAATTCTCTTGTAAATCCATCTGTCCCTGGAGAATTTTTTCTAGGGAGTTTCTTTTTCAATTTCTTTTTCTGAGATGAGGTTATGTAAGTATTTTGCCTCCTCTTCTAGTTAATCTGAGCAATTTATACTTTTGTAACTATTCATCGATTTCACTAAGACTGTCAAATTTATGAGCATGCAATTGGGCAAAATAGTTCCTAATTATTGTTTTAATTTCCTTTTTTTCATTGTTAATGAATTCACCATTTTCATTTTTGATACTGGTAATTTGATTTCTTTCTTTTTAAAAATCAAATTGATCAGAGGTTTATCAATTTTATTGTTTTTTTTTCCCATAAAACCAGTTCTTGGTGTTATTTATTAGTTCAATAGTTTTCTTAATTTTCCGTTTTATCTATCTCTCCTTTGGTTTTCAGTGTTTCTAATTTGTTATTCAATTGAGTATTTTTAATTAGCTCTTTTTCTAGCTTACTTTAGTTGCATAACCAATTCATTGATCTCCTCTTTATCTTGTTCACATAAGCATTTAGAGATATAAAACATCCTCTAAAAACTGCTTTTGCTGTATCTCATAAATTTCGGTATGTTGCCTTATTATTGTCATTCTCCTAAATGAAATTATTGATTGTTTCTATGATTTGTTGTTTGACCCACTCATTCTTTAGGATTAGATTATTTAGTTTCTAATTAATTTTTATTCTATCTTTCCATGGCCATTTATTACATATAATTTTTTTGCATCATAGTCTGAAAAGAATGCATTTAATATTTCTTTCTTTCTGTATTGGATTGTGACATTTTCATACCTTAGTACAAGGTCAATTTTTGTGTAGGTGCCATGTTCCACTGAGGAAAAAAAAAGGTATTTTCCTTGTTATCCCTATTCAATTTTCTCCAAAGGTCTACCATATCTACCTTTTCTAAAATTATGTTCACCTCCTTAATTTCTTTCTTGTTTATTTTGTGATTAGATTTATCTTGTTAAGATGAAGGGGGAGGTTGAGGTCCCCCACTAGTATAGTTTTGCTGTCTATTTCTTCCTATAACTCAGTTTCTCCTCTAAGAATCTGGATCCTATACCATATATATTTAGTAATTTTATGACTTTTCTATGGTGCCTTTTAGCAGGATGTAGTTTCCTCCCTTATTTTAGTTAGATCTATTTTGTTTTTGCTTTTTCTGAGATCAGGATTGCTACCACTGCTTTTTTTTTTCTTCAGCTGAAGCATAATATATTCTGCTCTAGCCTTTTACCTTTACCCTGCGTGTATCCCTCTGTTTCAAATATATTTCTTGTATACAACATATTGTAGGAATATGATTTTTAATCCATTCTGCTATCATAGCTTCTGTTTTATGGAAGAGTCCATCCCATTCATATTTACAGTTATGATTAATATATGTGTCTTTCTTTCCATCCTATTTCTACCCCCCATCCCTTTCATGCTTTCCTTTCTCCCTTTCCTTCCTCACTAGCGTTTTGCTTTTGACCACTGCCTCCCTCCCCTCCCTTCTCTCCATCCTTCCCTTTTCTCTCCTTTTTTCCCTCTTCCAACTGCCTATAGGGCAAGTTAGATTTCTTTTTTTTTTTTTTTTTTTTTTTTGCTTTTTGGAGGGCAATTGGGGTTAAGTAACTTGCCCGAGGTCACATGGCTAGGTTTTTGTTTTGTGTGTGCCTTAAGTGTCTGAGGCCGGATCCGAACTCAGGTCTTTCTGACTCCAGGGCTGACACTCTACTCACTACGCCACCTAGCTGCCCCTCCAACTTCACTCTTGGTCTCTGTGGTTATTGCCATGGTATGACTTGGGGCATCTTGGCAATGGTTGTTAGAATGTTTCTGAGTATTTGGGGCTGTTTCCCACCCTTATGCTTCCCCATCCTTACAGTCTTCATTGGTCAGTGCCTTCGGTCCCTGGCCTCCCTTTACTACCCTACAGGCAATCCTAGCTTGGGCCTGCCCAGTCATTGGCCTGCTTCTGTTGGCTAATACTGGTCCAGCCCCTGCCCAGGACTGCTGCTTCCTCGGGTAGCCATCCAGCCCAAGCCAAATCTCTGTCAATGACAGTTTGGGTATCCCATCTACCTTCCCAGTCAGCTCTTCTGAGTGTCTGTTGTGACTCTCCTGTCTGGTCACTCCAGAACCTCGTGTCCCAAACTATACTTCCTTTACCTTGAATAAGTCTCTTTTGCTTCTCTATTTTATGAGTGGTTATTGCGGGCTGACAGATTAAGGTACAGTATTGCAACAACAAGGCTTTATTGGATAAATGTATGTGCCTATGCAGCACAATAGTACAGCAGAAGACATGAATTCAAGTCCCGACAACAAAAACAATGTACGCCACGCCAACATAAGCTTCTTACCTCTTTTAAGCACATCAGTAAAATAAAAATAAAATAGACTAAGAAAACAAAAAACAAAACAGTTCCAGGATACAACCAAGAGGAGACAAAATTATCTGTGACTCAAAAAAAATCCCAAACCCAAACAAAAAGCATTTTCCAAAATGGAAAGGCAAAATCTGCTTCTGAAACAGAAACTGGACATAGACCCCCACAATGTGTGAGCTTTCTTTATGAGTAAAAAAAAAAGTTTTCCAAGACTCAGTGCTTGCCTGAGGGAACATCCATTTAAGCTAAAAGGGCTGGTAAGAAGAGGCCTCAGAATTCACCAACACTTCCTCACAAAGATGAAGTGTAAACCAGTCACTGGCAGAAACCAAATTCTACTTAGGCTCTTAGAGGGCATTAAAAGTACGAACAACCCTGAGCAATGGGCCTTATGGAACTGACGGCCAGGGCCCCGGACCGAGATTCAAGTCTAAGGCACTTTGGGCTCCAACCGCGCCATCCAGCAGACTGCCCAGACAGAACGAACGTGCTCAGAAGGCCTGGCTGGTGAAACGCCCCGAATCCCGCCTCCTGGTGAGCCTGGAAGCCTGCACCGCCCATGGGGGCACTTTGGCCCTCTGGGCTCAGCCTCCCACCAGGTCTCGCCCGCTCGGACGTGGCACACGCCTTTGCCGCCACAGCCGGGCCGGACGGAGCGGGCATCCCGGCTCGTGACGGCCGAGGGGAGGGCGGAGGAGACACCGCCGGCAGTGCCCGGACCTTCCGGTCTCCGTAGGTCAGGGACACTGGCCTCCCGTCGTAGGGTATTCTCGGCCCAGCCCGGCAGGACAATCCCTTTCTCATGCAGATGCAGGAGGGAGGACCCGAGGCTGCTCGGGCTGCGCATCCTGCATCCTCCGGCGGCACGCAGGACGCCCCAGTGAGTGTCTTTGCACCCGCCGGCCCCGCGGCAGCTGTCAGCGGCTTCCCGGGGAGGAGGAGGGGGCGGGGCATGATGGACCACGCCCACACGCGGGGGGGGGCGGTGCACTTGGCCCCGCCCCCAGGCTCCTGGGAGTCGCACATCTGGGAAGTGTCCATGTGCACGAGGTCCCCCACGACTACACTTCCCAGAATCCTTTGAGTGGCGGCCGCGCCTGGCTTTATTCCCGCTGTGCCTCCTCAGTATGGGATTCCGCTCTCTGGGATCCGGGCGGCCTCGCTGCCTTCCGGCTGCGGGGAGCGGTTTCGGGCAGCTTGCTGCGCAGGCGCAGAGCACCTGGCCGTGCAGGTGGGGCCGGGCCGACGCGTGAGTGACGGGCGGCCTTTGTGAGCGGGGCCCGGGTTGGGGGCGGGGCCCGGGCTGGGACAGTTCTCCACTAGAGTGCAGAGACCTCTGTAGCTCCCCGAGCCCGGCCAGCGCCTGGCATACAGCTGGGGCCTAATGCTTGCCGTCCACCCCCCCCCCCAAGAGTGAGGCTTGAGACTAGGAGGGAGGGGGACGAGGACGGGGCGGGGCGGGCCTCCTCCCTGGGAAGCCAGCGCCCAAAACCCAGGTGGGCGCCTCGGTTTGGAAGCACGCGGCCATGCACACTTACGGCCGGCTAGCTTCCGCCTGGGACCTTGCAGACTCCTCCCCCGCACCGCCTAGCCTGTCCTACGTCCCGGGAGCCTGCCGCTGCGCCCCGCCCCCTGCCCCTCCCCCCTCCCCCTGCCCCCGCTGCCCATTGCCCCCTCCCCCCTCCCCCTGCCCCCGCTGCCCATTGCCCCTCCCCTGTTCCCTCCCCTCTGCTCCCGCTGCCCATTGCCCCTGCCCCCAGCCCCTCCCCTGCCCCCTCTGCCCCTGCTGCCCATTGCCCCTCTCCCCGTCTCCGTGCCCCCTCCCCCCTGCCCCCTCTGCCCCCGCTGCCCATTGCCCTCTCCTGCTCCCTGTGCCCTCCTGTGCCCCCTCCCCCTGCCCCCTCTGCTCCCGCTGCCCCCTCCCCCCTGCCTCCTGTGCCCCCTCCCCTCTGCTCCCGCTGCCCGTTGCCCCCTCCCTCACGTCCCTTCCTCATGGCCATACCGTCCCTGGGGAGTCACCTTAGCACATGAGCACGTGTGAGTGCCCCTCGTTGGCCATTCTGTGCTGGAGCAGCCCCTCCCCCAGCCGCCCGGGGGCTGACATCCTGGGGCTCAGCCGCAGTGGGCAGAGCCAGGGGCTCTTTACCTTCCCAGGCCCAGGGCTTTAGCCCCCTCCTGGAGCTGACCAGAGCAAGCTTTCCCAAAACCTTCGCCGCCTGTGGCTGCCAAGGGCAAAGTTGTTCCTCGTGTGTCCTCTGACCTGGGAGGGGACTGAGCCCCACTGAGGCACAGGGGGCCGTGGGGGGCCGGAGTTCTGTCCAGTGGCTGTGATTGGCCATTCAGTTGGTTTGCAGTCATGTCTGAGGCTTCATGACCCCATTTAGGGGTTTTCTTGGCAAAGATCCTAGAGGGGTTTGCCCTTTCCTTGCCCAGCTCATTTGACAGATGAGAAAACTGAGCCAAGTAGGGGTAAGTGACTTGCCCAAGGTCACAGAGCTAGGAAGTGTCTGAAGCCAGATTTGAACTCAGGAAGAGGAGTCTTCTTGACTCCAGGCCTGGCACTCTGCCCCTTCCTGTGATTACAGTGGCAGATTTGGGGTCTCAAGTGCTACAATCCCAGACCTTTTCCCTCCCAGTTGGTCAGGGCATGACTGACCCTTTTGTGCTCCAGGGGCCTGGGCCTCCTGATATGCAGCTTGGGCATGAGGCGAGTTTGGACTCAGCGGGGCAGCATTGGACTCCTTTGGGGCTTTTTTTCTCCTGGCTCCATCTTCTTGGGACTCCACAGGAAAAACATGGAAGAAGAGAAAATGAATTCTGGGCTCTTCATAGTCCAGCCCCAGGTGAATCAGAGTTCTCTGTCCTGAAGCATGATCTCATTTTCCAGATGAGGGAACTGAGGCCCAGATGGGTTAAGTGAGTTTGCCTAGGTCCCTGACGAAGGCAGAAGGCAGGGCCAGACCCTTTTTGACCGGAGTTCAGGGCTCTTTTCTCAGAATGTTCTACCTTGATGGAACTACTGGGAGCGAAGGCATTTGTCTGCACTCTAAGTGAGGCCCCTGGCCATGGCTTGGTCTTTCTTGGAGTGTTCCCCGGCTTATCAATAGGCTTCTGGTGCTCAGAACTGAAGAGAATCAGCGGGAAAATGGCAATGTTAAGAGTCAAAAATGCCCCCAAAGAAGCAAACCCAAAGGAGATTGGTTTGAAACCAATAAAAATATAAACTCCCAGCATGGAAGCTAAAGTGGGTAGTCAGGAAAAAATAGACTTGTTAGCCGAAGAGGGGAATGTGAGTCATCCCTCCTTGAGAAATCAGAGGAGAACGGGGCCAGTCAGCACCAGCCTCCGTGCTAAGTGCTGTGGATACAGGCAGAGGCAGAGATGGCCCTCGCTCTCCAGGAGTTCGGATTGTAATGGGCAGGAGGGCTATCCGTACCAGGGCACGTGGAAGAGATCTGTGGGGGAAGGCATCAGCATTGCTGGGAAGAAGTCCCAGGAAAGGCTTCTGGTGGGAGGTGTGAAGGAAGTCATAGAAGCCTTAGAGGCAGAGGCCAGGCCTGGGGGTGGCCAGGGTGCAGGCTCGAGGGTAGGAGGCACTGTAGATGGCTTGGAGGGTCCATGGAGCCCGGAGGAAGGGGCCAGGCTGTGAATAGTCTACCCAGAGGTACCACAGAGGACTGTGCCCATTGATGATGAGGTGTCGGGACTAGGCCTGTTCCTTGGGGCTGAGTGGAGACCAGGTGTGAAAGTCTGTGACTGGAGAGGAGGAGACATAGGATAGTTGTTCTAAATGTAGAAACAATAGGATTTGGCCACGGGTTGTATGTGGGGAGTGAGGAGACCAGGCTGTGAGCCTGGGTGACAAGTAGGGCGGGGATGCCCTCAGGCTGTCTGCTGAGAAAGATGAGAGGCTTAGTTTGAGATTTGATGCCATAGCACTGGAGTCTGGAAAGCAGCTGGGGCTGGCCATGTAGATGTGGGAAATGAAACCTTTGGAGCTGAGGAGATGGCCAAGCAAGTCACCAGCATCTACAGAGAAAACTGTAGGTGCAGAAAATGGTTGACTGTGTCAGAAAGGTAGGGGTTGCATAAGAGATGGTTGCTCACTTTGGGGAAGGCTGTTTTGGGTGAACATGAAGCCAGAAGCCAGAATGCAAAGAGTTAGGAGAGTGAGCGGCGCCTGGTGCGTCCGCAGTGGCACCAGGTATGGATTTCTTTCTCTAGGGGTTTGGCCAAGAAAGGGAGGAGAGTTGCTGGCTGATTGTCAATGGGGATAGATGGATCTAGTGAAGTTCATGTTGGGATGGAGGCCACATGCAGCCAGATGGGAGGCAGTAGGTAGGGAAGGCAAGGGAGAGAGTGGGGGGATGGCAGGGTCAGCCCGCTGGCAGGGTCAAGGGTGCACACTGAGGGGTTTTCCTTGGGAATAAGGGCCAGCTCTTCATGTGGGACACAGCAGGGGCAGGGGGCTCTCAGCAAAGGGCTTTCTTCAGTGAAGTAGGAGGAAGCATGCTTGGCTGAGAGGGTTGGGCAAATGGAGCGTTGGGGGGGGGGGGCGCTGGAAGAGAGATGACAACTTTTGAGTCAGCCACCTTGGAGAGTGGGATCAAGACAAGACTAGGAAGAAATAATAAATCAAGCATTTGTTAAGCATCTGCTGCATGCCAGGCCCTGTCGTACCCACTGGGATACAGAGAAGGGCAGGAGCAGCCCCTGACCTCAGGGAGCTAGCTCCCAGTCCAGTGAAAGAGATAACACCGAGGGGAAAACCAAACCAAACCAAACCTATGCACAGGTGAGACCCATCCAGGGTCATGTGGAGGTTCCCTCAGAAGGAAGGCAGTCCCATTGAGGGGGACACGCAGAACGCAGGGTTCTAGCTGGGATATGACACTGAAGAACCAAGGAAAGGGGCAACATTTCAGGCAGGGGGATGGCCACAGGAAAGGCACTGATTGAGGGGACCGAGTGATTTGTGCAAGGGGTGAATGTCAGTGAACATTGAAGAAGCACCTACTGTGTGCCAGGTGAAATGCTAATTAAGCACTAGAGATACCAAGAAAGGTTAAAGACAGTCCCTGGCCTCTGGGAGTGTTGGGTCTAAAGGGAGAGACAACCGGCAAACAACTGTTTACAGACAACATGGAGACAGCATTGATTGGATGGAATTAACTGAAGGAGGGTCCTAGAATTAATGGGGATTGGGAAAAGTTTCCTGTAGAAGGTGGGCTTTTAGATGGGACCTAAAGGAAGCCAGGAGAACATGAGGGCAGCAGTGGAGGCCTGGGAGGCAGCCAGTGAGTCAGGGGGATAGAGTGTCTTGGGTGGCTAGTATCAATGATTAATAAATAGTGGTTTATAAATAAATAAATATTTAGTTCCTAAATCCAGGTCTCTGTGAGACCTTTTCTCCAGATATGGTCTCTCAGATAAGGCTCTGCAGATATGGGCTGCCGGGTTGAAGGACTTTGAATGATAATTGATCAATCAGTAAACAGTCTAACACTGGGCTGAGCTCTGGAAAAAGGGGGAAGAAAAACAGTTCCTGGCCTCCAGTTTCATTCTGGAGGTGATAAGGAGACACTGGAATTTATTGAGTAGGGTGGCTTTATGATGACCACACAGGATCAGGAATACGTGTATGATGCAGTCAGACCTGTGCTTTAGGAAAGTCACTTTGGCAGCTGGAGGGTGGTTTGGAGTGGGGAGAGACTTGAGGCAGGCAGCCCCCCCTCCCCCAAATGCTATGAGAGTAGTGCAGGCATGAAATGAAGAAGGTCTGTAGCAGGGTGGGGGACGTTGCAAAGGGGAAGTTGTGGGCCTTGGTAGTGGGTTAGTTGTGTGGATGCGGGTGTAGGTTGGGAGCCTGAGGGCCTGGGAAGGTTAGTGGGATCCTTAGTAGTAATAAGGCAGATTGGAAGGAGGAGGTGTGGGGTAAAACATAAATGAGTTTAGTTTGGAGCACATTGACATTAAGGTGGCTTCAAGATGTCTGGTACAGGATATCTAATAGGCAGTTGGAAATTCAGGACTAGAGAGGATCAGAGAGGTTAAGACTGGGTAAGTAGGTTTGAGAATCATCAGTTTTGAGATGATAATGGAAGCTGTGGGAATGATACCACCAAGTAAAGTACCATAGAGAGAGTAGAAAAGAGGGCCCAGGAGAGAGCCCTGTGGGTGAGACTGCCAGGACAGACTGAGACTGAGCAGATGGCTAGGAGGAGGAGCAGGAGAGAGGTATCTTGAAAACCTAGAGAGAAGCAGAGAGGGAACTTAAGTGTCGAAGGCTGCAGAAGCTCAAGGGTGATGGGGATGGAGAAGAGGACAGTCACTTTGGAGAGAGCAGTTTGGGTTGGTGGTGACAGGAAGAGCATGAGAGGAGAGGAAATGGGGGCACATGTTGTAGATAGACCCCAAAGCCAGTGGAGTCAGTGGACTTGTGAGGATTCAGTGAGGGTTTTTGAGGACAGGGAGAGGTGGGAATGTTTGTAGGTATTAGGGAAAGAGCCAGTAGAGGAGGGACTGAAGAGGAAAAGGGATGACAGAGGGGTCAGTCTGATGGAGGACATGGGAGGGATCAGTTATGCATGTAGAGGGGCTGCCTTGACAGAGAGAAGGCCCACCTCTTGTGGGAGGGCAGGGAAGGAGGAGAGAGTGGCAGGAGGTATCCGGATGACAAGAGAGGAAGATGAGAGAAGAGGGGGCTCTCAGTAAATGGCCTCAGTTTTTTTTTTTTTTTTTAGCTAAATATTAGTCAAGGTTCTCATTTCAGAGAGTTGGGGGAGGGGGAGTGATGATTACATCTGAAGAGGGAAGAGAGAGAGTTTGGAAGAGCCACTTCAGAGAGTGGGAGAGTAACTGTGTCAAAGGCTATAAAGAGTTTAGAAAATGAAGATTGAGAACAGATTAGACTTTGCAATTGAGAGATCATTGATAACTCTGGAGAGGGCAGTTTATGTGCCAGAGACCATGCTAAGGTTTGGGGGTAACAAATCCAAGCAAAAAGAAAAGACAGGTCCCGCCTCAAGGGGCTTACACTTGAACTGGGGGAGAACACAGGAAACAGCACAAAAAAACCCAAGACTTAAAAAACAGCTAAAACATGGAGGCGTGGTGGGAATCAGGGGAAATACTGGTACAGAGGAATGAAAGCAAAGTCTGGTCTGCATTCTTGAAAGTGGAGGTCTATGAAGAAAAGTGTGACTTGGTGTCAGGGAGAGGATAACTGGGACACACTGAGAAAATCTGGAGAATGAGGGATGGCTGGTCTGGGTCCTTCTCAGATACTCCTCCATTATTGCTATGCTGCTGCCCAGGGTCACCCCTTGGTGTTTTTCAAGGGGGATATAGAGCCCAGGCCCTATTTTCTCCAAGTTCCACCACTCTTTACACTATACAAAGCCCCTTCTAAGGAAATAATGGTTTTTATTTAAAAATGCATAAGATTTAATATGTGTAGCATATTAAAATAAATGATGGGATAACATATAAATTCTTAGAGAAAAAGCAACTAAATTGCAAAATGACATTTCTAATCTTAACCCTAAAATTGGAAGCAACTTTAATATTCTTCTTTTTGACCTGGACAAGTCTGAGAATAAGGAAAGCAAGAAGAAAATTACATGGTTGGATGTGACCTTGGAAGAATTAAGTTTGAAAGAACTAGAGCACTTTTTAAAATTTTTTGCTTTTTGGAGGGCAACTGGGGTTGTGACTTGCCCAGGATCACATGGCTAGTTTTTGTGTTAAGTGTCTGAGGCCAGATTTGAACTCAGGTCCTCCTGACTCCAGGGCCAGTGCTCTACTCACTTAGAATACTTTCTGAATAGGAACACTAAGGACTATACAGATTTCTCAGCATTGTGTTACAATTGTGATAGTTCTATTATGCTACAGTTTACAGGAAGTAATAAAAGATGTTAATGTTTATTACATTCTTTGTAGATCACCTTTAAGTCGGTGATTATCAGATCTATTTGTCTTTCTGCTTACCTCCAGTCTGTCATTTCCAATTGCCTATTGTACTTCCAGAGCTGGGATGTCCAGTAAACATCTTAATCTCAATATGTACAAAAGAGAATTCTTTGTCTTAGTCCCTAACTCCCCCCTGACTTCTATCATCCTGGACTCCTCAGTGTCCTCTTGCTCCCCATATCCAATATGGTGCCTTGGCCTGTTGATTTCACCTTTACAACCTGTCTTCTTTGTCACTGCCCCCACCCTCGTGCAGGCCCTCATCACCTCATGCCTAGACTGTTGCAAAGCTGTTAAGTCTTCCCCATCATTGCAAGTCACTCCCCACTCCAGTCCATCTTCCATTCCTGAAGGACAGCTGACTGGTTCTATTACTGCTCTACTCAATAAGCTTCAGGGACTTTAAGTCCCCTCCAGAATCAAATATAAAACCCTCTTTTTGACTCGTAAAGTCCCTTGTAACCTGGCCCCCTTCGACATTTCCAGACTTCTTACACCTTCCCTATTCCCGTGTGCTCTGCCATGCAATGACACCGGCCTCCTGGCTGTTCCTTGAACAAGAGCCTCTGGTGCCTGGAGCTCTCCCTCATCTTCTCTGCTTCCTGGCTTCCCGGACTTCTTTCATGTCTCCCCTCAAGTCCCACCTGCTGCAAGAAGACTCACCCAGTCTTCCTAAGCCTCGGCACTTTCCCTCTGAGACCACTCCCTCCTTTCCCCTGTGTGTCTGGTTTGCACCAAGCTTTGGCATGTTCCCTCTCCCTTTAGACTGAGTTACCTGAGAGCAGACACAGTGTTTTTGCCTTCCTTTGTACACCCAACACTCAGCACAGTGCCTGGCACATAGTAGGCCTTAGTAAGTGCTTGCTGATGAGTCATGAAAATAATTAAGTAGCTATTTTAAAGGGAATGATAATAGGTGAATATACCCCACAATTGGTGGGGTGCAGCTAAAGCACCCTTCAAAGAAAAAATAATTTCTGACAAAACATAGTGCTGGCTTTGTAGTCAGAGGCCCCTTACCTGCATGACCTTAAACACCTCACTCGATCTCTCTTGGCCTCAATTAAGAGGCTATATTAGATGCCCTGTGAGTACCCTTCTTGGTCTAGGTCTGTGATTCTATATTAACAAAATACAGGGGAGGGATAATGGGCTGAATGAATCAGATCTCAAAAATCAAATTAATGTCCACCCAAAAATGTGTAAAAGATAATCAAAATTCAAAGAGAAAAAGATAATGACTTTATTTTCTTTAAAGAATGTAAACATCCTCCATAAACCACTAGATAATGAGGGAGAGGGCAGAAAGAAAGAGGGGGAGGAAGGGGAAAAGGAGTAGGGAGGAGGAAGCCCCACTGCCAGAAATACATTTACAGAGCTATCTAAGGTTTGCAGAGCACTTGCAGATTTTAACTCATTGGATCCTTACAATGAGCCTGTGTCATTATTACCCTAATTTTACAGATGAAGACCCTGAGGCTGAGTGGCTAAGTCATTTGTCTGTGATCACACAATCAGGAAGTGTCAGAGGCAGGGCTGGAACTCAGGCCTTTGGGCCCCAAGCCCAGTGACAGGTCCACTTCACTAGCTATTTAAAAAATGAATTTCCAGTGAACAGGGAAGAGATCAAGTGGATCTCAGAAAGTGCTATCCATAGTTGTGTGCCACTGAAGTGAAGGATTCACAGGGTAATGATCTACACAAATTGAAGACATCCAAATGACAAACAAGAAACAGAAACCGTAACTATCCTAGTCTCTGAGAACAGCCAGCAAGCAAGTCAGAAATGAATTCTCATAGGAAATAGCCCCTGGCTTGAGAACAAAGTCCACCCTGAGCCTGCTAGGGCTTACTGACCATTCTTGGCTCTGGACCTGTTGGCACCTCTCCACCAGGCTGTGTCTGCAGCAGCTCAGTGGGTCTCCTATTTCTCCCTCATCCCGTCAGTCTTCCATGTGGCTGTCAGAATATTCTTCCTAAGGCATAAAATCAGTTATGATCTATGCCATACCCAGAGTCACCCACTGGTAGCCTAGCTGCCTCCAGGATGACAGGAACTTCACATGATGTGGATGGTCCTCCAAGGCCAGCTTCCCAGTGCTCTCTGCTATGCCTTCTGGGTACCATTCTCTCAGTGTGTTACTTGAGCTTCTCTTCCTGCATTTGCCAGGCCTGGAATGCCCTCCATCCTCTCTGCCTCTCCCAGGCCCCTAGGACCCTCTGTTTGAAGGAGAAGGCCCAGGTCAGCCGTGTTCTCATTCTCCTGCTGCCTCCACACCTGAATGCACTTTCTCTGCCATGCCCAGAGCTGGTACTTGCACCTCCCTCTCTTCTCCCCACACCCTTTTCAACCTCCTTTTATCCCACTAAAATGTAAGCTCCTTGAGGACAAGGGTTGTTTCTGCTCTGCTTGTTTATGGTGCTTGGCACACAGTCAGTACTTCATAAATGATTGTTGCCCTGGCAATCCCCAGTGTCCTTCAGGTCTTGGCCCAAGTGCCCCCTCCTCCGGGAAGCCTTTCCCAACTCCATTCCCAAATACTCAGTCTTTCTTTCCAAAGAAGCTTTTATTTACTTTTCTATACACAAGTTTTACTCTGGTAGAGGGTAGATTTCCTGAAAGCAGTCTCTTGTTTTCATCTTTGTACCCCTTGCACAGAACATAGTTCCACTGAAAACCGTGCTATCACCAACAGTAATGGCAGTTTACATAAATCCCTTACACATGTTATCTCATTGGATTCTCACAATACCCCCCAGTTAAATAGCATCTCTCATTATCCCCTTTCTTCAGCTGGGAGACTGAGGCTGGCTTACTGAAGGTCATAGACCTAATGAGTATTGGTGGTGAGAATTGAACCCCACGGAGATTTCTCCATTGCTAATGATGATTGAGATGGGAGAGAACACCAGTGCAGTGTGGGTTTTGTTTTTTTTTTTTAGCCTTTTAGCATCCATCTTCTCAACATTTCTGCCCAAAACACTGTGATCCATAATTGAGTGATTGTTCTGGTGTATCTAAATAGAAGTTATACATAATTTGAAATTGTATGCTGATTTTAAAAAACTTCTAATTTAGGGACTTAAGGGTAAAATGAACAAGTTATCTTGATCCTATGCACTTTTGGAGACATTTTGTCAGACTGATCTTGACCAATGGGTTACAACTGCCCATGATGGCCTGTCTAGTACAGAGAATACCTCAGCCAGTAGGTCTTCAGTAGACTTTTTTCTAGTGAGTATTCAGAACCCCACTATGGTTCTGAGAGTGGTGACTGGTTGTACCTTATGCTTCCATTCATGTTTCAGGAATCAGTGACTTTAAAGGATGTTTTTGTGAACTTCACATGGGAGGAATGGAGTCAGCTTGACCCTGCACAGAGGGACCTGCACAGGGATGTGATGCTGGAGAACTATGAAAACCTTGTCTTTCTGGGTAAGACCATCTTCTTATGGATCAGCATTTATTCACAGAGAGTTTTCATTTGCTCATTCACTAAAGGTGATTTCCTTGAGTTCTCATTGGCTGTGTAATAATACATTAGGTCAAAGGGCCTGTGAGATGTTTCTGAATCCTTCAGGACCAAGAGACAAAGTGTTTCTCTATGTTGTTTTCTGGGTGAAGGGTCTTTATTTTGTATGACTGAAAGTTGGCAGTTTCATTGGGTTGGTCCAAAGACACCCCTCACCTCCTCTCTGTTCTCTTAGGTCCAAGATTCTCAGTGGCCATAGCTGAAGACATGGAACCTTCCTTCCTCTGAGTGTTGAGTGGGCCATATGAGCTAAATTCCTCTTTGAAGTCAGTTCTGTGACCAGCCACCCACACTGTTCTGGGGAAACAAGAGACTGCACATTCCAGAGGTCCTTGGTACCAACCTTGGTATTTTAGTAGTGCATGTTTTCATTGGGAAGAAAGAGACAAATCCCGAACTTGGACCTAGTCTTGTGTCCCTAGCACCATCTTGCTTCTCTCCCATGAGTAGGGTTTTCAGGTGCCAAACTAGACATGGGCTCCCAGTTAGAGAAGAAGCACCCTGGATGCAAGAACAAGAATTCCTAAGGGGCGTTGGAGCAGGTAGATAAGAGGACCATGCTGCCAGCTGGTCATTTAGGAGCAGCACCTTTGCAGTATTAGACATGGTGATCTCCTCCGATGTCCCTGGTTCTGGTCAGAGGGAGTAGGTTGCAGCATTCCAAAGTTGGAAAGGCCCTTGGTAGTCATCTAGTCCAGTGCCGAGCTGAAAAACAGTTCTGTTTGTACATGTGTGAGAAGTGGGCATGCATTCTTTCCTGAAGACTTCTGAAGGGGGAACTCTGCCCACTCCACTTTGGATTGCTCTTATTATTAGGCACATGCCTCTATCCAGGCCTTCCTTTTGTCATTTTCCCCTGTTGCTCCCAGATCTTCCCTTTGAGACCAAGCAAAAAGAGCCTAATCCTTCTTCCCTGTGATGGTCCTTCTTGAAGGGCTCACAGAAGCCAGCTCCCATGTCCCCTTGAGTCTCTTTTTTCCTGGTTCATCATGCCCAGGTGACCCTTCTGTGAACTGAACTCACCATTCAAACTGCCTGCCTTTGGGCAGTCCCGTGAGACAAAGGCCTTCCTGAAGTATGGCACCCAGAAGTGAGCACAGATCTCTTAATGGAATCTGACCAGGGTCGGGCTGTATAGCTCACTGATCACTGGAAGCTCCAGCTCTTCCTTCAGTGTGATATTGCCTTGTTTGGTGGAGGGGCTCGTGTAGCTGAGGGAAGAAAGTGGGAGATAAAGGAGAAAGGGAAAGATATACCCAACTGAATGCAGAATTACAAGGACTATCGAGGAGAGATAGGGAAGTCTTCTTAAATGAGCAGCGCAAAGAAAGAAGGAAGCAGTAGATAAGATTAGAGGTCTCTCCCAGAAGATTAGTGATATCAAGGTAATATTTCATGCAAAAATGGTCATGAGAAAAGACAAAACATGAGAGTGACTTAATCAGCCCAGGTGGCTAGACTATGCTGAAGAGCTGTACAAGGAAGACCTTAACATGGCCAGCCATCACTGTGGTGTGGCTGCTGATGCGGAGCCGGACGTCCTGGAGAATGAAGTCAAGTGGGCCTCAGGAAGCATTGCTAATGAGAAGCCTAGTGGAGGCGATGGCCTTACAGCTGAGCTCTTTATAGTCCTAAGGGGTGATGCTCTTATAGTACTGCTCTCAAAATGTCAGCAAATTGGGACAGCTCAGCTGTGGCCACTGGATTGGGAAAGACCAGTTTACATCCTGGCCCTAAAGAAGGACAGTGCCAAAGAATGTTCCGATCACTAAAGAGACCCTGCTTAACATTCTGCAAGCTAGGCTTCAGCACTATGTGAACTGAGAATGCCCAGAACTGCAGGCTGGTTTCTGAAGAGGCAAAGGGACTAGAAACTTTTTCATTGACTATCCTAAAGCCTTTGTGCGGATCACAGCAAAAGGTGGCAAGTCCTGAGAGATGGGGGCACTAGATAATTTTACTTGTCACCTGAGGAACCTGTTTGTAGGTCAAGAAGCAACAATTAGAACTTAATATGTTGTAGTTGATTGGCTTAAGGTAGGGGAAGGAGCATGACAACACTATATATTATCACCTTATTTAACTTATTTGCATGGTCTATCAGGCAAAGATGCTGTATTAGACAAATCAAAGCTGGAATAAAGGATGCTGGGAGAAGTATCAGCAGTCTCAGATATGCAGACGACACACTCTGATGGCAGAAAGTGAAGAAGAATTAAGGAGCCTCTTGATGAGGGTGAAAGAGGGGAGTGTAAACACTGGCTTGAAGCTTGGCCGCTGCCACAAAGCAGTCTAAGATCTTGGTGACTGACCCACCACTGCCTGGCACACAGGGGCAGGAGAAGTGGAAGCAGTATCAGATTGTATCCTCTCGTACTCAAAGATCACTGCAATCTTAGCTGTAGCCATGGCATTAAGACGACTCCTTGGAAAGAAAGCTCACTAAGAAGCAGAGCTACCACCTTGCCAACAGAGGACCATGTGAGTTAGAGCTATGGTTTTTCCAGTGGTAATGTATGCCTGGGAGAGTTGAACTAAAGGACATCTGAGTGCTACAGAATCAGTACTTTTGAATTGTGCTGGAGAAGACTTTTGAGTGTCCCTTGTACCTCAGAGGATGTCAATTCAGTCAATATGTAAATAAATTAATTCAGACTGGAAGGTCAAATGCTGAATCTGAAGCTTAAATACTTTGGCCACATAATGAGAAGATGGGACTGATTGGAAAAGACCCTGATGTTGGGAAATATTGAAGACAAAAGAGTAAGCTGGCAGAGGATGAGATGGATAGATAGTATCATGGAAACCACATGCATGAATGTGGTCACACTTCAAGAGGTACTGGAAGATAGAAGGCTCTGGCATGCTATAGAGTCCCAGAGTGACTATTGCTCATGCAGTATCCATTGTCTTTCATTTTCTAAGAGGCCAGAATGACATCACCGTGGTAGAGTTGAGTTTCAGTGTGTCTGACTGTGGCTGATCAGCGCAATGTGAGCACAGAATGCTCTACCATAGCTTGGGCACAAATAGTCTGTGTGAACATTTGGCCTGGATCTCCAAATTTGTGCATCCTGTGTTCCCTTGAGCTGCTTTAGTTCTGCTTTGCTCATAGAGCACAGCATCTTCTTTGATGTGGTCTCGGCATGATGAGGGGTCCTGTGCCAGGATCTTCCATGTCAATTCCAAAGTTCTTAAGAGAGACCATATGAGTATCACACTGAATGGAGAGGCCGAGCTTCTGGGTGATACGTGAGCTGCACAGCAGACCCTGGTCAGATTCTATCATTTGGGCACAATTGAACAGCTGAACTAGTTCATGTTTCTCCATTTGTTCCATGTTAAGAGCATGAGATGGTTTGTTGAATACTTTGTGACGATAGTGGTAAACTATCTCTGTAGCTCCTTTCTGATTTGTGACTGTCTTGAGATAGAGGAGAGCTTAGTCTGGCCTGCTGTGGAAGAAGCCACACGGGCTTCTGAGCACTGATGTCTCTTCTAGGTGTTCCATAGCCATCCATATTGCTTTCTAGGATTGTTTCAGGAGGTGAAGTAAGGCTTGTTGGCGTTTAAAAACTTCTCCTCACAGGGGCAGCTAGGTGGTGCAGTGAATAGAGCACTGGTCCTGGAGTCAGGAGGACCTGAGTTCAAATCCAGCCTCAGACACTTAACCCAAAAACTAGCTGTGTGACCTTGGGCAAGTCACTTAACCCCAATTGCCCTCCAAAAAGCAAAAAAAAAAATAAAAGAAAAGCATTTGTTAGGGGCGGCTAGGTGGCGCAGTGAATAGAGCGCCGGCCCTGGAATCAGAAGGACCTGAGTTCGGAGCCAGACTCCGACACTTAATCCACACAAACAAAAACCTAGCTGTGTAACCTTGGGCAAGTTACTTAACCCCAATTGCCCTAAAGGGGCGGCTAAGTGGCGCAGTGAGTAAGAGTGCCGGCCTCGGAGTTGGGATGACCCGAGATCAGATCTGGCCTCAGAAAATGAGCACCCACGCATAAACAATGACTAGCCGTGTAACCTTGAGCAAGTTACTTAACCCCAATTGCTTAAAAAAACAAAACAAAACAAAAAAACTTCTCCTCACAAAAGAAGCATAGCTGAACACATAAAAATTACTATGAAACTGCAGATCTCCATTTTATAATTCTAGTTTCTTACAAGTATATGATAAATTACTTTAAAAAGTAGTGATAATAATAACTGACATTTATGTTACGCCTACTACCTGACGGGCACTGTGCTGGTTAGTTCACAAGTATTATTGTCTCGTTTGATTCTTACAGCAGCTCTGGGAGATAGATGCCATCATTATCCCTCTTTTACAGATGAGGAAACTTGGGCAAACAGGTGAAATGGTGTTGTTGTAGCCAAATAAAACAAGACAGAAGATCCCCAAAATTAGAATTTGCGTGGATTTATTACTGCAGGTCTGTCGGGGTGCATGGTCACCCAAATCAGACAGTGCTTTGGCACAGACATTGTGCTGGTTTTATAGAGGTTCCATAGCCAGGTTCCATAAGCTGAAACTACAGTGATTGGTCAGTGTACATTTGAATTTCCCGCTGGCATGAAACCCTAGGCTGAAACTCCAGCCCACAGATTAATTAGGAGAAGGGGAGGGGTAGGTGTTGTGCTTGTTTATAGAACAATTAGGGGAGGGGAAGGTGGAGTTGTGTCCAACATTGTGTCCATAGTCACACAACTATTAAGTGTGAGGTCCAGTTTGAACTCAGGTCTTCCTCACTTCAGACCCATAACTCTATCCCCTGTGCTCCCTGGCTGCCTATATGCACATGATAGAGGCATATCCTATCTAATCTCTACATGAGCACATACATGTAGAAGTATGGTGTGTATATATACATGTATGTATGTGTATACACACATACATCTCTAGCTACATAGGAGTGGTAAATTTGACACAACTTTCAAAACTATCTTGTTTATATTAGCTTTCTTCTGTACTCTTCTGTGCATTAAAAAATAGATTCCAATGTTCTTTTTCATCTGATGTCACCACTTAACCACCCTTTCCCTCTACCATCCACCCCATTTAAGAGCTAGAAGAAAATAAAATAAAACAACTACCTTGTAACAAGCATATTTAAGCAAGACAAATACACAGGTTGAATTCAGGAAGTGGGTAATATACTTTATCATAGGCCCTCTGGACTGGTGATTGGTTATTTACGTTTTTTCCCCCCAAATTTATTATTTATTTTTAGTTTTCAACATTCAGTTCCTTAAGTTTTAAATTTTCTCTCCCTCCCTCCTCCCTCCCTCACCAAGACAACTTACAATCTGATATAGGCTCCACAATACATTCCTGTTAAGCACATTTTCACATTAATCATGTTACATAGAAGAATTATAATGAATGGGAAAAACCATGAGAAAGAAAAAAAAAACCAAATGAAACAAAACAAAAAAGGAAAGAGTCTGCTTCATTCTGTACTTCAACTCCATAGTTCTTTCTCTTGTGTGCCCTTTGGAGTCATTTTAGGTCCTTGCATTGCTGAGAAGGGCTAAGTCTATCAAAGCCAGTCCTGGCACACTGTGGCTGTTACTGTGTACAGTGTTCTCCTGGTTCTGCTCCCCTCACTCAGCAAGGTGATTGGTCTTTAGGAGCTGTTGAGGAAGAAGCATACAACTCCCCTTCCTGGCAGAGGTTGTAGGCTTAAAACACATAACAAGCCATAACATTTTGGGCATAGCCAATGTGGGAAGTTGTTTGTTGGACTATATGTCTTTAATACAAGGATTTCCATTGCATTGAACAAAATCAACAGCAATAAAGCTGACATGTGCCAATCACTGTGCTAAGTCCTTTAGAGTTATGATTTCATGTGATGTGCCAATTTTCCCAAAGCTTCTGAAACTCTTCTCATTTTCATTTTTTTCCTTGTCTTTAACTCTGATGGATGAGGTGGAACCTTGGTGTGGCATTTCTCTTATTATTATTGATTTGAATGACTTTCATATGGTTATTTATAGCTTGGAAGTTTTCCTTTGAAAATTGCTTGTCCTTATACTTTGTCCCTTTGCCTATTTGGGAATAGCTTTTAATCTTTTGTGTTTGAATCAGTTCCTTATCCTTGAATTGGTTCCAGTTCCTGGATATGAAACCTTTATCAGAGAAACTTATTGCAAAGATTTTCCCCCAGTTCCCTATTTCCCTTCTAACTTAAAGATTATATTTCTTTGTTTTTCTCATTTTTCTAATGCATTTCTCTATTGCTGTTATATACTTACTCTTATATCTCTTACTGGAGTTCTAGTTGACTTTGTGGCCAGGTTGTGTTGTTGTTGGAGAAGTTATTTACAGTTGCTTTGGAGCTATTTTCTTCCTCTATATTTCTGTTCTGAGTGTCCTTGGCATCATATTAACTCTTTATTGTGGGAGTCCTTTTAAAAATCTATTTACTCATTCTTCCTGCCATCTAGGATTGTGACTTTTTAGTTTATTAGGACCAGGCTCTCCACATTTCTGGAGGGATTTTTGGTTCTGATTTGTATCCTTGAGGTTTTGTTGCTATGTTCTCTGATTTTTGGATGCTTCTTTATGAATCTGACAGGAAAAAAGTTAACTGTCCCTCCTCCCTCTAAAAAATCCTAGGAATGTCCTTGTATTCCTGCTCTTGAGGGCACCCAGTAATCTGTTAATTCTGTAAACAGATTTGGTTTAGGCTACCCACTGCTACCCGTAATGCCAAGCAAAGGCAACTTCCGAGGTTTGGAAAACTAGCATAGTATTCTCCATTTATTCAGTGACAAATTAAGGCAAAACATTCACAGAACAGAGAAAATCAAAATACAGTGTAACTCAGTCATTTAGCAAGTTCTCAGTTCAATCACAAAGTATCTCAATTCAATCACAAAGTATAGAGTCAAAGTATCCCACCCCTGGATAATACATTCATTTAGTCAGTCACAAAGTCTCTCTTCTCAAATGGAGATTAGCTTGCAATCATAAACAAAGTACATCTTTTGGTCAGTCACAGAGCACGAAAAGTCAAAAGTTTCTCACAGAGCACGAAAAGTCAAAAGTTTCTCACCGGGTGGCTTGGTGGCGCAGTGAATAGAGCGCCGGCCCTGGAGTCAGAAGGACCTGAGTTCGGAGCCGGCCTCAGACACTTAATCCGCACAAACAAAAACCTAGCCGTGTGACCTTGGGCAAGTTACTTAACCCCAGTTGCCCTAAAGGGGCGGCTAGGTGGCGCAGTGAGTAAGAGCGCTGGCCGCGGAGTTGGGATGACCCGAGATCAAATCCGGCCTCAGAAAATGAGCACCCACGTATAAATCAAATGACTAGCCGTGTAACCTTGAGCAAGTTACTTAACCCCAATTGCTTTAAAAAAAAAAGTTTCTCACCACTGGATCACATCTGAATTAAAATACCATCCATTACCACCAAGCACCTTCTCAAGGGCAGTAGAAAGCACAAAAGGCCATCTACCCCAAAGCCACAACAAGGTTATGAAATCATCACAGCATTCAATACCCAAGGAGAGGTTTTTTCTTCATCTTGACCTGAGGCAAGTTCTCAGCAATCTCTGTTCCTGGGAAGACAAAGCTTAAACCCGCAATATACATTGCCAGTGTCCTCATCAATTCACTCTCTGCCTGCAGAACAGTCCCTGAAAACATCAGCAAGACCCTCCTCCAGGATTTCTGTAAACATACGACAAGAAAATCCTCCTTCAGGGCTTCTGAACCAACAACAAGGTTCCAAGACCTCTGCAAAAACAGCTCTGTGCTTTACCAGCAGATGAATCTGGCAAAACAACAGCAGAACAGACAGAACAAATACCAGCACCAGAGTCATGCTTCTTCCCAGTTCAGTCCTAAGTTCTCATTTCCCACTCTCCAGCAGTAGCAGCAGTCTCTAGATGATGGTTTCCAGAAGTTCTTCTGGCCTCTCTGTCCTTGAACCTCTCTGTCCATGGTACTAGCTCTGCCCACTTCAGCCCCTTCTCTTTAGGTCAACAAGTCCATCCCACAAGTGGGATTCACAAGCTCTGGGTTTTAACCCTTAACCCCAAAACCAAGCCAATACAAAGGGATCTTTAAATTCCATTACCATTACACTGCCAAATATCCTTGCCTCTGTTCCTTATGATTTATGGTGAATGAGATCATGAAGGATAAAACAACTAGAATGAAGTGAGTTTTCTTGCTTGGATTGCCAAGGTGTAGCAGCAAGCACCCTGGCATCCCCAGAGTGGCTGCCAACACAGGTTCTTAGATCTGCTTTTGTAAAGGAAAGCAACTCAAAATGGGTTAACAAGCTTACTTTAATCAATCAAACATATATCATAGATTGTTTACCTAGTTCAGGGGGAAAAGGTCAGCACCCTGAACTTCAGAGTATACAGACAGATCAAACAGACAGGCTTCCAAACTGTCCAACCATTATCAATACCAAATCACAGTTACCAGAGAGGGAAGCATCAACATCTGGGTTTTCAAAGTGGGGGGACTCTCAACAACGGCTCCCCAGAGTCTCATCTGGCCAAATCACACAACACTTCTCAAAGTGAGCCCCAAAGCAAAGCCTCTCATCAGGAGTTATATAGCCTTCTCCTGGGTCAGGGAATGTAACCACCCTCTTGACCCACTGCCCAATCACACAGCATCAAGGTGTGGTCATTCCTGAAAACCAAGCCTCCTACCACAGGCTCCATGTGACCACATTCAGCCTATTAGGGGGCAGAGTATATTTTCAAATTAAAGAAGGTTCTCAGAGTCACTTAAGCCAATCAAAGGGCCTAGGGGCAGGGAAGATCTTCAAATCTGCATTTCCATTACACAAGGGTGACTGGGCCCTCATGACCAGGTCTCCCTCCTCATATAACTCTACCTTCCCCCTTCTTCCTGGAAGTATAAAAACATTTTTGGAAGTTTTCTTGGTGAATATCCATGTCCTAAGATATATAGGTGACATTCAGACTCACAACCCTTTTTATCTTTTTGTTTGTTTGTTTGTTCTTTGGAGAGGGAAAGGCAGGGCAATTGGGGTTAAGTGACTTACCCAAGGTCACACACCCAGTAAGTGTTAAATACCTGAGGTCGGATTTGAACTCAGGTCCTCCTGACTCCAGGGTCAGTGCTCTATTCATTATGCCACCTAGCACCCCGACCCTTTTTATCTTAATTAAAGAAGTCTTTTCCCTCTGTTTTTGCTTTATTTCCACAGTTTGTTTTATTTTAGGACCAACAGATCTCAGAACTGGCTCAGATTTTCAATGTGTTTATGTACACACACTACACTAGCATTCTGGCTGAGTAGAATCACTAATATTAAATTGCCATATTGGCTTAGTGGTGTCTGGCATCTGCCTTTTCAGTTTCATTATCAGTTATGGGGTACAAGCTCTGGGAACACCCTTGAACTCTCCTTGAATCTTCCCACTTGATGAGGAATTTGCCTGAGGACATAAGCCTTTCATTATCCCTAGACCCAAATCTCTGTTACTAGCCTAGCCCTCCATTATCCAGCTAGCCCCCCACCCTTGATCCTCCCAAAATATCTATACCCAAATCTGTTACCCTGAAACTAGCCTAGCCCTCCATTGTCTGTCATCTCCAGATAACTTTCAGCTACTTTCCACCCTTAATCCTCAAGATTTTCCTTAGATTCCTCAAGATCCTCCCCAAACTCCTCCTCTAGACCACCCCCCAATCTTCCCACAACCTTTCTGTATATAAGCTCCATATTGCCTCCATGAAGTGGTCGAGAATTATCTAGTGCAGATTCACTCTGTGTCACATTATTCTGGCCTACTTGTCTAATACAAGCATCACAGATATTTAGGCTCGTTAAAAGTCTACCCATTATGGTGAATCTCTAATAAACTTTGCTTTTCTTTGAAAGAAGATGAGTCAAATTCATTTGGCAGGACCCAGCGTATTGGTATTTTGGTGTCTCAAGCACCCCTAATCTAAACCTTGAACCTCAACAATCAGTTTCCTTGTTTGAGGAGATAGAATATGGGATAAAACCAATTTTTTTCCTCCTTGAATCATCAGGAATTAATATTTAATTATTTTGTTTGTTTCTTTCATATTTGCTCACTCAAGAAACTAGGTGTGAAAC
The DNA here is from genome assembly GCA_011680675.1 of Gymnobelideus leadbeateri. Taxonomy (NCBI): domain Eukaryota; kingdom Metazoa; phylum Chordata; class Mammalia; order Diprotodontia; family Petauridae; genus Gymnobelideus; species Gymnobelideus leadbeateri. The sequence continues at coordinate 460,065 of WOXC01005186.1, read as the reverse complement.
CATGGATCCAACTCCAAAGCAGGGAATTCATTCAAGAGTATCACCCAGAGAAAGGCTTTTAGGAGAGAATTCCTGGGATTTGAGGATGGGAAAAGTTTGGGAACATGATAACATTTTAGAGGGAAAGAAAGCTACCCAAGGAGGACAATTGAGACAACCATCAGGCGATAATAAGAAAAAAATGAATATGGTGACTATGTATGAGCATAATACATTCAGTTTGTCATCAGTCTATGATTGGCCAAAGGAGGTTCCTTTGGGGAAAAGTCACCATAAATATTATGTATTTGCAAAAGATTTCAATCAATTTTCAGACATAATTAAGTCTCATACAGTATCCTTCCAGAAGAATTGTAAGAATGATAACTTCAGGAAGCCTTTTAGTTACCATTCAGACCTGGTTCACAGCCATGAAATAAATGTTCTATGTGAAAAATATGAATGTAATGAATGTGGGACAACTTTCAGCCAGAGAAAATGCCTTCATGAACATCAGAGAATTCATACTGGACAGACATTTTATGAAAGTAATGAATATGAGAAAACTGTTAGAGAAGGCAGCTTAATGAGCATACAAAGAGTCATGCTGGACAGAAGTCCTATAAAGGTGAGGAATTTGGGAATGTCTTCAGCCAGAGTGGACACCTTACTGAACATAAAAGGATTCATATGGGGCAGAAGCTATTTAATTGTAGTGAATGTGGAAAAGCTTTCAACCAAAGGAGATACCTTACTGTGCATGAGAGAATTCATACTGGACAGAAGCCCTATGAATGTACTGAATGTGGAAAAACTTTTAGCCAGAGAGGACACCTCAATCAACATAAAAGTATTCATACTGGAGAGAAACCCTTTGAATGTAATCAATGTGGGAAATCCTTCTGCCGAAAGGAACAACTTAATGAACATCAGAAAAGTCACATAGGAGAGAAACCCTTTGAATGTAATCAGTGTGGGGAATCCTTCTGCCGGAGGGGAAGATTTAGTGAACATCAGAAAATTCATATAGGAGAGAAACCCTTTGAATGTAATGAATGTGGGAAATGCTTTAGCCAGAGAATACACCTTAGTGTACATGAGAAAATTCATGCTGGAGAGAAACCCTTCATGTGTAATGAATGTGGGCAATCTTTTACCTGGAAAACAAGCCTCACCATCCGTCAGAGAATTCATGCTGGAGAGAAACCCTTTGAATGCAGTGAATGTGGGAAAGTTTTTAGGCACAAGAAGTCCTTTTTTTTTTTTGTCATCAGAGGATTCATACTGGTGAAAAGCCCTTTAGATGTAATGAATGTGGGAAATTCTTCAGGCAGAGAGGAAACCTTATTGAGCACCAGAGGATCCATACTGACCAGAAACCCTTTACATGTAATGAATGTGGGAAATCCTTCAGCTGGAGGAGTTACCTTACCAGTCATCAAAAAATTCATACTGGAGAGAAAGCCTTTGAGTGCAATGAATGTAGGAGATCCTTTACCTGGAGGAGTCACTTTGTTATTCATCAGAAAATTCATGCTGGAGAGAAACCCTTTGAGTGCAGTGAATGTGGGAAAGACTTCAGCTGGAAAGGAAGTCTTAAGGCACACAAGAGAATTCATACTGGGGAAAATCCCTTTGAATGCAGTGAATGTGGGAAATCCTTTAGTCTCAGGGCAAGACTTACAGAACATCAAAGGATTCATACAGGAGAGAAACCTTTTGAGTGTAATCAGTGTGGGAAATCTTTCACTTGGAGGGGAAGCCTTAATGCACACAAAAGAATTCATACCGGAGAGAACTCCTTTGAATGTATCGAATGTGAGAAATCCTTTAGTCACAGGGCAGGACTTGGTGAACATCAAATGATTCATAGGGAAGAGAAGCTCTTTGAGTGTAATGAATGTGGAAGGTCCTTTAATGGGAGAGGAAGTCTTACTAACCATCAGAGAATTCATGCTGGAGAAAGACCCTTTGAATGTAGTGAGTGTGGGAAAGCCTTTAGGTGCAGAACTAACCTTTGCCATCATCAGAGAATTCATAGCAAGAAAACCTTTGGTTCCAATGAATCTGGGAAGGCCTTCAGCTGTGGAGAGGAAGACTTACTCATCAGCTGAGAATTCCTTTTGAAAAGAAACCATCTGAATGAAATAAATATGGGAAAAATCTTCAACCACAAGACACATTATCATTAGAGAATTCATGTTAGTGAGAAACTGCTTGGGTATAATGACTATGGGAAAGTGTTTATCCAGAGGATACCCCTTATTGTACAAATGGTTGAGAAATCTTTTTAATGCACTTAACCTAGGAAAGCTTTTAGGGACACCTCATGGCCTTACTCAATATTAGAGACTAAATACTTCAGAGAAACCCTTCTCATATAATGAATATGGGAAAGTATTCATAGAGATGGGATACTTTCATAGAAAATAATCCATGTTGAAGAGAAACCCTTTGTATATAATGAATGAGGAGAGCCTTCATCCAAAGTTGCCATGGGTAAAAAATTCATTGTCCTACATTCAAATGTGTAATTTTTGATTTGGTGGACTAGTAATTTGATGACAGGGCAAACACTGGCTGGACCAGTGTTTAAATCCTTTCTAGCTTGGTGTACCATGTATTGGAGTATTCTCTTGTGAACCCAGGATAACCTCCAGGCATCAGATTAGGAGGTAAGTGGATAGACTACTAAGAATTCATTCTGAAAAAACAACAATAATAGCAAAAACTCTAACAAAAACACTTGACAAAGGAAGACCATAGTAAAACCTTTGGGTTTTGGATATCAGTGGTAGAGTTAATACTGTAGGAAAATTTTCATAAAGAGTTGCCATTTCGTACATACTGGAGATTAAAGATGACAGAAATTGCCACCAGTTCCAGCATTTGTTGTCTTGAGAGGTTAAACAACTATTGTATTCTCCTTTCTGAAGTACCATCCTTTAGTACAAATTCCTCCCAGATGGCAGTAGAGGTGTGAATGAGTAATGGCAATAGGTGTGCTGCAGTAGAAATACTAAAGGTGTCTAATGTCTAAGATTAATTTAGAGAAACTTTAACAAACCCACTGAAAGGTTTATGTGTAAAAATTAGTGTGTAACTATACAGTTAGTACTCAGGGATTTTCATTTCTATTTTTTCCTTTTTTTAATTAGAAATTTAGCAGTCATAAAGAACTTTCAAAAGTGCTTAACTTTAAAAAATAAAGAAAAATAATTTGTTCTTTGGCATCTTCTTAATTGTTTTTCTCCCACATATGTGTGTATAAAGCATACATGCAGACATACATATAATACACACACACATACACACATGTATAGATGGAGGGAAATATAAATATATGTGTCTGTATTTTGATTTTCTGGGGTTAGGAGAAACCTGATTACAAACCCAAAGGATAGCATTTGGTAGCTTTTTGTTTCTGGCCAAGCTGCTTCACCTTCTAGGCCTTAGACTTCTCATCCATTTATGCAACTTCTAGAAAATTATAATGGCCCTACAGTCAGGAGGACCTGAGTTCAAATACAGCCTCAGCCACTTGTTAGCTGTGTGACCCTGGGCAAGTCACTTAACCCTGATTATCTCAAAAAAAAAAAAAAGAAAGAAAAGGGGCTGTAAGTTGAATCCTCAGTGGTACCCATAAATCCTTCCAGTTTTTTTCTGGTTGGCTTTTGCACTCTTCCCCAGTGCCTGTTTCAAATATTAGCTCTTCCTCAAGCTTCCCTATTGTTTTTTTCAGAGGACCTTTCAAACTTTGTGGAGAAAACAGAGGCTATTGCCTTTGAGGTCCTTCCTCCATATTTCCACACCTCAAATCCCCTCAACATCATTCTCTAATTTTTGTTCCTTTGTTCCAGCCTTCCACAAAAATGACACTTCTCCTGATCAAAGCCACCTTTTGTGCCCTTGGTCTCAGTCCCTCCAGGAATTTGCCACTTCAATCATCCCCTCTCGTTAATCTTCAAAATCTTTCTGTATAATAAGTTCCTTTTCTGCTGCCCAGATCTCCTCTATATTTAAAAACCAACTAACTACCAACCAATACACCAACGAATCTTTAAGCCTTTCAGCCCCTCAAGTTGTCTCTTGCTGATACCTGATTCCCTCCTGAGGAGAGCCTTCCTGGCCACCCTTTCCAGTATTGGCTGCACCCTCACTTATTCCCCTTGGCTTACTGATGAAGTTAGGGTAGTTGGAATGCCCCTTGCTCCCCAGTAACACTTCCAGACTCTTCCTCTACCTCCATCACTCAGTAACTTCTCCTTTGAGATCCACATTTACCACCCAGTGAAACTCCTGGTGGCTGTTGTCTGTAGATTCTTGAGAACATCTCCCTTCAATAAATTTGATTTCTGGTTCATAATCTTATCCAACTCTTGGCCTCACACTAGGGGACTAGTTTCTCCACTTAATTATTTCCCATGATATACTTCATCTGAAGCTTATTAATAACAGTAACAATAAAAACCCTAAAAGCTTGACAACTAGTCTCATCACATCCCAGTAGGGGGAGAAGAAATGTAAGAATGTTAGATTTTATATTCTTGCAATCAAAGATCACTGCAGATGGCCCCATGTAGTCAGAACTTTGGGTTTTCTGGTGGTAATGTATGACTGTTCGAGTTGGACTATAAGAAAAGCTGAGTGCCACAGAATTGATGCTTTTGAATTGTGCTGGAGAAGACTTTTGAAAGTCTTGGATGGCAAAGAGATCAAATTAGTCAATACTTAAGACCATTAATTCAGACTTTTCTCTGGAAAGACACATATGGAATCTGAAGCTTAAATACTTTGGCTATGTAATGAAAAGATGGGACTCATTGGAAAAGACCTTGATGTTGGGAAAGATTGAAGGTAAAAAGAAAAGAGGATGTCGGAGGATTAGATGGATTCGTGTCATGGAAACAGTGAACGTGAGCTTTGACAGTTTTCGATGGTGGAGGATAGAAACGCCGAGTGCTTTATAGTTCTTAGAGTAAAGAAGACTTGGACATGACTGAACAACTGAAGAGCATCACTTCATCTGATCTTAGCCATACACAAAAATGCTCATAAGCACCTCCATTTTCAAGGTTTGAAATCTCCCTCTATGATTATAATCTATTATTTTTTCTCCTTTCCCTCTACCTTTCCTTACCAAGCCTTACTCTTTACCTACAGCATGTCCTCCAAATCCTTCACCAAATAGTTCTCTCCCAGGCCATCACTCCTATATTAGCACACTTTCCACTCTTCCTCATCTTAATCCCTTGGGGAACCACTTTGTGTAGAGAACTTTCAGAAGTCCCATGGGCTTCGACAATGAAATGTTCCCCTCCTATATATTATTGTCTGAAAGGCTACGGGGCAAACAAGCAAGATGATGTATTATGAAGGGAATGTTTTGGGGTCCCTTGACCTCGATCCCCTGTCCTATACAGTTACCTTCAAAGGTTACAGGGCAGATAAGCAAGAGGGCGTGTATTCTTTTTTGTTTATGCCTCCAGATATGGTCCTAGAATAATACCCTAATAAGTAACTAACTTTAAGCAAGGGTAAGTAGTAAACAGGATTAAGGGAGGCTCCTTCTACATTATCTGCATTCCTTTGATGTAGGATCTTCCTACATGGTCTACATTCACTTGGAGGGCATAAAAACTCTGTGCGCTCCTTGCATCTTTGGCTCTGTATGAAATGGTCCTGTAATAAACAGACTATTGATTACAACCCTGTCTCATTATTCTCACCACTCACTAGCCCACCAACTGTGCTGGCCACAGTAACTTTGCCTCTACACTAACTTATCTTCTTAAATTCCTTGCCTCTTTATCATTTGGCTGATTTTACCTAGCCATGTTTTAGCCTTGGATCACTCCTATTAATTGCCTTCATAACTACACACATGCTGCTGAATGAAGGTAGAGAAAATCTTAGAACTGTTCTGTCCGGGTCCACTATGGATTTGTGTTACACAATCTCACCTGGGCCCTCATTGTTGCTTGGCCATCCTATTGTACCTCCCTAACTCACTCCCTATCCCATTTTCTATGGTGGCTCTTCAGAACCTTTTCATCTTGGTCAAACTTCTCATGGTTCTCCCCCACTCCACCTCTCAACAAGAAGCAGGCTTCATTTTTTGCTGAATGAATTGTGGCCATTCCCCAAGAGCTCCCTCGATTTCTTTCATCCTTATCTCATATAGACCAGGTATTTTCTGTCACTATCTCTTCTCCCCTGTGAAGGTGGCTGTTAATGAGCTGGCCCTTCTCTTTGCCATAGCCAACCCCTCTACAAACCCAAGAGATCCCATTCCATCCCATGTCCTCTATCAGACTGCCTCTATCATTCCTCTGTTCATTGCATCTTTCTGGTCTACTGGCTGTTTCCCTCCTGCCTACAACCTACTTATGCCACCCATATTCTCAGAAAACTCTCACTTGGTACTTCCATTCCTGCTACCTTCCTATTTCTTTCCTGCTTTTCTTGACTAAATTCCTTGGAGAATAAAGTAGAGAAAGCAAGAAGCATTTATTAAATACCTGGTAGGCCAGGCAGTGCTGTGTGCTCAGGACACAGAAGAGGCCAATGCAACCCCACTCTCAAGGATCTCATAATCTAATAGAGATGATGAGCAAACAAACATGTATAATCAAACCATATACGGGGCCAATAGGTGATAATTAACATAAGGCACAGGAAGATGGAGTATTAGTTGGGGATTGCCAACCTCCCCCCAGCTTCCAGAGGAATCTGAGAAAGTCAATGAGCAGAGAAGAGGAGGGAGAGTGTTCCAGACATAGGGGATGAAATGGAGCCAAATATGAAATGGGACCAAACCTCAGGAGATTATAGAATAACCTTGTTTTTTCTTGAAGAATGCATGCTTTCCCAACCCTAACCACAATGTCATGTTGACCTATAAGATTCAGGAACTGAGTCAACTGCCTCAACTGCTATCCACGCTTCACCTGTTTGCTCTCACCCCTCCCCTATAGCCCATGAAGTTGGCATCAAGCCTCTATCTCCAAGACTCAACTAAGTCTGCTAGCCAATCATTTCCCACCAACTCCTTGTCTCTAAGAATTAGCTGAACTCACTAAGCCAATCAGTGAGCTCAGTACTTCCTGCTTTCCCCTCATAATTGTATAAAAAAACACCCGAGGAGACACTCGGGGTCCTCCATCTAAAATGTATGGTTGGGCCCGGGTTCGAACTCGTAATAAATTTTTTCTTTTTCTTGCCTCAGTGGTCTCGGTTTGTCTATTATTCGCCCCAGCGAGATCCTCGACGCCTTGGAATTTGGACCCTAGGCTCTGCTCGGCTCCAGTAAGTCAGGCCTGACCCAAAATAATGTTTCTTTTTTGTTGATTCTGGTATTTTTTTTGGCTAGCAATTTCTGGAGTCTCATGAGCTTGGTTGGTTCGGGAAGGGCGGGACAATGCCATTAACTTCCCGAACCCCGGCCGAGGGAGGTGACGACCCCTAAGGCCCTTGGGTTTAAGTTGATCAAATTGTGGGTTAGAGTCCCACTTGATCAGCATTGGGTTAATCAAATTGTGGGTTAGAGTCCCACTTGATTAACATTAGGTAAAGCAAATATGATTTGTACCTGGCCTCCATTAGCATCTATCTGGAAGCCAAGCAAACATGATTTGTGCCTGGGGATTTCTAACAATCCTCTGTGAGCTTTTGTAACGTTCCTGTCAGTTTCTCTCTCTGTTCTGTTTTTTTTTGTGTGTGTGTGTCTGTGTGAATGAGTGAGTGTGTAATCTAACATCATGGAAGGTTTAAACTGCAGCTGGACTGCTGGACCTTCCTTTGGAAGGCTCTTAGCTCTCTCTCCCTCCTCCCTTCACTGATGCTGAATGCAGGCTGGAGAAGAAGAGAAAAGAGAGGTAGGTTTTATAAAGCAAGAAAGTTTAGAGATGGTATTTGGTGTTGAGAAGTGTGAACAGAAGTTTTAAGATCTTTAAAAGTTTGAAAATCTCCTCCTCTTCATTCCACTCTGGCCAAGTGGAGTGAGGAGAAGGCGATAAGAAATAATGAGGGAATCTTCTCCCCTCAAATCAAAGAGGCAGGCAGATGAAAATTTAACTATTTCCTGCCTCACCTAAAAGAGGAATAAAACTGTAAGTCAATTGAATTCATGTGAGAAGTAAAAAAGTGTCACTCCTAATTTGATGCTAAAGATAAGTCAGAATATAGGGAATTTTCTTTTGGGTTCTCTAGTAGTGAGAAAGGGGGAAGGTGCCCCCCCAATATCACTTGCTGGAGAGGTCAAAGATATCACTTTCAAAGAAGGTTTTGTAAGGAGTGGACACATAAATTAAAGCTTATTGGAGTAAAAGTTAAATCGCTGAAAACATTTTACAAAAAATTTATTAAAGTCTCTCATTCTAGAAGAGAAATAGAGTGTGCTAAAGAATATAGGGAATTTGAGTTAAGCTCCCCGACTTGAAAAAAAAAAGAAAGGGGGGGGGAGCTGCAACACCCCAGCCTCTGTACTTGGTAAGCCCAATTTTTCTATCAGTAATTTTTGTATGTGATGAATTGGAAATGCAATTAATGTCATAATGTCATTGTGTTATTATGGTATCTCTAAATTGTAAAATCCTCTTATACTGTAAAAGTTTGAGTGACCATTGTGAGCCAGAAATATTAGATAAAGCAATTTTCATTCTGAATTTTGCTGAAACTAAAAGATGGAGAAAAGTTTTGTAAAACAGCTATGGTATTTTATCAGTTTTGCTAATTTTGTCTTCTGTTTATTTTATGTGAATTGGATTTTTTATGTTATAAGATTTGACAATTTAAAGCTGTTATATTTGGGATACAAATAGGTAGTAATAATGCTGCTGATATTTATTGTGATAGCTGGTTGTTCATTTAACTTTTTGGCTATTCTAGAAATATGCAGTGACAAAAGTTATAGTTTCCACATTACTAATGATGAAGTGAATGTACACAGGGAATTGGAAAGGCATTTTGTAGAATTCTTATTGAGCAAATGAGAAACTTGGGGAAAAAAGGAAAAAATATAGAGATGTGGTTTTCAAGCTTGCTTCATCTAAGGATGTATTTATGATAATTTGAAGGTTTATGGATCACCACATTCACCATCTATGTGAGATTCCAGAATGTAATTTTTAGTGATAAGTTGATCAGGTGTGTGGCAAGAAGAAAATTTTAGTTCTGAGTAACTTCAAAAACTTGATTTTTAAGGTCACCAGATTGGTAATTCTTTGTTTTTATTTCAAAGTTCAAATTTAAGAACATGATAATTGTTTATGACATTGTTACTGGTAAAAAGTTGTATTATCTATGCTGTATAAGAAGCAGCTTTTTTTTTAAGGTCTCAGAGTATTGTAATTTGGGAAATCATAAGCTTCCAAGTCTGTCTTTGTTTAAAAGGAAGTTTCAGTTAAGACTGTTTAGAACTTGTAAGATTGTTAATTAAGTTATTTTGGCTACTGTTTCCATGTTAAAACCTAAAATTGTAATTGATTACTGTATGTAGAAAGGAGGAGATTGGATGAAAACTTTATTCAGACTAGTTCTGCCCATTCAGAACAGTCCTCCTGCTTGTATGAGAATTGGCTAAGTGGGGGGCATCATTATTAGCCCTTCTCCCAGTCTCTCCTCCTTAGAATTCATATAAATTTTCCTTATGTTGTAAAACTGCCAAATCCCCTAGAAACTATCTCTAATAGGCAAGGTCATTCAGCCTGGGAAAGGAACTTGTTTAAGTGTAGTTTTAAATGAACCTAACTTGCTAAGAAGTTGCAAAGATTAGAAGGATTTCTATCAATTGGCTTTTAGATTTCAGAAGGAAAGATGGTAAATGGAATTCTTTACATTTGTGAGACCTGATAAATCATCATTGCTTAGTGCAGCTCCATGAAAATAATTAACTAGCTCTAAGCTGTGATCAGTGAAGCTTGTTGTGTGAGGTAAAAGGCACTTGGGACCATAACTAAATTTTATTTTGAGTTTGAATTTGGGTGTAGTTGTCTGCATTAAATCAGTGTCTCGGAGAAAATGCCACAAGCTACTCAGAGGGAATGTGATCCTGTACTGCTGATAGGTGGAAGTCTACATTTGGTAAAGGTCGAAGGGACAATCTTAGCCTCTGTCTGGGATGGGATCCCTCCTGGCTCAGTTTACCCATGGGATTCCTTTGAAAAGGAATGTTTCCCACCTATTCCTGAGTCTAGCTATAAGATGGAACAGATGCTGCATGGTTGGATATCTGTGACTTTACCTGAATTTAAACAGAGTCAAGGATGTTTTATCCTGTCATATTTGGAATGTCACATGTCCCTGTTTTTTTTCCTTCTATAGCAAGTTTCCATGATCAGAGCATGTAGTCAGTAACAGATATGAGTTCTTTCGTGTAAGCTTACTGGAAGATCTAATATTATTTTTCATTTGGAATTGGAACATGTGCAGAAAGTATGCAAATTGTTTAAGGTCATTTTGAAAGTTTTCAACTAACTTTCTTCATAAAAGTTTAGTGATCAATTATAAATCTTGAAATTGTTAAGAGAAGGGAAAATACTTGTAGAAGAAATTTTCAAATCTCTAGTGTCATTTTAAGAGGCCTTTAAAACTTTCATTTGCAAGAGAAATTTATTGCTAAACTAATGTAATGAGTTGTGAAAACAGAAGAGATCTGGCTCTTTTGATCCGAATTTGTAGTTGTTTCATGCTCTAAGCAAAAGTTAACATTTGTAACTGAATGTATGTTAAGGATTCCATTTCTGAATTATCTTTCTTCCTGAGTGAATCTGTATTCACTGTATACTGTATACTGTATATATAATCTGTGTACCCAGCTTCCTATGAAACATAGATCTACCCAAATGATTTTCGGTCCCAACTGTTTAAGGGGGAGATGATTAGGTCCTTGGATTCTCAGCTTTGACTTCCTTGAGCAGCCGCATCTGAAATTTCCTCAGAGCTCAGAACTCAAGGCCGAGAAAGTCCAGACCATTCCCTAACATATGGAAGATGACCACCTATTCTTCCTCTAATCTAGGAAGACCTAAAAGCTGAAATCACTAACTCTTCCCTTTATCAAGTTCCTTCAGGGTCTGCAGGCGATTCAAAAAAAAAAAACTCCTTCCCTCAGCTCTCCTGATCCTGATCCGGATCCGGAGTTATGCCTCAGCTTACCTGTTTCAACCTGGGGATTCTGTGCTGGTAAAAAGAAATTCATGGTCTGGAGCAGAGGTGGAAGGGACCACACGTCACGATCCCCACTACACCTACTTCTGTCAAAGTAGACTCTATTCCCACATGACAACATTACACCAGAGTGAAGCCTGCTGTTTCTATGCAAATCTCTCTGGGGTCATTAGGGATGGCCTGAGCCAATTACGAAAACATTTGGCTGACAGGGAGGAAGCCCGCCGAGCCCAGAACAATTGGTATCAGTCTTTTTTTTTTTCTTCATCCCCTTGGTTGACTACTTTACTGACCGCTCTCGCCGGTCCTTTGGTTTTATTGTTTCTGGCCCTTATTTTTGGCCCGCTCCTTCTCAGATCTCTTTTTACCCTCCTCAAGTCCCACACTGATGAATTGCGCATCTTGTTCCTCCGATCCCGTTACCAGAAGATCCCTGAGGAACATTGTGTTTGAATCTAGGATTCGATTCCCTTAGATAAAAAGAAGTGGGGAATGAAATGGAGCCAAATATGAAATGGGGCCAAACCTCAGGAGATTATAGAATAACCTTGTTTTTTCTTGAAGAATGCATGCTTTCCCAACCCTAACCACAATGTCATGTTGACCTATAAGATTTGGGAACTGAGTCAACTGCCTCAACTGCTATCCACACTTCACCTGTTTGCTCTCACCCCTCCCCTATAGCCCATGAAGTTGGCATCAAGCCTCTATCTCCAAGACTCAACTAAGTCTGCTAGCCAATCATTTCCTGCCAACTCCTTGTCTCTAAGAATTAGCTGAACTCACTAAGCCAATCAGTGAGCTCAGTACTTCCTGCTTTCCCCTCATAATTGTATAAAAAAACACCCGAGGAGACACTCGGGGTCCTCCATCTAAAATGTATGGTTGGGCCCGGGTTCGAACTCGTAATAAATTTTTTCTTTTTCTTGCCTCAGTGGTCTCGGTTTGTCTATTATTCCACTCCATGCTTCAGGGGACAGCCAGAGAAAGTGCCCAAAGCCTGGAAATGGGGGATGTTGTTCATGGAAGAGCCAGGGGGTCAGTGTCACTGCATGGAAGGGTATGTGTTGAGGAATGAGATGTAAGAAAAATGAAAAGGTAGGAGAAGGCTAGGTTATGAAGGGTCTTGAAGAACAAAGTTTTTGTATTTCATCATGGAGGCTATAGGGATACACTGGAGTTTATTAAGCAATGGCGGGGGCGGGGGGGGGGGGGGGGGAACGACTGGGGACATGGTGTAATGCCGTGGACGAAAAGCTTTCCAGAAGAATGCTACTGTGAACAGCTTTTAAGATTCTGATTACACAGTATAGTGAACACTATTTATTCCATAACAAGTCAATGCAAAACATTCACAGAAAATCAAGATACAGCATTCACAATATTAAAGCTTATCACAGAAAATCACAATATAGTATTCACAACAGCTTATCATTAAAATGGCCACATAGTTTTCACAAAAGTGGTCACAATATTTAGAACAAAGAACAATCATCTCAAAGTCCAGTAATCAAAGTCTTCCATTCATGAGGCACCCTAAATTAACTCAATCAGTCACTTATTCAGCAATCAATTATTAAGTATCATTAATCATTAAGTACAATCATTAGAGAATACACAAACCCTCCACCCCTAGGTCACTAGTAAAGTACAATTTCATCATTACTCAGTACCCACAGAGAGATCTTTTAATCTTGACTTGGGGCCAGTTCTCAGATTCCCTGGATCCCCTTCCATGGTCACAGATTCTACCTGGATTCACCAGACTGTCACCTGGGTTTCATGGCAGATAGCTCCCAGTTCCTTGTCCACCTCTCTGGGTAGGTCCTGCTCCACACTGTAGTTCACAGGGTCCAGTCCATCTCAAGTCCTTCATAATTGCTGCTCCAGGGAATTCAAAGCTCAACCAAGCCATAATCAGACAAAGTCCCTGCATCCTGGTCTTGCTCCCTCAGTCTTCTGTAGCTCATTCAAAAAATCAGAATCACCTTATCCAGTCTGGGGGGAAGGGGCTCCTGGGCTCCTGTTCAGAAGAAGCTCCAGCACCACAAGTTCTCAGGAAATTCTGGCTCAGTTCTCCATTCTCTCTTCTGTAGCTGCTCTGCCACCAGATGCTGGTCCTAAGAAATTCTGCCTGGGCCTCTCTGGGGCTTTTCTTATATACACACAGCATTAGCTTCCTGTTTCAGCCAACCCCTTCCTGTTACATCAGCAACAGGAGACAGGAGTTCATACCTTCAATTTCTCCAATAGAGGCTGATCAGTTACTAAGTGCTAAGTAGCTGCTTACTTGCCAGTACAAAAAGGGGGCTTCAAATTACCATTACATTCCACTCCTCCAGGATCCTTGGCCTTACAAATTTCAATTTAAATGGCCATGGAGCCTAGAAGAAACAGAGGCACCGTACTTTGTAATCCTGCTGACTATGCCATAATGTAATGCCATGCATGAGCAGCTTTCCAGAAGAATGCTACTGTGAATAGCTTTTAAGGTTCTGATTAAACAGTATAGTGAACACTCTATTCCATAACAAATCAAAGCAAAACATTTGCAGAAAATCAAGGTACAGCATTCACAATATTACAACTTATCACAGACAATCAAAATACAGCATTCACAATGACATCATTAAAATGGCCACATAGTTTTCACCAAAGTGGTCACAATTGTTTTCAACAAAGTACAATCATTTAGTAACTCAATCATCCAATCATCCTTAAGGAGGCTTGCCACCATAAGGGTCACAAAATATAATAGTCAAAGTTCTCCACTTATGAGTGGCCCCCTATGGGGCACACTAAGTTCACAGTAGCATTCTTCTGGAAAGCTGCTCATGCATGGCATTACATTATGGCATAGTCAGCAGGATTACAAAGTAAGGTGCCTCTGTTTGTTCCAGGATCCATGGCTAAGATTAAGATTGTAAGGCCAAGGATCCTGGAGGGGTGGAATGTAATGGCAAGCACAAAAGTGGTTCACACCTTGTTTCAACTATTGAATTAACACCTTGTTTCAGTTTGTTAAGGAACAGAATGCATGAACTCCACAACTTGTGAATTCCTGGGGAGGAACTAATGACTATATAAGGAGCGCCCCACAGCTAGAGACAGCAGGAGCTGAAAAGAAGACTCTTTGTGGTGGCAGAGTCAAGGGGAACACTTGTGGTATCCCAGAACTCTGTTTGTTTGCTCTGTCTGTGTTGATGTTTATTTGTGATACTTTGTACAAAAGCCCTGGGACCTTACTTGAAGCCCTGAAAGAGGATTTTCTGGTTGTCTGTTTACAGAAGTCCTGGAGGAGTGTTTTGGAGGTCCTGGGACTTTATTGATGATTTGTACTGACCTCATGGACCTTGTTTGTGGGTCTGTGTTGATTTCTATGTTGATAATTTGTGGTGACTCTTGGATTGTGAACCTAGCAGATGGGGAGGATGGCGTTGCCATTTACAGTAACAGGGAAAGTCAGAGATAGGGAGGCTTTGGAGGGATAGGGTTGCCTACAACAATAGGTGCCTCTACTTCCTTTACTCTCACTTCTTATCCCTCTATAGTCTGTTTTCTGATCCCCCAAAACAACTTTCTACAGAGTTACTAACAATCTAACTGCCAACTCCAACGACCTTTTCTCACTCTTCATCCATCTTCACCTCTTTTCAGCCTTTGGCACTGTTGATCATACTCTCCTCCTTTATGCTTCCTCTTCTCTAGGTTTTCTGGTCACTGCTCTCATTATGTTCCTAATTATCTGATCATGTCTTTTTTTTCTCTTTTTCTATATCTTCTTCCAGGTCACGACCATCCATATTTAATGGGTTTCCCATAGGGCTCTTTCTGGGGTCCTCTTCTCTTCTATGCCATTGCACTTGGTGATCTCAACAACTCCTATGGATTCAATGATCATATCTATAATTGTTATTATTTACATCAGTTCATTCATACTTAACCTCTCTGCTGATCTCCATTCTTGCATCCCCAGCTCTCTAGTAGAAGTCTTGAAATGGACACCATAAATTTAACATGCTCAAAACTGGACTCATTATCTTTTCCTCCACAGCCTCCCTCCCTCCAAACTGCCTGATTATGGCTAGGGCAGCACTATCCTACCATCCCTCAGGCTCACAATATAAATACCATCTTTGACTCCTTGCTATCTTTCACTGCCCATATCCAATCTGTTGCCAAGGTCTGTTGATTTTCATTTCCACCATCTCTGGAATGCTTTCCCTTCTCTCCTTTGACACTGCCCCTGTCATGGTGCAGACCCTCATCATCTCACAACTGGGCTATTTCAATTGTCTTCTGGTGGGTCTCTCCCACCTGCCTCAAGTCTCTTACCACTACAGCCATCAAAGTGATTTTCCTAAAGTCAAAGTCTGACATGTCACTCCCCTACTCATTAAACTCCAGTGGCTGCCTATCACCTCCAGGATCAAGTACAATTTCCTTTTTTTTTGTTCATAACCTTCATAAATCATCCCCCTCCTACCCTTCTAGCCTTTTTGCACTTTGCTCCCCAACATGTACTCTTCAGCCCAGAGGCACTGGTGTCCTGGCTGTTCCATGAATAAGACACCTCACTTTTAATTCTGGGCATTCTCTGTGGTTCTTCCCTCAGGTCCTGAATGCTCTCCCTCCTTATCTCTGCCTATTAGCTTCTCTGTCTTCTGTTAAGTCTCAAAATTCCATCTACAGGAAGTCCTTCCCGCTTAATTATTGTGCTTTTCTTCTGATAATTTTCCCCCATTTATTCTGTATGTAGTTTGTTTATAAATAGTTATTTGCAAGTTTTATTTGCCATTAAATTGTAAACTCTTCAAGGGCAGGAACTGTCTTTTGCCTCTCTGTAGCCCTAGCACTAGCGCAGTGGCACAAGTCATACATAAATTCAATTATAAAATATTTAGATAGAATTAAATACTTGGAACATTTGAGTAACGAGATCACTTGTCACTAAGGTGGTGTGTAATGTTCGTGGATGAGTAGGGCATTTAGAGAAGGGTGAGACTTCCTTTGGGGAAGGCTATTGCACCAGAGAGGGGCCTATACATTCTGAGGGAGCACCTTCTAAGCAAGGAGGTTACTGCAAGCAAAGATGTTGATAGGTGAGAAGGGGCCTATACATTCTGAGGGAGCACCTTCTAAGCAAGGAGGTTATTTCAAGCAAAGATGTTGATAGGTGAGAAGGCAAAATGATGACTGTATCATTCAAGGAAGCCAGGATGGCAGGTTAAAGCCAGAACATGAGGAACAGAACATCTAGAGGGAGAAGTTTGTACTTGAAAGGATGCAATGGAGAGCCATTAATGGTTTTATATGTGCCTTATTTGTGATTGCCTTTCATCCACATTTCCTTTTGACTTTCCCCAATAAAAGGTGCAGATCTCAGCAGAGGCCACTAAATCCAGAGAGAGGTTTCTTTCCCTTCTACTCTTGCTGAGCTAATGCTTATTTCAGGAGAAAATACCCATCACCAGGAATCCTCTGACTGGTTGTACTTAGGTGGGACTGCTTGGGAACAGGATCATAGGGTCATGGATGGGCCTCTGAGGTCATTAACTACAGTCCTCTTAATTAATGGATGAGCAAATTGAGGCCCAGACAGGTTGAATGACTTGCCCAAAGTCACACAGCTCTGAAGGGTCATAAATAGGATTTGAATCCTGATCTTCCTCACTCTAAGTCCTATGCTCTAACCACTCCATAATCCTGCCTCTTGCTGTAACCTGGGTATAATTCTGAGAGTGGGGCAGGAAAATAGACTTTTATGACAGCCACAGCCCAGCCAGGATGAGTGACACATTTGAGTGTCAGAGGCCTGTGCTGCCCAATGCATGGTGGTCTCAGCTGTGATAATGTGAGAGTCCCTTGTTTGGGTGACCGGGGCCCAGCTGGCATCCCTGTACTATATCTACTTTTATCACTTCACAGAATCTCCCACCTGATGTAACCTTTATCAGAATGAGGCTCACTGCAAGGGTGTTTATGAGAGAGAGACCCTGTGGTCACCCCCAGTCTCAGGAGGGGTTAATGAGACTCCAAGCCTCATCTTTCCCATGGGGCCTTGCTGGTAATTGGGGCAGAGATGCCCAAACATATTTTGCACTAAGACCCAGGGTCTCAGGTGCAGGGCCCTCAGGCAGGCACGGTCCCTAGGGTCTGTAAGTGCTTGGTGATGGAGGCCAGTATCCCTGGGCTCCTCCAGGACAACAAGGACACAGAATTCTGGCTGATGAAGGGTCTCATAAATACTCCCTTCTTACTCCAGCTTTGCCCTTTTGCTGGCTATGGACCTGACTTATGCTCCATTGTGTTTCTTCAGAGGGTGGGAGGAGGCTCCAGCCTGGGCATCTGCTGCTGGGGGCTTTTCCATTTGCATCTGAGTGGCATCTGCCCACTTCTTGGCTCCTCACAGACTCTGGGCTTTGGTTGTTACTCAGACCCATTGTCCTGATGCTGTCTCCACTTTATTTGTTACTGTTCCTCCATCTGCCTCTGTCTGTGGAAAAGACAGAAACACTTCCTTGTTACCAGTATATCAGCCCTGAAGTCTACAGAGATGGGGACCTGGTGATTGGAGGGTTTTTCCCCCTGTTCTCAGTTGAGGTGACCAGTTTCACAGGAGTTGAGTCTCCTCAGAAGCCTTGTAAGCATTACCAGTAAGTGCCTGCAGGTGTGGTGTGGTGTAGTGTGTGTGTGTGTGTGTGTGTGTGTGTGTGTGTGTGTGTGTGTGTGTGTGTGTGTGTGTGTGTGTGTGTGTATTATATTTGAAAGGTTGGCTTTTCTCCTTAAAGGTCATTAAAGGGACTGAGAGAAGAGACACACACAGGCATGACCATGCGCTGCACAGCACCAGCCCCTTTTCACCCTACACTAACTCACTTAGTGACTGTATCAATGTCCATCAGGTCACTTATCATCTTTATATAGATAATTGTAGCCCCTCTGCGTTTAGCCCTAATCTCGCTCATACTTTAGTCTCAGAGCATTAATTTCCTTTTGTTTATCTTTTTATTTATTTAAAGTTTTTTTTTCTTTTGGAGGGCATTTGGAGTTAAGTGACTTGCCCAAGGTCACATGGCTAGTAAGTGTATGAGGCCAGATTTGAATTCATGTCCTCCTGACACTAGAGCCAGTGCTCTATCCTTTTGTTCATCTTGAACCCAATTTCTCAGAGGAAACTCATACTTATCACATCTTTAAAAGCTTTCTTTTCTGCTCCCAAACCCTCCTCTCTTCTAAACTTCCTTATTCATGTCTAAGTCAGTGCCATCCTCCCCTTTGCCCAGTCTCTCATCCTTGGATGCTCCACATTATTCTTTTTTTTAAAAAATTATTTGTTTATTTTTAGTTAACAAGATTCAGTTCCATAGTTCCTTGATTTTCAAATTTCCTGCTCCACATTATTCTTGACTCTTCAGTCTGTCTCAGCTCAGACGTCTAAATGTTGCCCACACGTCCAATGTCACATCCATGTGGCTCCTCCATTTATACATTCACCATCTGTGTCCAGCTCTTCATCATTTTTCTCCTGCACTAGTGAAATAGCCTTCTATTTGATCTTCCTGCCTCAATTGTCTCCTCATTCTGATCCTGTCCCTACTCAGCTACCAAAGTAATCTTCCTACAGCACAGATCTGACCATGTCATCCTCACCAACCTCTTCACAGTAAAGTTTGGGAGCTTCCTATTATCTCCAAGATCAAATGAAAAATGCTCCCTTTAGCACTAAAGTGAGTTGTCTGGTTTAAAATAAATTGCTATTCATATTAGATAACACTTTCAGAATTCACACGTAATTTGAAATTGTTTGCAAATTCTGTGCCTGACAATTTAAGAGAAGAAGATTTGTGTAGATGAGCTGTGCCATGGATCCTCAGCTGAGCACTGAACAAAGAATCAGCTTCCTGTGGTGCTTGTGGTCCTGAAAGGACTTATGCCCAGGCATGCTCTCTGAGCTGCTAGGTTACCAGAACAAATGGGGTTCCGTATATTGTTTGCTTGCCTCACCAGGTACTGTAGGTGTGCTGTCCTCTTTTGACCATTAATATTCTATGCATGTATTTGAGAATGTTATTCAGGTTTATGTTCCTATTATAATGTATTTGATTTTTTATTTATCAACTTTAATATATGGTTCCTATGATATTTTAAGTCATCTGGTTAAATACTGGCTGTGTGTAAGACCCAAACATCATTATAGTGAATGGCTGACTAAATGACTAAGACACACCTAAAATGGAGACTCAAGAGCTAGTTTGGTGAGTAGGATTACATTTCCCCTCAGTAGGCTCTCAGCTAGAACCCTGAGGGAGTTTGACCAAAGCGATGTGGTGATGGTCTATCTCTGGAAACAACTGCCAGAATGAGTGCATGTAAGAGTGAACAAAACAAGCCAGAGAGGAGGTATCCATCGCAATGTTCCTCAAGAGCGCTGCTATGATATGTGAGTTGTTTCAGTGGGGCATTGCTATCCCGTGTTATATCGTATCATTCACCAATAGTATGGCTCCGATTGTATTTCAGGATCTATGTATGAGCATATTTTTTCTATTTCCCACTGCAGCTCATATATATACCAAACATGGCACCTCACCTATACCTTCTTATATGCCCACACACACATTTGTGTGGATCTGTGGGGATATGGATATATAGATAGAGATGAGAGAGATAGCCAGGTACGGTGATTAGAGTTGACCTCAACGTCAAGAGCTAGGTCACATGCATTTTATTACAATGGCCCATTCCTACATATACAATCAGACTTCGAAGGGACATCAGAGGTTATGTAGACCATCTCAAATTTAAACAGAATTGCTGTCTTTTAATCCTGGGAAGCGGTTGTGTAGTATCTGCTAACAAACCTCTGATAAGGAAGAACCCACTTCCCATTGGACAGCCTGGGCCACTTTTGTATGGCCCTTCTTGTCAGAAACATCTTTCTAACTAGAGTGGGAAAACCATACACTTATTTTCAATTTTAAATACCAGCAATGCAGAATTGAGTGAGTTTAACATTGTCCAGAGCATAAAACCTTTAAGGGTTTTTGAAGACACATGACCTCATTTACATTTGCATTTGAAATGTCAGAGGTGGGATTCAAAAGGATGGCTCACTTCACTCTCTGTCCCTATTTTTCCCACTACATTGCATCTCCCCAGGGATGAAGAAGCAATGCCTAGTCAAGAGATCGCCAAAACCATGCCGTCTTATAGAGATGACAAATTGCATTGAAAGAACAGATCTAGGAGTGAAAAGACTTCGATGGGAAGCGTCTCTTTATGTGGCTTACTGCCTTTTTCTCCTTTTGGTCCTTACTTTTCTCAGCTGTAAAATGATCAGACTGTATTACTGTCAGAGCACCCCTAAGAGTCAAAGCTAGGTACACTAATCTATTCAGAGCAGTGCTCTCTGTGGCAGGAAAAAAGCAGCTGAAGACAGAGAAAGGAGCTATTGATTGGCCAGTGACCAAAACTTGTGCTTTATGAAAGTAATGAAACCACATTTTATCATAAGAAAGGACAACATGGGAAGTCCCATTAGAACTGATGCAAGGCAAATTGGGGAGCTGAGAACAGTGGCTGCAACAATTTAAGTAAAAATAACACTAAAGATGAGTCAAATTCTGGTTTTTTAGAATAATTTTTCTTGGTCCAAGAGAATAAGTGATTGAATCCATATTTTGTCTTTGGGTGAGAAATGGGGGACTAAGTGATCATTATGTTTATTTTATTTAATTGATTTTCAGTTACTTTTCAGCTATGTCCCAATTAGTGCAAGTACTGCATTTTCAAGAAGTTTGCCTTATTCAAATTTGCAGGGCATTTCCAATTAAAGTGTAATACATTGCTCTATTTTACATAAATATGACTTCAAATTATGTGAATTTGAATAGAGACAACCCCATTCAGAGGATTTATTATTTCTTCTACTTGTGACTTAGTTGGATACAGCAAAACATCATCAGGAAATGACCTTATCAATTTAAAGTCATGAATAAGTTGTTTTTCTGTGTTTTGTTTCATTTTTTGCTTTTCTCTTTAAAAGACTGAGCTAAATGACATTGTCTTTTTGTTTCCTCGTTCCACTTCTAAATCCATGACCCTGCAATAAAATGTACACTATTGGAGAGCAGAGATTATTTTATATTTTGTTGCATCCTTTAGGGCCTACCACAGTGACTGACACACAGTAGGTGCTTAAATGCTCCTTGATTGATTAATTAATGTAAGCCCTTTTACCTGCCTCTGTTAACAATGTCTTCTCTGCTTGCCACAATCTATAGGGAACACATAATAGGGGTGATGCATTTTATAGCTAGTGTTTTTCAAAATATCTTTTATTGTGACTGAATTAAAATGCTTCTGAAGGTATAGTGCAGAAGAATAGAAACTTAATTCTTATTCTGTCATTCACATTATTCAATCAGAAAATACTAAGGACCCTACATAGCAATCTTCTGCACATTAGCAACCTTTTGCATATAACAATGCCTGAAGTCAGTGAAGAGTTGCAGTGCTTCCATAGACAAGATCAATCTTGAAACATCTGAAAAAAGTTTACCTCCATCAAAATATTGTTTTTATAAGACTTTTTAGGATAGCTGCATATTTTACCATTAAAAGTGACTTATTCAAGTCAAGGAACTGACCAGAAGGCCCAGTGAGGAGAAGCCCACTACCTATAGCAATAATATAACTGATATATCAATGAAACATTAAGATTTTCAAAGTACTGTTCATACTGCACTTCATCCCATTGGAGCTTCATAACAACTCTGTGAATTAGGTATGAAAGGTATTATTTTATCTATTAAACTAATGTGGAGGCTGAGGATAAGGGAAGTTAAGTCACTTATCTATGGTAACTCATGGGTTAAAGGCAGAATTTGAATCCAGGTCTACCTGACTCCAAGTCTAGCGCTCTATATGCTATCTCCCACTAGTGCCAGTGTGTTAACTGAAAGATTAGAAGACTCAGTCATTGGAATATATTATCATATGAATAGACTAGTCTGTCAACAAATCAAGGAGCAGAAGAAATGGGAGAAAAGGATTGATATATTTGATGGTGGAATGTGCAAACAGACGAGCAAAAAAGATTTGATTCTTTTTCCGTGGTGTTTACTTAGTAGTTTAACTTTGTTATCTCACTGAATAATAAAGATCAGAAATTTGAGAATCTCATTTATGATTAAGTTATGAAGTTATAGTGTTATAACTACAAATTTTAAAATAAATGAGGTTTTTTTTTTTTTGAGAAGGAACAGAGCCAAGATTGCAGAGTAAAAATCTCTCTCCCAAACCCCTCAAAATACCTGTAAAACATGACTCTAAATAAATTCTAGAACAGTAGAACCCACAAAATCAAGTGAAACCAATTTTCAGCTCAAGACAACCTGGAAGGTCTACAAGAAAGGTCTATTGCACCTGAGAAATAGAGTCTGAGAGAAGAGCACAGTCCAGCATGAGCTGTACCAGCAAAGACAGGACTGAAGCTGGCCTCAAGGGACTGAATCACTGGCAGCCATCCCAGTTTCCAGACTTCTCAACACACAAATGCCAAAAACAACTTAGAATGTCAGTAGGAAAAGTCTGTTGGACCTGGGTGAGAGAAGAGCGCAGTTTCAGGGCTGTGGCAGCTGTAGCAGTAGGTGGTGGCAGTGGCAGTTGCTTCCAGAACTCTCAGCCCACAGGCAGTGGGGGTATCAAGCACTGAATAGAGGGGAATTGCATGGATCTCTGTTGGTGCTGAGGCACCATTCTGTAGCTTTGTCTATGCTTGGATCTGGGCCACAGTCCTGGGTGGTGGTCCTGGGGCAAGGAGAAACACTGGTATGGTGGAACTTGTGGCAGTGGTGGAGAGGGAGTCTTCCTCATAGCTCCAAGGCAAAAAAGAATCCTTGCAGTCACTCACAGACCAGAACACAGGCCAGGAGAGGAGTAAATATCTCTCCTTTGATCATGCCACCTTGGAAGAGCTAAGAATTTATAGGTACCTAGAAATATCTCTGAAAAGATCTGCACAAACACCTGAAGCTTGAGACAGTTTGCCCTCTATCCAGGAAGCAGAGTCCTATCTTAACAAGGAGCTGAAAAGATAAGCAATTGGCTGGGAAAATGAGTCAACATAGGAGAAAAATCAGACTGTAGAATCTTACTTTGGTGACAAGGAAGATCAAGCCACACAACCAGAAGAAGACAAGAAAGTCAAAGTTCCTATAACCAAAGCTTCCAAGAAAGATATGAATTGATCTCAGGATGCAGAAGAGCTCAGAAAGGATTTTGAAAATCAAGTAAGAGAAGTAGAGGAAAAATTGGGAAGAGAAATAAGAGTGATGCAAGAAAATCATGAAAAATGAGTCAACAGCTTATTAAAGGAGACCCAAAAATACTGAAGAAAATAACACCTTTAAAAATAGACTAACCCAAATGGCAAAAGATGCCCAAAAAGACAACGAGGAGAAGAATGATTTAAAAATCAGAATTAGCCAAATGGAAAAGGAGGTCCAAAAGTTCACTGAAGAACATAATTTCTTAAAAATTAGAATGGAGTAAATGGAAGCTAATGACTTTATGAGAAATCAAAACATTACAAAACCAAGGGAAAAGAACAAAAAAAAAAATAGAAGACACTGTGAAATATCTCATTGGAAAAACAATTAACCTGTAAAATACATCCAGGAGAGGTAATTTCAACAATGTTTGACTACCTAATATGTAAGATCAAAAAATAGCCTAGACATCATCTTTCAAGAAATTATGAAGGAAAACTGCCCTGATATTCTAGAACCAGAGGGTAACATAGAAATTGAAAGAATCCAATGATCACCTCCTGAAAGAGATCTCAAAAGGAGAACTAGGAATATTGTAGTCAAATTCCAGAGTTCCCATGCCAAGGAGAAAATATTGCAAGCAAACAGGAAGAAACATTTCAAGTACTGTGGAAACACAATCAGGAAAACACAAGATTTAACAGCTTCTACATTAAGGGATTGGAGGGCTTGGAATATGATAATCCAGAGGTCAAAGTAGGTAGAATTAAAACCAAGAATCAACTGTCCAGCAAAACTGAATATAATACTTCAGGGGAAAAATGAATATTCAATGAAAAAGAGGACTTCTGAGCATTCTTGATGAAAAGAGCTGAATAGAAATTTGACTTTCAAATTCAAGACTGACGTAAAGCATGAAAAGGTAAACAGGAAAGAAATCATATGGTACTTGTTAAAATTTAATTGTTTACATTCTTACATGGAAAGATGATATTTATAACTTATGAGACCTTTCTCTGTATTAGGGTAGTTGGAATTTAATATGAAGGAATGGTATCTAAAAAATAAAACTGGGGGGCGGGGTAAGAGAGGAATGTACTGGGAGAAGTAGAATGAGAAATGTAGAATGGGGTTAATTGTCTCACATAAAGTTTTTACACTGGAGGTGCAGAATGGGGAGGTGGGAGGAAATGAGTGAAGCTTACTCTCATTGAATTTGAATTAAGGAGGGCATAACATACACACTCAATTGGGTATGAAAATCTATATTACTCTACAGGAAAGTAGGGGTGAAGAGGATAAGAGAGGAGGAATGATAGAAGGGAAGGCAAATTGCAGGAGGAAGTAATCAGAAGCAAACACTTTTGAGGAAGAACAGGGTCAAAGGAGAAATAGAATAAATGGGTGCAGGATAGGATGGAGGAAAATATAATTAGTCTTTCACCACATGACTGTTATGGAAGTGTTTTGCCTTACTGCACATGAATAACATATCAAATTGCTTAACTTCTCAGTGAGAGTAGGTGGGGATGGAGGAAGGGAGAGAATGTAGAACACTAAAGTTTTAAAAACAAATGTTAGAAATTATTTTTACATGCAACTGGGAAAGAAGATGTACAGACAATGGGGTATATAAATATATCTTTCCCTACAGAAAGAGAGAAAGAAAGGGGATAAAAGAAGGGGGGTTAATAGAAGGGAAGGTAGATTGGGGGAAAGTGTAATCAGAATGCATTTTGTTGTGGTGGGAGGAGAGAGATAGGAAGAAAATTGGAACACAAAATCTTGTGGAAGTAAATGTTGAAAACTAAAAATAAATGAATAGAAACGAGTTAAAAATTAAAGGAACCACTTTCACTATATCCCATAAAAATAAAATAAAATAAAATTCTAATTTTCTATTTGATTTTGATGCCTCTGATCTACAACAGTAAAATTTCTCTGCTTAGTAGGAATAAGCCTACTCATCATAAAATCACATTTATATTTTGAAGTGTCCTTGATTGTTTAAATCTGTGAACTAGGAGGCAATTGGGTATGATAGAAAGAGCATGGTAGAATGAAACCGAGAATATGCTTGTTCAAACTTCATCTGAAGCATATTAGGCAAGCTGTTTACCTTCACTAGACCTGATTTTTCTCATTTGTAAAATAAGGAGTTTGTACTAAATGATGTCCTAAGGTTCCTTTTAAGACTGTATAATATTGGAAGCCCCTTAAGTTCCACTTGTCATTTTTCATCTTTCTATCTCTAAGACCTAAAGACAAATGATGGTCACAAGTGCCTAATAAATGTTTGTTGAACTCTACTTATTTATTAATTAAATAATAGATATTTATTAGATGTTATTTATTTATTAAATGACATTAATGAAGAAAGAATAATTAACATTATTACCTTCTGGACCCAAAATGGAGCCTGGCATTCTGAGACTACATAGGCATAGATCACACTGTACTAGACCTAACCCATTATTCCATGGATGGTCATCCCTTGAGGGCCTCATATAAAAGTATGTGGTATAGTCACTGAGAAAGTTGAGCTGAGGGCTAAAATACATAGAGTTTTCAAAATCAAGTTAGACAGCATTTTGATTTGCATATCTTCAGGCAATTTAAGGAACTGGAGAAAGCCAATAGTCAAAGTAATATCATGAAACCTTTTTTACATTTCTAGCATTCATTTCATCTAACTTATGTTTTTACTTTGTTCCTGCTCAAAGTTATTTGACCTTTTTAAAAATTAATATTTGCTGCTAGTTGTAAATTTGGTGCAAATTGTTCAATAAAATACTGTCTATAAAAAAAATGGATAGCTTGACAGACAGGTATGGGGTCTTCTCACCTAAATATCTAAGATCTCTATGTATTTTCAGTTAAAACTGTTAGCAAAACCTTCAAGACTGCTATCATGCCTGAGTGTATAGAATGCTGAAATATGAATCAGGGCAGCCTGGGTTCAATTCTTATGCAAAACCTATGTGACCACAGGTAAATCTCAGTCTCTATTTCCTCATTTGCAAGATGGAAATAATAATACCTGTAGACTCTGCTGGGTCATTTTGAGACAAAAACGAAATCATGTACATAAACAGGTTACACATTTTAAAGGACTACGTGATGGTCAGTCATTATGATATTATCATGTGTTCTCACAACACTATGGCATAGCCATATTAATGATACTAGGTTAAGTAGGCAAGCTTGCGGCAAGATGGTAGTGGAAAGACTGTTGGTTGTGAAATGAGGAGACCACATCATTTATTCTCATTTTTAATATGAGACATCTAAGGCTAGTCACTTCATCTAAGTGGGCCTCAGTTTCCTCATTTTATAATGGGGGAGATGGAGTACATGATTTCTTAAGTCTCTTCTAATTAGATGACTATAATCATACAATGACTAATTAACCTCTAAAGGTCTTTCCTCTTCTTAAACTGTTTCTGTATTCTGCCCAAAATGCCATGGAAAATTAAAGTTTTAATTTGTGGTATATCACAATATCCTAAAGAAAAAGTATGCCATGTACTTTCCCCCTGTATTTATTCTCTAATTTTCCATTTAATTTTAAATTTATTTTCCTGAATTACATGTAAACAAAAAATTTAATACTTTTAAAAAATATTGATTTCTAAATTCTCTTCCTCTTTTAACCCCTCCTTGAAAAGTCAAGCAGTCTGATATTTTAAACAAGTAGAGTCATGCAAAATATCTCCATAACAATCATGTTATAAAAGAAAATACAGAGCAAAATAATAAGTAAATAATAAAATTTAAGAAATTATATTTTTCCTCTGTATTCTGACACCATCAGTTCTTTCACTGGGAGCAGATAGCATTTTGTATCATAAATTCCTTGGGATTGTTTTGAATCATTGTATTGCTGAGAAGAGCTGCTATTCACAGTTGACCACATAATATTGCTCTTACTATGTAAAATGTTCTGATTCTGCTCCATTAACTTGGCTTCAGTTCATTTTAGCCTTCTCAGTTTTTTTGAAAGGATCCTGCTGGCCATTCCTTATAGCACCATAGTATTCCATCACAATTATATACCACAACCTTATACAGCCATTCCTCCATTAATGGATATTCCCTCAATTTCCACTTCTTTGCTATAACAATGAGAGCTGCTAAAATATTTTTGTACATATAGATCATTTACCTTTATATTAGATCTTTTTTGGGATACAGAAGTAGAGGTGGTTGTTTTTGTGTTTGTCCTTCATTTTTGAAGAGGACTATGATATCAGGGAAATGATGACATGACTTGCAGTTGACTTTGATTTGAGTGAGGGAGGACTGTGCAAAGCCACCACCCTTACTTTCTCCTCCAGAGTCATCTGGGTCCAGTGACCAGATATTCATCAGAACAACTGGAGATGGCCTAGGATGCAATGGAAGACCCTGGCCTTTTTAGGCCAAGACCTTTTCAGGTTCTCACTTTGAGTGAGGTAACATGTATTCAGTGACTAGGCCTCCTTAAGAAGTGAGTCAATGAATGGCCTCTTTAATTAAAAAACATTAGGAGGTAGAGACAAGGTGATGAAATGAAAGCAGGGACTCACCCGAACTCTCCCACAAATTCCTTCAAATACAAAAAAGTGAATATGAACAAATTGTATGGCAGTAGAATCCACAAAGAGACAGATTTGTGACAGATTTCCTGTCCAAGACAACCTGGAGGGTGGACAGGAGGAGTCTGTTGCACCTAACTGGGAGAGAAGTGTAAGCTAGTGTGCAGGTTGCACTAGCATGGACTTAACCATAGCAAAGCTGGAGCAGACCCCAGGGGACTGAATCACTGGCAGCAGTGACAATTTACAGACCTCTCAGAGCAAGAGGGGGAGGTCTGTTGGAACTGGGTGAGAGAGCAGTCCAGTCCTGTGCAGACCCTCCTGGGGCTATCAACCCACAGGCTGAATGATTGAAAGTTACCTATGTAAACTTCTGGGAGGCAAGATGGTGGAGTAAACAGTAAGTCACTCTAGCCCTCCCAAGAAAAATCTGGGAATAGTGGAACAAGCTGAAAGACAGTGTACGGCAGACTTAGTTCTGTTTTGGGAGGCTAAGGAGACACATTGAAAAGCTCCCTCTTGCTGTGGCTGAAGGGGACCAGTATAGGACAGAAGGCCTCCAAGCAAGCCAGCAACAAACCCCATCTCAGTGGACCAGCAGGAGATCCTGAGCCCTGGTGGAAAAGCAGGCAAGTGCGAACACCAAGCATGAACCACCTCCAGCTCAGCACTGGGTAAACTACCAGGCCACTATAGCCTCCAACTGAAAGGACTTGAGACCCCAGCACAGAAAACCAGTAACCAGGTCCCTAACCCTCAGCATAAAAAGTCTCGGACAGTGCCCCCTGGGCCTCAGAAACATAGATCAAATTTTAAAGCAAAAGAAAAAAAGGCAAACAACATGAATGAGAAGAATAAAAAAAAAATCAATGACTACCAAGAAATATCATAGTGACAGGGAAGATCAAAGCACAAATTTAGGAGAAGGCAACATGGTCCATATACCCATATCAGAAACCTCAAAGGTGAATATGAACTGGTCTCAAGTCCAAAACACCTTATTGGAAGAGCTCAAGAAGGATTTTAAAAGCCAAATAAGAGAGGTAGAAGAAAAATTTTAAAATATAGTTGACCAAATGGGAAAAAGGTACACTGAAGAAATCACCTCCTTTAAAAGAACAATTGACCAAATGGAAAAGGAGTTGCAATAGCTAACTGAAGAAAATAATTCATTAAAAATTAGAATTGGGCAAGTGGAAGCTAATTGCTGTATGAGACATCAGGAATCAATTAAGGGACAGCTAGGTGATATAGTGAATAGAGCACTAGCCTTGGAGTCAGGAGGACCTGAATTCAAATCCAGCCTCAGACACTTATCACTTACTAGCTGTGTGACCTTGGGCATGCCACTTAACCGCAATTGCCCTGTCTTCCCCCCTCCAAAAAGACAAAAATAAAAAATCAAACAAAATTGAAAGAATTAAAAATAGAAGAAAATGTAAAATACCTCATTGGAAAAACAACTGACCTGGAAAATAGACCCAGGAGAGGAACAATACCTGAAAACCAGGATGAAAAAAAGATCCTGAACAGCATATTTCAAGAAATTATCAAGGAAAACTTCCCTGAGATCCTAGAACCAGAGGGTAAAATAGCCATCAAAAGAATTGACCGATCACCTCCTGAAAGAGATCCCAAATTGAAAACACCAAGGAATATTGTAACCAAATTCCAGAATTATCAGACTGAAGAGAAAATACTGTAAGGAGCTAGAAAGAAACAATTCAAATGTCATGGGACCACAGTCATGATTATGCAGGACCTTGTAACTTCTATATTTAAAGATTGGAGATCTTGGAATATGATATTCCAAAAGGCAAACAAGCTTGGGTAACAACCAAGAATCTACTACCCAGCAAAATTGAGCATAATCTTTCTGGGGAAGACATGGACATTCAGTAAAATAGGAGACTTCCAGACTTTCCTCATACAAAGATCAGAGATTAGTGGGAAATCTGATCCTTAAATATAGGACAGAAGAGAAGCATAAGAAGGTAAACTAGGAAAGGGAGAAAACATGTTATTCTTCAAGGACAAACTGTTTACATCTCTACATGGGAAGATATTGCAATTCTTGAGAACTGTATCTTTATTACATATAGAAAGAAAATACATAGATATATAGAATATAGAAGGAAATATAGAAGGAAAATAGATAGACAAAGTTGGTGGTTTAAGTTGATTTTGATGTGTTATAAAAAACCTAAATAAGTGATGAAAAAAGATTATAATGGGAGAAGAGAAAAAGAGGAGACAGAAAAGGGCAAATTGCACCACATGAAGAGGTACAAAGATATATTACAGTAGAGGAAAAGAAAGAAGGGTCATAAGGATTGTTTAACTTTACTGTCATTGCTTTTGCCTCAAAGAAGGAATAACATATATAGTTAGGTATAGAAATCTAACTTGTCCTATAGGGAGTTGGAAGGGAAAGGGGAAAAAAGGGAGAATGGGAAAGAAGGGAGGGAAGAAGTAGTAAGAGAAAAGGCAAAGAAAAGGGAGGAAGGCTAACACAAGGCAGGGCAGATTGAAGGAGGAGGAGGTCAAAAGCAAAACTAGTGAAGAGGGAATTGGAAAAAGGAGAAAGAGAAGAATAAATGGGCAGGGGCATAGGATGGGCAGAAAAACACAAACAGTGAATGTGAATGGGATGAACTCTCCCAAAAAACCAGAAGCTAGGATAGCAGAATGGACTAAAAATCATAATCCTACAATATGTTGTTTACAAGAAACACATCTGAATCAGAGGGAAACCCACGGAGTAAAGGTAAGAGGCTGGAGTAGGACATATGCTTCAACTGAAGTAAAAACAAAACAAGGCGCCAGTCCTGATGTCAGACATAGCAAAAAGAGACTCAAAAGAGATAAGGAAGAAAACTGTATCCTGCTAAAAGGCACCATATGCTGCAATAACAATAGCCACTTTCCAGGACTGTTCTGAGGATCAGATGCTGTAAAGCGTTCTGCAAACTTAAAGCCGCATAGAAATGCCCGATATTACTGTTACTTCTTTGTTGTTATTGTCATGATGATGATGATGGTGATGTTGACGATGTCATTGACGGAGACATCTTTACATTACAGAACTGTATTGAAGAAAGCACTTTAATTCCTTTCTCACTCCTCTCTGGACTCTGTCTCCAAACGGCAGCTGGCTGCTGTCCTTCATTCTTGAAGAAGACCAAAATGACATCACTATGCTAAAGTCAAGTTTCAGTGTGTCTGACTGCGGTGGATCAGTCCAGTATGAACTCTGAATACTCTGGCACAAATAATGCGTGTGAAGATTGGGGTGGCTTCTCTGAATGTGCCCATCCTGCATTTCCTTGTATGTGGCCACACCATCCTGTGCCAGTGTCTCCCATGTCATGCAATCAATTCCAAAGTTCTTGATGGAGACCTTGGGAGTGTCCTTGTATTCCCTCTTCTGACCACTATGTGAACGCTTGCCCTGTGTGAGTTCTCCAAAAAAAAATAGTCTTTTGGCAAGTGTATGTTTGGCCTTCCCACAACATGGCCAGACCATTGGAATTGTGCTCTCTGAAGCAGAGTTTGAATGCTTGACAGTTGAGTTTGAATAAGGACCTCAGTTATCCTGCCAGGTGATCGTCAGAATCTTCCTAAGACAATTCAAGTGGAAGCGATTCAGTTTCCTGGCATGGCTCTGGTAGACTGTCCTTGTTTCACAGGCATACAACAAAGAGGTCGGCACAATGGCTCCATAGACCTTCAGTTTTGTAATCATTCTAATATCTCTTCTTTCCCACACTTTCCTTCAGAGCCTCCCAAACACTGAGCTAGCTCTGGAAATGTGTGCATCAACCTCTTTTTCAATGTGAACATCCCTGGAAAGTACACTGCCAAGGTATTATCCATAGCATTCAAAACTTCTCCTTGTGCTGCGACCAATGGTTCCACATATGGATAGTGTGGTGGAGGCATGGACATACAGAAGTCATTCCAGAAATGATCTTTACATTTTCATGGACTTCAAAATCACTATAAGTAAGCAGTGCAATGTAGCAGTAAAAAAATGCCTTCTTGGGCAGCAATAAGATGAATGGAGAGGTAATTGATCCACTGTCTTCTACTCTCATCAGATCTCACCTGGCATCCTGGATTCAGTTCTGGGATTGATGCTTTAAGAATGACATTGAACTGGGGTGGAGCCAAGATGGAAGAGTATGGTCAGGGACTAACCTGAGTTCTCTCTGAAACATCTCCAAATACCTATAAAAATGACTCTAAACAAATTCTAGAGCAGAACTAAAAAAAAAAAAACCCCAAGCAACCAAATTTCTAGCTCAAGACAATCTGGTAGATCAACAGGAGAGGTCTGTTGTGCCTGGCTGATAGAGGAACTCAGTCTAGGCCAGACCATGCCAGCATAGATTGGGCCCCAGAAAACCTGGCACAGGCCTCAGAGGACTGAATCACTGGCAGCTGAGGCAGTTTCCAGGCCTCTCAACCCGCAAAAACCAAAGAAAACTTAAAAATATTGTAGGAAAGTCTGTAGGATTTGGGTGAGAGAGGAGCACAGGCCATACCTGACCCCAGCAAACTAAGAGTAGGACTTGAGAGTGACTGAATCAGCAGAAGTAGCAGTGGTGGTGGTGGCAGAGGCTGCTTCTAGAGCTCTCAGTCCACAGACAATACGGGGATCAAACAACTAAGCAGAAGGAGAATACAAGGGTTTCTTTGCTGGCACTGAGGCTTTGCCCATACTTGGATCTGGGTCACAATGCTGGATGGCAACCCTAGGGCAAGGAGGAGCCCTGTCATAGCAGAGCTCGTTGCAGCAGTAGAGAGGAAACCCTCCTCACATTTCCTGGGCAGAAAAGAGTGTTTGTGGTCACTCACTGACCAGAACACACATCAGGAGAGGGGTAAGCATCTCTCTTTTGATTGTACTGAAAGAACTGAAGTCAGAATTTGTGAGTAATTTCATGTTTAAGGGTCAGGCAAATGAAAGGTCATCCATTCAAGGATACAGAAGTATAGTAAAACTAATGGGAAGAGAAGAAGGGAAGAAGGAAGGGAGAAAGGAAGGGAGGAAGGAAGGGAGGAAGGAAGAAAGAACTGAAAACTTACAGGTTGTCTAGAAGTATCTCTGAAAACAGTTGCCCCAAACTCCTGAAGCCAACAAAGTCAAAGCTCCTACATTCAAAACCTCCAAGAAAAATATGAATTGGTCTTAGGCCATGGAAGAACTCAAAAAGGATTTTGAAAATCAAGCAAGAAAAAAATCAAGCAAGAGAAGTAGGGGAAAATTGGGAAGAGAAATGATATTGATGCAAGCAAATCATGATAAGTAAGTCTACAGCATTCTAAAGTATACCCGCCCCAAATACTGAATAGAATAGACCAAATGGACAGGGGGGTCCAAAAAGTCAATGAGAAAAGAATGCCTTAAAAAGTAAAACTGGCAAAATGTAAAAGGAGGTCCAGAAGCTCGCTGAAGAAAATAATTCCTTAAAAATTAGAATGGAGCAAATGGAAGCTAATGAATCCATGAGAAATCAAGAAATGATAAAAAAGCAAAAGAATATGAAGGAACTGGGAGAATGTAGTGCAGGGATGAAAGGATACAATAGCTGTCTTTAAGTACTCAAAGGTTTGTCATTTGAAGAAAAATTTGCTGTCTAGGAGGTTAGCAATGACTTCCAATCTGTCCTTAACCTGCTTCACTGTTTGGCAGCTTGGGATACTTCCCCAATTCACTTCAATGCTTGTGTCTTCTGGCTGTTGATTATTTTCAATCTGCCTTGTCTATAGTTTGCTTGTACAGAGCTGTTTTCAATTTTCCATGAGATTGTTAGCTCCTTGAGATCAATGACCGCTTTTGCATTTCTTTGTATCCCTGAAACCTGGCACTGCTTAAGCAGTTTATTGGCTGGCTTACTCTCCTGAATTAGGAGAGAAAGCTAGGTTATATATTTGATACTATATTTGTCCTGTTGTCACAGAGAATTGTGTTCATATTCAGACTCAGACATTTAATACCTGTATGACCCAGGATAAGTCACTTAACCTCTGTTTGCCTCAGTTTCCTCAGTTGTAAAATGGAGAGACTAATAGTACCTGCCTTCCACATTGTTGTGAGGATCAAATTAGATGATACTTGTAAAGGGCTTAGTATAGAACCTGATACATGGTAGAATCTTAATAAACCATTCCTTCCTTCCTCCCTCCCTTCCTTCCTTCCTTCCTTCTTTCCTTTCTCCCTTCCTTCTTCCCTTCTTCCCTTCTTCTCTTCCTATTAGTTTTACTATATTTCTGTATCCTTGAATGGATGACCTTTCATTTGCCTGACCCCTAAACATGAAATTACTCACAAATTCTGACTTTAGCCCTCTTCTTTTGAAACTTGAATTTGAGGAAGTACCAAAGCCATCCACATTCAATTCTAACCATGCTTTGATCCTAATTCTCTAAAATTTTGCACCTCACACTCTGCTATCTCTCTTGCCTACCCTCATAGATCCCTTCCTCACCCTTACTAATTTATGGTTTTCCTTTGTGTGTTGTCTGTTGTGGGAGGACAAAATGATTGCTTTGATAAATTGACCTTTCTCCCATTTCTCTCCCTTGCAATGTTCACAAAGACTTCCTTGTGAATGACTTGGTTGAGGTGAGTAGAGAATAGTAGGTGGGGAGAGGATGGTTAGAAAATACTAGTGATTTCCCAATTGCAAGGCTGGGGGCCAGGTGAGAGGTGATGAGAATTCTATACCTCCTTTCTGCTACACTTCAGCCGATAAAATTTTCCAACAACATTCTTAGACTACTAGATTGTCACTGAGACTTCAGCAAAGCTGTCACCATGATCAAAGTCAATACCATTTTTATGTAATTTCAAATCTTGATCTCTCTGAAGCACCAATCTCTTCCTAGTTGCTTCCTTTTTCAACATGCTTCATACCCCACTGGTTTTCACTCTACCTTTATCATTCCTTTTCTATCTCTTTCCTTGTGACCTATATAGTTTTAAACTCTGAAGATAAATAATTAACAAGGTTTGCTTCTTTTTTCTATAAGTGCATTATACATTGGTATTATCATTCATGAACACAGCTTCAAATACCACCACTATACCAATGACTAATAAATGACTTTCTCCATCCATGATAGTCCTTTCAATTTATCAGCTCACATCTCAAGCTGCAGTAAGACATCTTGCTGTCATACCAGAAGATGGGGCTCAATATTCCATTAAACTGAACTTGTTTTGATTCCCCCTGTACTCTTCCTTCTAATCTCACAGTTTGTGAGGCTTCTAGCTTTGACACCTCCATGTTATTTTTGACTCTTTCTTTTCTCACTCCTCTGATTTCCAGACAGTTATACCAAGTTCTACTCTGCCTAACCACAAAAGATTTCATGGAATTATAAACTTGTGAGAATTGGTTGATATTCCAGTTGCCATGTAGTCCAACCTATACCCAAGAGCAAGTCCAAGTACATTATAACAAATAATTGGTGATCCAGGTTTTCTTTGAACTTATCTCTTGTCTCCTAGCCATCCTTCCTCTGCTTCCACTAATGCCACTTATTTTCACACCATTATCGCTATGATAGGTGCATGATACAAACATATATATGCACACACATACAAACAACTATACATCAACATATATAATCAATATCAGAAAGAATAGCACTATAGATTTGTGATTAATAGTCTTTCCTTCTAAGAACTGTCATAGGGAATTAATATGATTAAAACAAGGATGTGGAAAGCAGCTGTTGCTACAGACACAGTGACCTGTCTGAGCTGGGGTTTCTGTGAGTTTTCTTTTACAAGGATTTAGGAGTGTTTGTAAGATCTCTGCTTTTCAAGATTTGCTCCTGATTAGTGACCCTCTCCTCCTTACACTAGGTGGCTGCACAAAAACTACCAGCAGGTCTTGGCTCTGGAGTTTGCTGTGGAGGAGATCAACCAGGACATCTTCTTGCTCCCCAATGTTACCTTGGGAATTCACCTTCATAACACCTACCACAGTGATGCCAGGACTTTGGAGAGCTCCCTGAGGTGGCTGTCAGGGAGAAGTCAGACCATCCCTAATTACAGCTGTGAGAAGCACAAGTCTGTGGCTCTCATTGGAGGAGCCACATCTGCATTGTCAGTCCAAATGGGGATGCTCTTGGAACTCTACAAGTTTCCACAGGTGGGTTTTTTTGAAGCACTTGTCTGTCTCTTGTGTTATATTCCAGTCCCTTACCCTGGAATAAAGTGGAAGTTCTCGTAAACATTTCCCCAATGTGCAGCTTTGAAAGAATTTTAGCCATTCCACTTTTAATGATAATGGAAAATTGGTCTTTAGCCAGAACCTAGGTCTACATTTTTACTGTAAATGTGAGGAAACATAGACTTAGCTAATTTAAATTGTCTGTATAAAGCCTCTTAGTGTAAGAGCTTAAATTAGAAGCCAGATATTAAGGCCACCACTTCATTGTTCCTACTTTTTTCAGGACACCAAGTTGACTTGACTGACTTGCATTAGTTTGGGCTTTCTCCCCTTGTAATGATGTATGGGAATGAACGCATCATATTTATTAAATAATGCATTTTTTTTTTGGGAAAGTGTTCATGCAGCCAAATGGAATAATTAGACTGTGGCATTCCTCTCAGACCCTGGTTTAGCCAAATTATCCCACTTGTGGTCCCTGGCATGCGATCTCCCATCTCTATGCCTTTGCAAAGATTATCCTCTGTGCTAGGATTGTATTCATTCCTTACCTTTACCTTTCAGTCCCCAGATGCCTTCAAACCTCAACTCAGGTGCTGCCTCTAAGAGGAAGTCCCTTCAGATCCCTTAAATCATCTGTCTTCATTATTTCCAAAGTTTCAGTTCTTCCCTCTTCAAAGGAAAGCTTTGGGTGCTGTTTAGTGCTTTCAGTCAGAGAGGAGAGGAGGCTGAGGGAATTTGGAAGGTTTTAAGTTCCTAAGTTTGAGTTAAATAGAATGATTAGAGAAATTTCTGGTGATTGGCTTGTCCTTGGAGGTGCATCTTTTTCTGTGGATTTCAGCCCAAGCAAAGCTTCAGATAACAGATAAAATGTAGAGTGTACTCTTCTTGGCATTCATACCAAAATATATATCTATGTCTACATACACATATATACATACATACATGCAGTCCTGCATAAATATGTATATACACATGCATGTATCATGTACTTTCCATAATGTTTAGGGTATTAAAATAAGAACTTATAGTAGGGTGATATTAGTGGTAATAGGGCATATGGAAAAACTTTAGGGTTGTTTTGATTTGCATTTCTCTTATTGGAAGTAATTTGGAACTTCTTTCATTTTTTTTTTGTTACTATTCCAGTCATATACAACTTCTTGTGACCCCGTTTTGAGTTTTCTTAGCAAATATACAGGAGTGATTAATCATTTTCTTCTGCCTATTTTTCAATGAGGAACTAAGGCCAATGGGGTTAAATGACTTTCCAAGGCCACAGAGCTAGTAAATGTCTGAGGTCAGATTTTAACCCAGGAAGATGAGTGTTCCTGAGTCTAGCCCCACACTGTATCCCTTGTTCCATTTAGCTGTCTTTCATTTAGTTTTTGATAGTTTTCTTTTTCAGAACCATTTCTTCATATCATCTGACAACTTCTCTGTTTTAATTTTTTTTTTAAGCAATTGGGGTTAAGTAACTTGCTCAAGGTTACACGGCTAGTCATTATTTATGCGTGGGTGCTCATTTTCTGAGGCCGGATTTGATCTCGGGTCATCCCAACTCCGCGGCCGGCGCTCTTACTCACTGCGCCACCTAGCCGCCCCTTTAGGGCAATTGGGGTTAAGTAACTTGCCCAAAGTCACACGGCTAGGTTTTTGTTTGTGTGGATTAAGTGTCGGAGGCCGGCTCCGAACTCAGGTCCTTCTGATTCCAGGGCCAGCGCTCTATTCACTGCGCCACCTAGCTGCCCCTGTTTTAATATTTTTAATCATTAAATAATATTTTATTTTCCCCCAACTACATGTTAAAATACTTTTAAACTTTTGGGGGCTTTGAATTCCAAATTCTATTCCATCCTACCTCCCTTTCCTGCTCCCTGAAATGGTAAGCAATCTCATCTAGGTTATACATGTGAATCTTTTCTGTATGTCATTTTATACAAGACAACTTGAAAACAAAAGAAAGATTAGATTGAAAAACAGTATACTTAGGTCATGTTCAGAGGAGATCAGTTCCTTCTCTGGAGAAGGATAGAATTTTCATCATGTGGCCAAATGTTAAAGTGTTATTTTTCACATCTCATTTATAATCTTGTCACAGTCCACTTAGCGGAGTTGTTAGATTTCAGTGAGAAGTATCCTCCAGAGTATATCTAAGGGTTTGTTTGTTTTTTATAACTTTACTATGATTAGTATGTATGGTGCAGAATTTCATTCGGATGAGGTGTGCCATCAGTGTGGTAATTTAAACATATTTAAAAAACAAAAGGATGATGCACAAACTTGCTGCTTAGGACACTGCAGCTTCTAGACCCCAGTTTCTTTTACTGATTTAAAACCAAAAACAAAAACAAAATTAAAAAAAAAAAAACAGTTGTGCCTGAAATGAATCCTGTTTTCTTTCCAAGCAGCCGCCCGGGGCCCAGGACCTTGTACGAGACTGAGCCCGGGCCTGCTGGCTGGCCCCGGGGGCCCACGCCCCGGCTCTGTGCCCTCCTCCCCTGTGGCCCCCGGCCCAGGGAGGCAGGACGGGCCTGGGAGCCTTCGGGCCTGCCCGCCGGGGGTGGGGGATGCCCCGCACCCCTTGATTTCCCCCTTCTGTTTTGAAGTTATGATCTGCTCTGAGAGATGAGGCCGCATTTATCTTTGTAAACATGAAACACTTTTTGCTTTCTCCGATTTTCTGTTAATGGCGAAAGAATGAAATAGAATAAAGTTTTACTGATTTTGAGACAAAAAACCTATAAAAATGTTCATCATGAGTCCTTTTGGGATCGTCCAGGATCGTTGTATTTCTGAGAAGAGTTGTCATTTGCAATTCTTCATTGTAGAGTATCGCTGCTGCTATGAAGAAAGTTCTCCTGCTTCTGCTTACTCTCCTTTCTGTCAGTTCACAGAAATCTTCCCAAGTTTTCCTGAAATTATCTTTCTTGTCATTCCTCATTGTAATCCCACACTTAAACTTGGCTAGTTGTTCCTCGGTTTCTGATTCTTAGCCACTACAAGAGGAGCTGCTAACAATGCTTTTTGGTAAAAATGAGTTATTCCCCCCTTATTATCTCTTTGTGATACAGCCCTCAAAGTGGCATTGCTCGATCCAGGTTTTTATACCTTTATATAGTTTTATAACCCTTTGGAGGTATGTCCAAGCTTTTCTCTAAAATGGTTGGGTCCGTTCACAACTCCACCAAAAGTGCCTTAGTGCCCAGGTTTGCCCCCACCTCATCCGACACGTATCATCTTCGTCTTCGTCAGATCAGCCCCTCGGATTGGCGTGAGGCGTACTTAGAGTTACTTTAATTTCCATTTGACTCTTCAACTGCAATTGAGAGTATTTTTCATATGAGTATAAACAGCTTTGACTTCTTTGTCTGAAAACTATTTGTTCATATCCTTTGACCAAATACTTATCAATTGGAGAATGGCTTGTATTCTTTTTTTTTTTTTTTTTGGCTTTTGGAGGGCAATTTGGGTTAAGTAACTTGCCCAAGGTCACACGGCTAGGTTTTTTTTGTTTGTGTGTGCGTTGTGTCTGAGGTTGGATCCGAACTCAGGTCCTTCTGACTCCAGGGCCAACGCTCTACTCACTGCGCCACCTAGCCACCCCAGCTTGTATTCTTTTTAAAAAAATAATTTATTTTTAGTTTTCAAAATTCATTTACATAAGATTTTCTTAAGAATTCCAGAATTTCTCCCTATCTCTTCCCTATCCCCACTCCAAGATGGTCATGCAATTTGATACAGGTTCTACATATACATTCATATTGAACCTATTTTCACATTAGTCATGTTGTAAAGAAGAATTAAAACCTATAGGAGAAACAAGAAACAAATGAGAGAGAGAGAGAGAGAGAGAGAGAGAGAGAGAGAGAGAGAGCAAATAATATGCTTCAGTTTCCATTCAGACTCCATTGTCTTTTTTCTGAATGTGGGCAGTATTTTCCATCTTAAGTCCTTTGGAGTTGTCTTGGATTCTTGCATTGCTAAGAAGTGTTAATTCTACCAAAGTTAGTCATTACACGTTGTGGTTGTTACTTTGCACAATATTATCCTTGTTCTGCTCACTTCACTCAGCATCAGTTCATTCAAGTCTTTCCAGGTTTTTCTGAAGTCTGCTTTCTCATCATTTCTTATAGCACAATAGTATTCCATTACATTCATATACCACAATTTGTCCAACCATTCCCCTACTGATGGGCATCCCTTCAATTTCCAGTTCTTTGCCACCACAAAAAGAGCTGCTACAAATATTTTTTGTGTTTTTGTGGGAATGCCTTGTATTCTTATAAATATGACTGGATTCTCTATATATTTGAGGAATAAAACCTTTATCAGGATACTATCTGTAATTTTTCCGAGCTTTCTTCTTTCCTCCTAATTTTGATTGCATTGGTGTTGCTTGTGCAAAGCCTTTTCAATTTTACGTAACCAAAATGGCCCACTTTGCATTTTGTAATTTTAGCTCTGTGTTGTTCGGTCCTCAATTAGTCCCACATCTATACTTTAACAAATAAACTATTCCATGCTCTCCCATTTTACTTATGCCATCATTCTTTTTATTTTTGTTTCTTTAATGTGTGCACTTTTATTTGAACTGGTCTTAACTCAGTGTACAGGTAAAGCTCCTCCCCTCCCCCAAGTACTGGCACCAATCTCAAAACTCGCAGGGAGACTATGAAAATCCTCATTCACATCTATGTTGGGGGCAGGGAGGGAATTTAGGGGGCCATTCCATATGGCTGACAATTTAAAAAAAGGAACCTGTATTAAGGCAGAAGATACAAATTTTTTTTAAGGATTACATAATTTACATTTAAAGCAACACTAGTGCCTTCCCCCCTTCCCCCTCCCCATCTGGATCTTTGTTATATCATTCCTTTGACAGCCTTTATACAGGCTTGTAACCTGTAACAATGCATTATATGATATTTGGAATGACTATTAAAAAAACAAAAAACAAATGTACCATCAGAGTCCTGAAGATGCCCTGGAGAACTTTGGGGATGTTTGCCTCCAACATACTTAGACTGCTCATCACCTTCACAGTTCCAGTTTTTAAATCCTGACTCAAGTGCCAAAAACACCTCCCTAAGAACACAAAAACAAACAAAGCCATGCCAATCTCATCTCTTTTTGGGGGGCAATTATCATGTCAACTTATCATATCCTTTGACAAAAAAATAAAACACAAACAGTCCATTTGAAAGGGAGGGCCCAGATTCATCATACTCCTGCTTGCTGATCCACATCTGCTGGAAGATGGAAAGAGATGCCAGGATGGAGCCTCCAATCCAGACAGAGTATTTGCACTCAGATGGGGCAATGATCTTGATTTTCATTGTGCTGGGAGCTAGGGCTGTAACCTCCTTCTGCATTCTGTTAGCAATGCCTGGGTACATGGTGGTACCACCTGACAATACGGCATACAAATATGGCATACAAATCCTTACAGATGTCAACATCACACTTCATGATTGAGTTGAAGGTAGTTTCATGGATTCCACAGGATTCCATACCTAAGAAAGATGGTTGGAAGAGACCTTCTGGGCATTGGAAACTCTCATTGCCAATGGTGATAACCTGACCATCAGAGAGCTCATAGCTCTTTTCCAGAGAGGAGCTGGATGCAGCAGTGGCCATCTCCTGCTCAAAGTCTAGGGGGACATAACACAGCTTCTCCTTGATGTCATGCATAATTTCCCTCTCAGCTGTGGTGGTGAAACTGTACCCTCTCTTGGTCAGGATCTTCATGAGGTAGTCTGTCAGATCATGGCCAGCCAAGTCCAGACAGAGGATGGCGTGGGTAAGGGCATAACCTTCATAGATGGGCACAGTGTCACACCATCACTGGAGTCCATCACAATACCAGTGGTATGACCAGAGGCATACAGGGACAGCCCAGCCTGGATGGCAAGGTACATGGCTGGGGTATTGAATGTCTCAAACATAATCTGAGTCCTCTCACTCTTTATGTATAAATCACATACTCATTTTGACTTTTTTCTTGGTATATAGTGTGAGATTTTGGTCTACACCTAGTTTCTTCCATGCTGTTTTCCCAGCAGGTTTTTTTGGTCAAAAATGAGTTTTTATCACAAAAGCTTGGCTCTTAGGGTTTATCAATGATTCATTTAGGTTATTATAGATTAATATAGTTATTTGCTTCCACTTATTGTATATCTAATCTATTCCACTAATCCACTCATTTATTTTTTATCCTGAAATAGATTTTTTTGATTACCACTTTGTAATACAGTTTGAGATCTGGTATGGCTAGGTCACATCCATTCACATTTTTTTTTCATTGATTACCTTGATATTGTTGACTTTTTGTTCTTCTAGTTGAATTTTGTTATTATTTTTATAGCTCTATAAAATACTTTTAAAATATGGTATGGCACTGAATAAGTAGGTTAATTTAGATAGATTTCTCATTTTTATTGTATTGGTCAGTCTACCATTGAGCAGCTAATATTTTTACAAGTGTTTAGATCTGACCTTATTTGTGTGAAAAGGGTTTTCTAATTTTGTTTATGTAGTTCCTCTGTTTCTCTTGGCAAGTCAAATCCCAACTATTTTACATTGTCTTCTGTTATTTTAATTGGAATTTCTTTTTCTGTTACTGCTTCTAGTCTTTATTGGTGATATATAGAAATCCTAATGATATAAGCGGGTTTGTTAATTATTTTAACTACTTATTTTTAGTTGATGCTCTAGGATTCTCCAATATATCATCATAAAATCTGCAAGGAGCAACAGTTTTGTTTCCTCTTTTCCTGTTCTAATTTCTTCAATTTCTTTTTCTTCTCTTATTATTACAGCTAGAATTATTCCTTCTCTGGATTTTGTTTTTTAATGTTTCATGTAGTCATTGGTTTCTACTTCCCTAAATCTTATTTTTGAGTAATTATTTTCTTCAGTTAGTTTTTGTAATTCTTTTTCCATTTGGTCAATTCTATTTTTAAGGAGTTTTTTCCTGCTTTGGTGAATTTCTGTATCTTTTACCCTCCATTTTTTTACGTGCTTCTTTTACAAAGCTTTTGACCTTTTTCATGATTTTCTTACATTATTCTAATTTCTTTTCCCACTTTTCCTGATATTTCTTTTATTTTATTTTAAAAGTCTTTTTGAACTTTCCCAGGAATTATTTTTGGACCTGAAACCAATTTAAATTTTTTTGTTTGAAGCTTAGTGAGAAGCCATTCTGACATTGTTGTCCTCTTCTAAGTTTGTCCTTGATCCTCTGTGTCACCATAGGAATCTTCCATGATCAACTTATTATTTTTTGGTTTTAGATCATATTTTTCTGCCTACTTTGTGCCTTTATTTTCATGTAAGTGACTTATGCATTGTCCCAAACTTGTGCCAGAGCTTGAGAATGGGCTGCTGACTTGCACCAAGCTTTGGAGACTAGATTCTCGCTTGCACTGGAGGGAGGGCCTCCCTTTTGATTTGTACTGGGTGCAGGATCTCCCCTTTTGTCTGCCCTCATGGTAAGGTTTTGCTGTTGACCTGCCAAAAGGGCAGGGTCTCACTCCTGGCTTTCCAGAAGCTCAGAACCTCACTACAAGCCCACTGGAATGCAGTATAACATAACAGGGCTCTGGAGAATTACTGCTTCACCCCACCACATTGGCACTGGAAATTGGGGGATTATTTTCACCTTAAATATATCAATTTTAAAAATGTGTCTTGGCTACCAAAGCCTTGTCAGAGAAGTACAATGCCAAGATTCTCCTCCCCCCCATTAAAACATGTCCCTTCTTATTCTAGGTTCATTAGTTTTGCTTTTGCAGAAGCTTTTCAGTTTGAAGAAATCAAGGTTGTCTATTTCATCTTGTTCAAGAATAATCTCCTATCCATACTTGGATGAGGTCTGTTTCTCTTCTTATTTTTCAGATAATGATCTTTAATGTTAAAGTTGTATATCTATTTAGAATGTATTGTGGATTGTGGTATGAGATGCTGATCTAAGCCCACTTTTTTCCAGATTGCTTTCCTGTTTTTCATGTAAACTGTTGGCTTCAACCTCTTCCTGTTAGAGGGTGTTACAATGTACAAAGCACTGAGTATGGAATCAGAAAGATCTGCATTCAGTTCTGACCTCAGAAACTTAAAATCTT
This sequence comes from Gymnobelideus leadbeateri, assembly GCA_011680675.1. Taxonomy (NCBI): domain Eukaryota; kingdom Metazoa; phylum Chordata; class Mammalia; order Diprotodontia; family Petauridae; genus Gymnobelideus; species Gymnobelideus leadbeateri. The sequence goes on along the minus strand of WOXC01005186.1, from coordinate 415,753 downwards.
TGTGACCCTGGGAAAGTCACAACCTCTGTGTGCCTCAGTTTCCTCATTTATAAAATGAGGATGATAATAGCACCTACCTGCAAGGTTTGTTGTGACGATCAAAAGAGATAACGTGTTTAAAGTGCCAAAACTTAAAGCACTATATAAATGCTGCTGCTGTTGCTGGTAGATCCTAATGTTGCCATCCAGTGTGTTAGTTATCCTTTTTGCCTCTCTATCAATTGCACATTTGATAAAGCACACTCTCTATGCCTTTTTCCAAGTCATTAATCAAGTTTTCTTGGGGCTCACTATTTCAAGTGGACCACAAGTTTGTGTTATACTACTCTCAGGCTGTTTGTAAGCCGCTCTTAATTCAAGCTGCTCTGGTAGTTCAGTTTTTGGTATCAAATTAATAACAATTTTTATTGTGCTTTAAAGTTGGCAAAGAGCATACACATATTATCTCTTTTGGAACATCCATTTTTGTAAGGAAGGTACTATTATTACCACCATTTAATAGACGAGGAGACTGAGGCTGAGAAGGAAGTGACTTGTCTACATATCTAGTAATTGACTGAAGCAGAATTTAAATTTTGTTGTTGTTCATTCATTTTCAGTCATGTCCAACTCTTTGTGACAAATTTTAATTTTATTTTACAATTTTAAATTTTGAAAATATTTTATTTACATAATTGGTTTTAGTTTTCAACATTCATTTCCATAAACTTTTGAGTTCTAAATTTTCTCCTCCTTCCTCCTCTCCTGTTCCCCAAGAAAGCATGCAATATGATTTAGGCTCTATTTATACATTCATATTAAACATATTTCCACAGTGGTCATCTTGTAAAAAAGAATTAGAACCAATGGGAGAAACAGCAATAAAGAAGAAACAAATAGAAAGTAGAGCCCACAATGCACTTTTATCTGCATTCAGAATGCCTAGTTCTTTCTCAGGACGTGGACAACATTTTTCATCACGATTTTTTTGGAGTTGTCTTAGATCCTCGCATTGCTGAGAAGAGTTAAGTCTACCACACTCAGCCATCAAACAATATTGCCGTTACTGTATACAGTGTTCTCCTGGTTCTGCTTCCTTTACTTAGCATCAGTTCATCTAAGGTTTTCCAGGTTTTTCTGAAGTCCATTTATACTTATCATTTCATAAGGAACAATAGTATTCCATAACATTCATATACCATAACTTGTTCAGCTATTCCCCAGTTGATGGACATTCAGTCAAAGTCTAATTCTTAGTCATCACAAAAAGAGCTGCTATAAATATTTTTGCACATATGCGTCCTTTTCCCTTTTATATGATCTCTTTGGGATACAGACCTAGAAGTGGTATTGTCAAAGGGTATGCTCAGTTTTATAGCCTATGGGCATACTTCCAAATTGCTCCCCAGAATGATTGGATCATTTCGCAGCTTCACTAAAAATGCATTAGTTTTGAATTTTCCCACATCTCCAACATTTATCATTTTTCTGTTTTATCATATTAATGAATCTGATAGGTGTGATATAGTACCTGAGAGTTGTTTTGATTTGCATTTCTCTAGTCAATAGAGATTTAGAGCATTATTTCATATTACTATAGATAGCTTTAATTTCTTCATCTGAAAACTGCCTGTTCATATCCTTTGATCATTTATCAATTGGGGAATGATGTGTACTCTTATAAATTTGACTCAGTTCTCTATGTATTTTAGAAATGAGGCCTTTGTCAAAGACACTGTTTGTAAAAATTGTTTCCCAGCCTTCCCCTTCCCTTCTAATCTTGGCGGCATTGTTTTTGTTCAGAACTTTTCAATTTAATGTAATCAAAGTTATTCATTTTGCATTTTGTAATGCTCTCTATCTCTTCTTTGGTCATAATTTTTTCTTTTCTCCATAAATCTGACAGATAAACTATTTCTTGCTCTCCTAATTTGCTTATATCAACCTTTATATCTAAATCATGTACCAATTTTGTCATTATCTTGGAATATGGGGTACAATGTTGGTCTATGCCTAGTTTCTCCAATACTATTTTCCAGTTTTCCAAGCAGTTTTTGTCAAATAATGAGTTCTTATCCCAGAAGCTGTAGGCTTTTGGTTTATCAAGCAGTAGATTGCTATAGTCACTAACTACTGTGTTTACAGTACCTAACCTATTCCACTGATCCATCACTGTATTTCTTAGCCAGTACCAAGAAGTTTTGATGATTGCTGTTTTATAAAACAGTTTTAGATCTGGTAAAGGTAAGCCACCTTCCCTTGCATTTCTTTTCATTAATTCCCTTGATATTTTGGACCTTTTTTCCTTCCAGATGAATTTTTTCTAGTTCTAGTAAAATAAGTTTTTGGTGGTTTGATTGACATGGCATTGAATAAACAAATTAATTTAGGTAAAATTGTCATTTTTGTTATATTAGCTTGACCTACCAATGAGCAACTGATGTTTTCTCAGCTGCTTAGATCTTTCTTTATTTGTGTGAAAAGTGTTTTGTAATTGTGTTCATATAGTTTCTGGGTTAGTCTTGGCACATATACTCTCAAATATTTGTTATTATTTACAGTAACTTTAAATGGAATTTCTCTTTTAATCTTTTGCTTGTGGGGTTTGTTAGTGACATAGAAATGCTGATGATTTGTGTGGGTTTATTTGATATCCTGTAACTTTACTATAGTTCTTTATTGTTTTAAGTACTTTTTTTTACTTGATTCTATAAGTATGCCAATGTATTTTTTGCAGAGTGATTACTTTTTTTCTTTCCATATACAAATTCCTTCTAATTCTTTTTCTTCTTTTATTGATAAAGCCAGAATTTCTAGTACAATACTGTGTAACAGTGGTGATATAACCATCCTTATTTCACCCCCAATATTATTGGAAATGCTTCTAGCTCATCCACATTACATATAATGCTTGTTTTTTTTTTTTTAGATAGATGCTACTTATGATTTTAAGGAAAATTATACTAATTTCTATGCTCTCTAGTGTTTTTAACAGTAAAGAATCTATTGAGACAATCATATGATTTCTGATAGCTTTATTGTTAATATGGTCAATTATGCTGGTGTTCTTCCTAATATTGTATCAGCCCTGCATTCCTACTATAAATACTACCTGATCCTATTGTGTTATCCTTGTGGTAATTTGCTGCAATCTCTCTGCTAATATTTCATTTAAAATTTTTGCATCTATATTCATTAGGTAAATTGGTGTATAATTTTCTTTCTCTGTTTTGGCTTTTCCCAGTTAGGTAACAGCACCATATTTGTATTCTTTGGTAGGGCTTATTCATCACCTATTTTCCCATATCATTTATTTAGTATTGGAATTAATTGTTCTTTAAATGTTTCATAGAATTCACTTGTAAATGCATCTGACCCTGGAGATTTTTCCTTAGGGAATTAATTGATGACTTGTTCAGTATTTTCTTTCTGAAATGAGGTTACTAAGATTAATCTGGGCAATTTATATTTTTGTAAATATTCATCTATTTCACTAAGATTGTCAAATTTATTGGCAGACAATTGACCAAAATAGCTCAAATTATTGTTTTAATTTCCTCTTCATTGGTGTTGAGCTCACCCTTCTCATTTCTCATACCAGTATTTGGTTTTCTTCTTTGTTTTTTAAATCAAATTAACCAGTCTTTATTTCATTTTTAATAAGAACAGTTCTTACTTTTATTTCTTAGTTAAATAATTTTCTTACTTTCAATTCTATTCATCTCTCTTTTGATTTTCAGTATTTCTAATTTATTATTCAGTATTTTTAAATTTCTAATTTAGTGTTTAGTTGGGGATTTTTAATTTGTTATTTTTTAGTTTTATTAGTTGTGTTCCCAACTCATTGTTATCCTTTCTCCATTTTATTCATTGAAGAATTGGAGATATAAAACTTTTCCTAAGAATAATTTTCTTACATCCACAAGTTTTGGTATATTGTCTCATTATTGTCATTCCCTTGAATGAAGTTATTGATTGTTTCTATGGTTTGTTGTTTGACCTACTTATTCTTTAGGATTAGACTATTTAGTTTCCAATTAATTTTTAGTCTCTCTTTCCATGGTCCTTTTTTACATCTGATTTTTATGCCTCATGGTCTGAAAATAATGCCTTTGGCAGAGTAAAAGCAGGAACTTGCTTGAGCTCTCACTCCAACCACCTCCAATACTTGTAAAAAATGACTCTAAACAAATTTTAGAGCTACAGAACCCACAAAGTGACAGAGAGAAACAAATATCCCACTGAAGACAGCCTGACAGTCTGACAGGAAAGGTCTATTGCACTGGGTTGGGAGCTGAGCACAATCCCACATGAGCCACACCAGCCCAGACTCATGGCCCAGACCAGCCAGAGTAGCCTTCAGGAGAGTGAATCACTGACAGCTGTAGCAGTTTCCAGACTTCTCAACCCATAAATGCCAAAGAGAAAGTAAAAGGTCAATAGGGAACTCTGTTGCAATTGGATGAGAGAAGAGCATGGTCTTGCCCCTGCCCATGGTATGGCAGAGATGGCAGTGGTGTGGTGGCTACAGCTGCCACAACATGACTGCCTCCAGAGCTTCTGACCTGCAGAATGTAGGGGGAGCCAAGAGACCACTCAAAGGATAATTGCTTTTGCTTTGACATGCTTGGATCTGGATCAAAGTCTTGGGTGGTGGTTCTGGGATGAGGGAGGCTAGTGTGCCAGAGCGTGTGGTGGCTACAGAGCAAGTGCCCTCCTCCTAGCTCTGACAACAGCTCTGACAACAACTGAGAAAACCCCAGCAATTTTGTACACAGCACTCTCCACTCTGGAAGCAGAGTTCTACCATGGCAAAGAGCTCAAAGGTCAAGTATTTGGATGGCAAGATGAGCAAACAGAAGAAGCACAATGAGACCATCAAATCTTTTTTTGGGAACAAAGAGGATCAAAACATGGAACCAGAAGAAGACAACAAAGTCCAAACTCCTTGCATCAAAAGCTTCCAAGAAAAATATGAAGTAATTACAGGCCATGGAGGAGCTCAGGAAGGATTTTGAAAATCAATTAAGAGAAATGGAGGAAAAATTGGGAAGAGAAATGAGAATGATGCAAGAAAATCATGAAAAGTGAGTCAACAGCCTGACTGAAGAAAATAACACATTAAGAAATAGATTAACTTAAATGACAAAAGAAGTCCAAAAAGCCAATTAGGAAAAGAATGCCTTAAAAAGCAGAATTGGTCATATGGAAAAGGAATTTCAAAAGCTCACTGAAGAAAATAATTCCTTCAAAATTAGATTTGAGCAAATAGAATTCAATGACTTTATGAGGAATCAAGATGCTATAAGACGAATCCAAACGAATGAAAAAAATAGAAGATAGTGTGAAATATTTCACTGGAAAAACAACTGACCTGGAAAATAGATCCAGGAGAGATAATTTAAAAATTATTATTATTTTTTTTAAAGCAATTGGGGTTAAGTAACTTGCTCAAGGTTACACTGCTAGTCATTATTTATGTGTGGGTGCTCATTTTCTGAGGCTGGATTCGATCCCGGGTCATCCCAACTCCGAGGCCAGCGCTCTTACTCACTGCACCACCTAGCTGCCCCCAATTTAAAAATTATTGCACTACATGAAAGCCATGTTAAAAAAAAAGAGCCCAGAAATCATCCTTCAAGAAATTCTCAAGGAAAATTGCCCTGATATTCTAGAACCAGAGGGCAAAATAGAAATTGAAAGAATTCAACAATCACCTCTTGAAAAAGATTCCAAAAAGAAAATTCCTAGGAATATTATAGCTAAATTCCAGAGCTCCCAGGTCAAGAAGAAAATGCTGCCAACAGTCAGGAAGAAATAATTTGAGTATTGTGGAAACACAATTAGGATAACACAAGACCTAGCAGCATCAAGGGATCTAACGGCTTGGAATGATATTCTGGACATCAAAGGAGCTAGGATTAAAACCAAGAATCACCTATCCAGCAAAACTGAGTATAATGAATAAAACTGATAGGATTTCCCCCTACTAATTGCAGCTTGTCTATTTGGGAGTTCTCAGGAAGGTTTGGGCTTGCCCCTCCTATTCCCTCAAATACATTTCTCTCTTCATAGGGAGGAATAGAGTTCTTAAAATTCAAGTTGAGTAATGTATTTTAAGTTAAATAATCTATTATAAAAATGGGTAGGAGTCTCATATAATTTTCAGCCAAAATTTCCAATTTCAAGATGCACACCAATTCAAAAGGTAATTTTTAAGTTAATCAGTACTTAACTTTAGTTTATAAGATTCCCTAAATATCTAATTAGATATTTCACTTAAACTCAATTACTTTTCAGTTGTTTCTGGATTCACACAGAAGTTTTCACTTTCCATGAAACAGGATACAATTAATAATAACATAGACAGTTTCTAATTTCTAGGCCTATGTTTTTTCCCTAGAAAATTTATTGACATGGTGCCTAAACATATCTCTCTATCATCAGTGAAATTACTTTTTCATTAGCTGTAAAACAATACATTTGCCATTCTAAAAGCTAAGGCTGAGGTAAATACTCCTAATTTCTAATTTCCTTCACATAAATTCTAAAAGATATTAGCTCAAAATTTGTTAACATTTATTTTCAATATTTAAAAAAAAAAAAGCATTCAAACCACAATATAGGTCTGAGAGGAAGATTCTTCCCACCGTTTTAAAAATCTCTTTGTGCTCCAGAACCTGGCCATAATTCAAGAATGTAAAGGAAGAGAAAGAATCTTTCTGACATCTTACAGAGGTTTATGTTAGTTAATGTGGCACACAGAGAGATTTGTCAACAAAGATTTTTCTTCTAAACTCTGTGTGCACATTTACAGACTCTGAGAAACATGCAAACATAGGCCCAAAAAAACAGACTGACAACTGTGATGAAGTGGCCCAATATTAAAAATTACGTCTCTTTCAAACAATGTGAAAGGAGCTCCAAACAACTTCTAGAGCCACAGCACCCACAGAATGGCACAGAGAAGCTAACCTCCTGCTGAGGACAGCCCAGCAGCCCTTCAGGGAGCCACCAGCGCAGCGCTCTGAGAGCAGGCAGCACAGCGCTCTGGGAACCAACAGCGCAGCCCGCAGAGCCGAGCCCAGGTCCGCGGTTTTAGCCCCAGGGCGGCCGGGCCTTCAGCCGGCTGGTGGAACCCCTGAACACCAGCAATTGTGGCAATTCCAGAATTATCAGCACAGATATGTCTAGGACAAAGTGAGAGGTTAGTGCCCTATGGACTTTGGGACTAGTATTTGGGGAACACATGGCTTCCTCCCCTGGGGGCAAAAAGCTGCTGAAGAAACAGCTGCACAGAAGCCATTTTGCAGCTTCAGTAGTGGCTCTCTCTCCTGGTCTTCGAACTGTAGGAAGATCCAGCAATCAGTCTGGGGGTTAATCGCTTTTGCTTTAAACTGCCTGGATCTGGATTGTGGTCTGAGGGGGAAGTTTGGGGTGGGTATCCAACTTTCCAGAGTGGGTGGAGGCTTTACAGAGGCCACCCAACTGGCGGAAGTTGTGAAGACCCCACGTTTGGGCGGAAGCTCCTCTGTCTTGTAGCAGAGTCCTACTGTGGCAACAAGCCCAAAAATCAAGTAATTAAGTGGCAATATGCCTAGGCAAACGAAACAAAATAAACAGAAAAGTTCAACATTGGACTCCTATTTTAGGGGCAAAGAGGCTCAAAGCATGGAGGAGGACTGTGAGGTCAGAACTCCTGCACCAAAAGCCCCAAATGAAAATACAAGCTGGCTACAGGCCATAGAGGACCTTAAGAAGCAGATAAGAGAAGTGGGGAAAATTTGGGAAGAGAAATGAAAAAGATGCAAGAAAAGTATGAAATGACAGTCAACACCCTGACTGAGGAAAATAACACCTTAAAAAATAGACTAACTCAAATGGCAAAAGAGGCTCAGAAAGGCAACGAGGAGAAGAATGCCTTAAAAAGTTGAATTTGCCAGATGGAAAAAGAATCTCAAAAGCTCACTGAGGAGATTCATTCCTTCAAAGTTAGACTGGAGCAAATGGAAGCTAATGACTTTATGAGAAATCAAGATGCTGTTAAGCAGATCCAAACAAACGAAAGATTAGAAGGCAATGTGAAATATCTCATGGGAAAAACCACTGACCTGGAAAATAGATCCAGAAGAGATCATTTAAAAATTATTGGACTACCTGAAAGCCATGATCAAAGAAAGAACCTAGAAATCATCCTTAAAGAAATTCTCAAGGAAAATTGCCCTGATGTTTAGACCCAGAGGGCAATATAGAGGTTGAAAGAATCCACAGATCACCTCCTGAAAAAGATCCCCAAAAGAAAACTCCCAGGAATATTATAGCCAGGTTCCAGAATCCCCAGATCAAGGAGAAAATACTACAAGCATCCAGGAAGAAACAATTTCAATATTGTGGAAACACAATCAGAATAGCCCAGGACCTGGCAGCTTCTACACTGAAGGATAGAAGGGCATGGAATATGATATTCCAGAGGGCAAAAGAACTAGGAATGAACCCAAGGGTCACCTACCCAGCAAAACTGAGTATCTTGTTTCAGGGGAAAATATGGTCATTCAGTGGAATAGAGGACTTCCAAACATTCTTGATGAAAAAACCAGAGTTGAATAGAAAATTTGACATTCAGACACAAGAAGCAAGAGATGCTTGAGAAGGAAAAGAAATCAAAAGGAACTTATCAAAGTTGGACTATTTACAGTCCTACATGGAAAAACAATAACTGTGTTTGATGAAACCTTTCTCATTATGAAAATAATTGAAGAAGGGTACATGGCATATGTTCACAGGTATACATGGATAGAGGGCACAGGCTGAATTTGATGGGAAGGGATGATTATTTTTTTTTGGAGGGCAATTGGGGTTGGGTGACTTGCCCAGGTTCACATGGCTGGGTTTTTGTTTCTGTGTTGGGTGTCTGGGGCCAGATCCGAGCTCGGATCCTTCTGGCTCCGGGGCTGGCTCTCTGCTCGCTGCGCCACCTAGCCACCCCAAGGAAGGGATGATTCTTAAGGGGTGAAGTCAAGAGGAGAGAGAGGAAAGTGGCAAGAGGAGATGGAGAGAGACAGGGTAGGGCAAACTATCTCATGTAGAAGAGGCAAGGGAAGTAGTTGCAGGGGAGGGGAAGAACAGGAAGGCAAAAAGGCAAAAGCATATTCTCATTGAAGTTGGCTCAAGGAGAGAATCACATACATACTAAATGGAATATCTTACCCTCACTCAATCTCCTGAGTAGGGGAAAGGGGGATGAGAGAGGGGATGATGGAGGGGAGGGCATTCTGGGGAGAGGGGAGGTTAGAAGTACCCACTATCAAAGAGGGACAGGATCAAAGTAGGGAAGGGACCAGGTGGGAGGTGAGACAGGTGGGAGGGAAATATAAGCAGTCTTTTACAATATATCTACTATGGTAATGTTTTGCATAGATATACATGTACAACACATACTGAATTGCTTATCTTCTCTGAGGGAGTGGGTGACAGGGGAGAAAGGGAATGGATCTGAAAATCGAAGTTTTCAAATTAAATGTTTCATAAGATGTCCAGGCAGTGGGGCTCAGAGATTCACCTTGCCCTAATGGCAAAGTCGAAGGGGGTATAAGAGAAGATATGGGAGAGAGCAGATTGGATGAGGGGATATCTAGTGGGACTGCTATTCTGGGGTGGGGGCTAGGGAAAAAATGGGGGAAAAATGTAACTTATAATCTGGTGGAAATGAATGATGTAAACCAGAAGTTAATAAAGCATTTGTTTAATTTAAAAAAAAATTACGTCTCTTTGCTTACCTTGAAGTGGCCATGCTGTCTAGTACACACATGCGTGCACACACATGCATGCACATACATATGCACACACATATGCATATATACACGTGTGTGCCCACACAACAGGGTCTAAGAAAGTAATACCTTCTAAAAATTGCACTTGTTTTGTTTTTGGCATATTCTGATATGGCATTTCCTTTATCGATCACCCCAAATAATCTTTCCTTCACTGAATTTTTCTTCTTCCCTCTTCTGTTCTTATGGTATGCACAGACAAAAAGGGAATAAAGGAGAGAGAGAGAGAGAGAAAGAGAGAGAGAGAGAGAGAGAGAGAGAGAGAGAGAGAGAGAGAGAGAGAGAGAGAGAGACTTTCCATTTATTTTATTTTATGACAGAACACAATTGCCACTTCAAGGTCTCTCTTAAAAGAGCTGAAAATTTTCATGTTTGCCTAGGCTATAGATCTTCCATTAAACAACACCCAACAAATGGAATTTCCCCCATAGAAGTCTGTCAAGGAACAAACAAATATGTAATTTTTGCATGGCAACATACTCGTTTGGCTCAGGCTACTCCTCACACATCCAGTTGGATCGTCAAGTTAGGAGTCCCCTGGCAGGTATACTACCTCTCTCTTAGGGATGAGGATGAACAGGATTACCGCTGTAGAAGACTCACTCTCCAAGCCCCTTTATTTGATATCCTGCTGACTTTGCCAAATGTAAGGAGGCAGGTTTGTTCTTCCATAATTATGACAATTATAGGTTGACATAGCCTCTGCAAGGATACTGAAAGAAGGGCTCATACTTCAAGGTTATGAATAGGTTTTATTAGGGTTAATTAAATTAATTGGGGGAGTTTAGTCACAAAAGGTCAATCATCATGAGTAGTAACAGGATAAAGTAACACCATGGATCACAGCCCAAGTTTATCATATAGAAACAGAACAAAGAAGGAATTGTGCTATGATGGACCAGGGACATGTATCAGTTTTTCCATGGGATAGTTGGAGCTTCTATTGCTTTTTACATTTACTCCATGTAGTTCACATTCTTCTGTGGGGTCATAGGTCATGTTCTCATTCAGCCCCACCTCCTCCGCTGCCCCCGCCTACAACTCCAATACTCCTCCTACACCATGCTATACTCTTCTGTTCTGAAAGCTACCTAACATTTTTCTAAGGAAGATGGGCTGATTGGTTGATGGATGGTGCTTCTTTATCCATTGTCCTCATTTTTATCCATTTCATTTGGCTCTTGTTTCTCCCCCATTCAGATTTCTTATGGTCCGTTTGACCCCAGCCTGAGTGACAAGGCCCAGTTTCCTTCTCTCTACCAAATGGCCCCTCAGGATTCCTCCTTGCATTTAGCCGTTGTCCGGCTGCTGGTGCATTTTGGTTGGACCTGGGTGGGACTCATTGCCCCAGATGACTTGAGAGGAGAGAAATTCCTCAGGGACATGACAGAAGAGATGAGCCAGCACAAAACCTGTGCGGCCTTCACAGAGAAGATCTCTGTCAGCAATAGACGCCATGCAGAACTGTATGTGGACATTTTACTAAGGATTGTGGAATCATCAGCCAGTGTCTTTGTGATCCATGCTGATGCTGATTCATTAATGGTCTTGAGGTATTCGGTCCCTTTTTTTACTGTGACGTGGAAGCTCTGGATCATTACTGCTTATGGAGATATCACCATGAAACCTCATAAGCATCAGGGTGACTCATTTCATGGGGCTTTATTATTTTTACATCAGACACACATTATTCCTGGCTTCAAGACCTTTCTGAGGATGGTTAACCCTGCTAAATATCCTGAGGACAGTTTCCTTCACAGTTTCTGGTCTTCATCTTTTGAGTGCCCAGTGGAAACTACAAAACCTATGCAAGAAGTGTGTTCCCCAAATGCCTCCTTGGAGATGTTACCTCTGAAATATTTTGACATGACTACATCTGGCCAGAGTTACACCATCTACAATGCTGTCTATGCTGTGGCCTGGTCCCTCCATGAAATGCTCCTGGCTAGCTCAGAGATGGGATCAATGGATGACATAAAGAATCTGATTCCTCAGCCATGGCAGGTAATGTTGACTGCACACGGGCACCAGCCAACTAGGTCCACTAGCATGTCTGAGATTCCAGGATGATTTGGCTCAGACATCATTGATTTCTTAGTTCCTTGTTTATTTTCTAAATTCTGAACCTTCATTCTAATGGTGCCCAGTCTTTATGGTAGCTTGCTCAAACTTCCTCAATGGCTCAGGGCTATTTGTTTTGTAAGAGTTTTGTCTCTTCATTTTAACTATTAAATGGGATCCTAATAGCATCTACCTTCCAGGGCTTTTGAGAAGGTCAAATGGAATAAATTTTTGTAAAGGACTCAGTACAGTGCTTGGCACATAGTAGGAATAATTGCTTATTCTATTCCATAATATTTCTTCTACAAATCCTGTGAGATACTTAGTTCCTGAGATTGGTTAAGGGTTAGTGTAGGAACTGTATCAAGTCAATTTAATAAAGGTAGATGGGGGTATGTACTACAAGGAAAATTGGTTAATTAGCATGGTGTGACTATTAACAAAGAGGGCCAATTTAGCAACCTGAGTAAAGCCAGCTGCTGGTCCTATGAGAATTATTGACACAGAAGAAGGAAGGTGTCTTGGTAGTTGAGGAACATTATAACCCATTTGCTGTTTGCTATAACCCAAGCAAATCGAGGTTTCATTCAAGTGAGGTTAATCATGCTCCCCTCTGAAAACTTGAGTCTGTTTTGTTTTCATTGTTCAGTTGTTTTCCAGTTGTGTCTGACTTTCTGTGACCCCTTTTGGATTATTCTTGGTAAACATGCTAGAATGGCCTACTATTTCCTTCTTCAGGGTCACAGAGCTAGTAATTGTCTGAGGCTGGATTTGAACTCAGGAAGAGGAGTCTTCATGGATCTAGACCCAACACTATCCACTGCACCACCTAAGGAATGTCACTTGTTTTATAGGACCAATTTGTGTCTTGTAGTATTTGCTAGGGCATCAGAACTACCAGACTTGATATCTCTTTAGGAAAGATTTTTTTAAAAACTCCTCTAATTATACAAGGACAAGTGAGGACAGATCATCTATCTCAAGGTAACTTGTAGAGTTTAAAGAAAATAAAAAGATGTCCTGGAAGTATTCCAGGGTATACTTGTATGAGAAATAATGACTTTTGTTTTCATTATGCCTTCAAACTAACTCAGAGGGAAAGCTAAATTTCTGTCCTTAACTCAAGGACCTAGAAAAGTGACTTTAGGCAGCTGTAGACCCAGTTGTAAAATTCAATACAACATAATTATATTGTAGAATAAATACAGTAGAAATAAAGATAGTAGAAACTAGAAGTAATATTAGGGCAACTAGGTGGTACAGTGTATCACTGGGCTTGAAGTCAGGAGGACTCATCTTCCTGAATTTAAATCTGGCCTCCAATCCTTACTAGCTGTGTGACCCTGGGCAAGTCACTTAACCCTGTTTGTCTAAGTTTCTCCTCTATAAAATGAACTCTATATGGAAAAGGCAAACCACCCTAGTGACTTTGCCAAGAAAACCCCAACTGGTCACAAAAAATTGTACATGACTCAAACAACTGAACAACAAGAGAGGTAATATTATTTTGATCTCAGAATGAATGAAAAATTATTCATTAAGCATTTATAGTTTGCCAAACATTGTGATGGGAGCTGAACATATAAATATAGAATCAAAAGCAACCTCTGCCTTGGAACCTTGGGGAGAGCCAACAGACATAGAAGAGTGATAAGCACAAAGGGATATTATGACCCAGAAAGTTGTAGGGATGGTGAGTGGTGCCATAGGGGAATAGATTGACACATTCTTTCCAGGGATGATGATGTAATTCATTTGATTACATACTCTAGGAGAGAGAGGTTTGTTAGGAATTTGTAGAGGACATTTGCCAGCAAAGCTGCAGGCAATATATCAAGCTGAAGACTGGGGTACAGAGGTGGAAATAATGCATAGTATATGATCAAGTCTAGCTGACAGAGAAGACCAGGTGAAGAGGTCACTAATAAGGACTAGAATGCCCCAGGGAAGGTACCATGGAGATATAATTATTCAATCCAGTAGGGCAGAGGCTCTTAATCTCTCTTGTTTTCTGGTATCACAGACCTCTTTGGCAATTTGGACTAGCCTATGGACTCTTCAGAATAGTATTTACAAATGTTTAAAATGAAGTCCACAGAATTGTAAAAACAAACTAATTATATTGAATGACAGTTATAAAAATAACAACAACGACACATTCATTGACCTCAGGTTAAGAACAATTACTCTTTGTTATAGATTTTGATCTGGACAAGGAAGTTGCTGAAGTAGGCATTGAAAAGATGGTTGGGAAGTTGGGGACTATAGGATATCATAGGTTGAATCTTAATTTCATTGTTTGAAATATTAACTAGATCATCCCAAAACCAAGGTCCTTGTTCTTGTGGAGCTCAGTCTAATGGAGGAAGCAACATGCAAACAACTATTTGTGTTGAAGGCTGTGCCCCACATGTAGTATAGGCGTATCATTGTGCAGATCAGAGAGAGACAGAAAATATATCTTCATTCTCTTCTCCACTCACTTTTCTCCAAGGGAGACTTTCATTATTGGAAGGATAGAAAGAAGGTGATTGGGGCCAGAAGTTACCTCTCTGTTCTTCTCATAGAGAAGGGGTACAAGACTAGAGTTATATTGACTTGCACATTTAAACAATAACTTCTTTGCTCAGAGTCACTCTTAAAACAATATTGCTGCTACTGTATATAGTGTTCACACTGTATATAGTGTACACACAAAGAATGTGGCTTTTATCAGTCCAGAAGAAGAATATCATAGGGTGGGCAAGGAGATCAGCCCCTTCTTTGGGGTCCCTATTGATTTCTTCTTATTTGTAAACTTGCCAGATCCCCTAGAAACCATCTGATGGGTAAGGTCATCAGCCCCAGGAGAAAACTAGAAGCTTGCTTTGGTTATGGAATTCCTAAGCAAAGAATTTGGCTTACTGAGAAATGAAATCTATTATGTATATAAGTCATGGTAAACTTTTATTACTTGTTGCAACTCCATAAGAGTAAAAGCAATTGTATCTAGCCCTAAGCTGTAACTGGTGAGACTTGCCATTTGAGGTAAAAGATGTTGGGACCACAACTAGTTTTATTATGAATTTGAATTTAGATATAGTTGTCTGCATTAAATCAAGATCTGAAAGTAATACCACAGTCTATTCAGAGAGAATCCTGCTACAGGTGAAGGTTTGCTTTTGGGAAAAGCTGAGAGGACAATTTTAGCCTCAATCTAAAATGGGACCGTCCAGGCTCAGTATTTTATCCTGTCAGCTATGGCATGTTTCTGCTTTTTCCTTTTATGAAAATTTCCTCTAATTAAAGCATATAGTCAGTAAAAGATGGTAAAAATATGATGCAGGTATGTTTCCAATTCTCATCTATTTTTTCTAGTTTTGTTATATCTTGGTGTCTTATAATGACATTGTGTTCCACTTGCTGATTTCTAGTTGTTTTTTTTTTTTAAGCAATTGGGGTTACGTAACCTGCTCAAGGTTACACGGCTAGTCATTATTTGTGTGTGGGTGCTCATTTTCTGAGGCCGGGATTCGATCTCAGGTCATCCCAACTCTGAGGCCGGCGCTCTTACTCACTATGCCATCTAGCCGCCCCTGATTTCTAGTTTTCAGGAAGTTTTTTCTACCTTAAGATTTTGCTTCTCTTTTTAAAATTGGTTAACTTTCTTTTCATAAATTTCTTGCATTGCTTTTATTTTTTCTGAATTTTTCCTTGTTCTTTCTTATTTGACTTTTGAATTCCTTCATATTTCCTTCCTTAAAATGTTCTGTCTTTTTCCTAATGGTTAGCTATCATTTCACTATTTCCTTGACTTGCTTTTTTCAATTTTTTCATCTTTCCTTTTTACTTTATTTTTAAATTCATTTTTAAGTTCTTCCAAGGTTTCTTTTTGAGCTTGTGATCATTTTATATTACTTTTTAGGGCAGGAGTGGATTTTTTTTATCCTATCTTTCTCTGAATATGAACCCAAATCTTCTTTTACACCAAAGTAGCTATCAATAATTGGATTTTTTCATTTTTAAAAAAAATTCAATTTGCCTTATTTTATTTTTAGTATCTTAATATTACTATTATCAAGTTTTAATCCCGAGTTGGAGATAATGTTGCCCTAGACCTGAAGTCCTTCTTACTCTATTTTTCCTATGGGCTAACCCTCGGGACCCCCTAATTTCCTTCCTTAAGCCCCTACTACACTGTCCCAAAAATGTTCTTGCTGCTGTGGTACCCCCCTCTTGGCAATGTGCTCACTCCTCCTTGCCACAGCAACAGTCTGTTTAGAACTGCTATGCCTGGCTTCTGGAAATAGTAGGTAGTCCTTCAATCTTCCTCCCCTCAGCATTGGTTGTGCTTTAGATGAAATTTTGTGAGATGAAAGTTAGTGAGGTGAATCTTTCTGAGGTGAAATTTCTTGAGACCTTGAATAATGCAAAAGTTGAGGTGAAATATCTTGAAACCTCATCTACTTCCATCAGGATCTACAGTTTGTGGATTCAGTGGAGTCAGCCTCGAGGTGTTTACACCTCCCTGAGACCAAATCTCATCTGCTGGAATCTTCTCTGAGGTATTCTCAAGATGTCCTAAGAGGACAATTGCTTTGTCCCCTTTATTTTTGCTGCTTTATATTCATTTGATGGTGATTTGTTGTCTGTTTGTGGGGGAAATATGGAGAGCCTGGACATTTATGACCTACAGAATGCATTCCCCTTATCTTCTGTCTTGAAGCTGGAAACCAGAATAGTCCTTCCAGAATGGTGAGACTGCAGAGCAATCACAAAATTACTGAAGAGTAGGTCTCTTCCCTCTCTCTTGCCAATTCCACCCTGTGACTCACTCAGGTGCAGGACACTGATCTCCATAAGTCAGGAGAGAGTCACATCCTAGCGGGCTTACAAATTTGTGTTACATAAACACAAACAAAATCTAAGCAGAATGAATTGGGGATAATCTTATAAAGCAGGCCCTAAGATTAGGAAGTGCTGCTAAAGGCTTCTTGCAAAAGGTGAGACAAGCTAAAGACGTGAAAGAAGCAGAGAAAATGAGGAGTCAGGGATTGTGAGGAAGAGAATTCTAGATCTGGAGACACATGCTTGGTGTTAGCAGAGGGAGTGCTTTGTTCAAGGAAGAGCAGGAAGGCCAACATGCATGACGTGAGGAGGAGGGATTTTCTGTTTGTCTCAAGCACAGATTGGATGACTACATGTCATATATGTTATACTGGAAATTCTTTTACATATGGGTTGGACAGGATGGTTACCAATGTTCCTTCTAATTCTAAATTTCAATGTTTCAGAAGATTGCCTCCCTTCCCTCAGGTGGCAAGAAATAACTGGCCATTCTTTCCACTCAGCTCCACTCCTTCCTGAGAAGTGTTCAGTTTAACAACCCTGTTGGGGACCAGATGGTTTTGGATGAGAAAAGAAGCCCTGTGGCCAGATATGACATCATGAACTACTTGATCTTACCTAATGAAACCGAAGCTCTGGTGAAAGTGGGGGAGTTTATGCCTCAGGCCCACCCAGATCAAGTTTTCTCCATTTGTGAGATGCTGATACATTGGAACTCATATGATGAAAAGGTTAGACACTCATTTATTGTCAATTTGCCTTACAATACTGTTTTACTCTTTAAATTATTTTTCAGTCATGTCTGACTCTTTGTGACCCCATTTGGGGTTTGCTTGGTAGAGACACTGGAGCAGTTTGCTATTTCCTTCTTCTGCTAATTTTACAGGTAAGGAATGGAGGCAATCAGCATGAAGTGATTTGCCCTGGATCCCAGACCTAGTGAGTGTCTGAGGCCATTAGACACAATTTGTAAATTGTTCTTTCTTCTCACTTCACTTTCTCTCATGTCATGTAACTCTTCTGAGATTTCTCTGAAGCCATTCCCTTCATCATTTCTTGCATTGTTTCATAACAACCATACATCAAAACCTGATCAACTATTCCCAGATTTATGAGCATCTTCTCAGGTTCAAATTCTTAGCTACCACAAAAAAGAGTTTCTATAAACATTTTTATACATATGGATACTTTTGCTTTTTCTTTGACCCTTTGAGGTATTGGCCTCATAGCAGTTTCCATGGGTCAAAGGGTATTCACAATTTAATAGGGTTGGGGCATCACTCTAACTCGCTTCCCTCGGGCTGAACCAGTTCACAGGTCTGCTCTCAGTTCCTTTAAGTTCATTCTTTTCCCCATGGCACTTACCATTTGTCTCTTTGCTTGTTTTGTCAACTCAACCAATCTGTTGGGTGGTAGCTCAGAGTTGTTTTAATCTGAATTATTCTGACTACTAGTGACCATTTTTTCATAAGGCTTGGGTTTCTTCCTCTATAGGATGTGTTCAGTGAAGACTACTGTCTCTGGTGTGGAGGCTGCTTTCCACATTTGGTGTTCACTGATTCACACAACTCTTGTGGCATTAAGAACAGCAGTCATGTCCCATTGAGCCATTGCAAGATGAGCTAAACCAGGGTAATTGAGGGGTCTCAAATCCTTTAGTGAATTAGGGGGGTGTTTGTTGCAAGCATGTGAAGACTTCCCTAACAGAGTGGGCATATGAGAACAATTTGTTTCAAAGGCCATGAAGGCAGCTGAAGCAAATGCCATGGAGTACCTAGAGGTCAGTTAGACATCCAAGATGCCAACATCAGCCACTGCCTCCTGAGCCATCACCAGTAACCTTGACTTTGTCTTGCCCCTCAATGCAGATGACTCTGAAAGAGACAGTGTGACTGATGATTTTGTGCAACTCTGCCTCATTTAAAGCCAATTTATGCTCAGATCAAAAGACATTGTTCATACCGTTTTCCAACATAGTGATGTCATTTTGATCCCCTTTGAAAATGAAGGACATCCAAACATTCATGTTCAACCATTTATCAATTGGAAAATGACTCCTATTCTGATAAATTTCAGTCAGTTCCCAATATATCTTAGAAATGAGACCTTTCTGAGGAACTTTCTGCTAAGATTTTCCTCACTTTTCTGCTTATCTTCTGATTTTAGCTGCATGGGGTTTGTTTTTGTAAAACCCTTTAAATTTTGTGTAATTAAAATTGTTCTTTTCCCCTTGTGATCTTCTTTATCTCTTCTTTGAACTTGAACTCTTACCCTATCCAGAGATCTGAAGATAATCTCTTCCAAGCTCTAGTAATTTGCTTATATTGCAAGCATTTATCTCTAAATCATATCCCTTTATCTAACATGTCTTGGTAGATTGTGTGAGATGTTCACCTCTATTCTGCCAAACTATTTTCCAGTTTTCCCAACAATTTTTGATGAATAGTGATTTCTTGCCCAACAATTGGAATTGTTTGGTTTATCAAACACTAGTTTATGGTGCTCTTTTTCTTCTATATATTATTGTACCTAATCTGTTCCACTGATCACCTATTTCATACCTAAAATGAAATATTTCTGATGATCACAGATTTGTAGTGTAGTCTTAGACCTGTTACCGTTAAATTCTCTTGCTTAATATTTTTTCAGCATTTCCCTTGATAAGCTTGATTTTTGATGTTTCCATGTGTAATGGCAACCAAAGAAGTACTTAGCACCTTGTTTCAGTTTTTTATTTAGCACCTTGTTTCATTTCAAGTGTCTTTGAAGCTTGCTTTGATTATTTCAAGTCTTTGTTAAGAAACAGAACTTGTGAAACCCACAGTGGGAGGAACTTGCTGATGCAACAGGAAGAGGTGGAACAGGGAGGAGCTAATGACCATATATAAGGAGAAGCCCAAGCTGGGAGAGAGCAGAACTGAGAAGGGGAATGATTGTGGAGGCCAGCACTCTATCTCTCTGTTCTGTCTGTGTTGATTTTTTGTTTGTGATACTTTGTACAGAAGCCATGGGACCTTACTGGAAGCCCTGAAAGAGGATTTTCTGGTTGTTGGTTTACAGAAGTCCTGGAGGAGGGTTTCAGAGATCCTGAGACTATAATGATGACATATGTTGAGTTCTCAGACCTTCTTGGTGGGTCTGTGTTGACTTTACAGGCAGAAAGTGAATTGATGATGGTGCCAGCAATGTGAATAAATGTTATTGTGGCTTTGTTAAACTTTATCTTCCCAGAAACAGGAACTGTGAAGGACTTGAGGTGGACTGGACACTATGACCTTCAATATAGAACTGGATGAGGAGCTGGATGAGGAGCTGAGAGCTGCCTACCTGTGAATCCAGGTGACAACTGGGTAGATTGAAGCAGGAGCTGGACCCATGGAAGAACCATGGAATTTGGGAGCCAACCTCAAGTCAAGATGAAAAGACTTCTCCTTGAGTACCTAATGCTCCCTGGGAAGATCATGATTTACTGTGGCCTAGGGGTGGGAGAGCTTTGCACTCTGTACCTCTTAAGGATGATTGAGTTAAGGATGATTAGAAACTAATCTCCAATCAAGAAGAAAGAAGACTTTTTGACTGAGAGATTAAGACAATGTGACCTAGTGGTGGAAAACTGTGTCCTTTGTACTTTGTGTCCCTTAAGGAGGCTTGCATCTTAAGGATGATTGAGTTAAGGACTTACTGAATGATATATTTTGCTTAAAACTATGTGGCCACTTTAGTGATAAATTGTTGTGATACAACATTGTGAATGCTGTACTTTGGTTTCTGTGAATGTTTTGCCTTAGTTTATTACTGAATAAATAGAGTTCACTATACTATGTGATCAGAACCTTAGAGCTGTTCACAGCAGCAGTCCTCTGGAAAGCGCTCATGCTTGACTTTACACCATGTGATATTTTTTATTTTTTTTTCTTGCCTTATAAAATAATTTTCTGATAATTTGATTTATATGCCACAGAAAAAGCCCATTAATTTAGTTATCGTTGTCATTATTATTATGTGGGCTTGGCTTACCCATAAGGAAATAATATTTTTCAGATATTTAGATCTAATTTTATTTGTATAGTGTTTTGCAATTGTGTTTATATAGTTCCTCTGTGTGTCCTGACAGGCACACACACACACACACACACACACACACACACACACTCACACACACACACACACACACACACACACACACACACACACACACACACCCTTGGTATTTTATGCTGTCAATTGTTATTTTAAATGGAATTTATCTTTTTTTGTATTTTTATATTAACATATAGAGATGGTGATGATTTCTACATGTTTGCATTATATCCTGCATTACAATTTGAAAATATTAGTTCTGTGACTCTCAGCTTTCTCTATAGTCCACAACTCTCAAAGCCATACATTGCCACTGGAAAAACCATAGCTTTGATTATATGGACCTTTGTCATCATCTTTGTCAGAAGATGATGTTTCTGATTTTCAGTCTCTTGTTCATATTTTCCATAGTTTTCCTCCCAAGGAGCAAACACCTTTTAATTTCATGGCTGAATTCCTATTTGCAGTGATCTTTGAGTCTAAGAGCATAAAATCTGACATTAATTTCATTTCTTCTCCTTCTACTTAGAGCTGGAAGAGACCTTATAAATTATGTAACCCAATTCCTTCACTTTATTGTTCATAAAAATGAACTTTTAGAAAATGAAGAGGTTCAGTCTAAATCACACATGTCTTGATGGAGAGGGGGATAAATTACTAAAATACCTGACAGTTGTACTATAAGAAAATATTGTTGAAATATCTAAAAAGGAACCCAATTCTCCATAATTCCAAATCTTATGGGAATGCTATTGGAACAGCCTTACCTTCTAGCTAGCTGTGATATTTCTAGACATGTAGACCAAGAAATCATTTCTTATATTTCCTCTGCAAAGTTAGCTCTCTGCCTATGCCAGACCACCATAATCTGCATTTAAAGAAAAATGCTTTTTCACTTTCCTGGATATGTCTAGGTTCTACATTTCTTTTTCATCTTTGTCTATTCTCAGGTTTTCAATTCCGTGTGCACTGAGTTCTGTAGTTCTGGATTCAAGAAAATTGTTCAGGAGGGAATGCCTGTCTGCTGCTTTGATTGTGCCCTGTGCCCAGAGGGAGAAATTTCCAATACAGGGGGTAAGTGTTTGTAGATAAGTTCTTTCCCAGACTTCAAAGATCTCCTATTTTCAGACTCCAGAGATTTCTCCTCCCTAGACCCAGTAAAACTCAATGTGATCTTTTTTTCATTTCCTGGACTCCTTCCTGCATGAAGCATCTCTCACACAAAGGTGCAAGGTGGAGCTAAAGAAATTTCCCGAAGCAAGGACAAACATGGTCAGAGCACAGTGAAAAATAATAGTAGATGCTGAGAAAGTATCTCATCTAATCCAGGACACCATACTCTTCCTGAGTCATGTGCCCATGATGCACGTCTATTTTGGACAGATTCAGATACAGATGATTTGGATCTTGGTGGTGCAAGTCTACATCACTGGTTATGTGTTCAAGGATAGAGGAGGCTGTAATGTTTTTCACTGGGATAATGTCACAGGACAAAGTGCAGATTCAAGTGTGATTAAAGAAGAAACTTAGCTGAAAGATTTTTAGTCTGTTAGCAAGGTTAAGGTGACTGTTGAGATGAAAAGGGGATAAATCAAATGTAAGCTGGACATTGGAGAGTGAGTTGGAGTTATTTTGGGTGAGAAATTCAAATTTCAGGGAAGTTGAACTCAAGAACAAGAAGAGAATTTCAGTAACTGTTGAAGGCAAGCAGGATGGACTGAGAGTCAGTGAAGAATGGGGACAGAAAAGAATGGGGTGCTGAAGTAGGTATTCTTTATATTAGCTTAGTCATTCCTCAGTTGGAGGGGGAGACCTTCCTAGTTTCCAATTTTGGTGTACCTCAAAAAGAGGTATTTTGGTATTTTAGGTATTTTGTATGCCCAGATCCTTGTCCTCATTCTTTGATTTCTTCAAAGTATAGTTTAACAGTGCTATAGCTGGGTCAAAGGATATCCATGGTTTCACACAAAGAGATACTTGGCAAAAATCCTGGAGTGACTTGCCATTTCTTTTTCCAGTTCATTTTACAGATGAGGAAACAAGCAAAGAAGGTTCATGTGAGTTGCCCAGAGTCACACCACTAGTAAGTGTCTGAGGCCATATTTGAACTCGGGAAGATTCAGCTTCCTAATTCCAGGGCTGGCACTCTATCACCTATGCACCTAGTTTCCCCTAAATATTAATGACCAGGCAATGTCCCCAGGCACATTGTTGGTTCAGTTCAGTTATTTTTAGTCATGTCCAACTCTTTATGACCCTATGTAGTTTGCCATTTTGTAGATCATTTTATAGATGAGTAAGCTGTAAGTAAATAAGGCAGAGAAGGTTAAGTGAATTGTCCAGGGTCACACAGCCAGTGTCTGATGCTGGATTTGAACTCATAAAGGCTTCCTGATTCCAAACCCACTGATCTATCCAAGAAGTCATATGTTTATCCTGTATTGCCTCTTTAAATCAAGGTTTGGCAACTCATGGATCCAACTTCCACTTAGTGGGGCAGACTGAGGAAGGTTGAAGAATGCATACCAAGGCTGATTTGATTTTGCAGGGTGATGAAATTTGTCATTTCCTGCCTCTTATGATGGCTCTTTTCCTTTTGTCCTCTAGCTGCTTAAATGGCAAGACAATAGGGCAAGACACATTTTTTAAGTGCTTACTATATTTCAGGCACTGTGCCAAAAATGGGGATAAAAATACAGGCAATAAAACAGACTTTGCTCTCAGGAAACTTACAATCTAATAAGAGAATTAGCACTTGGGGTGGCTAGGTAGTGCAGTGAATAGAGCACCAGCCCTGGAGTCAGGAAGACCTGAGTTCAAATCTGGCCTCAGACACTTACTAGCCATGGGACCTTGGGCAAGTCACTTAACCCCAATTGCACCTCCAAAAGAGAAAAAAAGAAAAGAAAAGAAAATTAGCACACAAATGGAAACTGAAAAAGGTGAAAGAAAGATTTATAAAACATGCTTTGGGTCATGGAGTTGATGTCCAGAGTATGTGAAGCAGAACTGGAAGGGAATGAGCATTGACTCATTGGGTCTTTCCACAAAATGTAGGCACCAGAAGAAAGGAGTCTGCATAGCAGAGTTACCTGATGGGAACAAGGCTGCAAACTCTTTAACCCCACTATAGCTTATATAAGTTTATATGTCAAATAAATCAAAGAAAGAAGAAAAAGAATCTATTTGTGTGAAACAGTGTATATCCTTTGACCCAGTCATAGCACTGTTAAACTATACTTTGAAGAAATCAAAGAATGAGGACAAGGATCTGGGCATACAAAATACCTATCATGGCTCTTTTTGAGGTACACCAAAATTGGAAACTAGGGAGGTCTCCCCCTTCAACTGAGGAATGACTAAGCTAATACGTCATAGAAGTATAATGGAATATTATTGTACCATAAGGTATGAATCCAAAATGAGATGAAAGAAGCCCTTTACATCTTGCCAGGTAAGTGATGAACTTAAAATTCAGGGAGAGAGAGATGTATGTTTTTAGACATGGATAGTGTAGGAAATGTTTTTCCTAAATAATATTATTTTGATACCTTTAACAATTTTTGCTTTCTCTAGGGTGTTGTGGGAGGGAAGGAAATGGGAAGTGGAAAAGCACGTTTATATAAAGCTTATTATGTGCCAGCAATTGTAATAAGTCCTTTTTACAAATGTGATGCAGAAAAAATTAAGAGATATAATTTCTAGGTAATTAATAATTTTATTTGTTATACTAGCTGATAATTAATAAAAGGAGTCAGTGGCACTCTTGAATGCCAAAGACCCTTCTTGGAAAATATTTAAAACTTATATGACCTTGGAAAAGTAGGTATTCCTAAGGGTGGTAATCAACTCTGATTGGTTAACAATTAATGAGAAGAAAGAATTTTCTAATGAAGGGCTAAGGGAAGTGACTATGATCACTCTCACTCTCACACCAATCCCAGTCTCAGGCAATCTAGATAAAAGATCTATTCTCCTTCAAAGCCAGAGTACAACATAATGGCCTTCCTTACTTGGGTGGGGTTTGTACAAGATTGAGGAGAAAGTTAATCAGATCTTGTTATCAACAATGCCCTTCAGTTGTTGACTTGATCCAATGGAGACTGAATATATGGGAAGGTAAAACACCCTGGATCTCCCCAATAAATTTTTTTTTTTTATTAATAGTTTCTCTCATTCCCCCATTTGACTTTATTGAGAGACATAGTTTTCTCAATGAATCACTGATATTACTAATATTTCACCAGTGTTTTCTAACTATGGAACTTATGATGGGAAACAATGTGGGGAGAAAAGCAAAAAAAGCTCAAAGGTCTCATCTCATAAAGCTGTCTGGTGCTCAGGAAGCCACCGGATGAAGCCCTCTGGTCTAGGTGTGGTCTCAGAGAAGTTCCCAACTGACTGGATTCTGTGGTTCAGATCACTTGTAGATATCTTCTCTTCCTTAAAAAAACAACCAAAAAAAACCCAAACCCATTACAATATTGGTCTTAACATAGTTTTAAATTTACTTTGCCAATAACCAGGTCAAATAATTTAAGATAGATAAAACCTTAAGTCTCTACTCTTAGAAAATTAAATTAGGAATGTTACATTTTTACATTAACCAGTTGTCATGTTGATATATCTAAGTAAGTCAGATAAAAACTGTAAGTTAGGATGTAATTTTTATGCTCAGCGGTTAGGAGAATGAGATTCTATTAGATAACTAACAACAGAACACTTTTTTGAGTGTGTCTAATGTGTCATTTAATTTTTAAAATTAATTTATTTTTAGTTTTTAATATTCCCTTCTTTAAGATTTTGAATTCTAAATTTTCTCTCCCTCTTTTCCTTCCTCCCTCTCCAAGAGGGGATGCAATGTGATACAGTTGATTCATGTACATATGTGTTAAACATATGTGACATTAGGGATGGTTTAAAAATGAATTAGAAACAATGGGAAAAATCACAAGAAGGAAGAAACGAGCAAAAAAAGAGAGCAAATAGAGTGCTTTGATCTGCACTGAGACTCCTTAGCTTGTTTTGCTTTGTTTTTTCTGGTTGTGGATGGTCTTTCCCATCAAGCATCATTTGGAGTTATCTCAGATCTTTGCATCACTGAAAAGAGCCAAGTCGATCCAAGCTCTTCTTTGCGCAGTGTGGCTGTTGCTATGTACAATGTCCTGCTAGTTCCTACTTCACTCGGCATCAGTTCATGTGAGTCTTTCTGTGTTTTTCTTTAGTCCACTTACTCCTTGTTTCTTATGGAACAACAGTATTCTATGACATTCATGTACCACAACATGCTCAGTCATTTCCCTATTGAGGGGCATCTCTTCAATTTCCAGTTGTTTGCCACCACAAAAAGAGCTCCTAGAAATATTTTTGTACATACAGATCCTTTTCCCACTTGTATAATCTCTTTGGGATATAGCTCTATGTAGTAGCAAGCACCCCAGCATCCCCAGGGTGAGTGCCAACACAGGTTCTTAGATCTGCTTTTCAAAAGGAAAGCAACTCAAAATGGGTTAACAAGCTCACTTTAATCAAACAAACATATATTACCTAGTTCACGGGGAAAAGGTCAGCACCCCAAACTTCAGAGGATACAGACAGATCAAACAGACAGGCTTCCAAACTGTCCAGCCATTATATCAATACCAAATCACAGTTACCAGAGAGGGAAGCATCAACATCTGGGTTTTCAGAGCTGGGGGGTAGGGAGGGTGTCTCTCAACAGCGGCTTCCCAGAGTCTCATCTGGTCAAATCACACAACACTTCTCAAAGTGAGCCCCAAAGCAAAGCCTCAAATCAGGGATTATATAGTCTTCTCCTGGCTCAGAGAATGTAACCACCCTCTTGACCCACTGCCCAATCACACAGCATCAATGTGTGGTCATTCCTGAAAACCAAGCCTCCTACCACAGGCTCCATGTGACTACATTCAGCCTATTAGGGGGCAGAGTATACTTTCAAATTAAAGAAGGTTCTCAGAGTCACTTAAGTCAATCAAAGTCTCTTAAGCCAATCAAAGGGCCTAGGGGCAGGGAAGATCTTCAAATCTGCATTTCCATTACACCCTAGAAGTGGTATTGCTGAGTCAAAGGGTATGCACAGTGTTATAGTCCTTTGGTCATAGTTCCAAATTGCTCTCCAGAATGGTTGGACCCGTTCGCAATTCCACCAACAATGCATTAGTATTTCAAGTTGCCAACATCTTCTCCAACACTGATTATTTTCCTGTTTTGTCATGTTAGCCAATCTGGTAGGTATGATGTGATGCCTCAGAGTTGTTTTGATTTACATTTCTCCAATCAATAGTGATTTAGAGCATTTTTTATATGACTATAGATAACTTTGATTTCTTTATCTGAAAACTGCCTGTTCGTATATTTTGATCATTTTTAAACTGGGAAATGATTGATACTCATTCTCTATATGTTTAAAAATGAGGTCTTTATCAGAGACACTGGTTGTAAAGATTGTTTCCCAGATTTTTGCTCCCTTTCTAATCTTGGTCGCATTGACTTTGTGCAAAACCTTTTCAAATTAATGTAATAAAAATTATCCATTTTTCATTTCATAATGTCCTCTATGTCCTGATTGGTCACAAATTCTTCCTCATCTTACAGATAAACCATTCCTTGCTCTCTTAGTGTGCAGTATCAGCTTTTATATCTAAATCATGTACCCGTTTTGACATTACCTTGGCATAGGATGCAAGATGTTGATCTGTGCCTAGTTTCTGCCATATTATTTTCCAGCTTTCTCAACAGTTTTTGTTAAATAGTGAGTAACAACGCTTTTTATAAGAAGGTGGACTCTAATGGATTCTCTCAAAAGATGCCAGATTATCTACAGTTGTAACCAAAGGTGTTGTGATGAAATGTATAAGTACATAAATTAAGAATGGTACTTATGAAATATGCTGTTCATAATAAAGCATTTTCAAATCCAAGGCATTTTCAAATGAATAATCCCTGGTAAAAGTGGACATCTCAGGGGCAGCTAGGTAACACAGGGAATAGAGCACTAGCCCTGGAGTCAGGAGGACCTCAGTTCAAATCTGGCCTCAGGTACTTAACACTTATTAGCTATGTGACCTTGGGCAAGTCACTTAACCCCAATTGCCCTGCCTTCTCCCTTCCAAAAAGAAAAAAAGGTGGACATCTCTAAGTGGTTGTCTCTTTAAAACAGTTAAAAGATAGACCACAAACTATTTCTTTAAATAATTAAATTATGCTGATATCCTTTTCATTAACACAGAACTTCACTAAACAGAATTATAGCCTGGTTTCACTTCATTGCATTGTAAGAAATGAATGTACCTTATCTAATGCAGGAATGTAGATAATGAGTAACAGACAGATAACATGACTAAAAACTAGAAAGGGCTAGAATTCTAGGTCAAATCACTCAAATGTTATACCTGTGTCTTATTATAGTACTCAGATGTGCTCTGGTATTAACCGAAGAGATCTACTTTGTTGCATTTATAGTGATCACTTAGCATGATTATAGAAATTTGTCATAAAAGAAGGAAATAGTTATACAATATGGGAAAATTGTCCTCTACCTTGAGGTCAACTCCAGGCCAGAGTCATATGGATAGCTAACTGCATTGGGGCAGGTTTAAAGTCAACCAGGAGGGATATTTTTCCATTCAAAAGGAAATTCATACAGGAGAAATTGATTCATCATAATCCTACCTCAGCCCATGCTAAGAGTCATTCTCCTAATCTTTCCCATGAGAACTCCGTCTACAATTCATGGATGTCATCCTCATAGGGTCGCTGGCACCATGGATCATCGACTTAATAGTACTCTTTGATGATCAGACCCGGAACCTTTTCAGAACTTGTTATTAGAATATGCTCAAGTTGGGGCGGCTAGGTGGCGCAGTGAGTAGAGCACAACCCCTGGAGTCAGGAAGACCTGAGTTCAAATCCAGCCTCAGACACTTAACAACAAAAAAACTAGCCATGTGACCTTGGGCAAGTCACTTAACCTCAAATGCCCTACCTTCCCCCTCAAAACAAAAGGCAAAAAAACCCCAAAAAACAAAAAAACAAAAAAGGAGTAAGAGATACTTTAAAGGTCTAATCCAATACATGGAAACATAGCTACCAGTACTCATGGTAAGTAGATGTTTTTCACCCCAGGTTCAACATTACACAAATTAATTTGTTATAAGATGCTTAATAACAAACAACAAAAGGCTTGAGATGGGACATGTAAATATAATAATCCCAAATTGTATACAGAGAGCAGTTTATATGAAAAGTTGTCTATAGTAAAACATTGTGTAATTAACCATGATCAAATGGACATAAGCTACTGTTCTTTAGAAACCCTTTAGACAATGGGAACTTTTTAAGGTGAATCTTGACATGCCTTTCAGGACATGCTCTACACATGTGTTCTAATCCGAGATTAAATAACAAACATAAGCAAACTCGGATTTCCTGTTGAGGTAACACAAGATAGCTCATAACTTATTCTTCTCTAAGATAATTGACTACACTGAAATCCAATTTCTGAAAATAAACAAGAGAGCTCCTTGACTTTAACCTCACAGCTTAATAGATCTATATCTTTGTTTCCCAAGTGTCTTTGCCTTTGTCTAATTATGCTTATATCATTCTGAAAGAATGAGATACTTCAGGAACTGAATCTTAGGCATAGAAAAAGTCCAAATTTAGCTCTAGGCCATGGTATGATTACAAATTCAAATCAAAACTATAAGATCTTTCTTGCTTTTATTACAGTTCATTACAGTTATTCAGATCTCTTAGAATTAATCTAATAGCTAATAGATTCAGTATTGCAATAACAAAGTTCTACTGTGTGCCTGCCCTGATAATAGAAAACTGCCACAAGAGGAGGAAGCAGGGATGTGGTTGTAACAGTATCAACACTGCTCCTTCAGGTCCAAGTCCAGAGGCATGGAATGACTCAACATAACAACAGATAGATAGAATGAAGTATAGCTCTGTTTGAGTTCAGGTAGGAGTCACAGTAAAGTTCCTAGAAGAGCCAGTTATAAAGGTCCAAATTCCACATACAGGGTGCCAAAGCCAGACAGACTCAGGATTTGACAATGTGGGAAATACTCCTGTTCAAAAGTGACACAATGGAAAAACCAAGTCAAAAAGACTTTTGGCTGTGCCAAGGTTGTCCTCTCATCCCTTTCCAGATATAGACCTGCCACCTGTAATAGTTCACACACTGCACTGGGCTGCACATGGCATTCCTTTTGAATGGTGAACTATTAGCCTCATGATAATGCAGACAATCATACCTGAAATCATAGCTCAGAATAATATCAAATTACAATTCCATGAGATTTCACCTCAAATAGCAAGTTTTACTAAATACAGCTTAGTGGTGTTATTATATTTCCTCTCATGGTCTTACAATAACAAAAGTTACCAGGGCTTTAGAAATTTACTAAATATTCTTTTGTTTCTTTGTCTTCTAGAGTATAAACTCATCCTGGCATAAATATATCACAAGAAATCAGGAAAATGTTTATACTCTGGAATCCCCTATAGATAGTGAATATGTGATAGTTCACTCAACCCCCCAGTAAAAGGACACTGACCAACTGCTATAAACCTCCAGCTTAACATATACACAAATCACCTTTGATGCAAATTACTCTAAATCATAAATAGATTTGAAAATTTCCGACCACATTTTGTGCAAGAAGTATATGCATCCCATTTACTCAGTAGGAAAACCTACAGCACAGTAAGCTCTTGCTTGCACAGGGTTGATAAGAATTTATGGCCAGATGGTTCCAAGAATGCTTATAAGTTTTCAAAGGATATTTTACAAAAGTCTTTTCTTTGTAGTTTTCCCCACACATTAATCAATGATCAGTTTCCCTTTTAAAAATACATACACAAATACTCAAGAGATTTTAATAGTATGACAGTAACTCCAAATACCGTCGTTAACAATCTCATAACTTTTCATAAGTTATAGCCAAGTAATTTGAGGTGAAATTTCCTCTTAAACAGAGGCAGTAAATGAGAGTACTTCAGAATATTACAACATGGGGTAAGCTGTGCTGATAAAATAACTGTAGTCTATAGACCTTTTTTACCTTACATTAACAGCACAATTTATGATCTAATGACATCTAGATTATAAGAAGAATTGCTTTTCTAACAGCATGTTTGATATGAGTTTGCTAAATTTCACAATATCATAAAATGTAGAAACACAATAACACCATAAATAATATTATATATTTGAAACTTGAAACACAACCCATTACCATTCACGTGGTCTCCATTCTAAATGTTTCTAAATGACCTGACATTTAGACATTCCTCTCTTCATGTCTGAAAGCTGAATATGGGTTATTAAATCTATTATGATAGATCTTATAATGGGTGATTACATCTAAGTAAAGAAATAATAAAATGTTAATATAGCACTTTCTCTATAGCAGGCCCCATGTTATAATCATGTCATCCCTACAACCACTCTGGGAGATGGATGCCATCATTATCCCCTTCCAGAAAAGTAAACTGAGGTAAACAGATATATGACAATTTGGTTGGGAACACACAGATAATAAATTTCTTAAATTTCAAATAGCAAATGTCTTTCATATAAGGTTCAGAATTACCATAATTATCCTCTTAGGAGAACACAATCAGACCACATTTTGGTTTCCTTCAGGATAGATTTCAGGCCAAATAAAATCAAATCTAGGTTTATAATCACTAATGGTATCATATAAATCTCCAAGGCCCAGCTATTATTAGCAATTCAAAAGAAAAAAGATTCTTATCCACAAATTCATATTTTTTCCTTAAAAGACACCTGGTGACTTTTTCTCCCATTTCTTCAAAGAACTGGGTCAATTCTCAATGCCCTGCCTCCTTTACCTATCTTTGAGACTTTTCAGATAAGGAAATGACCTAAGTATTCAGCTTCCAATCCCCAATATAGATGTATACCTAGAAAGACAAATAAAGTTTTATAAATTGTTTGAATTTATACAAGTTATTGAGTTAGCTTGAAATGTGCTGTGCTAAAATATTATAAGATTCTAAGACCCAAGTTATTTGATCTAAGGCAGGGTGTGACTAGTTTCCCCAGGTGGAAACCTTCAAGAGTTTCCACAGAAGGAATTAATTAAATAATTCTCAATTTGAATATAAGGAAGCCTTTGAGCTCCTATGTAATAGTCACGGGTCACAATAACCAGTGTTGTTTTTTTTTTCTTCCATATCCAATATCTACATAGTGTTAGATTTTATGTGGGTTTCTTACAGATGATCCTGAAGACTGAGTGGACATGATTAACCAGATGCTTATGTAGCTTTGCACATATATCAAAGCTGGTTAAAGACTGTTTATTTTTATAGAAATAAAAATCTTTTTCTTTGCAATTTCTAGTTCTTAACTAAAATAAAATTACTGCAATTTAACCTAAACTTGGGACTAGATCCCAAATTAACTCAGTTGCTAATCTGTCAAAAATGTGGGTACTCAATGATGCTGATTTTTTCTTTTTTCTAACAAATTTGCTTCAGTCTTTTAACAATTAAATCCATAACCAAAATAACTCAAAAAAGGGTTCACCTTTCAAACAATATTTCTGATACAATGAATTATCAAATTAAAGTTAGACACTATCTTTATACATATTATTATCACACTGAAGAACACACTGTTTATCAGATTTTCCAAGCCCTCTATAAGAGACTTTATTGGCTTTCAAATCAAATTACAAAATTTTCCATTCTCAGTCTTTCTATTTACACAAAATTCACACTTGTGTATATTTTCTCAACATACTTAGTCCATTTGAAACTGTCATGTGGTCACATAGAGCTACTGCCTAAGAACACAATGGACTTGGAGCACATGACTTCACTACTGCCCTGTCAACCATTTGCCCCAAACCTTCTTGCTACCTTCCACATTTACCTTTAACTTAAAAAAAATTATTTTCATTTTATGGAATAAAATAAGCATTTGCATAACAGAGTACAATAAAAATGATTGCACATAAAACTGCATTTACACTATGTACAACTTGCAATTCCTTTTGATTATAGAACAACATTATCATGTAAATTTTTTTCCTTCCTTCCCTCCACCCTAGAGGTGGCTACCATTAAACCAAAATAGATATGTGTGTGTGTGTGTGTGTGTGTGTGTGTATGTGTGTAAGATTATTTTATCCAAGCTTCTATTTATCTTTTGTTTCACTAGATGTAGATAGCATTTTTCTTCATAATTATTTAGGGATACTTATAATATTCAAAATAACATTCACCCAATCATTCTTTTTTTTTTTTTTTTTGCTTTTTGGAGGGCAATTGGGATTAAGTAACTTGCCCAAGGTCACACGGCTAGGTTTTTTTTATTTGTGTGTGCATTAAGTGTCTGAGGCCGGATCCAAACTCAGGTCCTTCTGACTCCAGGGCCGGCGCTCTATTCACTGCGCCACCTAGCCGCCCCTACCCAATCATTCTTAAAACAATATTGCTATCATTGTATATAATGTTCACTTGGTTCTGCTCATTTTGCTTTTCATTATTTGCAAATCTTTCCGATGCTTTTCCAAAATCATGGAGCTCATAATTTCTTATAGTACAGTAATATTCCACAATCTTGCTCAACTTATTCAGTCATTCCCCAATTGATGGACACCCCTGCAACGTCCAATCCTTTGCTACAACAAAGAGAACTGCTATAAATATTTGGGAACATATAGGTTCTTTTCCATTTTCTTCTACTTATTTTTGGAAATAGACCAATCTGGCTTGGGGAACCTGTGGCTTCAAAGCCACATGTGGCCTTCTAGGTCCTTGGGTGTGGCGTATTGACAGAATCCAAATTTTATACAACTCCTTTTATTAAGGTAATTTGTTTTGTGAAATTTGGACTCAGTCAAAGGGCTGCACA
This sequence comes from Gymnobelideus leadbeateri, assembly GCA_011680675.1. Classification (NCBI taxonomy): domain Eukaryota; kingdom Metazoa; phylum Chordata; class Mammalia; order Diprotodontia; family Petauridae; genus Gymnobelideus; species Gymnobelideus leadbeateri. Next base: position 382,057 of record WOXC01005186.1, on the reverse strand, counting down.
TGAGGACCTAGAAGGCCACACATGGCCTCAAGACTGCAGGTTCACCAGCCCTGGACCAAGTAGTGGTATTGGCTGGTCAGAGGGTGTTGGCAGTTTAATGACTCTTCGGGCCTAATTCCAGGTTGCTTTCCAAAATGGTTAAATCATTTCACAATTCCACCAATGATGAGTTAGTGTCCTCATTTTTCCACATCCTCTCCAATATTTGCCGTTTTCCACTCCTATCATTTTAGTCAGTCTGGTAGATGTTGAAAGATACCTCACGGGTGTTTTAATTTGTACTTTTAAAATCAATGATTTAGAACATTTTAAAATACGACTATAAATTCTTTTGATTTTTCATCATAAACTACCTGTATATATCCTTTGACCATCTTTCAATTGGGGAATGACTCATATTCTTATAAATTTGACATAGTTCTTGACATATTTTAGATATGAAACCTTTATCTGATAAACTATCTATAAATTTAACTCCTTTCACTATTCTGCTTTCTTTCTGATTTTAGCTACATTTCTTCTATTTGTATAAAACCTTTTTAATTTAATGTGATCAAAGCCATCCATTTTACACCTACTTTTTCTTTCTCTCTCTTGTTTATTCATGAATTTTTCACTGATTCATACCTGATGAATAACATGTTCTGTGTCCTAATTTTCTTGTGAAATCTCTTTATCTGGATTATGTATCCACTTTGATCTTGTCTTCATAAATGATGTCAGATATTGGTTTATGGCCAGTTATTTTTACCCATTATTTTCCTTTTCAGCCTCATTTGTCACCCTATTCCTATTACCTTATTGTCTTCCCTTACCTTCTTATTTTGTATTTTATCCACACTTCTAAAAGACACAATCCCTTATCCATTATCTTATTTATTCACCCCATCCACCTAATCTTAATTTATATGTCTTTCAAAAGTCCCCCACACACTCTATCCTCTAGTTTTCTCACCTCTCTTGAAGTTCAGAAGAAGTCTAAACCTCTTCAGATGTATGTGTTGTTTCCTTTTTAACCCAGATGAGAGTAAGGTTCCAAGATTACAAGCCCTCCACCCCAACCTGCTTCCTCTGTATCAGCTCTTCTTTTCATGTTCCATTTTCATGAGATAATTTCCCCTTCTAACTTTTCCCTACCCAATTTTGATTTTTAGAATTATCTGATTATACACAACTCAGCCCTAACCTGTTTTTCAAACTATTCTAGTAATGATAATAGTTTAAAGAATACTATTACTGCTAATAATAATGAATAATTATTGGTATTAATAACATTTTATATATCATAAATAAACAGTTTGACCTTAATCAGTGCCTTATAATTAGTCTTAATAATTTTCTTATATTTCTTCTGGATCTTTTATATCAATTTTTTTATTGAGTTGTTGTCTTTTTGTTACAAACACCTAAAAGTCAGTTAATCAAATATCAATTTTTTCTCCATTCAGAATTATAGTCAACTATGCCGAATAAGTTATTCTTGGATGCAACCCCAGCTCCTTTGCTCTTTAAAATATAATGCTCAAAGACACATGGTCTTTTAGTGTAAAACAAGTGTGGGGAACCTATGGCCTTCCAGATAAATGTGTTCTTCTAGGTCCTTGGCTGTAGCCTTTTGACCAAGTGCAACTTTTACAGAACAAATCCTTTTATTAAGGGAATTTTTTCTGTGAAGTTTAGATTCAGTCAGAAGGCTGCACCTGAGGACCTAGAGGGCCATGTATGCCCTTGAGGTTGGAGGTTCCCCACCCCTGGTGTAGAAGCTGCTAAGTCTTATGAAATCACGATTATTCTTCTGCAGTATTTACATGATTTTTTTCTTGTTGCTTGCAATATTTTCTCTTTAATCCAGGAATTTTTAAACTTGACTATGACATTCCTGTAACTTTTCTTCTGAGGATCTCTTTCAGGCTGTGATCGGTGGATTCTTTTTATTTCTATTTTTAAAAAGCTTCTTGTTCTAGAATTTCAGGGTAATTTTCCTTAATAATTACTTGTAATGCTATATCCAGATTGTTATTTAATAATAGTTTTCAAGTAGTCTGTCAATTTTTATATCATCTCCCTTTGATCTGTTCTCCAGATCCATTGTTTTTCTTACTGGATGTATCAGATTCTCTTCTATTTTTTCCAGTTTTATTATATCTTGGTGTCTTCTAACATAATTTAATTCCACTTGCCCAATTCTAGCTTTCAAGGAGTTATTTTCTTCCTTAAGATTTTGTATGTTGAGAGAATTCTGGGAAGATGGAGTAGGTCAGAAAATTCCAAGTTCTCTACATTTTCCCCACAAAAGGAAAAAATAGAACCTCAGAATGAACACAGAGTGGTAAAAATAACCAAGAACTGGTGCAGAAAAATATTCTTCCCTGGACAACCCGGGAATGGAAGGAAAATCCCAGGACTGAGGTTTGGTCCCTGTAAAATATAAACACCTAAAAGCTAGTTCAGCTGAACAGTATGTGGTGAGCCCTGGGGTTAACTGAGTTTGGAGGTAGCTTCAGCACCGGACACAAGAATTTTCACACCCAGGTGTAAGGAATTAGTCATTTGAACAGGGTAAGATTGAGGGAAGCTCTGGTGACAAAGGACACCAAACTCAGCTGTGCTACTGTGCTGCAGTCCTGAGAGAGAAGGAACCAACACACACCCAGTGGGTGCAGAAGCAGTTGGGCTGGGATGCAGCTTGCTATGGACACTTACAGGAAGGCAGAGTCCTTGGTTTCAGTTCTAGACCAGAGTATAAAACTGAAGGAGGAACTGAGACCAGAGACACAATCCCTTATAGCCTAGGACTAGAGGTGATTACAACAAACTGCTATACGTAAAAAAGAGCAGTACAGAAGAAAGAACCCAACCATAGAAAATTACAAGGAAAATCAATGTGGTAAATGACCTTTATGCCACATTCATCCTCATCTGAAGAATTTGACAACATGGCTGAAAACATCATGCTAACAGACATGGGAGCAAGTATCCAGCTTTGTTTCGCTCCATTGGTGACTGGGAAGGCATTATCTAGAACCAGGCAAGCAAGCCGTCATGAAAGTGAAGTACAATGCTGATGGACTTATCTGGGCAACCACATTCTGACATAGTTTTCCATAAACCTTCATGACTACAGTGGCAAAGGCCTTGGTCAGTTCTACAGATCTTGTGTACAGACCTCTGTTCTGCTCCTGGCATTTCTCCTGGAGTTGTCATGTAGCAAGCACCATTATTAACCGTTCCCTTAAATGTCCTACTGCATTCTTACTAAACCAGGAAGCCTGCATCTCTCTAAGCTTTACTTGTGCTTTGCTTTTGATGGAATTAAATGCTACTTTCATAGAGATGGATAGAGATTTAGCAACTTCTGAATTTCCCCATCATTTTCATCAAACCAGTCTTGGTGTTTGCTAGTGTTCTGATCCAGATAAGCAAATGCCATGCTACATACCAGATCTCTGAAAATTGCCCACTCCTTTTCTGCTCCACTGTTTTCAACTGCATGTTGGTTTAACTTTCCCTCCAAGTTAGCAACACACTGTTCCCACTCACAGAAGAGCTCTAGTTTGTTGACATTAGTTCTTCTGGTACTCATTTTGCCTTGAGGGGCACCATTTTGATGAAGGTGAACATTTAGCTTGGAAAGGATAAGTCTACAATCAGTCCAGCACTCTGCACCACACATTGCCTTTGTCACTCTCACATCTCTGTCTCTTCTCCTTACAGTCTCATAGTCTATTAGATGCCAATGTTTGCTGCAAGGGGGCATCCATGAAGTTTTATTGCATTTAGGTAAACAGAAGACAGTCAGCTACCACACTGATGGTAAATTCTTCAATTTGAAAGGGCTACAAGTCAAAACCAAAGTGGAGGGAGGGTTGGTGCATGATTTTCTATTTGCAGATGATTGTACACTCAATGCAGCCTCTGGAGCTGAGATGCAAAAAGTATGGATCAATTCTCTGCTGCCTGTGCTCATCTTAGTGTAACAATTAACACCAAGAAAACCCAGGTGCTCCATCAGCTACCACCACATCATCCATACATGGAACCATAGTATGTAAATGGAGAAGTTGTGAAAGTTGTGGATAAATCTATGTACCTTGCTAGTGTACTTTCCAGGGATATACGTAATGAGGTTGACACACACATTGCCAGAATTAGTTCAGTGTTTGGGAGGCTCCAAACAAAGTATGGGAGAAAAGAGGTATTCAACTGACTACCAAACTGAAGGTCTACAGAGCCATCATGCTGACCTCATTGTTGTATGCTTATGAACCCTGGATAACATACCAGCATATGCCAGGAAACTGAATAGCTTCAATCTGAAGATTCCAAAGATCACCTGGCAGGATAAGGTATCAGACACTGAAGTCCTTTCTTGAATTAAACTGCCAAGCATTCAAACTCTGCTTCAGAGAGTGCAACTCTGATGGGTTGACCATGTTGTTTTAATGCAAAATGTATGCTTGCAAAAAACTATTTTATGGAGAACTCACACAGGGTAAACATTCACGTGTGGTCAGAAGAAGTGATACAGGGACACTCTTAAGGTCTCTCTTAAGAACTTTAGACCTCTTCTATTGAGTGGCTGGGGGCAAGACTGATCACTCCTGTGCCCAGACCACCTTGGGCAACATAGACAGAGGATCAGCTCCAATCCCAAGCCTGAGTAGAAAACAATGAGATTGCAGAGAAAATTGATCCAATCTCATTATGCAAAATGTCTTTAAGATGCTGACTTGACCCAATAGAGAATGGGGAAATGGGAAGGGAATAAACCCTGGATATCCCCAACAGTTGGTTATTTAATCATCTTTTTCTCTCACAAATATTTTCTCATTTGATCTTCAAAACAACTCTGTGATGTAAATGCTATTATTATGCCTCTTTTACAATAAAAAAATCAGATTAAATAATTTGCCTAAAGTCACATAGCTAGTAAATTTTTGAGGTCAGATTTGAACTCAGGTCTTCCTGACTCTAGGCCCAGGACTCTTTCCACTGTACCAACTCTTAACTTAAAGCAGGCAGACAGGCAGAATAGATCGATTAGGAATGTTATATAAAAATTGAAAAACTTTTCTCTTTGCACTGCAGGGCATACCCTGAGACTCATAATGTGTGCAAACCTGGTCACTTCTTACTCATAAGCTGATTTTGTAGGGTACTTCAGAATTGGAAAAGCACATTCTCTCATTTTCGCCTCACAAAAGCCCTTCCAGCCTCATACATTGTTGGTGGAATTGTGAATGAATGGATTCAGCCATTCTGACGAGCCGTTTGGAACTATGCCCAAAGGGCTATAAAATTGTGCATGCCCTTTGACCCAGCAATGCCATTTCTGCACAAGTACTTAGAGCATCTTTTTTTATTGTGACCAAGAATTGGAAATTAAGGGGCTGCCCATCCATGGGGGACTGGCTGAACAAGGTGTGGTACATGAATGCAATGAAATAGTATTGTGCTGTAAGAAGTGATGAGCAGGTGAACTCCAAAAAAACCCGGAAAGACAAGTGAAGTGGTGCAGAATGCAGTGAGCAGAGCCAGGAGAACTTTGCACCAGGGGAGCTGCTTGATAACTGCCCTTGATACACTTAGCCCTTCTCAGCAATGCAAGCATCTAAGACAATTCCAAATGGCTTGTGATGGAAAATACTATCCACATCCACAGAAAGACCTGAGGAGTTGCAATGTGAACCAAGCAGACGATTTGCTCACCTTTTCTCTTGTTTGTTTCTCCTTCATCATCTTTCCTCCCACCAGTTCTAACTCTTCTTTACATCATGACTAATGCGAAAATAAATTTAATATGAATGCATAAGTAGAGCCCATATCAGATTGCATGCCATCTTGGGGAAGGAGGAGGAGAGGATGGGGGAGAAAATTCCAAACTCAAAATCTTATAGAAGTGAATGTTAAAGTCTAAAAATAAATTAGTTATTAAAAAAAAAAAACTGTAGCTCTTCCAGATAGGCATTATGGACATGAATATTCCTGTGTCCAAGGTTAGCAAGCCAGGATTTAGAGAGATTGATAGACTTGTGATGTGCCCTGGAGTAAGGGTCAGAGGTGAGAAGATCCAGCACTTTACCCAATATGCAAATATCCTCCCTTCCTCAATTTATAGTATCTTCTTTTTTGCTGACTATGCGGATTCTCTTTGGCTAAAAGATAAAAAAAACCTTAAAATATTTGTGAATTTTGTCTTTGGACACAATTCCTATCCTTTGTATGATCATAAATTCTTCTAGCAAAAGTTATTAAATGTTTCCTCTTTCATTGTGTAGTGGAATTTTAAGTGATTAAATGAATTAAGTAATTACAGTTTTCTCAACTTTCCTTATGCATTCAGAATGTATTGAAGGACACACCATAAAATATTATCCTAAAAAGTGTTGTAGAATTAAACAACTTTGGAGACATTGGAACTGTCAGCAGTGCAGTGATAGGCCAAGTTGGGGGCCAGAAGGGAAAACATGGCACCTGCCTCCTCTAGAGTGATGAGGGACTGATGATTTGGAGAGGGATGGGAATAGGGGCCGGCTAATGTGGGAAGGTATTTTGCTGGAAAATACTTTGTGTTCTGATGCTGTCTTACTGTTGTAGATTAGTAGGGAGGGAACAATAGGAAGGAAAGTTAGATGCTTGTGAAGCAAACAAATAGCTGAAAACACATAGAATAAAAAGACATTGGTCTTAAATGATTTTCTGTCAAATTCTTTTCCAGTTTTCCGTTCCATTCATGTCCAGCAGGGAATCATGCTGGAGAAGCATGTCTTCTTCACTTGATCCCTCTGGGAGAATTATTCTGCCTGCTGTTTCCAGGTCATGCATGTCCCTTTGAGTGGTCTACTTTGCTTGTTTTCAATCACTGTCACATAATTATTCTGACAACCTATAGCTAATGTCGGTCAGCATTTATTAAATGTCTGTTATGTTATAGGCGGTGGGCTAAGCACTGAGGATACCAAGAAAAGCAAAGCCCCTTGCTGGGGGGATCATAGTCTAAAGGGGTAGATGCCATGTAAACAACTATGCACAAATATTTATTGTGAGTACCTGACCTTGTGCCAGGCCCTGTGCTAAGTGCTGAGGATGCAAGAAATGGTAAAGGACAGTCCTTTACCTGAAGAATCTCCCAGTCTAATAGAAGAGACATCAAGCTAGTGCCTATGGACAGACAAGCCCTAGACAGCACACCTTGGAGATAATCACTGGAGGGAAGGCACTAGCATTGGGGGGCGGAGGGGAATTTGCTAGGGCATAGTGAAACCTGCACACTTTTGATCTTGAAGGGTAGTGGCTGTGCCAGCTGTCTTTAGTTACATTTACACAGCCTGGAATTAGCCCTGGCAAGGGGGAGGGTGTTAAACTGGGTTTTGGGCAAACCCTTGCACATGTATCAGGTTCTTGGGTCTGCTAGTGCAGCCTCTATGCCAATAGGATGGGAAGTGAAAGTAGACTGTTGGAAGAGATTGGGGTCAGTTTCAGATGGTGAGGGTTTTTATAATCTGCATTTGTATTCTGAATGTCTTAGGTCATGAAGATAATAGAAGTTGCTTTGTCTCTTGTGGAGAGTTTCTGTTTTGAAGAGGTTTGAGAGACTGTGGGGATCAGAGAAAGTGTCTAGTTCACCATCTTGTTGGTCACACAATCCAGAAGTCTCTGTGATTTTTTTTCTAATGTGGAAATAGGGATAATTTACTGACCAAGAGACACTGAAATCCTGTTTACCCCTCTAGATATGGACCATTGTGTGAAGTGTCCAGATCACCAGTATCCAAATCGAGGGAGAGATCTCTGCCTCCCAAAGATAATAAGCTTCCTGGCCTATGAAGACCCTTTGGGATTTGCTCTAGCCTGCACAGCTGTTTTCTTCTCCTTCCTCACTATGGTGATTCTCTTGGTGTTTGTGAAGTTTCAAGACACCCCTATTGTTAAAGCCAATAACCGAGACCTCAGCTACATTCTCCTCATCTCCTTGACTCTCTGTTTCCTCTGCTCTTTGTTCTTCATTGGCCAGCCTACCCCTGCAATCTGCCTTCTTCAGCAGACAACATTTGGAATCGTGTTCACTGTGGCTCTTTCCTCCATTTTGGCCAAAACCATGACCGTGATTCTGGCCTTTAAGGCTACAAGACCAGGGAGCAGGATCAAAAGGTGGGTCCAGCCTAGAGTGTCCAACTCTCTTGTCCTCATCTGTTCTATGATCCAAGTGACAATCTGTGGTATTTGGCTGGGGACCTCTCCCCCTTTCCCAGCCACAGACATCCTATCTGAACCTGGCCACATTATCATTGAGTGTAAGGAAGGCTCTGTCATTGCTTTCTACTGTGCCCTGGGCTACATGGGTGTCCTGGCTCTGGGGAGCTTCACGGTGTCTTTCCTGGCCAGAAACCTCCCTGACACCTTCAATGAAGCCAAGTTCATCACTTTCAGCATGCTGGTGTTCTGCAGTGTCTGGATCTCCTTCCTCCCCACATACCAGAGCAGCAAGGGCAAGGCCATGGTGGCTGTGGAGATCTTTGCCATCTTGGCCTCCAGTGCTGGCTTATTAGGCTGCATCTTTATCCCCAAGTGCTATGTGATCCTTGTGAAGCCACACAGGAACAGTCTGAAATGGATAAAGAATAAAGGAGATTGTGGAGCCAGGAATCATTCTTAACCTTTGCTGCTGGTGACATCAGAAATGAATGAATTAGAACCATATGGGTCTTGTATATGTTGAATTGGATGCCCTGGTTATCCAAGGATACTTTCTGTTTTCCACTCAACCAGCCATTATTCCCAACTCCTTAGGAGAGGACAATGGAGCAATGAACCTAGGCCCCCATCCCTTTACCTTCAAGGTGATATACTTTCCTTCACTTTCCTTCATAGCAGCCTATGAGGATGAAGTTTGATGATATGACTTCATGATGCTGGTTTCCATCGTGTCCTTCCCTTGCTCAAAAGTCCAAGGTTGCTTCATAAATTGCTGTTTTATTTTATTGGACCTTCACTAAAGAAGTCAAGGCTTCTCTGTTGAAGGAAACATGGTAGAATTCTTCTTTCCCTTAGAGGAAGGCCCCTAGTTTGTACTTACATCTCTTCCACTAATCTGCTGTCATACCAGCTAGTTGAGGTTAGAGTGCAGCTGAGGAAAAAGATAGCAGCAGGTCACTGGTCTACCAGAAGTGAGTTCTCTTCCCTGGAATTGGAGGCTTTCCTCCATGTTCTATAAGGATAATGTTAAACAATACAACATTGGATGTAGCAAAACCATCAGCCTTGGTTTGTGAACTAAACTTGAATGTGCAGGTAGGATGAAGATTTGGAAAAACGAATAGTTCTCTTGATAACTTATAATTTCCCACAGGATTTTGGGCCTCAATCTTATACTTATTCCATTATATCTTTTATTTCATTATATCTTTTATCTAGAATTGGTACATCTGTGTGTATACTGTTTTCTCCTTTGTGTCTCATATACATGGATGTTCCCTAACACAGCTGACAATAAATATTTCATAAATGATTGTGTCAGATTACATTCATTTCACTCTCTCTCCTTCAGGGAAGATGGGGGAATGAGTGGTTTGCTAGGACTAGCTGCCCATTCAGTGATTGATTAATTCAAATAAAGAATCCCCAAATTCAAAATAATTACTAGTGGCAGGGAAAGGAAGTCAGCCAACCTAGGACATTATCAATGTAGTGAACTCCTGGGGAGGAAGATACTTCTATCAATGAAAGCTGGCAAGTGTTCTGCAATTTACTGTCTAAGAGATTTTCCTGATATACTCAAAAGTGATATTTGCATGTGTGTAACTATTATATGTATGTAAAATATTATACATTTGTGTGTAAAATATTCTCTATATACTTCTATTTATCAGTTCTTCCTCTGGATGCAGTTAGCATCTTTCTTCATATGTCCCTTATAGTTAATTTGGGTATTTAAAAATATTTTTAAATCCACCAAATGATAGAATAGTATAATCTTTGTACTCGGTGCACACTTTAGTCAATGGTTCAGAGGAGATTGGGGCTCACATATGAGAGAAGTTATGAAAGTAAAATTGACAGTCCTTGTCAACAGGTTGATTATGGGAAATGAGAGAGAAGGAGGAGTCAAAGATGACAGTTATTTTTGTGGAAGTAAAAATAGGTCTGAATAGAATATGATTTGAAAATAAAATTTTAGGGGCAGAGCCAAGATGGTAGAGCAAAAGCAGGAATTTGCTTGAACTCCCACTCCAGCCACCTCCAATACATGTAAAAAAATGACTCTACACAAATTTTAGAGCTATAGAACCTGCAAAGTAACAGAGAGAAACAAATCTTATGCTGACAGGAAGGGTCTATCAAACTGGGCTGGAAGCCAAGGGCAGTCCCATGTGAGCTGTGCTGGCCCAGACACATGGCCCACACCAGCCGGAGTCAACTTTGAAAGAGTGAATCACTGGGAACTGTGGCAGTTTCCAGACTTCTCAACCCAAAAATGCCAAAGAGAAAGTAAAAAGTTAGTAGGGAACTCTGTTAGAACTGGGTGAGAGAAGAGCATGGTCTAGCCCCTGCCCCTGGGGCAGCAGAAGTGACTTCAGCTCAGCAGCTGCAGCTGTTGCCATGTGGCTACCTCTGGAGTTCCTGGCCTGAAGATTCTAGGGGGACCAAGTGACCATTTAGAGTGTAATCGCCCTTGCTTTGACCTGCTTGGATCACAGTCTTGGGTGGTGGTCCTGGGGAAGGAACTCCCTTGTGCTAGAGCTTGTGGTGCTTGTGGAGAGGGTGTCCTCTTTGTAACTCTGACAGCTCTGACAGCAACTGTGAAAACCCTAGCAATTTGGAATACAGTTTTCTCCACTCTGGAAGCAGAGTTCTACTGTGGCAAAGAGCTCAAAGGTCAAGTAAGTGGCTGGCAAGATGAGCAAACAGAGGAAATGCAATTAGACCATAGAATCTTTTTGGGGAGACAAAAAGACCGAAACATGGAACCAGAAGAAGACAAAAAGGCAAAACTCCTGCATCAAAAGCTTCCAAGAATAATATGAATTGGTCACAGGCCATGGATGAGCTCAAGAAAGATTTTGAAAATCAAGCAAGAGAAGTGGAGAAAAAATTGGGAAGAGAAATTAGAATGATGCAAGAAAATCATGAAAAGTGAGTAAACAGCTTGACTGAAGAAAATAACACCTTAAAAATAGACTAACTCAAATGGCAAAACAGGTCCAAAAAGCCAGTGAGGAGAAGAATGCCTTAAAAAGCCAAGTTGGCCAGATGGAAAAGGAATTTTAAAAACTCACTGCAGAGAATAATTCCTTCAAAATTAGATTGGAGCAAATGGAAGATAATGACTTCATGAGAAATCAAGATACTATATAACAGATCCAAACAAACGAAAAAAAAAAAATAGAATGCAATGTGAAATATCTCATTAGAAAAACCACTGACCTGGAAAATAGATTCAGGAGAAATAATTTAAATTTAAAAATTATTGAACTACCTGAATGCCATGATCAGAAAAAGAACCTAGATATCATCCTTCAAGAAATCCTCAAGTAATTTTTAGAACCAGAGGGCAAAATAGAAATTGAAAGAATTGACTGATCGTCTCTTGAAAAAGATCCCCAAAAGAAAACTTCTAGGAATATTATAGCCAAATTTCAAAAGGGCTTGGGACATGATATTCTGGAGGTCAAAGGAGCTAAGATTAAAGCCAAGAATCACCTACCCAGCAAACCTGAGTATGATGCTTCAGGGGAAAATGTGGTAGTTCAATGAAATAGAGGACTTTCAAGCATAATTGATGAAAAAGTCAGAGCTGAACAGAAAAGTTTACTTTCAAATACAAGAAGCAAGAGAAGCATGAGAAGGTACAGGAAAAAGAAATCATAAGGAACTTATTAAATTAGAACTATTTACATTCCAACATGAAAAAATGATAATTGTAACTCATGAGGCTTTTCTCAGTATGAGGATATTTGAAGGGAATATATATGTGTTTATGTGTATATATATATATATATATATATATATATATATATATATATATATATATATATGTATACACACATATACATTTATATACATATTTATACATATACATATATGTAGATATATACCTACACATATATATGTATGTATAGGAGTGTGTATATGTGTATAAATACATATGTAATTGTGTATATATGTGTACATGTATACATAGACAGAGGGCACAGGATCAGTTGAATATAAAGGGATGATATCTAAAAAAATAAATTTAAGAGGTGAGAGAGGAATATATTGGGAGAAGGAGAAAGGGAGAGCTAGAATAAGGTAAATTATCTCATATAAAAGAGGCAAGAGGAAACTGTTACAATTGAGGGGAAGAGGAGGAAGGTGAAAGGGAATAGGTCAACCTTACTCTCATTGAATTAAACTTAATGAGGGAATAACATGCACACTCAATTAGGTATCTTACCCTATAGGAGAGTAGGGAAGAAGGGGATAAGAGGGGGGATGATAAAAGGGAGGGCAGATTGGGGTAGAGGGTAGTTAGAAGCAAACACTTTTGAAAAGGGACATGGTCAAAGTAGAAAATAAAATAAGTGGGGGGTGGCATAGAATTGTGGGAAATATAGTTAGTCTTTCACAATATAACAATTATGGAAATGTTTTGCATAACTACACATATACAAGCTATATTGAATTGCTTATCTTCTGAGTAGGGGTGGGATAGGAAGGAAGAAGGGAGAGAATCTGGAAAACAAAGTTTTAAAAACAAATGTTTAAAAAAGTTGGTTTTTACATGCAACTGGGAAATAAGATATACAGGCACTGGGGTATAGAAATCTATCTTGCCCTACTAGAAAATTAGGGGAGGGGATGGAGGAAGATATAAGAGACAATAGATTGGGGGAAGGGGTATTCAGTAGGCTCAATATCAGTAGGGGAAAGATGGGTAAAAAATTTGTAACTCAAAATCTTATGAAATGAATGTTGAAAACAAAAAATAAATACATAAATGAATTGAAAAAGAATAAAAAATAAAGAAGATAAAATTTTGAGAAGAAAAAATGTCTTTTTTCTTCTTCACAGGAACTCTTTATGCACATGTGGGTTATCTCACATCTGTGAGTCAATAAGCATTTATTAAGAACCTACTATGTGTCAGGAATTGTGTTAAGTGCTGGAGATAAAAAAAAGAGGGCAAAAGATAGTCTCTGCTCTCAAGGAGTTTACAGTCAGATGGGGGAATGATGTGTAAGCAATGATGTTACAGTATAAGTGATTAATAATTAAGTAATAATTAATAATAGGGAAATTTCCTGTAGAAAGAACAGTTTTAGCTGTGATTTGAAGGATGTCAGGGAATCCAGGAGATGAGGAGGAACAATATTCCAGGAATGGGAGATAATACGAGACAAAGCCCAGAGTCAAGAGATGGAATGTCCTGTTCAAGGAACAGGAAGGAGGCCAGTTTCCCTGGATCATGTGTGTGCACATGTTTGTACACATGTGTTTATATGTGTGTATGTGTATGGTTTTGCATGTGTCTGTGTGTATACGTATATATGTGTGCATGTGTCTGTGGTATATCGTATATGAACACTAGACAAATGTATGGGGGACAGGCCTTTTAACCACAGTGGATTTTAAATCTGCTCTTGGAAATGACAGGGAGGCATTCTCAGTTATTGAATTGGGAGATGTTTAAGACATGACTGTGATTTAGAAAAGTCTCTCATCTAAAATAAACTCTCTCTATCAACTAAGTAGATGTTAGGACCTATTACAGTGTACCATTGGATTAAGATGAGATAATGTGTATAAAAAGGGATAAGATGTAAATTGGGTGTAGAAAAACTAAGAGAGATACCCCCCTCCAATGATTGACACAGAACAGTATTCCCTAGTAGAAATCCAATGTGGTTATAATTTGTATTTTAAAAAATATATTGATATAACCTCCTTGCTAATATTTTATTTAATTTTTTTATGTTAGAGTTCATTGGGAATATTGTTAAATAGTTTTTATAGTTTTAACTATTCTATAGTTAAATAGTTTTAAATAGTTTTCATCCTTTTTGTTTAGTCTCCTTTAGGATATTAAAGCAAATAGAAGTTAACTGACTAGAATCATATAGATAGATAATGTCACATACTGGATTTGAATTCAGATTTTCTTGACTCCAGGGCCAGTATTCTATGTAGAGCACAGTCAGCTGCTTCAAAGACACTATTTACAGAAAAGAGGCATTTTTATATGGCCTGTTTTATTCCTACTTTTAGAAAGAATTTTCATGCTGCTGGAATTAATTTTTCTTTGAATAATTTATATAATTATATATTATTTCAAGCTTCTTCTGTTGTTTTCCTTTGGAAACTCATTTATAACTTGTTCAATTTATTTTTCTGAGCTTGTGCTATTGAAGTCACCTATAATTTTTTCTAATATTGGTATTGATATTTTAAAATAAATATTCATTAATTTCACTTACATTTTGGTTTTGTTGGTGTAACGGCAAGCAAAGAAGTAGTTAACACCTTTTTCAGCTATTCAGTTGACAACTCGTTTCAGTTCTTGCCCATGATTGTATCATCTTTGTTGAGAAGCAGAACTTGTAAACTCCACAATTTGTGAACCCTACAACTTGTGAACTCCTGTTATTGATGCAACAGGAAGAGGAGGAGCTAATGACCACATATAAGCAGAGGCCCAGGCTGGAGAGAGCAGAACTGAGAAGAACTGAGAAGAGAGAAGAACTTGGAACTGAGCAGAACTGAGAAGAATTCAGAACTAAGATGAACTGAACAGAACTGATCATAACTGAGAAGATAACTCTTCTGGTGGCAGAGTCAAGAAGGAGAAAGCTTGTGGTATCCTGGCACTATGTTTGTCTGTTTTGTCTGTGTTGGTGTTTGCTTCTGACACTTTATACAGAAGCTCTGAGACCTTCCTGGAAGCCCTGAAAGAGAAATTTCTGGTGGTCTGTTTAGAGGAGTCCTGGAGGAGAGTTTGAGAGGCCCTGGGACTTTACTGACAATTTGTGTCGACCTCTTGGACCTTGTTTGTGAGTCTGTGTTGATTTCTATGTCGATGGTTTTTCTTGACCTCTTAGACCTTGTTTGCGGTTATCTGTTGATTTCACAGGCAGATAGTGAATTGATGATGGTGCTGGCAATGTGCATGGATGTTGTTTTGGCTCTGTTAAGCTTTGTCTTCCCAGAAACAGGAACAGTGAAGGACTTGAAGTGGACTAGACACTGTGAGTTTCAATAGGGAATGGGAACTGGGCAAGGAACTGGACCAGGAACTGGACAAGGAGTTGGACAAGGGGCTGAGAGCTGCCTGTCTTTGTGCCGGGGTGAGTTGTGTAGATTCAGGCAGGAGTGGGACCATGGAAGAGGAAACATGGAAGCTGAGAGCCAGCCTAAAGTCAAGATGAAAAGACCTCTCCTTGGGTATTTAATGCAAACTGAGGAGATCATGATTTACTGTGGCTTAGGGGTGGGAAGACTTTGTACCCTGTATCCTGTACTTTTTCAGGATGATTGAATTAAAGACGACTGGAAACTAATCTCCAATTAAGAGAAAGAAGACTTTTTGACTGAGTGATTAAGACAATGTGACCTAAGGGTGGAGAACCTTGATCTTTGTACTTTGTGTTTATTAAGGAGGCTTCCCTCCTTAAGAATGATTGAGTTAAGTTCTTACTGAATGATATCTTTTGCTTAAAATTATGTGACAATTTTGGTAAAAAATTATGTTGCTATTTTAGATAGGCAGATGACAAGCCCATGTATTAATTTACCCATTTGTTTGGGATATAGAATGACTACACATTCAGAGTGAGAACAGCAAAATTTCACACACCTGCATTATATTTATGTCTTTTACTGACCACTTGCTCTAATTAGAGAAATTTGCCATAAAAGGAAAAAAGCAGGGACATTCCAGATATGACAGGATAAAACATCCTTAACTTTGTTTGAATTCAGATAAGAGTCACTTTAATTCCATCTCATAGCCATACTCAGGGATGGCTAGCTGAAGAACATTCCTTTTCTTTTTTTTATGGTAAAAAAACATTTTTATTTTACAATATGTACAATAAGGAACGTATTCAAAAGCATCATCAATCACATTAATGAAGACCATAAATCACAATTTATTTTTTAATTTTATGCATTTTTATTAATTTATTTATTTTTAGTTAACAAGATTCAATTCCATAGTTTCTTGAGTTTCAAATTTCCTTTCCCTCCCTCTCCCACCCCCCACAACAGCATATAGTCCAGTAGGATCTGCAAATACTTTCATATTAGACATTAGTCAAGTTACAAAGGCATATTGTACCAGATGGAATGCAAAATGGTAAAGAGGAAATAAAACCAAACAATGAAAACAAAAAGATCAAGTAGTTTGCTTCCATCAGGATTCAAGCTCAGTTCTTTCTAGTTATTTCTCTGGATGTCGCATCTCTCTCCTTCATGAGTCTTTCGAGATTGACTTATATCACTGCATTGCTGAAAAGAGTCCAGTCTGTCAAAGTTGGTTATCACACATATGTTGTGTCTGAATCACAATTTAATTTGATCTTAGTGTACATACTCACATTAAAATATAAAGAACATATATAAAAAAAGAGTCAAAGTGTGCATTTTACTAAAGCTTGGTATATACATATTCCATTGGAAAATAACAATCAAAGATAACTTTGACCAAAACTAAATTCCTGTGATGTGTAGTAATCATTATTTGTCTGTATGAGGTAGTAACTAAATTATTTTGGCCATGTGTTAACACTAAATCAAAACAAATATGAAAATGATCATAAGGCCAAAAGAAGTAAAAATACAACAGGAAATTTGAATCACTTTACTCTATGGAATGTTGTAGTTCTTCAGTGTGATTATATGAAATGTTTAGTGTGGACTCTTTTCAATAATGCTAATTTTATCACTGTGTATACTATAATTCAAACATGATCGCAGTGTTATATCATGGTACCACTATTCTGTGATTCAAACCCATTCCAAAAGTTACTGTTTTTTTAAGTAGAGAAGGAATCTTAAAGAATTTTGCTTAAATATAAAAAGACCAGTTATGACGACAGGTGGTTTTCTTTTACAAAGGAAATAACCAAATACATTTTTAAAAGGTATTTCAAAGCCCAATGCATATCGACAATGTCACAGCTTACTTTTGTGACTCAATACATCACATATCAATACTTTGTGCAAATATAAACACCAGTGTACTTGCATTAAAATAAAAAACAAGATTATAAAATGATTTCAGCCTCGGTTACAATTTAAAAGTTACAAGATTTATAGTTGTATTACTAAATTACATAATAAAAATACAATAGTGTTGTTAGATGTGTTCATTGCCAGGATCCTATTTTATAATATAACCACATCCAAGGAGTTCTTAAAATAGTATCCCCAATTGCATTTTTGCATCAACCTTTACATCTGTACAGATAAGACATTTGTGTATCATAAAGGACCATTATCTACATCAATTATTTGTGTATGTCATCAGTACTATCAAGTTTCACTGAAAAATACTGCCTCTATGTACAAAGATTACATAATAGTGAATGAAGCACTGGTGTGGTACTTAGGCTAAATACATCCATACCACACAAGCAACATTTCTCTTCCTCTTTGTCTCACAACACGATAAATTACAAAGTCACTGAAGCTAGGTGAGTGTAGCTTGTGTATAGCTTCAAGCATCCATTAATGTTTCAGCAGTAGTGTTTTCTTTCTATGATAGGTAAGTGTCATGCATAACATTTCTCAGTAACTGTTTTTATGACTCACCAGGATGTATAAATTGCTATTGGCTGTAAGATTATCATACTTTCCAAAACCATGACCCTGTCAGATCCAAGAAGCTGAAAATCCTTGTACTATCTGAAATTTCTTACATTATCTCAGTTGATCTAAAACTTCTTCCTTGCATTCCATGTTTCCAGAAAGCTAGCACACTGTCTTGTAGGCAAACTATTGATTCAATCTGGAAATCAAATGTGAGTTCTGATGACAATTTTCTGCTAGATTTTAATCTGCCTTATAGATTTACTATTTTAGTACAACAATCCAAGCATACAAGAATGGTATCGCTCTCTCGAGTTGGGTTACATGAATAACACTTGTCTGTGGTGTGTCTGATTCTGTAAACCATGAAGAGGTAGAATTTGGGTTGACAATCTCAAACTGAACCACCTGGTTGAAATCTCTCCCTCTACTTACACCAACATAAACTAAAAGGTATTCCTGTTCAGGTACTACCAGCATTTCAAACATTCTAAGTGGACATGGTATAGGAAAATCTATGTGCTTAATTAACATAAACTTCTGCATTGATTCAACCCATTCTAACAGAACAATGCTAGACTGAAGTGCCCCACAAAGGTTTTTATGGCCTGTGTAAGGATTTCTCACAACACAACATTTCTGACACCACTTGGTTTCAGGAATTTTTTGCAGATACAGCAAATTTCTTGGGCAATATTTGGTCAGAAAGTTCGTGTGCTGGAATAGCAACAGGCAACTTTTGCATTTGTCTTGCATAATCAAAAAGTCCGGGTAAATTATGGGAATAAAGCTGAGATGCTTTACCAGATATTGATAGCAAGCAATTATTCATCACATATAAGCAAGTACATCTTTGGGGAAATAGCTGTTCCATTGATGTCTCATGTAGCTCATTAAGGTTCAAGGTATATAGCCCCTTCTCAGCACCAAATATCAAATACTGATCTCTTGTGTCTGGGTTTATCCATGATGTTGCACAGTGAATTTTCAAGGGGCACCCATTAAAAACCTTTGAAGGGGCGGCTAGGTGGCACAGTGAGTAAGAGCTCCGGCCTCGGAGTTGGGATGACCCGAGATCAAATCTGGCCTCAGAAAATGAGCACCCACACACAAATAATGACTAGCCGTGTAACCTTGAGCAAGTTACTTAACCCCAATTGCTTAAAAAAAATAAATAAAACAACAACAACAACAACAAAAAAAAAACCTTTGAAAAGCAAGCACCCATACGCACTTTAGGTGTTGGAGGAAGACCATCGCTAACGGGTTTTGGTACATCTTTCTTTTCTTTCCTTGAAAAGTTTGTGCCTCTATTTTCATTCTGCTGCTGGTATAATGAGCCACTTCATTCACCATTCAGCTGGGAGGAGTTCAGTCCATTACCTAATGGGGCAGGTTTCTGTGACAGTAACTGGGGAGGTGGTGGTCTGGGTGGAACTTGTGATGGCTTTGCTGGACTCTCAGGCACAGGACATCTCTTGATTGTCCCTTTATTATCATCCTCAGTGGGAGGAGTTTCCTGTGGTATGTAGATGGATTTAGGCTTTGGTGGTAGAGGAGGTGGAACCTTTGCTCCCATAGTTGAATGTTTAGATTCATCATCATCTCCTTCCTCATCTTCTAAATGTGTCACATGTCCCCTCTGATGTAATTCTTCTTCAACAGATTTCAAAAGGCTCTTATTTCTATCTAAAAAATAATTGCTCAGGTGCCCTTGCCCATATTCTCTCACATTTCTACTTGAATGAATTCTGTGAGGCACAACAGCCAGAGGCTCGTGATCATCATCATCAAAATCATGGTAAGTGGTATGATCTGGATCATTCCTTTTGTCCAAAAGTTCAATAGCCAAAGGTTGGGTTAAAGGTTGTGTGACGAAGGGGTGCTGCAGTAACTTTTCAGCTGTTGGCCTTTGTTTTGGATTTTTGGTAAGTGCCATTCTCACAAAACCATGAAAACTATTTAACCATTTCATTTTGTCTTTTAACTTCAGTGGTTGAAAGTTGCTTTTTGTCATTAAGAACAATGCTCTCATTGGATGCAGATCAAACAAGGGAGGCTGGAGTTCTGTGAGCTCTGTCACAGTTATCCCCACCGCCCAAAGGTCACACAGCTGATTGTATCCACCCTTCCTTTCAACTGCAGCTACCTCAGGAGCCATCCAATATGGTGTGCCAATGAAAGACCTCCATTTAGCAATCGTAGCTGTTATCTGTGCAGATACTCCGAAATCAGCTAATTTCACATGGCCATAATCTGTTAATAAAATATTTGCTCCCTTTATATCTCTGTGCATTTTTCTTTACTGTGTAGATAATATAAACCCATGATATATGTCCTGCAAAGAACTACCTCCACAAAACTCCACGCAAATCCATAGTTTATCTTGCCTGAGATAGCTGCCAAAATAAGCAACAATGTTTGGCTGTTTACAGTCTTTCATCATAATTTCTTGCTGCACAACTGCAAAGTCTTCTCCTGGCTCCAATTTTGTTACCTTAATTGCTGCCAGTTCACCAGTGTTAACATTTCGAGCCTTGGAAATGTCCCCGTAGGTGCCGCTGCAGATGTGCTGAATCAGCTCAAAGTCTTCCTGCGGTTTCCGGCGGGACAAATCGAAGTCGGGGTTCATGGCAGGTCCGAGGGTCCCCCGCCTCCCTCCCGGGGCAGGAGAGGGGGGGCAACTCTGGGTACACAGGGAGAGCAGACCCCGCTCTGTGCCTGCCTCCTCTGTCGCTGCCACCCCAGCGCTGTCCAGAACATTCCTTTTCAAAGGAAGACAATGGTGAAACTGAGCCTGGACGGTCCCATTTTAGATTGAGGCTAAAATTGTCCTCTCAGCTTTTCCCAAAAGTAAACCTTCACCTGTAGCAGGATTCTCTCTGAATAGACTGTGGTATTACTTTCAGATCTTGATTTAATGCAGACAACTATATCTAAATTCAAATTCATAATAAAACTAGTTGTGGTCCCAACATCTTTTACCTCAAATGGCAAGTCTCACCAGTTACAGCTTAGGGCTAGATACAATTGCTTTTACTCTTATGGAGTTGCAACAAGTAATAAAAGTTTACTGTGACTTATATGCATAAGAAATTTCATTTCTTAGTAAACCCAGTTCATTGTTTAGGAACTCAGTAACCCAAACAAGCTCTTTTTCCCCCCAGGGCTGATGACCTTGCCCACCAGATGCTTTCTAGGGACCTGGCAAGTTTGCAAATAAGGAGAAATCGATAGGGACCCCCAAAAAGAGGCTGATCTGCCTGTCCACCCTATGATATTCTTCCTTTGGACTGATGAAAACCACATACTTTCTGTGTGACAAGTCCCCTATTTTTCAATATTGTTTTTTCTTTCCTTTCCAGGATGTCTTTCAGGATTCCCACATTTTATTTTTAGGATCTGTAATGGAAATGCAGATTTGAAGATCTTCCCTGCCCCTAGGCCCTTTGATTGGCTTAAGTGACTCTGAGAACCTTCTTTAATTTGAAAATATACTCTGCCCCCTAATAGGCTGAATGTGGTCACATGGAACCTGTGGTAGGAGGCTTGGTTTTCAGGAATGACCACACCTTTGATGGGGTGCTTGGGATGTATATATGTTTGTAACATCAATCTATGTTTGTAACATCAGTCTGTAATATCAATATGTAACATCAGTTTGTAAATGGGGTGCTTTGGGATCTATGTCTGTAAAATCAGTTTGTAACATCAGTTTGTAAAATCAATTTGTAAAACCAGTCTGTAAAATCACAATACCCCCTCCCCAGACTCAGAGCATTAACTCCGCCCCTTCACCCCTGCCAGCACTCTGCCCAGCAACAACTCATGAACTGTTTATCTCTGCTTGGAACAATAACAAGCTACCTATGAATCCTTCACTAAACTATCTATAAACATTTCTAGCTTAGTCAAATGTTATCTCCCTTAGTTAGAGTGGCCAGCTGCACCATGAATCCTTCAGTACCCTATCTATAGGGTAACTCCTTAGCCAATTATACCCATATTGTGTCTCTGATGACCTTGGTTCCCAACATCTATCTTGTCAAGCTTGACATTGATGGGTGGCAGACTGGGCACTCCTTAGTGGCTGTGACCAAGGATTGACTTTAGTGACCTGTCAGGCCTAAAACCACACCTCCAGGTAGTCCCCCCACCCCCCACCTTGGGCTATTTCCCAGTGAATCATGGGCAATAAGCCTGCGCAGTTGATATTAAAAGTGCATGGTCCTTTAAGCACTGACCACTCCTTAACTCCTCCCTGATCCCACCCTCACTCACGTAGTTAGCATAATTGGCACCTGATCTACTGTCTTGACTCCTTAAAACTATACCTGTGATTTCTGTAAGGTTGCAGGTTCCATAAGAATCCTTGCCCGCTGTGCTATACAGTGTAACAATAAACTTTACAATATCAGCTTCCAAGTTTGCTTGAGCCTGGTGAATTCTTTCCAGACTGAATTGCAGGGTTTCTGGTCACTGAGAGTGATCAGGGTCCCTGGTAGAACCTATTACCCTTCCCTATTCTTATCACCTTTCCCTCATCACCTTGATGCTGTGTGATTGGGCAGTGGGTCAAGAGGGTGGTTACATTCTCTGACCCAGGAGAAGGCTATATAATTCCTGGTGTGAGGCTTTGCTTTGGGGCTCACTTTGAGAAGTGTTGTATGATTTGACCAGATGAGACTCTGGGCAGCCGTTGTTGAGAGCCCCCCGGCTTTGAAAACCCAGATGTTGATGCTTCCCTCTCTGGTAACTGTGATTTTGATATTGATAATGGTTGGCCAGTTTGGAAGCCTGTCTGTTTGATCTGTCTGTATACTTTGAAGTTCAGGGTGCTGACCTTTCCCCCCTGAACTAGGTAATATATGTTTGATTGATTAAAGTGAGCTTGTTAACTGATTTTGATTTGCTTTCCTTTACAAAAGCAGATCTAAGAACCTGTGTTGGCAGCCACTCTGGGGATGCTGGGGTGCTAGCTGCTACAGGATCCCAGTATATGGTAGCTGGTACATGTGGCCTCTGGTCACCCCCTATAGTCGTCCTATATTGGAGGCCACCTTGGCCCTTTCCCTAAGGGTAGGGAGTAGGAAGTGTCTACCCTGTCTACTTTAGGGTTGCTGTGGGATCAGTTTTAGGTTTTAGCATTATGACAATAATCCCAAATAACATAGTTAACAACTTTAAAATTTTCATAAGTGTGAGTCAACTTGTTTTAACTTTAAGACAGAACTAGCAGGAATTAATAAAATAACATACCTGGTTTTAAACAAATTTTTCCACTGTCTTTTAGTATCAACTAGATTCAGACCAAAAGTTGCTTTGTCTAACACTGTTTCTGATTCACAATGGTCACTCAAGTTTTATGATATAAAATAATTTTACTCCAATTTAGGAATACAATAACAACACAAACAGTAAGCTGACATTAATTGCATTTCCAAATCACATATAAAAATTATTGATAGAAAATTGGGCTTCCCAAGTGTAGAGGCTAGTGACTTCTGACCTCATTTTCCCTTTTCCTTTTCTCATCTTCCCGAAGTTGCAGAACCTTGTTGTGGGGGTGATTGATTTGGGAAGGAAGGAGAAAGAGAGCACCACTCCTTGTGTGGGAAAGCTTGGCTTTGGGGCTTCCCTAGAGGAGTAGGTTTCAGGGTGCCCAGGGACCTAAGCTGTTGCTAGTGGGGCCCTGGTGTACCTGCTGTGCCTTCCCACCTTATTTCTTTCACCAGGTGGGGGAGGTTAACTCATATTCCCTACTATTCTTTTAACTTTTCACTGAGCCGTAGCTCAGTCAGAGCCAGGATGACAGGGGGAAAGCACTGTAGCTCTGGCCTGTGACCCAAGAAAGAGTTAAGTGCTAGTCCTATTCCAAAGTGCAGCTTTGAAATGTGCCTCTCTTTGATCAGTGAAGTGATCCCTTTTCTCTTAGATAGATCTTAGGGGAGAAGTTTCTCCTTTCCCTCTTTTTCCATCTGTCTCTCTACTTCTAGAACTTGGCCAGAGTCCAAGGAAGTAGAAAGAGAGAGTTTTGTTTTGTTTGTTTTTTTGGCCAACAACCTTTCTTTAAAAGACTATCAATCAGGGGCAGCTAGGTGGCACAGTGAATAGAGCATTGGCCTTGGAGTCAGGAGGACCTGAGTTCAAATCCGACCTCAGATGCTTGACACACTTACTAGCTGTGTGACTTTGGGCAAGTCACTTAGCCCCAATTGCCCTCAAAAAAAAAAAAAAAAAAGACCATCAATCTTTCTAGCCCAGGCATAGTTTTTTTCTTTTCTTTTCTTTTTCCTGGCTGGCTGCATTTTGAATTTTATTAGTGGGCAGACTCAGAGATTTTTACACAGTCACAGAGCAGACAGAAAACAAGATGTCTCTCCACAGGAAGTTGGCACAACTCCCTTGGAGAAACTCCTCTGAAATCTAGTCAAGAGCTGGACCATGGGCTTGAAAGACAACCAAGCACTGTGCAGAATTCCTAAACAGAGAGTTTGTGCATGTAACAACTAAACCAGACCCTGGGTGATTCCCCAGTGTGTCAGGGATGGCCAAGGGACAGGCTCTCACTGCTGCATCTGGCAGCGATCCTCACCAGAAACAAAAACCAGACTCACCTCTGGAGGACAGAACAGGACTCTATGGCAGCCCAATGCAAGGAAAAGTTGGAATTGAGAAGGGATTAGGCTAACTCTGCTTGAGTTCTAAGGGCCCTGGAATGTCTCAAAGACCATCTCCTCTCAGAGTCAGGGCAGGACTAGTCCTTCCCTCTCCCCGATGGCCTAGGACTTGAGGTCTCAGTGGTGACAGGGAATGCTGCAATCTCACTGGAGCCTCCAAAATGTTGAACCGAAAGTGACAGCAAGTGAGACCATCTAGAGATTTAAGTGGAGTTTAATAACTGGCAGCTGCAAGGGGTGAACAACAATACCCAAATCAAGCAGCCCTGAGAAGTATATGTTCGGGGCTTAAAAAGACAAACACACAAAGTCAGTTATTACACAAGCTGGAAAGTACAGAAGCCAAAGATAGCGATCAGTTCACTGCCCAGTGATCAGTTTGTTGCCCAGCAATCTGTTTGTTGCCCCACTGGAAAGTTCCCAAGTCTATTCCAAGTACTAAGCAAAAACGGTTGGGAGAGGGCTGGTGGGTTTGGGCAAGCTGGCTTTGTTGGTGGGTTTGGGCAGGTCTCCTAAGCGAACTTTATCCAAGATGGGAGTGATGGGGGAGGTTCAGAAAATGGTGATTATAACACTTCTGACCATGGCTGCATCAATTTGTACACAGGCTTTCTAATTTTATGTAATCAAAATTATCTATTTTATATCTCATACTGTTCTCTATATTATGATTCACGAATTATTCAGCTATCAATAAGAATGAAAAATAATATACTCCATTTTGTTCAAATTTTGTTGTAATATCTCTCTTTTATCCTTGTGTGGGGTCCCATGTAATGGTAATGGGGATTTGAAGAACTTCTCTGACCTTTTAAAATTTATTATTTATTTATTGGTCTTTATTAATTTGTTTGTTTACATTTAGTTTACAAGTTTCAATTCCAAAATTCCTTGAGTTTCAAATTTTCTCTTCCCTGCTCCCGTCCCCCCCATGATGGCATACAATCGAGTATAGGATCTGCAAATACTTTCACATTAGACATTAGTCAGGTTATAAAGAAGAATTATATCAGATGAAATAAAAAATGGTAAAGAGGAAACATAACCAAACAAGAAAAATAAAAATATCAGGTAGTTTGCTTCAATCTGGATTCAAACTCAGTTCTTTCTAGTTCTTTCTCTGGATGTAGACATCTCTCTCCATCATCAGTCTTTTGGGATTGACTTATATCACTGCATTCCTGAGGAGAGTCCAGTCTGTCATAGTTGGTCATCACACATACATTGTGTCTGTAATTGTGTACAAATTTCTCCTGGCTCTACTCTTCTCACTCAGCATCAGTTCATATGAGCCTCTCCAGGTAAATATGAAGTCCATCTGCTCCTTGTTTCTTATAGCACAATAGCATTCTATTACATTCATATACCACAACTTGTTCAGCCATTCTCCAATTGTTGGGCACACCTTAATTTCCAATTCTTTGCCACCACAAAAAGCTGCTATAAATATTTTTGTACATATGGGTCTTCCTCCCACTTCTATGATCTCTTTGGGATATAACCCTCGAAGTGGTATTGCTGGGTCAAAATTATTTATAGCCCTTTGGTCATAATTCCAGATTACTCTCCAGAAAGGTTGGATCAGTTCACAACTCCACCAGTAATGCATTAGTGTTCCAATTTGCCCACATCCTCTCCAGTATTTGTCATTTTCCTGTTTTGTCATCTGTGGTACCTCAGAGTTGTTTTGACTTGCATTTCTCTAATCAATAGTGATGTAGAGCATTTCTTCATATGCTTATAGATATCTTTAATTTCTTCCTCTGAAAACTGCCTGTTCATATCCTTTGACCATTTATCAATTGGGGAATGACGTGTATTCTTATAGATTTGAGTCAGTTCTCTGCATATTTTAGAAATGAGTCCTTTATCAGAAACATAGGTTCTAAAAGTTCTTTCCCAATTGCCCACCTCCCTCTTGATCTTGGTTATATTGGTTTGTTTGTACAGAAGCTTTTCAATTTAATGTAATCAAAATTATCCATTGTGCATTTTATAACGCTCTCTAATTCTTGTTTGGTCCTAAAGTCTTCCCCTCTCCAGAAATATGACACATAATATATCCCTTGCTTTCCAAGATTGCTTTTACTATCAGCCTTTATACCTAGATCATGCACCCATTTAGATTTGATTTTGGTATATGGTGTTAGATAATGGTCTATGACTACTTTCTGCCATACTGTATTCCAGTTTTCCCAGCAGTTTTTGTCAAATAGTGAGTTCTTGTCCCCAAAACTGGGGTCTTTGGGTTTATCAAACAATAGGTTACTATAGTCATTGACTGCTGAGCTTCCTGTACCCAATCTATTCCATTGATCTAGTACTCTGTTCCTCAGCCAGTACCAAGCAGTTTTGATGACTGCTGCTGTATAATGCAGATTAAAGTCTGGTAGAGCTGGTACACATGTGTATTAACAATGCAATATTCACTATGCCTATGGCAATTATAAATAGGCTTATGTGGTTATTAATCACAAAATATATCAGTCTCTCTATATGGGGGATAAAGCCAGAGAATTTATTAAAATACCAAATAACCGAGTCCCAAAACCAGAAAGTCAAAGCCATCAGGGTAGTTATGAAATTGGCACAAGTAGTTAACGTAGTAAACAACCACATTCTTAAGCCTTCAAAACAGAACAGGCTACCTCAGGCAAAGGTCCTTCTCTCCCAACGCTCAGCAACTGCTCAGCGTCCAGGAAGCGTGCTCACAACAGCTCCAGCCCCCCGCAGTTCCAGTTCCCGGCAGCCCCCAACAAGAGTCCTTAGCAGAAATTCTGGCTGGCTTAAAAAGAGGTTTGGGCCTCCACCTCTACCTTGGCTGCTGCTGCTGTTGCTGTGGCCACCAACAGTCCCCAACAGTCCCCAACGGAACTCTAGCTTTTTTTTCCTCTTCCTCTTGCCCCTCCCCTTCCTGCTATGTCAGCAAGTCCAATGGGGCATGGAAGATCTTTAAATCCCATAACCCTTACATTTGATGACTGCTGCTTTATAATACAGATTAAAATCTGGTAGAGCTGGTACACATTCCCTAGCATTTCTTTTCATCAATTCCCTTGAAATTCTGGACCATTTGTTATTCCAAATAAATATTGTTACTATTTTTTCCATCTCTATAAAGTAGTTTTTTGGTAAATTGATTGGTATGGCACTAAATATATAATTTAATTTAGATAAAAATTGTCATTTTTATTATATTAGCTCAACCCAGCCACAAGCGATTGATATTTTTCCAATTAATTAGATCTGATTTTATTTGTGTAAAAATTATTTTGTAGTTATGAACATATAGGTCCTGGGTTTGTTTTGGTAGGTAGATTCCCAAATATTTTGTAATGTCTATAGTAACTTTAAATGGGATTTCTCTTTCTATTTCTTGCCAATGAATTTCATTGGAAATATACAGGAATGCTAAAGATTTATGTGGGTTTATTTTATATTCTGCCAGTTTGCCATAATTATTTATTGTCTCAAGTAGCTTTTTACTTGATTCTCTAGGATTCTCTAAGTATATCATCATATCATCTGCAAGGAGTGATAGTTTGGTGTCTTCTTTTGATTCCTTTGATTTCTTTTCCTTCTCTAATTGCTACTGCTAACATTTCTAATACCAGATTGAATAAGTGGGGTGATAGTGGACACCCTTGTTTCAAACCTGATCTTATTGGAAATGCTTCTAGCTTATCCCCATTACCTATAATACTTGCCAATGGTTTTAAATAGATGGCACCTATTATTTTAAGGAAGGCTCCATTTATTCCTATACTTTCTAGTGTTTTTAAAAGGAATGGATGCTGTATTTTGACAAAAGCCTTTTCTGCAACTATTGAGATAATAATGTGGTTTCTGCTACTTTTATTGTTGATATGATCTATTATATTGATGGTTTTCCTAATATTAAATCATCCTTGCATTCTTGGAATAAATCTTACCTGATCAAAGTGTATTATTCTCATGACAAGTTGTTGTAGTCTTTTTGTTAATGTTTTATTTAAAATTTTTGCATCTATATTCATGAGGGTAATTGATCTATAATTTTCTTTCTCTGTTTTATCTTTTCCTGATTTAGGTATCAGTACCACATTTGTGTCATAGAAAGAATTTGGTAGGACTCCTTCTTCACTAATTTACCCAAATAGTTTGTAGAGTATTGGAATCAATTGTTCTTTAAATGTTTGATAAAATTTACTGGTAAACCCATCTGGCACTGGGGATTTTTTCCTAGGGAGTTCACTGATGGCTTGTTTGATTTCTTTTTCTGAGATGGGGTTATTTAAGTAATTTACTTCCTCTTTGGATAATCTGGGCAACTTGTATTTTTGTAAATATTCATCCATTTCTAAGATTATCTAAGATTATCAAATTTATTTGCATACAATTGGGCAAAATAATTCCTAATTATTGTTTTGATTTCCTCTTCATTGGAGGTATATTGACCCTTTTCATTTTTGATATTCATAATTTGGTTTTCTTCTTTCTGAAATCTTTCGCACATTCTTCACATTTATAAGGCTTCTCTTCCTTGTGAATCCCCTGATGGACAGTAAGCTCTGACTTTTCAATGAATGTTTTCCCACATTCATCACAAAGGAAAGTCTTCTCTCCACTATGAATTTGAAGGTGATATATGAGACTGGAGCTCAGTCTGAAAGATTTCCCTCATTCATCACAGTGATAAGGCTTCTGGCCAGTATGAATCCTCTGATGGACATTAAGGTTTCCCTTTTGGATGAAGGCTCTCACATAGTCATTAGATTTATGAGGCTTCCATCCAGTATGAATCCTCTGATGAGCAGTAAGGTTGCCCTTTTGGATGAAGGCTCTCCCACAGTCATTACATTTATGAGCCTTATGTCTGGTATGAATCCTCTGATGGACAGGAAAATTTTCCTTTTGATTGAAGGCTCTCCCACAGTCATTATATTTATGAGGCTTCTATCCAGTGTGAATCAGCTGGTGCCTCATTAGCTTTGAGTGTGGCCTGAAGACTTTCCCACATTCTTCACATTTATAAGGCTTCTCTTCCTTGTGAAAGATTTCCCACATTCATCACATTCATAAGTCTTATCTCTTGCATTAATCCTTTACTTTTTAGCTTTTTGTCTCACATCTCTCTCCTGATCTACTTCCTGACTCTTTTTCTGGTTTCTCTGATCTCCAGATTCCTCACCAACAGAGGACCAAACACCGTGCCTTCTGAGTCTTTCACCTACCAGCCCTTTGGGTGATTTTTCTTCTGAAGCAGTGCCCATTGGTGTTCCCTCTGTGGTTTCAGTCCTAGTCTCCATGTCTGAAAGAGATTAAAATAAAGTGTAAATGCCCCCAGTTCTCAGTTCTTTTACAATCTAGATCCATGATCTCTTTGTCCTTCCCTCTGTTCACAGGGCCATCAATGAAAGGTAGGCCCTGACCCCTCTCACCTGAAGCACTGGCATACCCTTCTAACTAGCATCCTTCCTCCACTTTCTCCCTTTTCCCCATCCATCTTGTACAGAGTTACCGGGACATTCTTGCTCTGAAAGGTCAGTAGAACACCAAGAAGCATTTCTGTATCTCTGGGCCAGGCAATGGCTGAAGAGCTAAAAGCTCTTACTAAAAGCTAAGGCTTCATTGTTACCCTGTGGCCACCATCTCTTTAGTGGCTCCCTATTCCCCCTAAAATGATAACCTAACAAGGAGGCCAGCTAGGTGGCATAGTGGATGGCGGGTTTGGCATAGAGTTAGAAAGAACAGAGTTCAAATGTTACTTTAAACACTTACTAGCTGTGTAACCCTGGGCAAGGAAGTTAACTTCTGCCTGCCTCAGTTTCCTTATCTGTTAAATGGGGATCATAAGAGCACCTTCCTAGGCTTGTTGTCGGGATCCAATAAGATAGCATTTGTAAAACTCTTCAGCCATTGCCTGGCCCAGAGATACATAAATGCTTCTTGGTGTTCTACTGACCTTTTAGAGCAGGAATGTCCCTAATATCCTCAACCTGTGACTGAGATGGAGTTCCAGTGATAGTGGAGGGGGTTAGATCATCCCAAGGAGGGAGAAAAGGCTGCAATGGAAAAGACTATCAGAGGATAGAGGCCTTAGGGGCTAGAGAGAGAGGTAAAGACTCAGGCCAGTACCCGGGGACCACAGACAGATGTTCTGTCCTTGTGTAGCATGTGACAAAACCCGATTTTGTTAGGAGCTATTGTTTAGAGAGCTTGTTTCCAAATCCCTCAAGTCCTTGTGAAAAACAAGGACTAAAGGCTGATTGTGTGAGACCCCACAGTAGCAAAGATCAGGTGGGATTAGCCCACTCCATTAGGGAGCTTCTCAGCCAGTCAATCAATAATCAACCAATCAATAACAATACATTAAACTTACTGGGTGATCGGCTCTGATAAACACAAAGTAAAAGAAAAAGCAGTTCAGACTCTTGGTACCTTCTTAACTTAGCTAGACCATCATGAGAGCCTTCTCCTTGTCTCCCTGTCTCAAATCTCTGCTCCTTCCAATCCATCCTCCACAGGGATGCCCAAGTCATTTACCTGAAACATGGTTCTCACCATGGGTCTAGGATAAAATTTGATCTCCTTCCTTTAGCCTTTAACTTCATTCCCAGACTGGCCCCAGCCTACCTTTCCTGCTTCATTGGACGTTACTGCCCCTCATATACTCTTTGATGTAGTCCAACTGGCCTTTTCTCTGTTTCTCACATAAGAAAGTCCTTCTCTCATCTCCAAGCTTTTGCACTGGACCTGTCCTATGCCTGGAATGCACTCCCTCCTTACTTCTGCCTCATAGAGTCCCTCTCCTCCTTTGGGAAACAGGTAAGGCATTATTTTCTGTATCTTTCCCGATTT
The DNA here is from genome assembly GCA_011680675.1 of Gymnobelideus leadbeateri. Classification (NCBI taxonomy): domain Eukaryota; kingdom Metazoa; phylum Chordata; class Mammalia; order Diprotodontia; family Petauridae; genus Gymnobelideus; species Gymnobelideus leadbeateri. Next base: position 350,750 of record WOXC01005186.1, on the reverse strand, counting down.
CCCCCCATTGCCTCATATATACACATATACATATGACTATATACATATTAATACACATAAGCATATATGTGTGTATGTATGCATGTATGTATATGTGTATTTTTTTCTGTGTGTTCATCTTCTCCAGTTGAAGTCTGTAGGGATTGTTTCATGCTCTTTACGTGTATGTTTGTGTCCCGACCACACAGTCTGCCCTTAATAAAAGATTGTGGAATGATTAGTTGAAACAGTTCCTGCCTTCTGGGAGGTCCCATTCAAAGGGGGATAGAACATTTAAGTTGAAATAATGAAATATATAGAGGAGAAGGAAAGTTTAATGTAGAAGGGAGGGCTCAAGCATCTGGAACCATCTGGAACAAGTTCAATGGAGGGAAATTCAAAATTGCTAAGAAAATTCTCCCTCAAGGGAGAGAACTCATGGTCACTTCTTGTGCTGCTAGGGTCCTCCATTAGCTTTCTCTGCCCACTGAACCTCAACTCTTCCACTGGACTGTTGTCAGAAGCTTTGTTCATCTGCTGGGCTCCTGGGCTGCTGAGCTCTTGCCCTCCTGGCTTCCTGCTCTCCTGGGTTCCAGAGTGCCTGGGCTCTTGCTCTGCTGGGCTCCTGAGCTCCTGGGTTCCTGCTCTGCTGGGCTATTGCTTGACTCTCCTCCACTGGGCCTCTATCTTCCAGCCTCTATTTGCCTCTGAATTCATACCCCAGCTGTTCCCAGTCCTGGCTTCCTCCCCCAGGCAGCAGGATATCACCGCCAGGAGGAGTGAGCTCCTTGTCTCTACTCTGATTTTCAGATGCTCAGGAGCAAAGTCCAGGGAGGGAGGAGACTTACTCTTACTAGTTTTCAGTTTCTTTGTCTAATTCAAGAGTGGAAGGAGGCTGGTGTTGGAGAGGGTAAGGAGGGAATATTCTGCCTTCAGGGACCCCTCCCCAGGGAGGACACCTCCTGCCATCTTGGCCACCAGTGGAGTGTTGTTTTACTACAAAGAGCCCAAGGCAAGGAAAGGTTATTAGAGGCACATTTTCCCTTCTTGTAAACATACAGAGAAATTTATTTTCCCCCCAAATCTGTCATCACTTGAAATCATCACAGTATATAATTACTATGGAAAAGATGTTAATGTATTAAATTGTTGTTGATATCTAGTGTGCAGTTCATCAAAAGTCAACCCCTTTCTCTGATAGCAGTCAAGAAAGTCAGGCAACTGATACTTCTACAAGACTCTGGAGTTTCCTGATCAAAGGATATGAAAAGGCTATTTTTCTGATGAAGAAATCAAAATAATTTATAATCCTACAAAAATGCTTTAAATCTTTGATTAGAAAATGCATTTTAAAACCACCTCGAATTATCATTTAGATCTGTCATACTGGCTAAAATGACTCAAGGGGGAAGAAACAAATGTTGGAAGGGCTGTGGGAAAATTGGCATACTAAGTCATTGTTGGTGGAACTTCAGCTGATCAACTTAGATAAAAAAAATCGCTTTATTCCTCTGTGCATTGGACATTCTAACCTGATTTCATTCAGACAGAAGAATGGGGCAATTAGGATCCTGTTATACTTAACTGTTAATCTTACAGCTCCTAAACATATCTCTGTGAGGCCACCTTTTCCATGCATTTTGCATTAAGGGCTGATCTACTCATAGATGGTCAGACTTCCCAGTCATCCTCCTGAGAGAACACTTGTAACTGTAAAGGAGCCCACATTCTAATTCAGATTAAGAGGAATGTGCTAACCCCACTGACTGCATTTCTGATCAACCTCCATTCTGAAGCTAAGCAGCACTGTTTCCCTGTGAATCACTTGATTTCCTGAAAATCTCAAATTTGCCTCTTCCTTGCTCCCCCTTACAACCTCCTAAAGTTCCTGATCTTTCCTCCAGTAAATATCAGGTGGTAGTGATGGGGAGGAGGAGCTCTCAGAGCTGGCCAACCTGGTGGGGGATGGCCCGAGTTCAATAATAGCCCTGGGGTGGAGTTTGGGCCCTGGGAGGGGTCTAGGGCAGGAGAGGGCTCATCCCAGTGATCAAGGCATTCCAGGTGAGGGTAGGGCAGGGCTTGGGGAGGAGAGGCACGCAGGGTCCTGAGCTCCTGGTGCAAGGAGTGATTGGAGGAAAGGGCCAGGCCTCAGGGGCAGGGCAGAGGGTGGGAGGACCCTCCCAGAGGGTGCATGCAATTTCCAACATGAACTTGGGCTGAGATTGGTCCACCTTCTTCCTTCCCTTCCAGCCCGGATCTCTCTGCCTTCCTCCCCCAGCAGCTGAGGTCAGGCTGCCTTCTTCTGGACCTGAGATCTCTGCCTCCTAGACCCCAGTTCTATGCCTGCAGGTTCCAGGCAGGGCTGAGCCAGCCCCTCACAGACCTGCTGGCCTCTGCTGGCTGTCCCTGTGTTGGTCTCATCCTCTTCGTCTGACCACATGATGAGCGCCCTCTAGTCCACCTGGAGCAATCCTCCCTCCCAGGCCTGGCTACTGGACAGGCTTCCCTCCCCTAACTCTTTTCCAGATGCTGATCACTTCCCAAATGTCCGGAATCACCTTCCGCAGACTTAAGATTGGGTTACCCTTTCCCAAAACTTAAACCTTACCCACAGGACCCAGGAGTCCTGTCTCCCTGCCACAACTTTTGGTTAGAGATTTAGTTGTTCTTCCTTTAGACCAAGACCCCTGTAAAGACTTAAAGTTCTGCCTGCCCTGAGGACCCCACTTTGGACACAGGAAACAAATCTCTGGCCTGGCACCCATCACCTACACCAGCAGCCCCTGGTCTGCTTCCGTATCAGATCCCAGGCACTGGTCTCCCTTTCGGGATTCCAGACCTAAGCTGCCCCAGAGGGCCCAGGAGTCCTCCCCACCTCTGAGTTAGACCCCAGTACACAGTCCTCCTGCTTTCCCAGGCTCAGTGTCCCCCTGGAGCCCTTCTGTCACTGCAGTGTCCCTGAGCTCCCTGACATGAGCTAGGCTAGAATGTCTTCCTCCCAGTCCTTACCTGTGCTCCCCTTCCACAGGTCTCCTGCTCCCCTGACCCCTCTTCTTTCAAAGCCCTCCCACCTCCTGCCAGGGGACTGAATCCTAGACTGGATTTCTTCTCCCAGCTTCCCCTGGTCATTCCCTGGTGGCTCCATGCCAGAGCCCTCCCTATCCCCAACCTTTCTAAGCTTCCCTCCTCCCTGGATAAAGCACTCAGTCTGTTGTCTAGATAATGTGTGTGTTAGTTGTAGAGAGGGGGTGCAGGGGGTCAGAGGTTCAGCTGGGGAGGGGGTTGGGGAGAGGGGAGGCAGGGAGGGCAGAGGACCAGGTGGGGAGAGAGCTCTGAGTCAGGAGCCATTGAGGCTCTGCCTGGTCTCATCCCTCCTGGAATCCCAGGCCCCTTCTGCCTCTTGGATCTCAGAAGGAGAATGGGGGAGGGGAACAGAGGATAAGGAGCAGGAGATGGAGAGGAGTCTTCCTCTTTAGACCAGCTTTGTTTCCAGACTGGCCCTGCCTGCTTTCTGCCTCCCTCTGTGTGTTGGGGGTCTCTCCCCTGAGGGCAGAACCAAGGGCTTTGTAGCTCCCATGGGACCTTACCCTCTATAAATCCCTCACCCTCTATAAATTCCCTGCCCAGGAAGAGAAAGGAAGGGCCTCTGCCCCTCTGGGATCCTTCAGCCTCCCCAGCTCAGCCTGCAGAGGACCAAGGCCTGGCCCAAGCAGGGAGCCTGGAGCCAGAGGGAATGGCCCCTGGGAGCTGCAGACCCCCAGCCCAGGTGAGTGCACTGTCCTCAGACTGGGCCAACATCACCCAGAGAGGCCATTTCTACTGACCCAGAGGACTGTCTGTGAGGCTGGCAAAGCCCTGCCTGAGGATTGTTTCATTGCAAAGACAGGCAGGGAATGGAAACAGAAGCAACAACACTGCCCTGCTCTCTCTTCTGTGTTTTACACTGATCCATTGAAACTTTGGCACCTTGTCCCCCAAACTCCTGCCCCCCAATTGCTGCCCTCCCATGTGTATTTTTTAAGCTCCCCTTCATGACTCCTGAGTCATAGAGATGGCCACATCTCTCATCCCTCCCTGTCCTGTAGGGGTCCGTCTCTGCTTCCTTCGTGCATGCCTCACACCCCTGTATCATCAAGCACCCCAATATCCCCAGGGTAGCTGCCAATATAGGTTCTTAGATCTGCTTTTCAAAAGGAAAGCAACTCAAAATCAGTTAACAAGCTTAATTTAATCAAACAAACACACATTACCTAGTTCAGGGGAAAAAGGTCAGCACCCCGAACTTCAGAGTTACAGAACTTACAGATCAAACAGACAGGCTTCCAAACTGTCCAACCATTATATCAATACCAAATCACAGTTACCAGAGAGGGAAGCATCAACATCTGGGTTTTCAAAGCCGGGGGGCTCTCAACAACGGCTTCCCAGAGTCTCACCTGGTCAAGTCACACAACACTTCTCAAAGTGAGCCCCAAAGCAAAGCCTCTCCTCAGGGCTTATATAGCCTTCTCTGGGCTCAGAGAATGTAACCACCCTTTTGATCCACTGCCCAATCACACAGCATCAAGGTGTAGTCATTCCTGAAAACCAAGCCTCCCACCACAGGCTCCATGTGACCACATTCAGCCTATTAGGAGGCAGAGCATATTTTCAAATCAAGGAAGGTTTTCAGAGTCTCTTAAAGCCAATCAAAGTCTCTTAAGCCAATCAAAGGGCCTAGGGGCAGGGAAGATCTTTTAAATCTGCATTTCCATTACAACCCCCTTCCCTGCCATCCTTGGCACTTCTCCCTTCCTCTGTCTCTTGTCACTGAGCTCTCTCTGCTACCTGCTGAAGGGTCAGGAAACCCCTTCCCTGAGTCTTGCCTGGCCAGGCCTGGACCAGAACCCTAAAGGCCCCCCCAGCCCTTGTCCTTTGCCCAGCTGTCAGCAGAGCAGAAATTGCCCTCCTGGGGCTGCTCATGTCCTCCTGCTTGAGGCCATAGGGGCCTTCCCAGGTCTCTCTGAATCCCCCCCGCCCCTTCACCAGGCCTTAGGTTTAGTCCACAAGCTTTCAGAAAGCTGCTCCTCTGTGCCAGGCCCTGTTCAAAACTTCAGGGCACAGAGAAGAGGGGAAAAGCATTCCCTGCCCTCAAGGAGCTGCTGGTCTAATGGGGGAGATATCTGTCAGTTGCTGTGCCAGACAAGCTCTGTACAGTATGGATGGGGGCCCCCAAGAGGGAAGGCTGGGGGAGTTTGGGGACCAGGAAAAGCTTGTTTTCTGAAGGTGAGATTTTAGCTGAGAAGTGGAGGGAGCCAGGAGGCCCCAGAGAGAGGCCAGGACATTCCAAGCATGAGAGAGGCTATTGGGAAGGCCCAGAGTCAGGGGATGGAGAGTCTGGGTCACAAATCAGCCAGGAGTCCAGGTTCCCTGGGTCAGAGAGGAGGGGGAGGGGAGGAAGGCATAAGGAGTGGTTTGGGGCTGGTCACAGGGTGTCTACTGTGTGCCATAGGCCTTGCAAATATGATCTCTTTTCATCTTGTTGTAAGAATTGTCAGGGCCCTTGCTAGGGACAGCCTGAGTGAGACAGCACAGGACACAGCCAGAGGGACACCCTGACCTTTGTGTGTGTATCTTGTGTGTGGGGCCCACACCTTCAATTCCACAGAAGTTACACACCCCCACACCGCCACACCCACTATGGATGTGTGCACACATGTATCTGAGAGTGTGTGTGTGTGTGTGTGTGTGTGTGTGTGTGTGTGTGTGTGTGTCCTCTCCTCCTGAGCTACCAGTCCCAGAGAGAGTCAAAATAGCTTGGAGTGGAACCAGATGGAGCCATTTAGCAGAAAAAGGTCCAGAAATGGTCAGTTTTGAAGTGTGTGACATCAGGCCTCAGTGCTCTTTTGGCTTACCTTTCTCTAATTAGTGGTTTGGAGCATTTTTTGTGTGGCTGTTCATACTTTGTAGTTTTCTTTTGGGAATTCTTTGTTCTTATCCTTTCACCATTTATCTGTTGGGGAATGACTGTTATTCTTATGTGTATTAATCATTTATATATCTTGGACACCAAACCCTTATCACAGAAATTTCCTGGCACAGTTTTTGGTTTTCCCGTTTGACCACTTTCATTTGTATCTTGGATGCACTATGTTGTCTGTGCAGAAGAAGCTTTTCAGTTTAAAATAATCAATGTTTTCTATTTTATTTTTATAATTTCTTCTGTCTCATGTTTGACCAAGAATACATGTGCTACCTGAGTGGGATAAAAGTGATGACTTCTCAGAGATTTAATAATAGATTGCCTGGACCCCAGATGTAAGTTACTGTTAACTAGATTGTGTGAGGAGGAGGTGAACACTTTTCCTAGGAATATTATAGCCAGATTTCAGAATTCCCAGATCAAGAAGAAAATACTGCAAGCAGTCAGGAAGAAACAATTTGAGTACTGTTGAAACACAATCAGGATAACACAAGACCTAGTAGCTTCTATCTTAATGGATCGAAGAGCTTGGTATATGATATTCTGCAGATCAAAGGAGCTAGGATTAAAACCAAGAATCACCTACCTAGCAAAACTGAGTATAATGCTTTAGGGGAAAATATGGTCATTCAGAGATATAGAGGATTATCAAGCATTCTTGATGAAGAATCCAGAGCTGAATAGAAAATTTGACTTTCAATTACAAGAAGCAAGAGAACTCATTAAAGTTGAACTATTTATATTCCTACATGGAAAATGATAATTTTAACTCATAAGACTCTTCTCATTATGAGGATAGTTGAAGGGAATATATATGTATACATATGTATATATATGTATATATGTATATATTCATATATGTATAGGAGGGTGTGTGAATATATGTGTGTGTGTTTGCATATGTATGTACATGTATACATAGAGGGCACAGGATGAGTTGAATATGAAGGAATGAGACCTAAAAAATAAAATTAAGAGGTAAGAAATGAATTTATTGGGAGGAGAAAGGGAGGGATAGGCTAGGGTAAATTATCTCATATAAAAGATATCTTACTCTATAGGAAAATACAGGGGATGGGTATAAAAGGGGGATGATAAGGGGAAGGACAGATTGGGGGGGGAGGGTAGTTAGAAACAAACACTTTTGAAAAGGGAGTGGGTCAAAGGAGAAAACAGAATAAGTGGGTGGTGTGATAGGATGGAGGGAAATGTAGTTAGTCTCTCAACATATAACTACTACGGAAATGTTTCATGTAACTGCACATGTACAGCCCATATTGAATTGCTTATCTTCCCAGTGGGGGTGGGTAAGAAGGGAATACGGGAAAAAATCTAGAACTCAAAATATTGAAAACAAATGTCTAAAAAAATTGTTTTTTACATGAAACTGGGAAATAAGATATATAGTCATTGGGGTATAGAAATCCATCTTGCCCTACTAGAAAGTTGGTGGGGAAGAAGAGAGAGGATATAAGAGAGAACAAATTGGGGGAAGGGGTATTCAGTAAGCTCATTATTTTGGGGTGGGGGTAAGGGAAAGATGGGGAGAAAAATTTGTAACTCAAAATGTTGTGGAAATGAATTTTGAAAGCTAAAAAAATTAATTGGAAATAAATTAAAAAAGAACAAAACAAAAGGAAAAAAGTAAACTGAGAAAAACCAAAATAGCAAAACCAGGACAACTCCAGCCACTAATTTAAAAACAATAACTGGGCAAAGCCTTTGGAGAGATAGATTTAGCTCCTTTAGGAGTCCCTAGTGTTAGAGAAAGTGGTGGGACCTGCTGGGAATGGAGAGCAGAAGAGGACAACTTGGATTAACTGAGGCTGACCCAGGAAAGAGCTGGAATCTCCGGAAAACAAAGAATCACCACCCAGCAGTCCTGGAAAAGGGGGAGGAGGGCAGGGAGAAGGAAGTGGGCAGGAAAAGTTTTCTATGGACATAACACCTCCTGGCCAAGCCACTACCTCAGGAGATGGAAGAAAGCTCCAGAATGGCGGGCTCTTCCCCAGAGAAAAAAAATTAAAATAAACAAACAAAAAAGGCCAATGTTAAAACAAAAAGCAAAAGAAAGAAACAGCAAAGGGGAGGGGGGAAAAGTGTAGTATCCCCTCCCCCCCAATACTCCAAAGGCTCCTTGTGTTTGGACTTTTCCTTAAAGAGGAGATCTAAGTGAGGGGAAAAGAGGCTGTGAAAGTTAGAAAGGAAAGGCTTCCTGTGGGGTGCAGGAGAGAGTGGAGACAGAGAGAAATAGGTAAGGGGAAAAGGAGAAAGAGAGAGAGAGACAGAGACAGAGACAGAGAGAGAGAGACAGACAGAGAGACAGAGAGAGACAGAGACAGAGACAGAGAGAGGGGGAGAGCAGGAGAACTGCACCACCCTGAGGGGTCCCGGGAAAGTGCTGGAATCTCCTGAAAAAGAAGGAATCTATGACCCTCAAATACTGAAAAGCTGCAGCAAGGCAGGTAGAAAGGATGTGGAGAGGAAAGGCTGTAAATTCAGACCTAGTCTCTTGTAAGCTGCAGCTACCTTTCCCAACCTAAGGGCCAATCTTAGGTTGTATTCTCAGGAGGGATTGAAGAGACCAGAGGAGGGAGAGAAAGGACTTGTAGTTTATTCTAAGATGGCGGTGCTCGGGAGCAAGGGGGTAGAAAAAGCTGGCTCCTTATATACCTTTAAACTGAGCAAGATTCAAGCATGATTTCCATGTGCACAGGGAATGTGAACCAATGGAGGGGGGCCGAACCAGTCACATCAGCTACTGCTCATCAAGTGAGGGGTCTCTTACGAGACCCCTTGTGATCGAGCAACTGGACTGTGGCCCTCAGCACATCCTTATCTATCTCAGAGTACAGAGAGGCCTTTGAACCAAGAGGCCCCGAGGCAGTTCCAGATTTCCTGTCCTGTCCAATTCCCCCTTTTTGTTTTTGAAAGGTTTCAAGGTGAGTATAGGCCTGAATTATTGCTAAGTTATTATAAAGCATTTTAAACATCAAGCCAAGCAGGGGAGGGCCACAAAACAATAATGTACCCACTGCTATTTCATCCCCCAGGGCCCCCGTGGCTTTGCTGAGATCCCTCCACATTCCATACACAATCTTTGCCACATCCTGTATAAGGTGATTTTGTATAGTTGATATGGACACAGCAAGGGAAATAGAGGAGGCTATAAGATTGCCCCATAACTGCCATTGCCTTCCAAAGTCCTGTCCAAGAGCGGCCCTTCTGGGGTACCCATAGGAGTAGAGGAACAGAGTCCTAACTGGTGTGGTTTGGCAGGTGCCAAGATTGGAACTCAATGTGCTTGTCAAATACAGTTTTGCAAGTCCGCCAGTGAGTGACACAAGTCTCTAGTAAAGGAATAGATTTATAAGAAGCCCATTCCAGGTCAATGACCCCCTTCCTCCAAGTGACCACCCCGGCCAGGGTGGCTCCAACATCATCGGGCCATGTGTGTAGTTCCGTATGAGCAGCTGGTGAGATGGCGAGCGTTGTGAAGGCAGCAAGCAGCAGCAACATCCCTCGGTGATTCATCTTGTGAGGTCTCCACCGTCCTCAGGACGGGCACCTCCTCTTCCTTTTTGAGTCACTGATAACTCTCATAGGTTTTGCAGGCACCTACTGGTGACCTTGACCTGTGGAGATACAAGCATACCCTGGCCCCCAGGTTATAAGGGCTGTCCCAATTACCACAGGTGTTCTCCACATGACCTGTCTTTGTTTCTCATCATTGTGCCACCATCCCATTTCAAGTTTATGTTTCTGATTCCCTCTGAGCTGTATCATAGCCGGGGTCAAATCAGTTGCATTAAATTTTAGGTAATTTAATTGTCTGCCTCCCCCTTTTTGTTTTTTTGAGATAGTCTTTTATAGTACAATTGTTCTGTTCGACATTTACTTGTAGTCCACAGGGGAGAATATACGGATGCACAGCCATGAACCATAGCATCAGTGGAAACATTTGGGCCATTGACAGGTTTCACTGATGTCACCTTCAGTTCTATCCATGACCAATTTGTTCTTAAGGACAGTGTTCTTAAGCTACTGCCTGCTTGTAAATCTCCAGGGGCTAAGAGCTCTGCCCAGCCTGGCTGAGTAGCTGTCCAGGAGTCAAGTCTGTCTTTTGGGACACATCCACAGTACTGGCTGAAGGCCAGATAGTTGAGTTGCTATCAATAATAACCTCTGGCTTAACATCACAACTTGTTCTAAATATTCAAGTAGGACTCTTTTTCCTTGTGATTTGGGAGAGACCCATTCTATAATACCTTCATCCTGATGTATAGCTCCATATGGTTGTTGAGCTAATATTGTCTCTAGGAATTTTAGGGTCCCATCTTTTAGTGTCTGCCTTCTCTATGATGTCTATTGATATCTTCTTAAGGTGAGCCTTAAGTAGTTAAAAAAAATTCTTTCACCAAATCATGGCTGATAGACAATTACAATTAATTTTTTTATTCCCCTGGAGCTGTAATAAACAATAAAGATTTACTAGGTTTCTCTTACATAACTTTCTCAAATTTAACTTGTCTTTGTGTAAAAGCCAAATTATTAGAAATCTTTTTAATATTTTGCAACTTTCTTAATAAGTTTGGTTCATTATTTAGGAACTACATAACTAAAACAAGTTTCCTTCTCAGGCTGAATGACCTTGCCTCCAGAGATAGTTTCCTTGGCAGTTTTACAAAATAAGAATAACTGAGATGGACTTTAGGGAGGGGCTGGGGGTGATGCCCCTGCTTCATCAAGTCTCACACATGCAGGAGGAATGGTCTGAATGATAATTAATCTGAATAAAGTTTTTTCACTAGTCTCCTCCTTTCTACATAGAGTAATCAAATTTATCATTTAAACAATAAAGTAACTTAGGTAACAATTTCCATAAGTGATAGCCAAATGGTTTTAGTTGTAATCTCCTTTTAACAACAGGTAAAGATGTAAATAACTGGTTTCCTATATAGATAGCATATATAAACATCATAAAATGTTAAGTGACATAACTGTTTTTACACAAACTTTCTCTTTTACTTCCAACAAAATTCAAATTAAAAATTTTCTTATCTAATACCATTTTTAGCTTATAATGATCCCCACATGACATCACCACATCAATTTTATTTTCAAATCATCACTGCATAGTATTCATTTTGTGGGCTCTCACTATAGGAAGGCAGTCTTTTTGTCGATCAATTACTGATCTCTAAGTGCTTCCCTGACTCACACCCAACACAAGTTCTTCCAAATCTCTTTCCTTTCCAAGCTTCCCTCATCCATCTCTACCACCATGGGATGGGGTTACTAACTCCAAACCTCCATTTATGGAAAATAACTCATCTCAGACATCTCATTTCTCACCTGGCTCAATGTCTCTGGCATGTCTCTGGATGATATCTCCACAATGGCCCTGAACTGGGTACTTTTGCATGACCCATATATACCCTTTTTCATCAGGTTTTTGTGTATTATCTTCCTTTGTTAGACTGTCAGTTCCTTGAGGCTGAGTGAGTTCTACCAGTTATCAACAAAAAGACTTTCAAATACAATGGAAAGGACACTGAAAAACATAAGAATCCTCCAAACCCCCTAGAAATAAGGAAGGAATGGAAAAATGTCTTCAAGAGAGCATTAGAGCTCAGGATGCAGCCCAGGGAGTGCTGTCCTGCAGATATGAGCCTAGCAATCAGGGATAAAAAGTGGAAGATCAGTGATACAGAAGAGTCTGAGATATTTTTAGAAAGAAAACCAGAACTGAAGAGAATGTTTCTTTCTCACACACCCCAAAGAACAGAATGCATGAGGAGTGAAACACAGCAAACAATAAAAGCATCAGAATGAGAATAGGAAGACCAGTAAGAGACTTCTTTCTCAAAGTACATAAAGGTGATGGGAAGGGAAGGATAGGGTGTATTATGGATGGAATCTTGTGATATCCCACTGCAGGCAAATACTTCTTTTGGGGACCTACATTACAATATGAGAAGCACCTGAAAGGTGAGAGGAAAACAGGGGGATAGAGAGAAGAGCCTGATATGCCAAGGTCTTATTTTTTTTTTCTTTATTAATTTGTTTACTTTAACTTTACAAGATTAAGTTCCACAATCCCTTGAGTTTCAAATTTTCCCCCTCCCTCTACCCCACCCCTCCTCGGAATATAATCAAGTATAGGATCTGCAAATACTTTCACATTAGACATTAGGTTGTAAAGGATTATAAACAATGGAGTGAACAATGACAAAGAAAAAACAAAACAGAACAAGAAAAAGAAAGAAAGCAGGTAGATTGCTTCAATCTGAATTCAAACTCTGTAGATCTTCCTCTGAGTGTGAACATCTCTTTCCATCATGAGTATTTTGGAGTTGTCTTGTAACCTTGCATTGCTATCAAAGTTGGTCATCAGACACAGATTGTCTCATTAATGGTGTACAGATTTCTCCTGGTTCTGCTCTTCTCACTGGGCATCAGTTTATAGAAGCCTCTTCAGGTAAATATGAAGTCCGTCTGCTCCTCATTTCTTATAGCACAACATTCCATTACATTCATATACCACAACTGGTTTAGCCATTCCCCAATTGATGGGCATCCCCTTAATTTCCAATTCTTTGTGACCACTTAGAGCTGCTATAAATATTTGTGTACATAGGGGTCTTCCTCCCACTTCTATGATCTCTTTGGGATACAGACCTAGAAGTGGTATTGCTGGGTCAAAGGGTACATACTTATTTATAGCCTTTTGGACATAGTTCTAGATTGCTCTCCAGAATGGTTGAATCAGTTCACAACTCCACCAACAATGCATTAGTGTTCCAATTTGTCCACATCCTCTCCGGCATTTATCATTTTTCCTGTTTTGTCATCTTAGGCAATCTGACCTGTGAGGTATGGTACCTCAGAGCTGCTTTGATTTATATTTCTCTAATCAATACTGATTTAGAGCATTTTTTCATATGCTTATAGATGTCTTTACCTTCTTCCTTTGAAAACTGCCTGTTCATATCCTTTGACCATTTATCAATTGGGGAATGACTTGTATTTTTCTCTCTATATTTTAGAAATAAGTCCTTTATCAGAGACACTGGTATAAAAATTCTTTCCCAGTTTCCCACTTCCCTCCTAATCTTGGTTACACTGGCTTTGTTTATATGGAAACTTTAATATAATCAAAATTATCCATTGTGCATTTTATTTTTTTTTAATTAATTAAACAAATGCTTTATTAACTTCTGGTTTACATCATTCATTTCCACCAGATTATGAGTTCATTGTGCATTTTATAATGTTCTCTAACTTTTGTTTGGTTGTAAAATCTTCCCTTTTCCATAAATATGACAGGTAAACTATTCCTTCCCTTCCCAGATTGCTTACAGTATCAGCCTCTATACCTAGATGGTGTTAGATGTTTGACTTGATTTTGGTATATGGTGTTAGATAATGGTCTATGCCCAGTTTCTGCCATACTATATTCCTCTTTCCCCAGCATTTTTTTGTCAAATGGTGAGTTCTTATCCCCCAAATTGGGGTCTTTGGGTTTATCAAGCAGGAGATAACTATAGTCATAGACCGCTGAGTCTTGTGTACCCAATCTATTCTACTGATTCACTACTCTATTCCTCAGGCATTACCAAGTAGTTTTGATGACTACTACCTTATAATACAGATTAATATCTGGTCTGGCTAGGCCGCCTTCCCTAGCATTTCTTTTCATTAATTCCCTTGATATTCTGGACCTTTCGTTCTTCCAAGTGGATTTTGTTATTATTTTTTCTAGCTCTCTAAAGTCATTTTCTGGTAGATTGACTGGTATGGCATGAAATTTGTAATTTAATTTAGGTAAAATTGTCATTTTTATCATAATAGCTCAATGCAGCCATCAGCAACTGATGTTTATCTAATTACTTAGATCTGACTTTATTTGTGTGAGAAGTGTTTTGTAGTTGTGTTCATATAGGTCCTGGGTTTGTTTTGGCAGGTAGATTCCCAAATATTTTATAATGTCTACAGTAACTTTAAATGGGACTTATCTTTCTATCTCTTGTTGTTGCATTTCATCAGAAATATATAGGAATGCTGAGGATTTGTGTGGGTTTATTTTATATCCTGCAACTTTGCCAAATTTATTTATTGTCTCAAGTAGTTATTTACTTGATGCTGTAGGATTCCCTAAGTATGTCGTCTTATCATCTACAAAGAGTGACGGCTTGGCTTCTTCTTTGCCTAATCTGATTCCTTTGATTTCTTTTTCTTCTCTAATTGCTACTGCTAACGTTTCTAGCACCAGACTGAATGAGAGGGGTGATAGTGGACACCCTTGTTTCACCCCTGATCTTATTGGAAAGGCTTCTATCTTATCCCCATTACATATAATACTTGCTGATGGCTTTAAATAGATGCTACTAATTATTTTAAGGAAGGCTCCATTTGTTCCTATGCTTTCTAATTTTTTTTTTATATAGGAATGGTTGTTATATTTTGTCAAAAGTCTTTTTTACACCTATTGAGATAATCATATGGGTTTCTGCTAGTTTCATTGTTGATATGATCTGTTGTACTGAGGGTTTTCCTAGTATTGAACCGTCCCTGCGTTCCTGGGATGAATGCTACCTGGTCAGGTGTGTGATTCTGGTGATGCTCTGCTTTTGGCCTAAGGAGAGATAAATGGTGTGAGGATGACTCAATAAGGGAACTCAGCAAGTACTTATCTTCTGATCAACTTAACGTTAATTTAATCAAACATTAATGTTAATGAATGTTTATGTTAATCTGTGTAGTGAGCCAAAGAGGCCTGTCTCATGACTCTGACAATTACCTTGATATCAATGGACCTGCATGTCAAAGATCTCTTTGAGATGCGACTTTTCACTAAGTCTGCTCCGGAGTTCTTTTGATATAGGTTTCATTTAAAAGGATATTGTTGGAGTTCCTGAGATCAACAGGATTTTGTCCCCGGATATATCTGATTCCAAACTCTGGTATCTTTGAGCGGCCAGCTCTAAACATGATGTCTTTTGAGGATTGCAGTTCAGCTTTGACATTTGTTCTCAATTGTATCTGTTTGTGACTGCGGCTGCATTAGGAAGTACTGGAGACCCAGACCTAAGGCTCTGCCCCAAAACTTTAGTTGTCCAAAACATTTGCAGGAAGTCAGTTCCTATGCAGATGTTCTTGATGATGCGGCCTTGGTCATTAGGCTTTGAGGCCAGCTCTCAAGAGCATCCTTTGAGATGTAACTGACTGCATGTGATAGGAGATAACTGACTTTTCCTAAGACTTTATGGCACCTAGGGGTCAAAAGGCCTTACTGCCCTGCTACTCCCAGGATATGACAGACTAAGATAATGACATCTCTTCCTTCCCCTCCTTTGTCTCTTTGCTCTATAAAAATCTTTCCCTGAGTATCAATAAATGGAGTTCATGGTTCTTCCTTGAGCTACCCACATGGCCTGGTCGTTTCTTATTCATGTCTCCGAATCATGCTAAGTGCTGGACACTGAGCAGCCCACGAAAATCTGAATGTTAATGAATGTTAATGTCTCTGTTATACAATAGGGAGACCATTATGTCTTCTAGCACTTAGCAGGGTCTGGTGCTTAAGTACAAGGCATTTAATAAACCCTTGTTGATTGATGCTATAGAACACAGCAGACTCAGAGAGTTTAACTTCAATTTAATAACATGACTACCGTCATGAGAAACAACATCATTGGCCATGGCCTTTCTTTGACTCACTTACCTCATCGGCAAAATGACAAAACAGGCTGGACTGGAAGGTCCCAGAGATGCTTTTAGCTCACTATGTCATATGATTCCTCTAAATTTGTAGGTAATAGCAAAATTGATTTCCAATATTTCTCCTAGGGATGGCAGTGAAAAAAGAAAGATGAAATACAAAACACAGGATCAAGAAGAAGTCCATGTAGGCATGGCAGTCTTCAAGTTGGAGGTGGTCAAAGGATAGCACTGAGGTAGTAAGTGCTAACCTTCAGTCAGGGACCTACACTGCATTTTGTGACAATTCCTATGAAGAGGTTTATTTTAGTTTTCAATAGCTTCTATACTCTGTGTAGATACGTGTGGGAGCAAACAAGGAAACAAGAATGCATTAGACTGCTAAATGACAGCCAGGTGCTAAGGCCCAGGGCAACAAAGACATAAATACAACAATCATGGAGCTTGGGAAGTCAACCTTGTATAAGGGAGAGAGCATGTGCTCACCTAAGGACACCCAAATAAATACATAAAGATCAATACAAGCTTTAGGGGGTGGGAGTGGGATGGGAGGATCCAAGCTAGAGGGCTCAGGAAAGGCTCTGAAGAAAGTGGGGGATCTGAAGACCAGGAGGTGAAGAGGAAATGCCTTCTAGGCATGGAGGACAAGCTGGGCAGAGAGGAAATGTAAAGTCCTAGGTGAGGAATGGCAAGAAGGCCATTTTGACTGGATAGAGGAACACAATGAGAAGAGTGATACAGAAGGCTGGGAAGACAGATTGGAACCAGGTTGGGAAGGGCTTAACACATATATTCCACAAAGGTTCAGAATGGTGGTTGACACAAAGGGCTTCTGAATTCTAGCTCTGCTCTGAACTGATCTGGGAAAGTGGCAATCTCTCTGGCTTTCATCTTTCTCAATCATGAGTTGGGCAAACCCGGTGATGTTCTCTGGTAATGGGAGCTGCTCCTTCACTATGTAGGCCACATTCTCCAGCACCATTCTCCATGTCCAAGCAGTTTGCCTTCTGCTTTCCAAGCTGGCCCTGACACCTACTGTGCCTGGGCCAAGGGCCAGGTTACTTATTATCTTTCCTGCATGGCTTTGTTGGTGACCTATAGGAATGTTGATGATTTATATGGCTTTAAATTACACACTGCTACTGTGCTAAAATTATTAAATTGCTTTAACAAAGTTTTGGATGGAGTCTTTGGGATATTGCATGTATATCATCTAACAAAGATATGAGTTTAATTACCTCCAGCCCTATTCTGATTTTTTTCTGTCTTGCTGTTATTGTATTTCCAACACAACACTGGATAGCATAGGTGACAATGGGCATCCCAGTTACACACCTGATCTTACTGGGATGGCTTCCAGCTTAGCCCCAATACAAATCACCTTTGCTGAAGTGCTAAGCCAAATGTTTTTTTTTTTTCTTTATCAATTTAAGGAAAAAAAATCTGTTAATACTGATACTTTCAGGGATTTTTGATGGAAATAAATACTATATTTGATCAAAAGTTTATGTTTCAGCTACTGATATGACCATAAGATTTTTTGTTCCTCAGTACTGATACAATCAATGATGAGAATAGTTTTCTCTAACTTGAAGCACTCCTCCATTCCCTGTATAAAACTAAATTGGGCTCAATGGGCAATCTCTGTAATATATTGTGGTTATTCCATAGCTAGTATTTGATTCAGGATTTTTGCATCCATATTCATTCAGGAAATGAGTCAATCATTTTCCTTTTCTATTCTTCCTGGAGTGGGTGTCAGTACCACATGTGTTTCATAAAAGAAGTTTCTACCCCAGCTTTGCACATATTTGTCCAAATCATTGCTTCAATATTGGAATTACTTGATCATTAATGTTTGGTCAAATTCCCTTTCAACTCCATCTGCTCCTGGTGCATTACTCTCCAGAAGCTCATTTCTGGCCTCTTTAATTTCTTTTTCTGCAATAGTCTAACTTAGAGATTGTAGTTGCATTTCTGTTAATCACATAAGAATAAGGTTCCAGTTTATCTGCCCTCAGTCTCACCTAATTCCAAGAGATTAATTTCTGTGTGATAATTGCTCCATTTTTTTTTTTTAAAGCAATTGGGGTTAAGTAACTTGCTCAAGGTTACATGGCTAGTCATTATTTATGTTTGGGTGTTCATTTTCTGAGGCCAGATTCGATCTCGGGTCATCCCAACTCCGAGGCCAGAGCTCTTACTCACTGCGCCACCTAGCCACCCCAAATTGCTCCATTTTTGACCTCTCCCTAATTTCATTTTTTTTACCTCTTAAGATGTTAATGTGCAACATGTTCTCCTTTTGAGGTAACTCCTGGGGTTTTGTTCCTTTTCTTTCTTTTTTTTTTTTTAAACAAGCTTTGACATTCAGCTCAGATACTTGGACACATATACTGTCAATTGTCATGAAACCACACTTTGATCATACTGGATATTAAGCATGCCTTAGACAAACTGTGCATTTGGCCCATAATAGTGTTCTTATAGCCTATCATAGGTTTCCAGTGGTGCTTAGATCCTGTGAATCCACAGGCCATTGACATAAACTATTTCAAACTCTTTGACAAATTAAGATTTAATGTTTTTTAATTTATGAAATTAGCAAGCATTTCTGTAACATAATAGTATGAAAAAGATAATTGTACATGAAACTGCAAATCTACTCTGGACAACTTGCTATTCCTTTTAATTTGAGAACATAATTATCATGTCAATGTGTTGTTTCTTCTCCCACCCCTGAGTGGACTGCCATTACATACAAACAAGTGTGTGTGTACAGTTACAGACACACTGCTTTCCAGTTTCCCCAACAATTTTTTCCCAAATAGTGAATTCTTGTCCCCAAATAGGAAGTCTACACACTTCCCAAGTACAAGGCTATTCTGTTTATTTGGTCCTGCATGTACACACTATTCCATTGGCCTATCCTTCTATTTCTTACCCAGCATCAGAGGATTCTGAGACTTATTGCCTAACAATAGAGAAGAAGGTCTGGTAACACTATGCCTCCATATTTGACTTTTTTTTCATTGTATCCTTTGACATTTTTGACTTTGTTTTCCCAAATAAATTTTATTACTTTTTATAATTGAGCAAAAAAGTTTTCATAATCAGCTTAGATAAAATTGTCATTTTTATTATATTTCTCCTATGTACTGATGAACAATGACTAGTTCTCCAGTTATTTAAGTCTGACTTTATTTGTATATAAAGGATTTATAATTGGGTCTATTTAGTTTCCGGTTTTGTTTTGGCAGTTGGGGTCAGAGGATCCTTTCTCCACCCCTTGTGACAATATAGGTCTGACAATTAACATCGAGAAAAGAGAGGAAATGGTTCTTACCCAGGAAGAGCAGGTTCTGGATATTCTCCATCGTGACCTCCTTGTACAAAGCTTTCTGAGAAGGGTCCAAGAGACCCCACTCCTCCTTAGTGAAGTCCATGACCACATCCTTGAATGTCACCAACGCCTAAACCATCAAAATCACAAAACTTTGAGCTGGAAGAGAGACTCCAGAATTCTTCTAGTCCAACCCCCATCAACTTAGAAGTGGAAACTGCAGCCCAGACGAGGGAAAGGGAATGATTTGCCTAAAACTCATATAACCTTTACGAGTATCAGACTGAACACTTGCAATGGAATATGGAGAAAAGCATTTTACACTGGAAGGGAGAATCATGATGGAATGATAAAAGGTCGAAAACAATTCTCCAGATGGAATTATGGACAAGACAGGTGTCCTGTGAGTCACACACAAGAATCTGTGGAGGAGAAATCAATGTCATGGGAAATCCTCCTGTGTCCTAAGGGACATATTATGAATATTCTATGAAGAGTTTGTGAGAAGGTGGTAAATGCTGTGCATTTTGGAGAAAAACCTCCATTTAACAGGGATCCCTGAGCTGAGAACAAAGAAATGATCAAGTCAATTAGCTCCAAGTCTGTAATATAGTATGAAATAGAGAAAAGTAGGAAAAGAATTCTGTGGAGAGAGTACTCACAATCTGGCCTCAGCTGAGTGATATGAGATTGGTTCCAGCCAAGTGAAGAAGCCTTCTATCCTCTGATAGTGAGGGACTGAGAAGATGCTGGGCATGATGGGTCACACGCAGACATCTTCTGTCTTTGCTTTATGATTGTTGTCATTTGTTCATGGAATACATTCACTCATTTTAATGTAGAATTATAAAGAAATAAGACTAAGTATGTGGGGAAAGGATGGATCCTTCCTTCATTAAAAATAAAAAATAACATGAACTGGGGTTGATAATTTATAAGAAAGACATTGATAGTTTACATTTTGGGAGACCTGAGACCCAACCAGAGCAGAGCCAGAGTGAGCCTGGGCAAGCTGATTCACCCACCACAGGGACAATTCCCAGACCTCTCAGCACAGGACAGGGGATCTGTTGGAGCCAGGTAAGAGAAAGTGCAGGGCCTGCAGCAGCAGCAGCTAATTCTAGGGCTAAGAAGCCACAAATTGGATATTTAAAAATCAACTAGCTGAGGTCCTGGGAGTCAAGATGGCTGAGTAAACCCTAGCCTCTCTCACTGAAAACTCAGAGAATATTGCTGCAGGGTAAAGTCCTGAAATAGTGCAACCTGCAACAGGTTTGGGAGTCCTTAGTGGAAGGGTGTGTGTGTGTGTGGGGAGATGTCCCAAGAAGCCCCATCTCAAATGAACCAGAAGGAGATCCTGAACCCAGGAGCTAAGCCAGCAAACTCTAACACTAGAACCCCAGGTGGGCCTTCACACAGCCAGAGGTGCTGGCCTCCAGCTACTGAGCCTGCCTGAATTTCAGCCCAGGGCCTGGGAGGTGGAATCCTGAAGTAGCCAGACCAGCCTCCCCCACACCTTGCAATGTGACCTTCAGAGTAACCTTGAGGCAACTCAGAAAGTAGAAAGTCCTGGCCATGGCCTCAGTCTAGACACCCAGAAGACACAGCTCACAAGGCCATTATACAAGGAAACTGAAATAACAAAACAATGGAATCCTTTTATAGTGAGGGAGTAGAACCAAATTCACAGGAGATCAGCATTGACTCTACCCAACTCTGAAACCTCAGCAGGGAATATGAACTAGTCTCAAGTCCAGAAAGCATTCTTGGAAGAGCTCATAAAGGCTTTTAAAAGTCAACTTAGAGAGGTAAAAGATAAACGATTTTAAAATTACTCTTGCCAAAGTGGAAGAAAAAATTTACTAAAGAAAATTGCATTAAAAAGTAAAATCTGGGAAATTGTAAGAGGCCAGCACTCTGCCCAGCAACAATTCGTGACCTGCCCCTAGGAAGGGCCCTGAAAATTCTGGCAAGAAGATGAAAACAGATTATTCACATGGTGGCACATAGTAGACATCCTGTGAAAGCCCCAAACACTCCTTATGCCTTCCTCCCCTCCCCCTCCTCTCTGACCCAGGGATCCTGGCCTTCTGGCTGATCCTTGACCCAGACCCTCTGTCCCCTGACTCTGGGTCTTCCCAGTGGCCAATTCTCATGCTTGGAATGTCCTCCCCTCTCACCAGGGCTTCCTGGCTACCTTCCCATCTCAGCTAAAATCTCACCTTGAGAAAACGACCTTTTCCTTGTCCCCCAATTCCCTCTGCCTTCTCTCTCCTGGACCCCCATCCATACTGTACAGAGCTTGTCTGGCACAGCAGCTGACAGGCTGTCTCCCCCATAGACCAGGAGCTGCTTGAGGGCAGGGAATGCTTTTCCCCTTGTCTCTGTCCTCTGAAGGTTTGAACAGGGCCTGGCACAGAGAAACCACTTTCTAAATGCTTATAGACTAAACCTAAGGCCTGGTGAAGGGGAGGGATTCAGAGAGACCTCCTGTGTGGGATGAAGAATCCCGTTTAAAATATAATCAAAAACATGGACTTTTCTTGGGATAAAAACAGGAAAATGTGTTCTCTTCCCCTGGGAGAAGAGGGGGATCCTCCCCATGATGTATCAAAGAGAGGAGGTGTGCAATGTGGGGTGAACAGAGTTTTTCAACCCTAATACAGCAGGGTCATATGTCCCCCATTATCCCTTACTTCCATTTTTGGGGGGTGGGGGTGCTCAGCCTGTCCCTAATTCCCACTGGCCAGGAGGTGGGGCCCACAGAGTCAGGAAAGCAGACAAAGGACTGAAGCTAGTTGGGGGTAGAAGGGCTCCTAAAAGGGCTTGCTGCTGATTGACAGCAGAAATGAATGGGGGCGGGGGGAGGGTGAAGTAGACAGAACTGATGCCAATTTATGACACACATTCTGAGAAGTTGTCAAGTTTTCACTCTCCAGACAACCCTGCTTTTCTTCTCCATCTTTTTTTTTAAAGCAATTGGGATGAAGTAACTTGCTCAAGGTTACAGGGCTCATTATTTATGTGTGGGTGCTAAGGTCAGAGGCCAGAACCGTCCGAGTCATCCCGACTCCGGGGCTGGCGCTCTTACTACCTGCGCCACCTAGCTGCCCCTACCTTGCTCTTCTCTGAAAACTTCTTGCATGATTGCTTATCTTCCCAAGATGGAGTTTCCAAAAATGAAGCAGTTCTAGTAAAGGCCAGGTCCAGACTCTTGGAAAAGCTGTCTGCATCTGATGTCTTCTTTTTCAGAAGCCCTGTCTCTGAGGAGTGGCGATCTTCAGATGCCCAGAGTTCATATACACAACCTGGCACCGCCAGATAGACCCGACAGGGGCTCCCAGAAACATATGATTGGACAGCATAGAAAGATCCAGTGTCCCAGCCATGCAAGGCAAGGTCCAAACAGTATAATAATTACTTCTGTTTTCTTAGCCACACAGGGATAAGCTCAAACAATACAGTAAAGTTTTCTCACAATTTTACAGAATTCCATGATTACATTAAGTGAGGTAGAGATTAAATTTCGTCAGTGGCTTACAATATATACCAGTTTTTACAACGGAGATTACATGTCACCTAGGTTACCAAGAAAATTTACACACAAACCATATGAGTTAACAGAACCATTACTACCAATGTCAGTGAACATCAAATTTCCCTGTATCCCTGTGACCTAGTCCCAATATTCATTGAAACAAGACTTTTGAATCCCAGATGCCCCATGTAATTATACAACTCCAAAAGGGAGGTCTACTTCTCCACTTCAGATCTAGAGGTTACCAGATAATTCTGACTTAATATGAATTAGTGCAGTCACTTATATTTGTCACACACTTTGAAACTTCAGGGAATTTTCAGTTTATTTATCCTTTCCTATTTCCATCTTTCCTAAATCCTGTACCTAGTATAGCAATCTTTTAAAATGTGAACAGCTCTCGAAAAGTGATTGCATTCGCCCCTTTTAAAATTATCCGACAGATGCTTTAATAGAGAAACATTAATTTCACTCTTACCACTATCTTATACAGTCCCTTGCAAAAATCCCCCTTTGACCTCATCCCCACACATGCTCCAAGCTTAAATGTTCATAACAGACAGTTCCTGGAGGCCAGTCTTACACATCTGTGTATAGTTTTATAGGAATCATCTCAGTCTGATCCCGTTGCCCTCCTTAAACTTTACTCTCCTAGTCAATTAGACATCTCTTGCACTACATCTTTGCTTATCACTTGGTCTAATCATGCCTCCTTTGGAGGATGTTATCTCTGTATTTATGGGTTCATTTACTTGGGTCTGAATATTACTTCTTAATGAATTTGCTATAAAAGGAAAAGAGGGACATTGTCATAAATATCACCAGAAGGAAAACTTCTTTAGCCCTGTTTGATTCTAGGCATGAGTCATCTCTGGTAGGCATTCAGGTGGACACTTGGTGCCGAAAGCAGGGTGTTGGCATACTTGGGTGGGGATTTTCACAGTTGGAAAATGGAGTCAGAGAGGATCTTCCCTAGTCAGTGTCCAAGGATCTCTTCAAAAAGTTTCCCAGGCACCAACATCCACCTTTAGGAGTTCTCAGCCTACAGCCCCTGCCATTCCATTATTGACTTTTATGACAACAATTCCTATAATCAAGGTTTAAACCAATAGTAAATCTGCCAGTCCTCAGAAGTCTTAAGTAGCAAATAAATATAGACTAGTATCCTTCAGATAGGGCCATCTAAAATTTAATTGAGCTACTAATTATTAAATCAAGTTACAAATCTCTCTGCCTTCCATATTTCTAATCAAACCTTTATTAGCTTTCCAAATTTCACAAACGCATTGTCCAGATTATTCAGCTTGCCTTTGCATTTTTAACCATAAAATAAAATAGGTCATAAGTTATGATTCTTTTTACTAACACAACTGCTCTACATTGGAATCCTAGTTTCCTTGCAAGTTTGTTTATTCTTCCCTAATTATACTCAGTCTGGAAGAGGGAGATACTTCAGGAATTTTTAAATTTTCACTATGTTCAAATACAAATGTTCGCCTTTTGCTTATGCCATTCAATAACCACAGATTCAGATTAAAACAGCAAGATCTTTTCTGCTTTACAACTTATTGCATTAGTTTAACAAGAACTCATCCTTTCTTTAAAAGCAGTTTGAACTTATCCTGGTGTTAGGAGAAATAATCACTAAACCTTAATGTAGAAAATTAATTTGAGAGGTTTTAAAGATCTTTCTTTTCCTTACAGAAACAATAAACCTTTAAAATCAGAATTATTTAAACTTAGCTCATGTACAATGTTCTTAAATGACATAAATTCCTAATGTATAATACAGATTTTCTGGATCACAAAATTACAATCTTCAAGATATGGCAACAACATAACAATGAATTTCAAATGACATCATGTGACATAAGTTAATTGATGTTGAATCGAATAAAAATGAAAACTTCTCAGGCAAAATTTGAGAAATCTGAACAGAATTGTGATAAAGTACCAGTGGATTAGTAACCTGGGCTGGGAGCCTGGGACCCTTGCCTTACTTCCCTGGTCATAAGTTGAAGTTGTTGCTAAGCTTAGTTAAGCATAGGAGAGGAAAGCACAGACCTTTAAATTTAACCACAGGCCTAAATGTTCCAGACTTTTTCCACTGACCACCGTCTGACCTATACAAATATAAAATTGGAAATCCTGTTGTGGAACTCCAGGCAGGTCACCATGACCTAAAATCCCCATGATTCACAAAATACTGCCTTCTTCCATATATATTGATATTGTTAGAATATGTATCTTCTGCTTTCGTATCTAAGTTGATACTGATGACATATTTTTCCTGCTTTCATGTCTACTAAACATGTACCTTCTGCTTTTTGATATTACTGACATTTCATCTGCAAATGCCAGCAGATTTTGCAGTTAAGATTGTTTGCCTCAGTTCCTGAATTAACAGGAACAAGACACAGCAAGGGAGTGGGGAAAGGGATGGCCTTTTGTACCCAAAGCCAAGCTTTGTAGTTTATATTTTGTCTCTCCTACTACACTGCCTGTGGTAGGAAGAACACCTTTCTTGCAAGAAGAAATGATTAAATAAATCCTTCCTGTCTCTACTTGGAGATATCTCTGTTTGTTTTGTTTTGGGCGAGGGTTGTTCTTGTCCCCCACCATCTTATCACATCTGGCATCCAAACCCCACTTCAGAGTTAGATAATGCTGTTGTATACAACACATGTCACTTACAACTCAAGTACTTGGCTTTGGGGCTTGTTGCCACAGTAGGACTCTGCCATCAGCCAGGGGAGCCTCCATCCTAAACACTGGGCTTTTCTCAGCTACCAGAGGTATTAGTTGGGTGCCCTCTCTGAAGCCCCCTCAAGGTAATAGGGGGCTGAACCAAGATGGCAGAGTAGAAACATAACTTCCCAGGCGCTCCTGCCCACACCACTTCCAAAACATAGAAAGGGGGACTCTGAACAACCTCTGGAGCTCCAGAACTCACAAACTGACACAGAGAAGCTAACCTCCTGCTGAGGACAGCCCGGCAGCCATACAGGGAGTGGCCAGTGCAGTGCTCTGGAAGCTGATCCCAGGCCTGCCTGAGTCAGGGGTCTTCACCCCAAGGTGGCCAGACCAGCAGGTGGCTGGAGGGACTCCAGAACACCAATAGCTGTGGTGTTTCCAGAATTACCGACTCACAGATGCCAATGACAAAGTGAGAGGTCAGTGTAGTATGGACTTAGGGACTGATTGGGAGAGTGCTTCAGCCCCTTTCCCTGGGGATGAGAAGCTGCTGAGTAGATGTGGTGCAGCCACCCTGTTGCAGCTTCAGAGGCTTATAGAAGTATCAATGGCTGAATTTCTTGATTATCATAAAAAAAGGGGTTGACTTTTGATAAAGGGGAGGCTAGATATCAACAACAATTTAATACATTAACATCTCTTCCATAGTATTTATACACTCTAATGATTTCATGTGGTGTCAGATTTGGGGGTGGAAATAAATTTCTCTGTATCTTTACAAGGAGGGAAAATGTGCCTCTAATAACCTTTCCTTGCCTTGGGCTCTTTGTGGTAAAACAACACTCCCCTGGCTATTGTGGCCAAGATGGTAGAAGGTAGCCTCCCTGGAGGAGGGGTCCCTGAAGGCACAAGTTTCTCTCCTTACCCTCTCCAATCCCAGCCTCCCTCCTTTCTTGAATTAGACAAAGAAATTGAAAACTAGTAAGAGTTAAGTCTCCTCACTCTCTGGACTCTGTTCCTGAGCATCTGTGAATCAGATTAGAGACAAGAAGTTCTCTCCTCCTTGTGGTGATATCCTGCCTGCCTGGGCAGGAGCCAGGGCTAGGGACAGCTGGGGTATAAATTCAGAGGCAAATAGAGGCTGGAAGATAGTGGTGCAGTGGAGGAAAATCAAGCAATAGCCCAGCAGAGCAGGAACCCTAGAGCCCAGGTGCCCAGGAGCCCAGCAGATGAGTACAGCTTCTGACAGCATTCCAGTGGAAGCCTTAAGGTTCAGTGAGCAGAGAAAGCTAATAGAGGACCCCAGCAGTACAGGAAGTGACAATGAGTCCCCTCCCTTGAGGGAAAAATTTCTTAGCGATTTTGAATTTCCTTGCACTGAACTTGTTCGAGATGCTTGAGCCCTCCCTTTTATGTTAAACTTTCCTTCTCCTCCATATCTTTCATTATTTCAATTCAAATATATATCCCCCTTTAAATGGGAACTCCCAGAAGGCAGAAGACGTTTCAACTAATAACTCCCCAAGCTTTTATTAAGGGCAGACTGTGTGGTCAGGACACAAAGATGCATGAAACTATCCCTACAGCTTTCACCTGGGGAAGACAAAAGCAGACAGGGAAAATATATATATATATATATATATATATATATATATATATATATATATATATATACACATACACATACATATATGCACAGATATATGCTTCTATGTATATGTATATATGTACATAAGTGTATATGTATGTATGTATATAGCAGCTATAAGTTGACAATAAGCACAAGATTGCTGGGGAGGGAGGACACAGGTGCTGGAGGGAAGAAGGAAAGATACAGAAAAGAATCTCTGAACTGTTTCCCAAAGGAGGGGAGAGCGACTCTATGAGGCAGAAATAAGAAGGGAGGTCATTGCAGCCATAGCACAGTCCAGTGCAAAGGCATTGGAGATGAGAGAAGGACTTTCCTGTGTGAGAAACAGAGAAACAGCCAGGTGGCCTACATCAAAGAGTGTATGAGAGGGAGAAATGTTCACTGAAGCAAGAAAGGTAGGTTAGGGCCAGACTGGGAACAATTTTAAAAGCTAAAGGAAGGACAGCATATTTTATCCTAGACTAATGGTGAGAACGATGTTTTAGGAAAGTGACTTGAGAATCCATATGGAGGATGGATTGGAATGAGAAGAAATCTGAGACAAGGAGACAAGGAGAAGAATATTTTGCTAGCCTAGCTAAGTTAAGGCTATGCTAAGAGTATGAAATGGTTTTGATTGACTTTATCAGAGCCTAATACCTAGTTAGTTTAATAAATTTTTATTGATTGATTGATTGACTGGGAAACTCCCTAATGGAGTGGGATTATCCCACCTGATCTCTGCCACTCTGGGGTCTCACACACTTGGCCTTTAGTCCTTGATTTTCACAGTGACTTGAGGGATTTGGAAACAAGCTCTCTCAACAATAGATCCTCCCAAAACTGTTTTTATCACATGCCCCACAGGGATGAAACATCTGTGCTCATCTGGTACTGCCTGAGGCCTTGCGTTTCTAATAACTAAGTCCTCTATCCCTTACTAGTCATTTCCATTGCAGCTTCTTTTCCTTCTGGGTCTGATCTGCCCCCCTCCACTATTACTGGAACTCCATCACTGTCACACATGTTTACTCTAAGAGATTCCCAGGTTGAGGCTGTTAGAGACCTTCCTGCCTTGGAAGGTCAGTAGAACACCAAGAAGGATTTATATGCCTACACTGGGCTAGGCACTGGCCAAAGAGATTTACAGATGCTGTCTTATTTGATCTTGGCAACAAGCCTGTGAAGGTGTGCTTTTGATCCCCGTTTCAGAGATGAGCAAACTGAGGCAAGGCAGAAGTTAAGTGCTTGTGCCTAGTGTCTGAAGGCACATTTGAACTCAGTTCTTTCTGACTTTATGCCCAGCCACCCATCCACTGTACTATGTAAATGCCTCCTTCTGGACAATATCATTTGGGGGGAATTTTAGAATATAACTTTCCTAACTCTGTATAAGACAGGTGGGAAAAGGAGAGAAAGTGGAGGAAGGATGCCAGTTAGGAGGGTATGCCAGTGCTTCAGGTGAGAGGGGTCAGGGCCTTGACTTCGCTGATGGCCCTGTGACAGAGGGAAGGACAAAGACATCATGGATCTAGACTGGAAAGAATCTGGGAACTTTGGGCATTTACACTTTCTTTTAATCTCTTTCAGACATGGAGACCAGGACAGAATCCACAAAGGGAACACCAGGGGACACTATTTCAGAAGATGAATCACCTAGGGGGCTGATTGTTGAAAGACTCAGAAGGCAAGGTCTTTAGTATTCTGTTGGTGAGGAATCTGGTGATCAGAGAAACCAGGAAGAGAGGCAGCAAGGAGATCAGGGGAGAGATTTGAGAGAAATAGCTAAAAAACAAAGAATTCATATAAGATATAAGAATTATGAATGGGATAAATATGGGAAAGACTTCAGACGACACTCAAATCTGATGAGGCACCAGGTGATTGACGCTGGAGAGAAGCCTCATAAATGTAATGACTGTGGGATAGCCTTCCATCAAAAGGGAAACCTTACTGTCCATCAGAGGATTCATACTGGAGTAAACCTCATAAATGTCATGAATGTGGGAAATCTTTCAGAGACAGATACAGTCTTGCTCAGCACCTTGGAATTCATACTGGAGAGAAGCCTTATCACTGTAATAAATGTGGGAAATCTTTCAGAGTGAGCTCAGATCTCATATGTCCCCTTTGAATTCATTCTGGAGAGAAGCCTTACCATTGTAATGAAAGTGGACAGTCTGTCAGTGTGAGCTCCTCAGTTATAAAACACAGGCAGATTCATACTGGAGAGGAGCCTTATCACTGCAATGAATGTGGGAAATCTTTCAGAGGGAGCTGCAAACCCCACCAACTCCTGGGTCACAGCAAGATACAATATAATCAGCCACTACTTTGTACCCAAGTAAAATTCTCTTTCACCAGGCCTGAGGCTGGCTTCCAAACCCCAAGGCTCCTCCTCCACAGGCTGAATGAGCCCAGATTTTGCTGGGTTCACCCTCACTGGATTTACATGTAGACAGCTGTCCTCTCCTGTTTCATAAGGATTCCTCTGCTCCAAGTGCATCACAATTTCTGTTTGAGGAAGACAAAGTTTAACAGAACTATGATATTTATGCACACCGCCAGCACTGTCATCTCAATTCACTTTCTGGCTGAAAAAGTAACACAAACCAATACACAAAGTTTCTGAGAAATCACACACAAATCCAAAGTAAAGTCCCAGGACTTCTGGAAACAGCAGTAAAGTCGTCTTTCAAAAGACAGAATGCTTCATTCTGACAAAGGAACATCAACACAGACAGAACATGCAGACTGGGTGCCAAAATCACAAGCAGTCTTTGTAAAGGTAATGTAATTTGAATTTGAAGACCCCTTCCTGTATTGGCAAGGTAACAGGTGCTTATTAACTGATCACTTAGTAACTGATAAGACTCTGTTGGGGAAACATGAGGTATGAACTCCTGTCTCCTGTTCCTGATGTAACAGGAAGGGGTTGGCTGAAGCAGGAAGCTAATGCTGTGTGTATATAAGGAAAAGCCCCAGAGAGGCCCAGGCAGAATTTCTTAGGACCAGCATCTGGTGGCAGAGCAGCTACAGAAGAGAGAATGGAGAACTGAGCCAGAATTTCCTGAGAACTTGTGGTGCTGGAGTTTCTTCTGAACAGGAGCCCAATAGGCCAAGAGTCCAGGAGCCCAGGAGCCAGGAGCCCAGGGCCCCCTTCTCCCAGGCTGGATAAGGTGATTCTAATTTTTGAACAAGCTGCAGAAACCTGAGGAAGCATGACCAGGATGGGGAGACTTTGGCTGGTTGAACCTTGAATTCCTGAGATCAGAAATTCTGAAGTATTTGACATAAACTGGACCCTGTGAACTCCAGTGTGGAGCAGGACCTGCCCAGAGAGCTGGACAAAGAACTGGGAGCTATCTGCCATTGAACCCAGGTGACAGTCTGGTGAATCCAGGTAGAATCTGGTACCATGGAAGGGGATCCAGGGAATCTGAGAACTGGCCCACAGTCAAGATGAACAGATCTCTCCCTGGGTACTGAGTAAGGATGAAACTGTAGTTTACTAGTGACCTAGGGGTGGAAGGTTGAGTATGACCCTTAGTAACTGATTGCTGAATAAGTGACCGATTGAGTTAAGTTAGGTGCCCCATGACTGGAAGACTTTGACTATTGTGCTTTGAGATGATTGTTCGTTGTTCTAAATATTATGACCACTTTGGTGAAAACTCTGTGGCCCTTTTAATGATAAGCTGTTGTGAATATAATGTGAATGTTGTACCTCGATTTCCTGTGAATGTTCTGCTCTGATTCCTTATGGAATAAGTAGAGTGTTCACTACACTATGTAATCAGAACCTTAAAAGCTGGTCACAATAGCAGTCCTCCGGAAAGCTGCTGTGCAGGGCATCACAGTCTCCTTATCACTTTTGCTTGGTCCCAGGCCATGTGTGGGTTTTCCTCTGCTCTGCTCCTTTCTGTTTCACCCTTCTTGGTCCACTCTTTGGACAAATTCATCCCAGTGTGGCCTCTATGTGATGACTTTAGGTCTATTAAAGGCATGTAAGATCTCCAAACTCCCTTAGGTCTATTAAGAACAACACAATGTGTGCTGTTTTCCACAAAAAATTGACACAATCAAAGCCATGACACGTTAATAATAGAAGGAACACAGAGATCCTGAACCAGAGGTGGGGAACCTTTGACCTCAAGGCCACATGTAGCTTTCTAAGTCCTCCTGTGCAGTCCTTTGACTGAATCCAAATTTCTGAGAACAAATCCCCTCCATAAATGGATTTGTTCTGTAAAACTTGGACTGAGTGAAAAGACCACACCCAAGGCCCTAAGAGGCTACATGTGGCCTTGTGACCACAGGCTCCCCAGCCCTGTCTTGGAACTGTAATTCCAACTGGCACATTGAAACTTCTCTTATCATATCTATACTATTAAGCAACCTCCTTTTGCCAAGTAGGGTAAACACTGTGGAGATTATAATTTAAAATACTCTGTCAGGTCTTCAAAATAAAACAGGCTCCCTTAATGGAAAATGCCCCTCTCTCACTCATGTTAACTCCTCTGCCTTCACTTTGCTTGCTCCCAGCTCTGCTCTAGCTTTCCCCTGTTCTTTCCTGCTCTATCTTCCAGTTTCATCCTTTCAGCAAGCTCCTCCCACTATGGGCTCCATGGGATTACATTTGACTTATTAACTGGAAAAGAAGATCTTCAAATCCCCATGACCATTATATTGGGTGATTTGCATATCCTCATCTCCACCTCTTGGGGAGAAGAGGACAATCTGGGAACATGTCCAGAAATTCTGGCATGTTTGTCTAGCAGTAAGCCCACAAAACATCCCCCTGGAATAACTGCTTTTTCCACTAGGGACCCAGAATAGGATTATCAAAAGAGTAAGGATAGCTGAAAGAGACAATATGGTACTTTGCCTTTTAGAAAGCTTATTAGGAATTGAATTTCCAAAGCAAATAATTTTTCAGAAAATTAGGGAAATTCATCAGAGAGAAAAGGAAAACCCTGCCCTTTTCCAAGATTGACTGTTAGAAGCTATTATAAAGTATATGAATTTGGATCCTGACTCTGTAGAAAATACAGCAGTCCTTAACATGTATTTTATTAATCAGTCTCCCCCAAATAGTAGGAAAAAAACTACAGAAATCGGCAATGGGACCCCAAACACTTCAGGTCCAATTACTGGAGATAGCCTTTGGAGTACTTAACAACAGAGACCTAGGTGCAGCAGAAGAGAAAGAATGAAGGGAACGGGATGGAGAGAATGAGAACATTCTCAGTTCTTTACTATTGCCATAACCTGGAAAAGACTCAATGAGTGCTCCCCCAGGGTGCTCCCTCTGAGGAACTCTGGTGACTTGTGCAGTGGGGAACCCTACTTTTGATTCCAAAATGGGGGTCACAGGTTCAAGGTTTGCCCCTCCAGGGGGCCCCACAAGAGGGAGTGCCAGGAACTAACACAGGAAGGAATGTTCCCATGTGATCAGGAGGGACATTGGATGAAGGATTGGTCGCCAGGTTGCAAAAGTGGTAGAGGCACCTCTCAGTACTCTATTCTCCTGTCTTCTCAAGACTTGAAATGTGGAAGGAGCCTGGGACTTGGCAATGCTCCCAAATTCTCCATCTCTTCCACTGAACACTGGGAAATACCCAAGAATGAAGGTAATATTATCCTCTTTATCATGGCTATGTTCTCTGTTTCAACCAGTTACTCTGGCTCTACTCTCCCCTCAACCCATCAGGTCATAGATATTGAAGGGGAAATGAAGGGATGTCACCAGACATACCCTATCCCCTTCCTACTTGAGGATCTGTTGTCTGAACACCCCTTCCTTATCATCTCCTCTTGCCCTGCCCCATTGCACCTGATGTTAAAATTGGGGAGTCAATATTCTCTAGTTAGACCTTGTATCTCCCATTTCCCTCTATTCACCAGACCTCCCTATGTTGTAGTGGTAAATAAAGAAGTACTTAGCCCCTTGTTTCAACTACTTAAGTATTTAGAACCTTGTTTGAGTTCAAGTGTCTTTGATTCTTGCCCTATTTATATCAAGTCTTTGTTAAGAAACAGAACTTGTGAACCTCACAGTGGGAGGAACTTGCTCATGCAACAGATAGTGCTGGAACAGGGTGATGCTTACTGACCATATACAAGGAGAAGCCCAAGCTGAGCTAGAGCAGAACTGAGAAGAGAGCACTTGTGGGGGCAGAATTGAGAAGGGGAACTTTGTGGAGACCCAGCACTCTGTCTGTCTTTTCTGTCTCTCTTGCTGTGTTTGTGATGCTTTGTCCAATACATCTCAAACCCTTCAGAGTAGCTTTCCTGGGAAGACAAGGCTTACCAAAGCCACAAGAACATCCATACGCCTCAACAAAGCCACAACAACATTTGTGCCAAATACTAGCCCCATAGTCATGCTTCCTCAAAACAACACAGCTCAAGCTGGCCCTCAGCAGCTCCTCACCAGCTGCTGCTGGCCTTGGGAAGTCCTCAACACCAGAAGCTCTGTTAAAAAAATCAAAATCGCTTTGTCCAGCCTACACATGGCTTGCTCCAAGATATTCTGAGTATCCAGCTTGTGTTCTCCCTTCCATAGTTTAGCTCCTCCCTGTTCAGCCCCTTCCTTTTGTGTCAGCAACAGGGGCTCACATGTTCTGTTTCTTTAAAAGAGGATTAATTTGAAACTAGGTGCTAGCTTCCTAATACACAGGGATCTTCAAATATCATTGCCATTATAGGAAGGAAGGCAGGGAGAAGGAACTAGACAGGAAAACCTTTCTTTGAACACAACTCCTCCTGATTGAGCCACTCTACCTGGGAGATGGAAGAAAGCTCTAGAATGGTGGGCCTTTCCCAAGAAAGAAAAAAATTAAAACCAAAAAAGGAAGTCCAAAAAAGTTAAAAAAGAAAAGCCAAATAAATAAATGCCCAACACTAGGGGAAAGGAAGTGGAATACTTCCCCCTTCCCCCTCCCAAAAATACTCCAAAGCCTTCTTGTGTCTGGACTTCTCCTTGAAGTGATCTAAGTGGGGGGAAAAGAGGTGGCCAAAGTGATAAAGTGAAAGCTTCTTGTGGAGTGCAGGAGAGAGTGGAGACAGAGAGAAATAAGTGGGGGGAAAGAGAAAGAGCAAGAGAGACAGAGAGAGACCAGGAGAACTGGAGCACTCTGACCCATCCCAGGAAACTGCTGGAATCTCCTGCAAAAGCAGGAATCTATGACCCTCAAAT
This sequence comes from Gymnobelideus leadbeateri, assembly GCA_011680675.1. Lineage (NCBI taxonomy): Eukaryota > Metazoa > Chordata > Mammalia > Diprotodontia > Petauridae > Gymnobelideus > Gymnobelideus leadbeateri. The sequence goes on along the minus strand of WOXC01005186.1, from coordinate 316,680 downwards.
ACTGCAAAGCTGCAGCAAGGCAAGGAGAAAGGATCTGGAGAGGAAAAGCTTCCTTGGTACCAACAGCTCCTGACCAGGGACTGCATCTCTCAGGTGGAAGAAATTCTCCAAAAGGCTAAGGGTTCTGTGTCAAAATAGAGAGATAAATAATAAGTGAATAAATGAAAATGTCATTCCCAGGAAAATCAAAACTGTAATAGAAACAAGCCCCCAAAATGCTTAATCAAAATGCCCACAAAGGCTCCATGAGAGGACCTGTGGCTGTTGGTAGAAGCCTGAGATGAGAAAAATGAGGCTGAAACTGCTGGTCAGGTAGAGCAGTAGAGGAGAGCAATCACCTGAAGCCGAGTTTTATAGAACAAAGCCTTTCAGGAAGGAGATTTGTTCTGTGAAGTTGGGGTTCAGTCAAAGGGCCCCACTTGAGGACCTAGATAGCTACATGGGGCCTTAAGGCCCCAGATTTCCAAACTTCTGTTCCAGGATGTCTGTGTTCCTTCTACTATTAAAATAACCTGACTAACCTGACCTAATGTTATGTAACATAAAATAACACACACAAGACAATACAACACAACACAGCACAACATAACAAAACAAAACACAACACATCATAACATAACACAACATATATAGAATAGGATAGCATAACATTACATAACACAACATAACACAAAACAGCATAACATAACATGAAACATAGCATAACACAATATACCATAACATTGCCCATGAACAACAGGGAAGGATGCCTTTTCTCATGATAGTGGGTAACAAAGAATAAACCATAAGGGTGATGCCTGCTGGGCCAGGGCCTTGCAGAAGAGTGTTCTCTGTCAATCAAATCCAGCAGGAGAGCTAGGGTTCCCTTAGAGAGAACACAAAGCCTGTCTGTTAGGCTAGGGTGTGTCTTCTCTCTGGGTAGCCCTGGTTTTGGCCCATGTTGGGGGCTTGTAAGATTTCAAACTACAAAGGCCTCATAATGACATTGTTGGTTGGAGCAGGAGCTGTGGGGTGCTGTGAGCTTGGTCAGATATCCCCTGCATCCTGGGCCCTCACCAGGGCTCTTTCCTGCCATTGGACTGTGACCACTCTGGGAGAGAGAGTGAGGCCAACTACTACCTCACTTGAATCCAATTAAGGCACTCATCACAAGCCATCACCCAGCCCATTTTACCATTATACCTCTCTCAAAGTCCTATGGCCACAGACAAGTGAGGAAGAAGCAGCATAGACACAGGGAGCTGGGTGTGTAGGTGACCCAGACCAGAGGGTTGTCTTATTAATAGAATTAAGCTGCAGTGGGATTGGGAAGCCCCCAGTGTATCTGAGGAGCCTTTTAAGGATCACACTGCTCCCCTCCTGGATAGGGAAATTACAGAGGCCCTTGAGAAATGTGAGATGTGCAAATTTAGAGCCACTGCCCCAGATGATCATTGGACTCCTTGTTCTGGGCCTGTGGTAGAGCCTTCTGAGCTCAGATTGGTCTGCTCAGCCTCAGACAGACACCTGGAATTTGCCTGAACACAATGAGGTCATTTTGGTCCCCCTATAGAACTGAGGGCACTAGCCAAGCAACCAACCAGCCAGCGTGTTTATCCTGGGTCTCCTTTGTCTGTGTATTTGTTTATTTATTGTCTCCCTCATTAGATTGGGAGCTCCTTGAGGGTGTGCTGTTCTCCTGCCTTTGGGTTGGCAAGGGCATCTGACTTTTCCTGTCCCCATTTGGATTTTCTTTGCAAAGATACTGGATTGCTTTGCCATTGCTTCTCCTGTTCATTTTAAACATGAGGAAACTAAAGCAAAGATGTTTAAGTGACTTGCCCAGGTTCACAGTGCTAGGACTTGCCTGAGGATGGATTTGAATTCAGGTCTTCCTGAGTACAGGGCAGGAGCTCTGTGCACTATGGCACCACCTTGCTGCCCATGCATTGCTTAGGTATAGGGACTATATTTCCTTTGATCATCCCCCCAGCACTTTGTCCAGCTCATTGCACATTTTCTAAATCAAGCCTACACAATATATGGCCACAGCTTCTGGACTGTTAATGGATTTCCACAAGCCTGAGAATAATGTAGGATTGTCCCTATTCATTCTCCCCTTTGTCAGTGAAACAAAGCAACCCACCAACCAGGAACAGGCTCTAGTCTGACCTGTCTGTGTGTGAAGAAGTTTACAAGTCATGCAAGTCCGGTCTGAATGTTTATTTACAACCTGATATCCAGACCTTGGGAAGCAAAGAGCCCCTTTCAGATTGGGAGGAAGCTTTTGCACCTGGCAAACTGTGTAAAGCTTTCACTAGATCACACCTAATAGGATTGGGTTTGAAAAGGTCATCTGCATGTGAATAGGACAGGAAAGCTGACTTCTAAGAGACAGAGCTGTTGGAGTGCATAGAGGGCTGAGCCTGAAGCAGAAAGGCCCAAGTTCAAATCCATCCTCAGACACTCCCTAGCTATGTGACCCTGGGCTAGTCACTTAACCTCTGCTTTCCTCAGTTTTCTCAACTGTAAAGTGGGGATAATAACAGCACTAACAATGCAGGGTTGCTGTGAGGATAAAATGAAAGGCATTAAATAATGCATATCCCTTTTCCCCAAACCTTTCTCATGACTTAGGGAACATCTAAGCTTTTTCCGGAAGAAGAGGATATCTGAGAATTACATTTTTTGAATTTAATCACATTAACAATAAGAGGAAAACCCACGTTTATTAATTTACAAGAAAAGGTATGGAATGGTCTGAGTTTCCTTCTTCCCAAATTGAGTTACAGAAGGAATCAAAAACCCAACAAAATAAAACACACACATTCTACAAGAGAAACCCATTTCATGCAGCTCTAGATGAGAGGTCAGGTTTGTCCACAGTAGGAGTTCTTATTGCTGAGTTAACATGAAAGGATTTTCCCTTATTTATTAACTTTATAAGGATTATATCCAATAGCAATTTCCCAAAGTTTGGCAAGGATTCAATGTTCCCCAAATATTATAGCTCATTCCTTACATTTATAAGGCTACTCCCCAGTAGGAATCTTCTGATGTGTATAAGAGTGTCTGAGGAGGCAGAAAGCCTTCCCACTGTATATCTGTGTGTTTGTATATCTATGTAGGTACGTGTGTGTTTTTTATAATATGAATAAAGTGTCACAATTATGAAAATCTGAGGTAATTTCCCACATTACTGGCATATATTGGCATATATTGGCACATATATAAGGCTTCTCTCTGCCATCATTTGTATGAGTAAAGAAAGTTTTAACCTTCACTGAATAATTTCCCACAATCAATATATTTATGATATTTTTTTCAGTATGAATCTTTTGATGCCTAATGAAATTGGACCTGTAAGAGAAGGCTTTCCCACATTCATTACATTAGTGAGGCTTCTCTGAACTGTGAATTCTGTTGTGCCTACTCAATCTTGATCTTTCCCTGAAGGATTTCCCACATTTATTGCATTTAAAAGGCTTCTCTCCAGTGTGAATTCTCTGATGTACAAGAAGTTGTGAAGAAATTCTGAAATCCTTCCCACATTCTTCACATTTATAAGGTTTCTCTTCCTTGTGGATCCTCTGATGGACATTAAGATTTGACTTTTGGCTGAATGTTTTCCCACATACATTACAGTGGTAAGGCTTCTCTCCAGTATGAATTCTCTGATATACAAGAAGCTGTGAAGAAATTCTGAAGCCCTTCCTACATTTTTCACATTTATAGGGCTTCTCTTCCTTGTGGATCCTCTGATGGACAATAAGGTTTGTCTTTTTACGGAATGTTTCCCCACAATCACTGCAGTGGTAAGGCTTCTCTCCAGTATGAATCTGAAACTGCTGAATAAGATAGGACCTTTCTCTGAATGATTTCCCACATTCATCACACTGATAAGCCTTCTCTCCAGTGTGAATTCTCTGATGTACAAGAAGCTGTGAAGAAATTCTGAAATCCTTCCCACATTCTTCACATTTATAGGGCTTCTCTTCCTTGTGGATCCTCTGATGGAAAATAAAGGCTGATTGGTGACTGGAAGTTTTCCCACATTCATTGCAGAGGTAAGGCTTCTCTCCAGTATGAATTCCAATGTGCTGAATAAGATGGGACCTTGCTCTGAATGTTTTCCCACATTCATCACAGTAATAAGGCTTCTCTCCAGTGTGAATACGACAGTGCTTACTAAGTGTGAACCTCACTCTGAAAGATTTCCCACATTCATTGCATTTATGAGGCTTTTCTCCAGTATGAACTCTCTGATGGACAGTAAGGTTACCCTTTTGAATGAAGGCTCTCCCACAGTCATTACATTTGTGAGGCTTCTCTTCAGAGTGAATCAGCTGGTGCCTCATCAGTTCTGTCCTATAACTGAAGCCTTTCGCACATTCATCACATTCATAAATCTTATCTCTCACATGAATCATTTGCTTTTTAGCTTTTTATCTGAAATCTCTCCTCTGAATTCCTTGCTGCCTCTTTTCCTGGTTTCTCTGATCGCCAGATTCCTCATCAACAGAGGACCAAAGAACTTCCCTGTGGAGCATTTCAACTATCAGCCCCTTGGGTGATTCATTTTCTGAAATTGCATCCACTGGTGTTCCCTTTGTGGATAACGTCCTAGTCTCCATGTCTGAAAGAGATTAAAATAAAGTGTAAATGCTCCCCCCCCTCCAGTTCTCAGACCTTTTATAGTCTAGATCCATGATCTCTTTCTCCTTCCCTCTGTTCATAGGGCCATCAATGAAGGACAGGCCCTGACTGGTCTCACCAGAAGCACTGTCATACCCTCCTAAAGGGCATCCTTCCTCCAATGCCACTCCATTTCCCATCCATCTTGTGCTGAGCTACAAGAGTCATGATTGAAAAGCTAAGGTTTCATTGTATGCTTGTAGCCACCATCTCTTCAGTGGCTCCCTATTCCCCATAAATGATAACCCAACAAGGAGGGCATCTAGGTGGCACAGTGGAGGGAGGGATGGGCCTAGTGTAAAAGAACTGAGTTCATATGAGGCTTCAGACACTTACTAGCTATGTAACTCTGGCCAAGACACATAACTTCTGCCTGCCTCAGTTTCCTCATCTGTAAAAAGGGGATTATAAGAGCACCTTCTCAGGCTTGTTGTCAAGATAAAATGAGAGAGCATTTATTAAATGTAAAAATTGTAAAATGTTATCACTGAGCCTGAGAAAGCAGGAGGACTATATTCTGGGGTCTAAGTAGGATCTTGAGGGGACTCCTGGGACCCTCTGGGGATGCTTCAACCTGGCATACCTGAGGGGGGACCAGACATAGGGAGTCAGTGTCTGGTATCTGAAAGGGACACAGCCCAGGGGCCATGGTTCAGAGGGAGGCAGGAGAGGAAGTAGCTTTGGTTCCTGTGACCAAATTGGTGGCTGCAGGGCAGGCAGAACTTTGGGTCTTTACAGGGGGCTTGGTCTGAAGGCAGAACAACTAAATCTCTAACCAAAAGCTAGGGGCAGGGAGACTGGATTCCTGGGTCCTTTGGGTAAGGTTATAGTTTTGGGAAAGGGTGATCCAATCTTCACTCTGGGGAGGATGATTCTGAACATTTGGGAAGTCATTCAGAGTCTGAATGGGGATGGAAGCTTATCCAGCAGCCAGGACTGGGAGGGAAGATTGCTTTGGGCGGACCTGGAGGGCACTCACCACACAGTCAGAGGAGGAGGATGAGACCAAGGCAGGGACAGCCAGCAGAAGCCAGCAGGTCTGTGAGGGGTGGCTCAGCCCTGCCTGGGACCTGCAGGCACAGAGCTGGAGTTCAGGAGGCAGAGATCTCAGGTGTGAGAGAGGAAGGCAGAGAGATCTGGGCTAGAGGGGCAGGAAGAAGGTGGACCAATCTCACCACAACTTCATGTCTTCAGCCAGTCCCCTCTGGGAGGGTCCTCCCACACTCTTCTCAGAATCAGAGGCCCCAGGATGGGCCCTTTCCTCCAATCACTCCCAGAACCAGGAGTTCAAGACCCTGCCTGCCTCTCTTCCCCAAGCCCTGCCCTCCCTCACCTGGAATGCATTGGCCACTGGGATGAGCCCTCTCCTGCCCTAGACCCCTCCCAGGGCCCAAACTCCGCCCCGGGCCTCTGATTGTACCTGGGCCATCCCCCACCAGGCTGGCCAGCTGTGGGAGCTCCTCCTCCCCATCACTACCACCTGATTTCTTACTGGAGGAAAGATCAGGAACTTTAGGGGGTGGGATGGGAAGACCCAGGAAGAGGCAAGTTTGAGATTTGCAGGAAATCAAGAGATTCACAGGGAAACTGAGTCCTGCTTATCTTCTGAATGGAGCTTGCTCATAAATGCAATCAGTGGGGTTAGCAGGAACCAAGCAGCCTAGCAGATGAGCCCAGCTTCTGACAAAAGCTCAGTGGAAGACTTGAGCTTCAGTGAGGGAGAAAGCCAATGGAGGGCCCCAGCAGTACAGTCAGTGACAGTAAGTCCCCTCCCTTGAGGGAGGAATTTCTTGGCAATTTTGTAATTCCTTGCATTGAACTTGTCCAGAGGGCTCCAGATGCTTGAGCCCTCCCTTTTATTGTAAAGTCTTCTTCTCCTCCTCATATTTAATTATTTCACTTAAAATATTATCTCTCCCTTGGAATGGGACCTCCCAGAAGGCTTTCAATTAATCATTCCACAAGCTTTTATTAAGGGCAGACTGTGTGGCTGGAAGATGAAGATACGTGTAAAAAGCATGAAACAATCCCTACAGGATTCAACTGGGGAAGATGAACACATAGAAAACATACATGTATACATGCACGCATACATGTATACACACATACATGCTTATATGAATATATATGTATGTGGGTCTGTCTGTATATATATAAATGCATGTTATATAGCATCTATAAAATTATAATAAACACCAAGTTGCTAGGGAGGGAGGACACAGGTGCTAGGGGGAATAAGGAATGATACAGAAAATAATGTTTGACTTGTTTCCCAAAGGAGGAGAAGGACTCTGTGAGGCAGAAATAGGGAAGGAGTGTGTTCAGCCATAGCACAGGTCCAGTGCAAAGGCTTGGAGATAAGAGAAGGACTTTCTTGTGTGAGAAACAGAGAAAAGGCCAGTCAGATTACATCAAAGAAGGTATGAGGGGGAGTAATGTCCAGTGAAGGAGCAAAGATAGGTTAGGGCTAGGCTGGGAATGATTGTTTTTTAAATTTTTTGGTCTTTATTAATTTGATTGTTTACTTTTAGTTTATAAGATTCAGTTCCACAATTCCTTGAGTTTTAAATTTTCTCTCCCTCCTCCCCTACCCACTCCCCCATGACTGCATACAATCAAGTATAGGATCTGCAAATACTTTTACCTTAGACATGAGTCAGGTTATAAAGAAGGATTGTATCAGATGGCATGAACAATGGGAAATAGGAAACAAAACAGAACAAGAAAAAGAAAGAGATCAGATAGTTTGCTCCAATCTGGATTCAAATTCAGTTCTTTCTACTTCTTTTTCTGGATGTAGTAAATTCTTTTTATTTTATTTTATTTTATTTTTTAGCTTTTTGGAGGGTAAATGTGGGGAAGTTGGTGTTAAGTGACTTGCCCAAGTTCACATGGCTAGTTTTGTCTTACATGTCTAAGGCCAGATTTGAACCCAGGTCCTCCTGACTTCAGGGCTGGTGCTCTATTCACTGGGCCATCTGGCCACCCCCAAATCAATTTAAAACTTAAAGGAAGGACAGCATATTTTATCCTAGACCCATGGTGAGAACCATGTTTCAGGTAAATGACTTTGGCATCCCTGTGGAGGATGGATTGGAAGGAGCAGAGATTTGAGACAGGGAGACAAGAAGGCTCTCATGCTGATCTAGCTAAGTTAAGAAGGTACCAACAGTCTGAACTGGTTTTTCTTTTACTTTGTGTTTGTCTGCACCCAGTGAGTTTAATGTATTGTTATATTGATTGATTGGCTCGGAAACTCCCTAATGGAGTGGGCTTTTCCCACCTGATCTCTGCCACTCTGGGGTCTCACACACTTGGCCTTTATTCCGTGTTTTCTACAAGGACTTGAGGGATTTGGAAACAAGCTCTCTAAGCAGTAGCTCCCACCAAAAACTGCTTTTGTCACATGCTACACAGGGTCAGATCTACCTGAGCTCTCCTGGTACTGGCCTGAGACTTCACCTTTCTCTCTAACTACTAAGGCCTCTATCCCTTTCTAGTCTTGTCCATTGCAGCCTCTTCTCCCTTCTTCAGATGCTCTATTATTGGAACTCCATCTCAGTCACAGAGGTTAACTCTAAGAGATTTCCAGGTTGAGAGTGTTAGGCATATTCCTGCCTTAAGGTCAGTAGAAAACCAAGAAGCATTTATGTACCTATTGTGGGCCAGGTTCTGGCCTAAGAATTTTATAAATGCTCCCTCATTTGATCCTGACAACAAGCCTGGGAAGGTGCTCTTATAATCCCCTTTCACAAATGAGGATACTGAGGCAGGCATACGTTAAAGCTTGCCCAGGGTTACATAGCTAGTAAGTGTCTGAAGTCACATTTGAACTCAGTTCTTTTTGACTCTATGCCCAGCACTCCATCCACTGTGCCACCTAGCTGCCCTTCTTGCTGGGTTATCATTTTAGGGGGAATAGGGAGCCACTGAAGTAATGGTGACCATAGGGTTACAATGAAGGCTTAGCTTTTGGATCATGACTCCAGTAACTCTGTACAAGATAGATGGGAAATGGAGTAGAAATGGAGGAAGGTGAGACTAGTCAGGGCCTGTCCTTCATTGATGGCCCTATGAACAGAGGGAAGGAGAAAGACATCATGGATCTAGACTGTAAAAGGTCTGGGAACGGGGGTGCCATTTGCACTTAATTTTATTCTCTTTCAGACATGGAGACTAGGACTGAATCCACAAAGGGAACACCAGTGAAAGCAATATCAGAAAATGAATCAACCAAGTGGCTAATAGTTGAAAGACTCCACAGGGAAGTTCTTTGTCCCTCTGTTGGTGAGGAATCTGGTGATCAGAGAAACGAGGAAGAGAGGCAGCAAGGAGATCAGGGGAGAGATTTGAGACAAAAAGTTAAAAAGCAAAGAATTCATGTAAGAGATAAGATTTATGAATGTGATGAATGTGGGAAAGGCTTCAGTCGTGCGCCAAACCTAATGATGCACCAGCTGATTCACACTGGAGAGAAGCCTCATAAATGTAATGACTGTGGGAGAGCCTTCAATCAAAAGGGACACCTTACTGTCCATCAGAGGATTCATACTGGAGAAAAGCCTCATAAATGTAATGACTGTGGGAGAGCCTTCAATCAAAAGGGACACCTTACTGTCCATCAGAGGATTCATACTGGACAGAAGCCTCATAAATGTAATGACTGTGGGAGAGCCTTCAATCAAAAGGAACACCTTATTGTCCATCAGAGGATTCATACTGGAGAAAAGCCTCATAAATGTAATGACTGTGGGAGTGCCTTCAATCAAAAGGGACACCTTATTGTCCATCAGAGGATTCATACTGGAGAAAAGCCTCATAAATGTAATGACTGTGGGAGAGCCTTCAATCAAAAGGGACACCTTATTGTCCATCAGAGGGTTCATACTGGAGAAAAGCCTCATAAATGCAATGAATGTGGGATATCTTTCAGAGTGAGATCCACACTTAGGGAGCACTATCAGATTCACACTGGAGAGAAGCCTTGTCACTGTGATGAATGTGGGAAATCCTTCAGAGCAAGGTCCCATCTTGTTCAGCACCTTTGAATTCATACTGAAGAGAAGCCTTACCACTGTAATGAATGTGGGAAAACATTTTGTCAAGGCTCAAGCCTTATTTTCCATCAGAGGATCCACAAGGAAGAGAAGCCTTATAAATGTGAAGAATGTGGGAAGGATTTCAGAATTTCCTCACGGCTTCTTGTACATCAGAGGATTCACACTGGAGAGAAGCCTTTTAAGTGCAATAAATGTGGGAAATCCTTCAGTGAAAGATCAAAACTGACTAGGCACAACAGAATTCACAGTGCAGAGAAGCCTCACTAATGTAATGAAGTGGGAAAGTCTTCTCTTACAGGGCCAATTTCATTAGACATCAAAGGATTCATCCTGAACAAAAAAATCTCACAAACACTCTGATTGTAGGAAATTATTCAGTGAAGGTTAAAACTTTATTGACTCATACAATTGATGGCAGAGAGAAGCCTTATACCATCTCAATAATGTGGGAAATTACCTCAGATTTTCATAATTGTGATACTTTATTCATATTATAAAAAACAACCTGTACATACATAGATATACAAACACACTGACATACAGTTGGAAGACTCTCTGCCTGCTTAGATGCTCTTTTACACATCAGAAGATTCCTATTGGGGAGTAGCCTTATAAGTGTGATGAATGAGCTATAATGTTTGTAAGACACTGAATCCTTGCCAAACTCGTGAAAATTCCTACTGGATATAATCCTCATGAAGTTAATAAATAAGGGAAAATCCTTTCATGTTAACTCAGCAATAAGAAGTCCTACAGTGTACAAGCCTGACCTCTCATCTAGAACTGCATGAAATGGGTTTCCCTTGTGTGCATTTTATTTTGATGGGTTTTTGATTCTTTCTGTAACTCAATTTGGGAAGCAGGGAACTCAGACCATTTGTGCCTTTTGTTGTAAATAATAAATGTGATTTTTCCTCTTATTGTTAATGTGAATAAATTCAAAAAATGTAATTCCCAGATATCCTCTTCTTCAAGAAAATGCTTCTTTGTGCCCCAGGTCATGAGGAAGGGTTGGGGAAAGGGGATGTGCATTACTTAGTGCCTTTCATTTTATCCCCCAGCAACCCTGGATGGTTAGTGCTGTTATTATCCCCACTTTACAGTTGAGAAAACTGAGGAAAGCAGAGGTTAAGTGACTAGCCCAGGGTCACATATCCAGTGAGTGTCTGAGGTTGGATTTGACCTTGAGCCTTTCTGCTTCAGGCCCAGCCCTCTGTGCACTCTAACAGCTCTGTCTCTTAGAAGACACCTTTCCTGTCCTGGTCACATGCAGATGACCTATTCAAACCCACTCCTATCAGGTGTGATCTGGTGAAAGCTTTTCACAGTTTGCCAGGTGCAAAAGCTTCCTCCCAATCTGAAAGGGGCTCTCAGCTTCCCAAGCTGTGAATGTCAGGTAGTAAATAAACATTTGGACCAGACTTTCACAGCTTGTAAACTTTTTCAGACACAGACAAGTCAAACTAGAGTCTGTGTGTGGTTGGTTGGTTGCCTTGCTTCACTGACAAAGGGGAGAGTGAATAGGGGCAACCGTACTTTATTCCCAGGCTGCTGGAAATCCATTGACAGGCCAGAAGCTGTGGCCATATATTATGTAGGCTTGATTTTGAAAATGTGCCAGGAGCTGGACTAAGTGCTGGGGCAGGGATGATGAAAGGGAAACATAGTCCCTATTCCTAAGCAATGCATGGACAGCAAGGTGGTGCCATAGTGCACAGGGCTCCTTGCCTGCACTCAGGAAGGCCTGAATTCAAATCCATCCTCAGGCAAATCCTAGCTGTATGAACCTGGGCGAGTCACTTAAACATCTTTGCTTTAGTTTCCTCATCTATAAAATGAGCAGGAGAAGCAATGGCAAAGCATTCCAGTATCTTTGCAAAGAAAACCCAAATGGGATCAAGAAGAGTCAGATGCCCATTCAACCCAAAAGCAGGAGGACAGCACAACCCAAAGGAGCTCCCAGTATAGTGAGGGAAACAACAAGCCACCAAATTCATAGCAAAGGAGACCCAGGATAAACAGGCTGGCTGGCTGCTTGGCTAGTGTCCTCAGGTGTACAGGGGGATGAAATGACCTCATTGTGTTGGAGGCAAATTCCAGGTGTCTGTCTGAGGCTGATCAGACCAATCTGAGTTCAGAAGGCTCTACCACAGGCCCAGAACAAGGAGTCCAGTGATCATCTGGGGCAGTGGCTCTAAATTTGCACATCTCTCTTTTCTTAAGAGCCACTGCAAGTCCTCCCACCAGAAGGTGAATAGCGTGGTCCTTAGAGGCTGCTCAGATACACAGGGGGCTTCCCAATCCCATTGCAGCTTCTGTTCTGTGAGAAAAAGACCCTGTGGTCTGAGGCACCTGGTTGTGGGTCTCTGATGCACTTCCCAGTATGTCCACCCCTGCTGCTAAGTTCCTTATGTGTCCCCACAGAACTCTGAGAAAGGTAATGGTAAACTGGTTTGATAAAAAGGATGGGGAAATGAAAAGCCTTATGAACTAATGAATGCTCCACAAGGCCTAACAAGCCCGGGGTTTGTTTTCATAGATATAGTTAAGGAATTCTATAACCTTTAGAGTTATTTTAAATGGATTATTTCTCACTTTCTCTACCTACATGGCTTTTTTGGTTCAAATGGAACACTGTCAAAGATTTATACAGCTTTAAGTTATAGCCTGCAGCTTTGCTAAAATTAAGTGCTTTAAGAAACGTTATAATAGCAAACAAATGGAAACCACCTTGGGTCAAATCATAGTACAGGAAGGAAGAAAGAACAAACAGGAATAACACAAAGGAAAACATGAAGACAATTGAAGAAATAGTGTGAAGAAATAGAATCACAACAGACACAATATCCACAGCTGTGTAAAAAAATACCCATAAATATTTTTTAAAACACAGGAAAACAGAGTAGAGGAGAAATGGAAGCAACAGGATGTTCTTTCTTGTTTTGTTAACGTCAATATATCTTAAAAAGGAATCATAATCTGGAGCATGGCTGTGTGCATGCACATATTCGTTTGGTTATATTTGTCGATGGTTACTAAGTTCAGAAGAGAATAAATGCATGCCTAAACGGATAATATTTTCTGTCTTTGTTACTTTTTCATTTAGAAATCATCATAACCATTAATTTATAGCATTATTAAGGATATGTGGGGAAAAAGTCATGTAACATTAAGTGCCCTCTCAGGCTAACAAAACAAAGTAGAGCATCTGGCCCTCTTCCCTAAACTGAATATGCTACAGCTGATATAAGGTATAAGGAAAGAACAAATGGTGTGAGGATGACTCAATAAGCTAACTCAGCAAGTACTTATTTTCTGATAAGCTTAACATTAATTTCATAAAAAATACTCAATGTTAATGTCTCTGTTATACAATAGGGAGACCATTATGTCTTCTAGCACTTAGCAGGGTCTGGTGCTCAAGTACAAGGCATTTAATAAACCCTTGTTGATTGATGCTTTAGAACACAGCAGACTCAGAGAGTTTAACTTCAATGTAATAACATGACTACCGTCATGAGAAACAACATCCTTGGCCATGGTCTTTCTTTGACTCACTTACCTCATCTGCAAAATGACAAAACAGGTTGGACTGGAAGGCCGCAGAGATGCTTTTAGCTCAGAATTTATGTCATATGATTCCTATAAATTTGTAGGTAATAGCAAAATTGATTTCAAACATTTCTTCTAGGGATGGCAGTGAGAAAAGAAAGATGAAATACAAAACACAGGATCAAGAAGAAGTCCATGTAGGCATGGCAGTCTTCAAGTTGGAGGTGGTCAAAGGATAGCACTGAGGTAGTAAGTGCTAACCTTCAGTCAGGGACCTACACTGTATTTTTTGGCAATTCTTATGAAGATGTTTATTTTAGTTTTCAATAGCTTCTGTACTCTGTATAGATATGTGTGGGAGCAAACAAGGAAACAAGAATGCATTAGACTGCTAAATGACAGCCAGGTGCTAAGGCCCAGGGCAACAAAGACATAAATACAACGGTCCTGGAGCTTGGGAAGGCAACCTTGTATAAGGGAGAGAGCATGTGCTCCCCTAAGGACACCCAAATAAATACATAAAGATCAATACAAGCTTTGGGGGGTGGGAGTGGGATGGGAGGATCCAAGCTAGAGGGCTCAGGAAAGGCTCTGAAGAAAGTGGGGGATTTGAAGACCAGGAGGTGAAGAGGAAATGCCTTCTAGGCATGGAGGACAAGCTGGGCAGAGAGGAAATGTAAAGTCCTAGGTGAGGAATGGCAAGAAGGCCATTTTGACTGGATAGAGGAACACAATGAGAAGAGTGATACAGAAGGCTGGGAAGACAGATTGGAACCAGGTTGGGAAGGGCTTAACACATATATTCCACAAAGGTTCAGAATGGTGGTTGACCCAAAGGGCTTCTGAATTCTAGCTCTGCTCTGAACTGATCTGGGAAAGTGGCAATCTCTCTGGCTTTCATGTTTCTGAAGCATGAGTTGGGCAAACCCAGTGATGCTCTCTGGTAATGGGAGCTGCTCCTTCACTATGTAGGCCACATTCTCCAGCACCATTCTCCATGTCCAAGCAGTTTGCCTTCTGCTTTCCAAGCTGGCCCTGACACCTACTGTGCCTGGGCCAAGGGCCAGGTTACTTATTATCTTTCCTGCATGGCTTTGTTGGTGACCTATAGGAATGTTGATGATTTATATGGCTTTAAATCACACACTGCTACTGTGCTAAAATTATTAAATTGCTTTAACAAAGTTTTGGATGGAGTCTTTGGGATATTGCATGTATATCATCTAACAAAGATATGAGTTTAATTACCTCCAGCCCTATTCTGATTTTTTTCTGTCTTGCTGTTATTGTATTTCCAACACAACACTGGATAGCATAGGTGACAATGGGCATCCCGGTTACACACCTGATCTTACTGGGATGGCTTCCAGCTTAGCCCCAATACAAATCACCTTTGCTGAAGTGCTAAGCCAAATGTTTTTTTTTTTTTCTTTATCAATTTAAGGAAAAAAAATCTGTTAATACTGATACTTTCAGGGATTTTTGATGGAAATAAATACTATATTTGATCAAAAGTTTATGTTTCACCTACTGATGACCATAAGATTTTTTTATTACTCAGTACTGATACAATCAATGATGAGAATAGTTTTCTCTAACTTGAAGCACTCCTCCATTCCCTGTATAAAACTAAATTGGGCTCAATGGGCAATCTCTGTAATATATTGTGGTTATTCCATAGCTAGTATTTGATTCAGGATTTTTGCATCCATATTTATTCAGGAAATGAGTCAATCATTTTCCTTTTCTATTCTTCCTGGATTGGGTGTCAGTACCACATGTGTTTCATAAAAGAAGTTTCTACCCCAACTTTGCACATATTTGTCCAAATCATTGCTTTAATATTGGAATTACTTGATCATTAATGTTTGGTCAAATTCCCTTTCAACTCCATCTGCTCCTGGTGCATTACTCTCCAGAAGCTCATTTCTGGCCTCTTTAATTTCTTTTTCTGCAATAGTCTAACTTAGAGATTGTAGTTGCATTTCTGTTAATCACATAAGAATAAGGTTCCAGTTTATCTGCCCTCAGTCCCACCTAATTCCAAGAGATTAATTTCTGTGTGATAATTGCTCCATTTTTTTTAAAGCAATTGGGGTTAAGTAACTTGCTCAAGGTTACATGGCTAGTCATTATTTATGTTTGGGTGCTCATTTTCTGAGGCCAGATTCGATCTCGGGTCATCCCAACTCCGAGGCCAGAGCTCTTACTCACTGCGCCACCTAGCCACCCCAAATTGCTCCATTTTTGACCTCTCCCTGATTTCATTTTTTTTACCTCTTAAGATGTTAATGTGCAACATGTTCTCCTTTTGAGGTAACTCCTGGGGTTTTGTTCCTTTTCTTTCTTTTTTTTTTTTAAACAAGTTTTGACATTCAGCTCAGATACTTGGACACATATACTGTCAATTGTCATGAAACCACACTTTGATCATACTGGATATTAAGCATGCCTTAGACAAACTGTGCATTTGGCCCATAATAGTGTTCTTATAGCCTATCATAGGTTTCCAGTGGTGCTTAGATCCTGTGAATCCACAGGCCATTGACATAAACTATTTCAACCTCTTTGACAAATTAAGATTTAATGTTTTTTAATTTATGAAATTAGCAAGCATTTCTGTAACGTAATAGTATGAAAAAGATAATTGTACATAAAACTGCAAATCTACTCTGGACAACTTGCTATTCCTTTTAATTTGAGAACATAATTATCATGTCAATGTGTTGTTTCTTCTCCCACCCCTGAGTGGACTGCCATTACATACAAACAGGTGTGTGTGTACAGTTACAGACACACTGCTTTCCAGTTTCCCCAACAATTTTTTCCCAAATAGTGAATTCCTGTCCCCAAATAGGAAGTCTACACACTTCCCAAGTACAAGGCTATCCTGTTTATTTGTTCCTGCATGTACACACTATTCCATTGGCCTATCCTTCTATTTCTTACCCAACATCAGAGGATTCTGAGACTTATTGCCTTACAACAAAGAACAAGGTTTGGTAACACTATACCTCCATATTTGACTTTTTTTTCATTGTATCCTTTGACATTTTTTGACTTTCTGTTTTCCCAAATAAATTTTATTACTTTTTGTAATTGAGCAAAAAAGTTTTCATTATCAGCTTAGATAAAATTGTCATTTTTATTATATTTCTCCTACGTACTGATGAACAATTACTAGTTCTCCAGTTATTTAAGTCTGACTTTATTTGTATATAAAGGATTTACAGTTGGGTCTATTTAGTTTCCGGTTTTGTTTTGGCAGTTGGGGTCAGAGGATCCTTTCTCCACCCCTTGTGACAATATAGGTCTGACAATTAACATCGAGAAAAGAGAGGAAATGATTCTTACCCAGGAAGAGCAGGTTCTGGATATTCTCCAGCGTGACCTCCTTGTACAAAGTTTTCTGAGAAGGGTCCAAGAGACCCCACTCCTCCTTAGTGAAGTCCATGACCACATCCTTGAATGTCAACAACGCCTAAACCATCAAAATCACAAAACTTTGAGCTGGAAGAGAGACTCCAGAATTCTTCTAGTCCAACCCCCATCAACTTAGAAGTGGAAACTGCAGCCCAGACAAGGGAAAGGGAATGATTTGCCCAAAACTCATATAACCTTTACGAGTATCAGACTGAACACTTGCAATGGAATATGGAGAAAAGCATTTTACACTGGAAGGGAGAATCATGATGGAATGATAAAAGGTCGAAAACCATTCTCCAGATGGAATTATGGACAAGACAGGTGTCCTGTGAGTCACACACAAGAATCTGTGGAGGAGAAATCAATGTCATGGGAAATCCTCCTGTGTCCTAAGGGACATATTATGAATATTCTATGAAAAGTTTGTGAGAAGGTGGTAAATGCTGTGCATTTTGGAGAAAAACCTCCATTTAACAGGGATCCCTGAGCTGAGAACAAAGAAATGATCAAGTCAATTAGCTCCAAGTCTGTAATATAGTATGAAATAGAGAAAAGTAGGAAAAGAATTCTGTGGAGAGAGTACTCACAATCTGGCCTCAGCTGAGTGATATGAGATTGGTTCCAGCCAAGTGAAGAAGACTTCTATCCTCTGATAGTGAGGGACTGAGAAGATGCTGGGCATGATGGGTCACACTAAGGCATCTCCTGTCTTTGCTTTATGATTGTTGTCATTTGTTCATGGAATACATTCACCCATTTTAATGCAGAATTATAAAGAAATAAGACTAAGTATGTGGGGAAAGGATGGATCCTTCCTTCATTAAAAATAAAAAATAACATGAACTGCGGTTGATAATTTATAAGAAAGACATTGATAGTTTACATTTTGGGAGACCTGAGACCCAACCAGAGCAGAGCCAGAGTGAGCCTGGGCAAGCTGATTCACCCACCAAGGGACAATTCCCAGACCTCTCAGCACAGGACAGGGGATCTGTTGGAGCCAGGTAAGAGAAAGTGCAGGGCCTGCAGCAGCAGCAGCTAATTCTAGGGCTAAGAAGCCACAAATTGGATATTTAAAAATCAACTAGCTGAGGTCCTGGGAGTCAAGATGGCTGAGTAAACCCTAGCCTCTCTCACTGAAAACTCAGAGAATATTGCTGCAGGGTAAAGTCCTGAAATAGTGCAACCTGCAACAGGTTTGGGAGTCCTTAGTGGAAGGGTGTGTGTGTGTGGGAGGGTGATGTCCCAAGAAGCCCCATCTCAAATGAACCAGCAGGAGATCCTGAACCCAGGAGCTAAGCCAGCAAACTCTAACACTAGAACCCCAGGTGGGCCTTCACACAGCCAGAGGTGCTGGCCTCCAGCTACTGAGCCTGCCTGAATTTCAGCCCAGGGCCTGGGAGGTGGAATCCTGAAGCAGCCAGACCAGCCTCCCCCACACCTTGCAATGTGACCTTCAGAGTAACCTTGAGGCAACTCAGAAAGTAGAAAGTCCTGGCCATGGCCTCAGTCTAGACACCCAGAAGACACAGCTCACAAGGCCATTATACAAGGAAACTGAAATAACAAAACAATGGAATCCTTTTATAGTGAGGGAGTAGAACCAAATTCACAGGAGATCAGCATTGACTCTACCCAACTCTGAAACCTCAGCAGGGAATATGAACTAGTCTCAAGTCCAGAAAGCATTCTTGGAAGAGCTCATAAAGGCTTTTAAAAGTCAACTTAGAGAGGTAAAAGATAAACGATTTTAAAATTACTCTTGCCAAAGTGGAAGAAAAAATTTACTAAAGAAAAGTGTCTTAATAAGTAAAATCTGTGAAATTGTAAGAGGCCAGCACTCTGCCAAGCTTGGAACAATAACAAGCTGCACCTATGAATCCTTCACTAGACCATCTATAAACATTTTAGCTTTAGCTGCACCTATGAATCCTTCAATGCACTGTTTGTAAGTTAACTCCTCAGCCAATCATACACGTACTGAGTCTCCTTTAGCCTTGGTTCCCAACATCCATCTTGTTAAATATGTCATTGAGGGGTGGCAGACTAGGCACTTCTCAGTCAGCCCTGACCACTAGCTCACTTAGTGACTCAAGCCTACAACCACACCTCCAGGTTGTCCCCCCTTGGGCTATTTCCTAGTGAATTATGGGCAAAACACATGCCCAGTTGACAATAAAAGTGCATATTTCTTTAAGCACTGACCACTCCTTAACTCCTCCCTAATCCCACCCTTATTAGCCTAGTTAGCATAATTGACACCTCATTAACAGGCCTGATTCCTTAAAAACTATACCTATGACTTCTTTAAGTTTGCAGGTTCCCTAGGAACCCTTGCCCATTGTGAAGCATAAGAATAAACTTTTACAATCCTAACTTCAAGATTGCTTGAGCCTAGTAAATTCATTCCAGAATCAGGGACTCTGGTCATTAATTAGAGCCCCTGTGTAACCTATTGCCAATCCCCCATCAGGTATATCAGGCCACACAAAAATGCATAAAAACATATTATACTAGAAGAAAAGAAGAGAGAGGGATGAACATTTTATGAACTTTGCCCTGTTTTGGGTCAAGGAAGGAATAAAATAATGAGTTAAGCATAGGATTCTAACATAAAAAGATAAAAACTTATTATAAAACAGGAAAAGAAGGGAGGGATAGGAGCATTGTAGGAGATTGATTGTCATCAGTTGTGATTCAAGGAGGGAAAAACATACCTTGTTAAGTATAGAAATCTATTGTGCCCATCAGGCACTAGGAGGGGAAAGGGGAAAGAAAGGAGGGGATTGTAATAAGGGAGGGAGGAATTACTAAGGTGGAAGGGCAAGAAAATGGATGGGGATGACAGGGAGAGAATATTGAGGGAGGTGGCAGTCAAAAGGAAAACTCTTTAGGAGGTGAAGGGAGAAATAAAAGCATAAATAGGTGAGATAACAAGATGGAGGGAAAGACTGTGAATGTGAATGGTATGAACTCCCCCATGAAATGGAGGTGGATAGCAGAATGGATTAAAAACCATCATCCTACATTATGCTGTCTATAAGAAACAGATTTGAAACAGGGGGATACACATAGGGTAAAGGTAAAAGGCTAGAATAGAACATATTATGCTTCAGCTAAAGTAAAAAAAAAAGCAGGGGTAGGAATTCTTATCTCAGAAAAGGAAAAGCAAATTTAGATTCAACTAAAAGAGTTATGGAAGGAAACTATATCCTGCTAAAAGGCACTATGGACAATGAAGCAATATCATTACTAAACATATATGCACCAAGCCCTTGAGCACCCAAATTCCTAGAAGAGTACTTAAGAGAGTTAGAGGAACAAATATATAGGAAAACTATACTAGTGGGGGACCTCAATCTCCCCCTCTCTGAACTTGATAAATCTAACCTCCAGACAAACAAGAAAGAAGTCAAGGAGGAGAATAGAATGTTAGAGAAGGTAAATATGATTGACCTCTGGGGAAAACTGAATGGGGACAAGAAGGAATATACCTTCTCAGCAGTATATGGCATACACACAAAAATAGACTTTGTACTAGGGTATAAAAACATTGCAGTCCAGTGTAGAAAGGCAGAAATGTTAAATGCATCCTTTTCAGATGACAATCCATTCAAAATTATATGCTATAAAGGGTCATGGAAAAATACACTAAAAACTAATTTGAAAACTAAATAATTTAATCCTAAAGAATGAGTGGGTCAAGCAAGAAATCATAGAAGCAATCAGTAATTTAAGTCAACAGAATGACAATAATGAGATAACAGACCAGAATTTGTGTGATGCAGCAAAAGCAATTCTCAGGGCAAGTTTTACATCTCTGAATACATATATACATTAATAAAATGGAGAAAATGGAGACCAATAAATTGGGCAAGCAACTGAAAAAGCTGGAAAAAGAAAAAATATATAAATTCCCAATTAAATACTAACCTAGAAATACTAAAAACCAGAGGAGAGATTAATAAAATTAAAATTAAGAAAACTATTGAACTAATAAAAAATCCTAAGAGTTAATTTTATGGAGAAAAAAATTGATAGACCTTTAGGAAAATTGATTTTAAAAAATGAAAGAAAAAAAACAAATTACCAGTTTTAGAAATGAATAGGGTGAAATATCTTCCAATGAAGAGGAAATTTAAAACAATAATTAGGAATTATTTTGCCCAACTATATGATCACAAATTTGTTAATCTTAGTGAAATGGATGAATGTTTAGAAAAATATCAATTGTATGGATTAACTAAAGAGGAAGTAGAATACTTAAATAACCCCATCTCAGAAAACGAAATTGAACAAGCCATCAGTGAACTCCCTAGGAAAAAAAATCTCCAGGGCCAGATGGATTTGCTAGAGAATTCTATCAAACATTTAAAGAACAATTGATTCCAATATTTTATAAACTATTTGGGAAAACTGGAGAAGAAGGAGTACTACCAAATTCTTTTTATGAAAAAATATGGTACTGATACCTAAATGGGGAAGAGCCAAAACAGAGAAAGAAAATTATAGACCAATTTCCCTCATGAATATAGATGCAAAAATTTTAAACAAAATATTAGCAAAAAGACTACAGCAACTTACAATGAGAATAATACACTGTGAATAGGTAAGATTCATTCCAGGAATGTAAAGATGGTTCAATTTTAGGAAAACTGTGAGTTTTTGTACAAATAAAGTTAATGTACCCAAGATTAGGAGGCAAGTGGAAAATTGGGAAAGAATTTTTTTTTTGGTTTTTTTTTTTTGGAGGGCAATTGGGGTTAAGTAACTTGCCCAAGGCCACATGGCTAGGTTTTTGTTTGTGTGTGCGTTAAGTGTCTGAGGTCAGATCCAAACTCAGGTCCTTCTGACTCCAGGGCTGACGCTCTATTCACTGCGCCACCTAGCCGCCCCAGGGAAAGAATTTTTATAACCAGTGTGTCTAATAAAGGCCTTATTTCTAAAATATACAGAGAACTGAGTCAAATTTATAAGAATACAAGTCATTCCCCAACTGAGAAATGATCAAAGGATATAAACAGTCAGTTTTATATGGAATAAATTAAAGATATCATATATCTTTATGGTTAATATATGAAAAAAAAAACTATTCTAAACCACCATTGATTAGAGAAAAGCAAATAAAAACAATGCTGACTTACCACATCACACCTGTCAGACTGGATAAGATGACAAAATAGGAAAGTTATAAATGCTAGCCAAGATATGGTAAAATTGGAAAAATCATGCTTTGTTGGTGGAGTTGTGAAGTGATCCAACCTTTTTTTAGAACAGTTTAGAACTATGCCCAAAGGGCTATAAAAATGTGCATACCTTTTGACCCAGCAGTAAATCATAAAAACAGAATAAGCATCCACATTGAAATTGAGGGGATGCCAATCCATTTGGGAAGGGCTAAACATGCTGTGGTATGTGAATGTAATGGAATGCTATTGTGCTATAAAAAATGAGCAGATGGATTCTGGAGAGACTTATATAGACTGATGGTGAGAGAGGACAGGAGCACCAGGAGAACTTTGAACACAACTACAGACACATCTTATGTGTGATGACTAACTTTGATGAACTGGGCTCCTCTCAGCAATATAAGGTTATAAGACAACTCCAAAAGACACATGATGGAAAGCATATCCTCATCCAGTGAAAAGAACTACAGAGTTTGAGTACATATTGAAGCAAACTACTTGCTCTCTCTTTTGTGTTTAGTTTTGTTTTGTTCCTTCTTTCTCATTCTTCACATCATTGGTTATAAGTGTTCTTGACAGCCTAATTAATGATTAATGTGAAGGTATCTGTAGAACCTCCATCAGATTGCATGATACCCTGGTGGGGGGCGGGGTGGGTGGGAAGAGAAGATATGGAACTCAAGGGATTGTGGAACTGAATGTTGGAAAATAAAAGTAGATAAATTTAATAAAATAAAATTAAAAAAATGTAAAAATTTTTAAAAAGAAAAAGAAATTATTGTGACCTGCTGTTCCAATTCTAGAACATTGGAGTGAGGGTTAGGGAGTGAAGAGAAGGATTGAAGAGGGAGACTGATGGCTATTGTCCAAGGAAGTGGCTGCTTCTTCCAATCCTTTGCTGCCTGGGAGGACTCATCCATGTTCCCAATGTTATACATGAATAACGTGTGTTTAGCCAAGGCACTTGGCATTTGATATATCTTGCAGAATATTATGATTCAGTGTTTAAAACGATTTTTTAATCTTTCCCTGATTTTTAAGTTCCCAAGAATTTACCGTTTTTTTCTTTTCACTAGATGTTCTAAGCCATGACTCTTCCTTCATTGCATTCCATTCACTAATAATAATGTGGTCACTGTAGGGAGGCCATGCTTTTCTTCATCTCTCTCATCCCTAACTTGTCCTTACCAGAAGCCCCTGCCTCCCTCTTTCCTTCCCCATCCTCCGACATTCTCTCTTCCCCACCATGGGCTGAGCTCATGGACTCCAACCCTCCACATAAGGAGAGGGGCAGCTCTCACACATCCACACTTGTACCTTGGGGCACTAGGAATGTCTCACTGACTTTGCCACCATGTGCCAATGCCTTTTGCCCAAAATCTCTTCCTTTGGTGTGTTTTCTGAAAGTGTAATCTCTATGGGGACAGAACAGTCTTTCTTTTCTCTTTGAATTCCCAGGCCATAGCAAATGGCTTTATTCACTTGTGGCAGTGGGGTCTGGCTTTTCTAGACCCCATGTGAGATTTTCTGAGGAAAGATATAGGAGTGGGTTGCATTTCCTGCACATCCTTTCAAGAATGATTTACTGAGGTAGACAGATTTAAGGGACTTAAAGGATTCAGAATCATAGAGCTGAGTGTCTGAGCCCAGATGTGGACTCAAGTCTGTGTGTCTTCCTGATTCCAAGCCCACTGCTCTACCCACTGCGCAACCTTGCTGCCCATTACTTACTCCTTAACCCTTTACACAACTTAGCTTTTATTCTTCCTTTTCTAAAAGAACTCTGCAAACTTAGAACTGATAATTTAATTGCCAAATCTGACCTACTTATTCTGTAAAATTGGGATTCAGTGAAAAGGCCACACTGATGAATCCAGAGGGCCCATGTGGCCTGAAGGCCGCAGGTTCCTGATTCCTGCTCTAGACTGATTCCATATAGTACCAGGATAGAGTCATTTTGATGCAATGAAGTTCTTCATTCTTATCTTTATAATTTCAGAACCTATGGCCTTAATGCCAAATTTTAAGAGCATTTTTTCATGAAGGTATGACCCACCGAGACAGGATAAAACATCACAAGTATCCATGTGTCTTTAGAGGAAACCACATCATAACTGAGTTTAGGACACACTCAGTTCCATTTGGTGCCAGGACCTCAAAATACAGGGCTCACTCCTGTGGATTAGTCTACTGCCAGAGTGTTCTTGTGGCAGTCTTTCTACTCAGAAGCAGAAGGGACTCAGTCCCCAAATAGGATGAAGCAGGGAGAATGGGAGTTGTTTGTCAGATGAGGGAAGAGGAGGTCTCAGGGGGAACCAGGGTTTTCCATTTTGGCCCAGCTAGAATGTGAGCCTTGGAGTGGATGTGGGTGCACCAGGGCAAGGGGAAGGTTGAAGGAGGCTCATTGCCATGGCTGTGGCATTGCAGCTGAAGGAGACCAGGATTAGGAGCAGAGAAGAAGGCAGAGGCTTGAGTTTCTAGCCATGAGAGTGAATGAAGAAACAGGAAGACCTGGGGCCTCTGGACTGAGGCAGAAAGAGGCCAGTGGACCCTCTCAGAAAGGCATTGGTTCATTGAGGCCCATAGGGCCAACATTTCTAGGCAGTTTCTGCCTTGGTCTCCTCCTCTTGGCAGACTCCCTGACTGGAAGAAGCAGCCCTTTTCCTTGAGATAAAGATATCTCCTAAAAATCCAGTGCTGGGCTTGAGGTCCCAAAAAAGGCTGGGTCAGGGGGTCAGAAAGGTAGATGGCCTACCTGTACTCTAACTGACTAGTCTTCAAAGACCAAGAAGTGGTGTTTGATGCCACCTTCTGGCCATGATTCCTGCTTCACTCAGCCCCCTAGAGCCCACCTTGAGACCCTGCTCCCCTTCATGGAGAGACCTCTCAACTGGCCCAGCCCTTCCTTCCCTACTGCTACTTTCTGGCCATCTTTATTTCCCCCCTTCCCAATCTCTTTCCCCCTTTAACCCTGGGAAGCACACTCACACCTTCAGCACTCATATTCCCCAATACTTACCACTGAGGTTTTCACCTAGCAAGTAAGCATTGGTTTTTAAAAGTGAATTATGGAGAAAACATGACAGACTCCATTGGATGCTATACTGGCTGTTCTGAGGCCAGTGTCCTCAGTGTCTCCTACAGTACCTCCCTTCCCCCAATCTCTGTGAGAAAACTCACAGGACTCACTGTCTGTCCTGCTATTCTGTCTAAGAAGACACAAAGGGCTTAACAAATGCTGATTAGGACCTGACTAATCACCAGCTGCCCTTTTCTTTGGCCTGGTCTAAGAGGCCATGCTAAAGCCCTTTGTAACAGACCTTTCTAACTCTTACTCTACAAAAACACTGTTTCTTTTCCAAGTGTCTTTTCCCTCTCTCTCTCCCCTAACCTGATCTTAGGCCAAACTTCACTGTAAGCCTGCCTACAGGACCTCAGGGATCCTACCCAAAGGGAGGGTCATTTACCTCAGGAGGAGAGCCTGTGTCTATGGCCCCTGTGGAACTCTGACACACCCAGGTCCATCAGGGAGCCTGTCACACTCCTGAGTGGAGAAATGAACCACAGTTTACTATCTGTCTGTGACCCATGCTCCCTTTTTCTGCCTGTCCCTGGCAAGGACCCTGACAATTCTTATGGTAAACTCCAATGAAACAATATTTATATGGCCACTGGCACATAGCTGAGGCCATGCCACCAGCCCCTCCACCCTTTCCAGTCCATTCCACCTTGTCCCTCTCCTCTCTGACCCAGGGACATTGGCCTCCTGGCAGATCCTTGACCCAGCCCCTCCAGCCCCTGACTCTGGGCCTTCCCAATGACTGTCTCTGAAGCCTGGAATGTCCTCTCCCTCACATCTCAGGGAACATCTGAACATTCTGAAAACAAGCAGTTCCTGAGCCCAGCCCTCTCAAAGGGCCAAGGATTTGCAAATCTATGCCCTTCACTCCACCTGAAATTGGATGCTGTTCAAGGACAGAGGCTTTATTTCTCTCCCTTCTCAGATGGTTTGTGCTTTCCCACAGGATCCACATGCATGTCTCAGTACACACATGTATGTGTGGGAGCTAATACAGAACAATGGGAAATAACCCACTGCCCACTGGCCTGAGATTCCTGAGCCCTGAGTTCAGACACTGTACCTGCCCTTAGTGCTGTCACTGGAATGGAGTCACTGTCACTGCCTGTGCCTCAGCTGGGGAGGCATGAAGGCCCATCTAGGACCCCATGTACATGACAAGCTTTGCTAATTTAACATTCATTCACTAAGCCATCATTCCAGTTGTCTGTTGGTCAGGTCCTGGGGTGCCTGCAGGACTGGGTTAAAGATCACGGGGCCTTCATCTGAATCCCTGGAAGGCAGATCTGTATGGAAGACCTGAGGTCCAATCAGGCCTCAGACACTTGCTGGTTGTGTGACCCTGGGCAAGTCACTT
The DNA here is from genome assembly GCA_011680675.1 of Gymnobelideus leadbeateri. NCBI lineage: Eukaryota > Metazoa > Chordata > Mammalia > Diprotodontia > Petauridae > Gymnobelideus > Gymnobelideus leadbeateri. The sequence goes on along the minus strand of WOXC01005186.1, from coordinate 290,343 downwards.
CATCTCTGATTGCCTCAATTTCCCCTTCTGTAAAAGGGGATAAAACTTCCTTGGTTTTCTTGGATCCCACCTTTGCTGATGAGGGCCAGGTCTGTGGTTATAGTGTGCTCACCTGGGACGAGGGTCTCTGAGCCTGAGGGGCCATTCTCCTTAATTCTAGGCTTTCCCCTAGGAATAGGCTTTGGTCCTCAGCAAGCTGAGCTGGGGCGGGGGAGAGAAGAATCTCAGGGTGAGAGACATTTTACTTTGACTTCTCTTCCTAGGGTGGATGCTGGAGTGACAGAGAGGGGGCTGTCACAGCCCTTATAAAGGCCCTGTCCTGCCCTGCCCTCAGGGAAGGGACCACCTCAGAGGCAGGGAGGGAGGAGGGGCAGGCTTAGAGTGAACTGAGCAGGAAGAGGCCTTGCCCCCTCCAGAACTCCTGTTTGGCCTCATGTCCCTCCCCCATCCTCCCTTAGAGACCCAGGAGGCAGAAGGGGCTTGGGAGCCCAGATGGGAGGGGACCAAGCAGAGCCTCAAAGGCCTCAGACCCAGAGCTCTGCTCCCACCTGATACTGAGGGTGAGAAATGTGGATCAGAAAGCTGTGACCAAATGGTAAAACTGGGAGCAGCACCTCTGGGATGTGACAGGAGGACACTCAGCATGGTCAGAGGAGGGCAGATGAGGCCTGATGCAAAGGGCAGCCAGCAGAAGTGGGGTGTAGGGAGGGGCCCTTGTTCAGACCCACCTGGCACCTGCATGTGCAGAGGGAGCTCCCAAAAGGCACAGAGATCTCTGCTGTGAGAGAAGAAGGCAGAGAGATCTCAGCTCCAAGGAATGTGGAGAGATCTCTGTTCTGTGGGAAGAAGGCAGAGAGATCTCAGCTCTGAAAGAATAAGGCAGAGAGACCTTAGCTCCAGAGGAGAAGGCCCAGAGATCTCTGCTGCTGCTGTTTCTCCTCCCAGTCTGCCTGCTCTGGCTGGGTCTTCCTAATCCCCATAGGCCTGCCCAGCCCTGGGGTGGGTCCATCTTCCAGACTTACCCCCCTTCTCCCCTGGTCTCCGTCCCCAAATTCCCCCTGCCTTCTCTCTCTCGGACCCCCATCCATACTGTACAGAGCTTGTCTGGCACAGCAGCTGACAGGCTGTCTCCCCCATAGACCAGGAGCTGCTTGAGGGCAGGGAATGCTTTTCCCCTTGTCTCTGTCCTCTGAAGGTTTGAACAGGGCCTGGCACAGAGAAACCACTTTCTAAATGCTTATAGACTAAACCTAAGGCCTGGTGAAGGGGAGGGATTCAGAGAGACCTCCTGTGTGGGATGAAGAATCCCGTTTAAAATATAATCAAAAACATGGACTTTTCTTGGGATAAAAACAGGAAAATGTATTCTCTTCCCCTGGGAGAAGAGGGGGAATCCTCCCCATGATGTATCAGAGAGAGGAGGTGTGCAATGTGGGGTGAACAGAGTTTTTCAACCCTAATACAGCAGGGTCATATGTCCCCCATTATCCCTCACTTCCATTTTGGGGGGGTGGGGGTGCTCAGCCTGTCCCTAATTCCCACTGGCCAGGAGGTGGGGCCCACAGAGTCAGGAAAGCAGACAAAGGACTGAAGCTAGTTGGGGGTAGAAGGGCTCCTAAAAGGGCTTGCTGCTGATTGACAGCAGAAATGAATGGGGGCGGGGGGAGGGTGAAGTAGACAGAACTGATGCCAATTTATGACACACATTCTGAGAAGTTGTCAAGTTTTCACTCTCCAGACAACCCTGCTTTTCTTCTCCATCTTTTTTTAAAGCAATTGGGATTAAGTAACTTGCTCAAGGTTACAGGGCTCATTATTTATGTGTGGGTGCTAAGGTCAGAGGCCAGAACCGGGTCATTCCTGACATACAACACATGTCGGTTATTACATTAAACATTTCCCAATCATTATGCCATTTCAATCCCGTAACACTATTATTTTTCCCTTTACAAATTCAGGAAACAGGATGAACAGAGATAAAATACATTTTTGCAACTGGCACAGAGAAGTGCAGAGTTTACCTGGAGCACAGACTGGCTTCCCTGTGACTTTATACAAGGTGCCTAGTGCCGGTAGGTGGTGCACCTGAGAGTGTCTTTGAGAACCATCCCTGCAATTCTCCTGCATCCTCTTCTCCCACCTGATCTGGGATGAGAAGGGTTAACAAAACTTCTGGATGTATAAAGACAGATCCCCGTGCTGCTGAGGTACCCTTCTATCTCAGGTGATCCAAATAATCAATTTGCAACTTCTTAGTGATAAATTCTCAGAATCCTCTAAGATGTTTTAGCTATGTCTAACTTGCATTGTAATTCCAGGCTGGCCACATCAGAACTACAAGGAAAGGAGTTTTACAGGTTTGTTTCACAGCCTGTTAACAATTTTTAGGTTTTAGCATTAAAACAGTATCTTATAAGTTTCATGGTAAAATAATGTCACCTGAAATCCCCTTTCTAAATAAGGACAAACTTGGAAAGCTTAAGATTTCCCAAATTACAATATTTCAAAATGTTACAACCCATGGTCAGAGTGCCCCATTTATCATTTTTCTATTCCTCTGACAATACACTTCCTAATTTAATACAACTGTTTACCAGGAACACAATTATTATGTTCTTAAATTTAGACCTTGAATTCAAAACCAATTAATAATCTGGTGACATTAATGTAGCTGTTCCCAGATTAATTATAATAATATTAGTAAAATATCCTTAAATAATATATATATATATCACATACATTCAAATTAACATACATAACTATATCCCTAGATGAAGCAGACTTAAAAAATCTTTATACCCAGTTCATAAGAACTAGACTGTACTTAACAGCTTCTGAATAATAAGAAGAAGGAAGTTGTTTTTAACAACAGAATTTACAATTTTACCAAATTACATAATTTAGAAATGTACAATGTCCCAAACATTATGCAGTAAAACTTGCTTCTATCCATTACCAAGTTCAGGTAAACACCTTTCCAAACCACTTTACACAGGAAATCAATTATAAATCCAAGCCTCTGTGTACATAACAGTCAAGATCCAAATATCTATCTATACCAGTACACACACAGACACACACACACACACATAGAAATATTTTTAGACCAATACCCTTGGCCTTGTAGAAGACATGTGGCTGTGGGGTCTCCGTTCCACAATATCTCCTTTCACAGAATAGCTAGGGGAGTGGGGTGTTTGAGCCCTGAAAGATTGAGGGAACTTCTGCTGACCAGGAAGGCCAGACCCAGCTGTGCTATGAAGAGCAGTGGAGTGAAAAGAACCCCTTCATGCCCAGTGTGTGCAGAAGCAGTGTGGCAGAAAGCATCTGAGTGTGGGCACTGACAAGGGGCTGGAGGCTTGGCTTTGGGTTCAGGCCAGATGGAAGAATTGAAGATCTGGGGAGAGAGGCACTATTTCCCATACCCCAGGGCTACAAGTGATTACGAACAATTAAGACATTAGCACCAAAAATGTGCAGAAGGAGAAAGAATCCAACCCTAGAAAGGGATTATGGGAATAGAGAAGACTGGTTCATCTTCACAGGATACTGAACTAGAATCTCCCATAGAATAGTGGAATGTGGACATCTGCATCATAGATGATCTTAAAAATGACTTCAAAAATCAAATGATGGGGGGACTAAAAAAGAAAATAAAACTAATCCAAGAAAAACAAGGACATGAAAGGAAAGTTAAGCAGTTAGAAAGGGAGATCCAGAATCTCAAGAAGACGACACCTTGAAAATGGGGCAAAGGGAAGCCAGAGAAATTATGAGAGATTAAGAAAAGATGAAACAAAATGTGAGTAAAAATAGAAGAGGATGGGACCTGGGAGGGTGTGGGTGGGGACTGTACTCACAGCAGCTGCTTGGCCATGGTGGTTGTCTTAAAGCAAGTCTTTTTTGTGCTGAGGATTTCTGACAATCCTCTGTGAACTGTTGGGATGTTCCTGTCCGTTTCTCTCTGTTTTGTGTCTGTGTGAAAAAGTGTGAGTGTGTAATCTGACACACTGTAAGGTTTAGACAGCAGCTGGACTGCTCCCCCTCCCTTCTATTTAGAATGAAGTTGTTAGTAGAAGTAGAAAGTGTCACTCCCAAATTTGATGCTAAAGATAAGTCAGAATTCATTTTACTATTTGGCATTTAGGCAAATTGGAATATTTTTAAAGGAATTTTTTTATGGAGTGGACACATAAATAAAGTTATTAGAGTAAAAATTAAAATAGCTGAAAATATTTGAATAGATTTTGTTAAAGCCCCTCCCACCACATCAGATTAAGGAGAGTGCTGAAGGACCCTCCCCCACTTGCAAAGCCCTGGGTCCACAGCAAGCCTCTGCACGTTTTGTAAGGCTAATTTTCCACAGTGATTTTTGTATGTGATGAACTGAAAATGCAATTAATGTCATCATGTCATTGTGTTATTTTGGCATCTCTAAATTGTAAAGGCCCATTATATTGTACAGAAATGGTGTTAGGTAAAGCAGTTTTCAATCTGAATCTTGTTGAAACAAAAAGATGGGACAAAGTTGTGTAAAACCAGCCATGTTACTTTACCAGTTCTGCTAACCCTATTTTATAATGTTCATTTCATGTGAATTGGATTTTTTTTATAAGATCTGATAATTTAAAGCTGTTATATTTGGTATAAAAACAGGTAGTAAAAATATTGCTGGAAGAAAAATATAGAGATATGGTTTTCAAGTTTGCTTCAGCTAAGGATTTATGCTAATTTGAAGGTTTATGGATCACCACATTCACCATCTATGTGGGTTTCCAAAATGTAATTGATTTTTAGTGATAAGTTGATTGGTTGTGTGACATCAAGAAAATTTAGTTCTGTGTCATTTCAAAAACTGGAGTTTTAAGGTCACCAGATTGGTAATTCATTTGTTTTATTTCAAAGTTCAAATTCAAGAAAATGATAATTGTTTATGATATTGTTACTGGTAAAAAGTTGTATTATCTATGCTGTATGAGAATTGGCTAAGCAGGGACATTATTATTAGCCCTTCCCCCAGTCTCTCCTGCTTAGAGTTCATATAAATGTTCCTATGTTGTAAAACTGTCAAATCCCCTAGAAATTATCACTATAGGCAAGATCGTTCAGCCTGAGAAAAGAATTTCTTTTAGTCACGTAGTTTTTAAATGAACCTAAATTGCTAAAAAGTTGCAAAAGATTAGAAGGATTTTAATCAATTGGCTTTTAGGTTTCAGAACGAAAGATGGTAAATGGAATTCCTTATATTTGTGAGATCTGATAAATCTTGATTGCTCCATGAGGATAAAAATAACTAACTGGCTCTAAGCTGTGATTGGTGAGGCTTGTTGTTTGAGGTAAAAGGCCCTGCTTTTTTTCCTTCTATAGCAGGTTTCTATGAACAGAGCAAGTAATCAGTAAAAGATGAGTTCTAATATTATTTTCATCTAGAATTGGAACAGGTCCAGAAAGTTATGTAAACTGTTTAAGATCATTTTAAAAGTTTTCAATTAATTTTTTTCATAAAAGTTTAGTGATCATTTATGAATTTTGAAATTGTTTTAAAAGAAGGGAAAATACTTTTAGAAGAAAAAATTTTTAAATCAGAGTGAATACATAGCTCCCTATGAAATAGAGACAGATCTATCCAAATGATTTTGAGTCCCAGCTGAAAAGGGGGAAATGATCAGGTGCTTGGAATAATGGGGTATTTGGGTGCCTGGTATTTAGTTTAATTAGAGATATTTTAGTCAAGAGAAAAGAAAGATACCATTTTTAACACCAGGTTAATTCAAACTGTTTTTAAAGTTTATGAAAAGCTGAATAAAGCAGATAAGAAGGTTTGGGACAAATGGGGTTCATCCAGCCCCTCCCATTTCCAGATAATTGATATTAGTTTTAGGAGTCAGAAAGATTTGTAATTAAGAGCTCAGTCAAATTTTAGATGGCCCTATCTGAAGGACACTAGTCCATATTTATTTGCTATTTAATAATTTGGGGAACTGCAAATTTTACTATTTTTCTAAAACCTTGACTACAGGAGTCATCATTAAAGCTGATAATGGGATGGCAGAGGCTGCAGGCTGTGAACTGTTCAAGGTGGATGTCTGTGCTTGGAAAAAGGCTGGGGACAACCTGGGACACCGCCCAGGTGGGATCTCTCTGACTTTATTTCCCAATTGTGCCTTTTCTTTCTGAAAAGGAAACTTCCCACCTATTTATGCCTAAGCCTTACTTTCAACACCCGGTGACTATCTGAATGACTAGTGGAGATGACTCATGCTTGGAATCAAACAAGGCTAAGGAAGTTTTCCTTCTGGCAAGGTTTATGACATTGTCCCTCCTTTTATTCTATAGCAAATTCACTGAGAAGTAATATTCAGGGCCAAATGAATGAATAATATAGAGATAACATCCTTCAAAAAAGTTGATTAATAATAAGGCAAAAAGTAATGAAATAGATGCCTGATTGACCAGGATAATGAAGTTTGGGGAAAGCAACAGGATCAGGATAGATGACACCTGGGATTAAATACAGATGTATAAAATCGGCTTTAAAATTTCCTATTATGTGACTTCATGATTTGAACATGTTTGGGAGCAAGATCAGAGGGATGGATTTTTGGATTTTAGATTAAGTCATGATTATCTGGTCACCTCTAAATCTGAAATGGAGAAGCAAAATTCCCTTTTAAATTCTGTAACTACATGAGGCATCCGGGATTTAAAAGTGTTGCTTAATGAAACAGGTATATTGTTTGTATGTAAGTTCCCTTGGTTATCTTGGTGACATGTACCTGACTTACTGTAATTGTGTCTTTTTGTATTAACTGAGCCTAGCCCTGTGTGGCTAAGAAAACTGAATTATTTGTTTGAACCTGGTCTTGCATGGATAGAAACTGTGTTTCTGAGCAGTTGATTCTGTTTCTCAGGGCTATGATATCTCTGATGATGCCTTGCTTAAGTCTCTCCAAGCTCTCCAGAACGTCCAGGAAGCAGTTCGTGCCAAGCTGCTTCACAGAATCTCCTGAAAGAGACATCATGCCCATGTCAAGGTGACCACCGTTTGTAGCAGCAAGCACCCCAACATCCCCAGGGTGGCTGCCAACCCAGGTTCTTAGATCTGCTTTTGTAAAGGAAAGCAACTCAAAATGGGTTAACAAGCTTACTTTAATCAAACAAACGTATATTACCTAGTTTAGGGGGAAAAGGTCAGCACCCCGAACTTCAGAGGATACAGACAGATCAAACAGACAGGCTTCCAAACTGTCCAACCATTACATCAATACCAAAATCACAGTTACCAGAGAGGGAAGCATCAACATCTGGGTTTTCAAAGCCGGGGGGCTCTCAACAACGGCTGCCCAGAGTCTCATCTGGTCAAATCACGCAACACTTCTCAAAGTGAGCCCCAAAGCAAAGCCTCCCATCAGGGTTTATATAGCCTTCTCCTGGCTCAGAGAATGTAACCACCCTCTTGACCCACTGCCCAATCACACAGCATCAAGGTGTGGTCATTCCTGAAAACCAAGCCTCCCGCCACAGGCTCCATGTGACCACATTCAGCCTGTTAGGGGGCAGAGTATATTTTCAAATCAAGGAAGGTTCTCAGAGTCACTTAAGCCTATCAAAGGGCCAAGGGGCAGGGAAGATCTTTAAATTTGCATTTCCATTACACCTTTCCCGACCAGTGGACAGATGAAGCAACCAAAGACTTGAAATTGAAACTTAAGAGGCAGCCATGATGTCTTTTCTGTTTGTCTTTTTGCCCCTTGCTATCACCAGTAATCCCTATAGCCCCCTGCTTGATTAATTGCTTACCATATATGTTAGAAAATGGATTCAGGTGGTCAAATGTTTTGCCCCTTGGCCTCTGTTGAGTCCAAGTTCTAGTCATGTCCTTGAAAAGGGGGAAGTGAAGTGGCAGTTAGGTTCCCATAGTGCTAGCTCCTATACAAGGCCCCTCAGGGGGCCCCAAGAATGTAGCCTAAAGGTATGACCCTTGTGAAACCTCCCCCTGCACCTGCCTTGTAACCAAGACGTAATTAAAACAAAGAACTGCCCCGTTAGCTTGCAGCCCCCCCCCTTAGTTTACATCCCTATGTAGCAACAGTTGCCTTGCTGACCACTGCTTGTTTCAGGAGGTACTTTTTACTGTATATAAGCTTGCTGGACAGACTTCTCAGGGCTGCCTCCCCTTTTGGGGACAGCCGCCGGCTAATAAAAGCACTCCCCCGAATATTAATTGTCTATGCCGTCCTGTATCTGCATTAATTGTCCATTACAACACTTAACACAAAAACTAGCCATGTGACCTTGGGCAAGTCACTTAACTCCAATTGCCCTCCAAAAAGCAAAATATATATGTATATATATCAACCTGAGCATAATGTGAATTTAAAAAGTAACACCATTTAGGAACAACTTAAAAGAGTTTTTTGTTTTTTTGCAAACAAATCCACTATTTGTGTGCAAAAGGAAGACTTGATGCAAAGGAATTATATGGGGGAGGAGGGCTGGTAACCAGCTATCTTTGGGAATAGTTTTGGAAAGGAATACTATATATCTATAGGGGCATAGGAGGGGGAGAGAAGACAAGGGAGGGATTTTTAGAGGAGAGGGTGAGGGAATAGGTAAAATAGGGGTATAGAGGTCTGTTTAGATTGAAGAAAATGTGAGAATAGGGGAGAGATTCTTGGAGGGGGTGAGGCAAGTCACAGGAGGGCAAGGGAGTGGGTAGAAGTAAAGTAGAGGAGGCAGGAGGGATAGGAAATAATATATATTCTTCATAATAATAGACAATAATATAATCAAACAGAAAAAGCCAAGATCAAGAGTAGAAAAGGTGTTGGAAAAGTATATGTCTATGTATGTATGTATCAAAGTATATGTGGACATATATGTGTGTGTGTGTGTGTGTGTGTGTGTGCGTGTGTGTGTGTGTGCGTGTGCGTGTGTGTGTGTGTGCGTGCGTGTGTGTGTGCGTGCGTGTGTGTGTGTGCGTGTGTGTGTGTGTGCGTGTGTGTGTGTGTGCGTGTGTGTGTGTGTGTATGTGTGTGTGCGTGTGTGTGTGTGCGTGTGTGTGTGTGTGTGTGTGCGTGTGTGTGTGCGTGTGTGTGTGTGCGTGTGTGTGTGTGTGTGTGCGTGTACATATATAGGTATAGGGAAACATATCTAAACTTTATTGTACCTTCTGTGGGAGGATGGGGGAAGGGCAAAAGACAGTAAAAAAAAGTACACAGCAGAGAACAAAGGAAACACAAGGAACAAAGAAAGGATGGGTAATTCTCAACACAATGAGTGTCACTTATGGAGGCTCCTTGACATGAACACCTGCTGTTACATGTTTTGCATCCTCTCTTCTGTGCTGCCCATGACAAGCCGTTTGGCCCCCTTGTATGGCAGCACCAATATCAAAGTCATGATAAGTTCTTTCTCTTCCCTATTGTGTTCTCCATTGTGCTCTGGCCTTTGAGTCTCCTATAAAACTATACAAAATAAGAATAATAAAGGTGAGCAACTTTCCCTCAGGTAAGATCTGGGACTCTCTGTCTTTTGGACTGTGTCTCTTTCTCTTTCTCTCTCACTTACATTACCCATAAGTTTTAGCAAACTGACTTGACAATGAGACTGATATCCAAGGAATGAGAATTATAAAAATAGCCATTATTTCCATAGTGATTTAATGTTTGCAAAGAATTTAACAATTAGTGTTTGACTAAATCCTCTCCTGAGCTCTGGGAGGTAGATGCCTTATTATCCCCTGTTGAGATCAAGGTCTCAGCCCCAGCCTTATCTTACCTTATCACCAGGTCATCGGGCGTCTCCGGCTTCTTGTTACCAAGAAGCTCTTTACTCCCACAGAGCACCCACGGTCACGGGAGTAATGAGGCAAAGCTGTTTATTCAACTACATCTTAAGTGCACAGCAAGCAGGAACTGGAACCGTAACTATAACTGTAACTCCAGCTGTAACTCTCGCCACTTCCTCCAAACTCTTACTATACCCCCGTGGAGGAGGGCCATGCGGGGGCCAATCATGTTCTTTCCCGAGTTGTCATAAGAGACAAGGGACCACCGTCCTTACCGGAAATCCTCAGGGCACCGCCACGTAGAGCAATACCCCCGTGTCAGCGCTCCTGACTTCCTTTTCCTGGGTCGTTACACCTCAGGCAAACTTGTCCCAATAACGCCCCTCAGAAGGCCATGCACAGCCCCTCTGGCCTTAAATGACTGTCACATCCATACTTACATGACCAGCAGTGTTTGAGTCGGCACGCGTGACTCCTCACCCCCTCACACGGGTTCATCACTCTATCATCTCCCTTTTCTCGTTTTGTGGGTGACCGCCCAGAGGAAGAGCCGTAGCAACAGTATGCTGCAAGCTTGCACGTAGAATGGAAAAAAAAAAGCGTAATGCAACACAACCAATGATTACAAAGATTAATATCTGTATCAAAGAAGGTCCTAACCACGTGAGCCAAGAGGTGGTGAAGTGGCTCTTTATCCAAGTCGCTAAATCTTGGGGCCCGTCGGACGATATGGTTAAATCATTAGCAATTTGTCTAATTTCATGGACCAATACTGCTAATTGTTCTATTTCTTCAGACACTTTGGCTGCCAAAAAGGCGCCTTGCAAATGCTTCTCCACTTGTTGCCATATAGCAGGGAATTTGGACCCCGTAAGGTTTAAGGGTAGAGGAGTGGCCCATATGGAGGGTACCTATTTCCAATGGCAGGTACGCTTTGCACGACCTCTTCTAGTGCTATCTCATTACCTATTGCCAGAACAGCCTCCCTCAGGGCTGATATTTCTCCTTGAATGCCTTTATTTATCCTAGCTTGCAAATCCCATGCCTTTGTTTCCGTGTCCATAAAAGTTTTCAATTGTGACGCTATATATCCCCCTCGGTCATATAGCTGCTGTATCTGAAATTCTTGGAAAGTAGAAATGGCTAGATTAACAGCATCAAACACAAGATCTAGCCCTTCTCACTTCTCCCTGCTTATTATCTCTGTTAATGTTTTCCAAGCCGCTTCTCCTGGGGATGCTGCCCAGGGCACAGCAGCCTTTGTTGGTATCATAACATATGGAGGCTGTTTCACTAATATCAATGCACCTTGCTTTGGGTTACATGTATTTACCAATTGTTTCAGCTGGCAGAGATGAGCTTCCACCTTAAATTGCCTGGGGGTACTATCAAACCTAGAGATGGTAACATTAGGGCAGTCTAAAAAGGCATAACCTTGTGGAGCCCGAACCTCCCCCGTAAATTTGTACAGAAATATGTCACAAGATGAATTGTGGGTGTGGGTATAGTTCATCCCATCTACAAAGATGTGGTGCCACATGTCATAGTCAAGGTCAATGCAATTTGTGTCCCCTGATTCGCATTTGCAGGCTGTTACCCAAGCCCATGTCATGTTTATGGCAGCCCAGATTTTCCATAAGTCATGATGGCATCTCCCATTCTTAATACAAGGGACAGGAGCTGCCAGTTGTTGCCATGCTTTATTTCCAGGGTTGGCCCAAAATATCAAGTCCAGGCCAATTCCTTTTCCCACTTGTCCCTGGACTGGATGTCCAGTACTACAGGCTACTAAATGTGACCATGTGTCCGCTTTCCCGTCTCGGCAACCAGGAAGATCGGTAGCTAGGTTGCCAGGAGGAAATCTCTGTGGCCCATGTGGGATAGCCATCATAGTAACAGTCAGGCTTGACGGGTGAGCAAGGTCTCGAGCCCATCGTCGTCCAGTGGACATATTGTACGGTGTAAGTTCAATACATCCTGGGACACTTTTTTCCACCACTGTGGCTTTCTGGCACCGGGATCTCTCCTCCGTCTCCTTTTCTTCTTCTTCTGTTTCCCCTGATGGTTGGGGGGATTGCCTGATGTTTTTGGCAGGGACCCAACTTCCTCTTTTCTCATCTCGTCCATCTGGAATGACAAAAGCATACCCTGGTCCCCACATTAAAACCCTCCCAGGACCATGCCATTGGCCCTTTATGTCCTTCCACCCCACTTGAGTCCTTTGGTTACATCTCCTTTCTGTTGTATCCCTTTCCCCCATGTGTCCTGCTTAGGCATTAAATGCCAACATTTTAAGGCAGGAGTCAAATCATCATTCCCCAATTTTAAATAATTAGAAGTATAAACTGCCATGTGTAATGCTGTTGGTGTTACTTTTCTCCGGGGTGTAACCCTGATATCATCCTTTTCTTGTCTAAGGAGAATTGTTTTCAGTGTTCTACTTGCTCTCTCTACTATAGCTGGCCCCGTTGGGTTGTATGGAATACCACAAATGTGGCGAATTTGGAACTCATTACAAAAATTAGCAAAACTCTTTGCTGTATAGGCAGGACCATTATTAGTTTTTAAAATCTGTGGGACTCTGGCTGTGCTGAAACAATAAAGCATATGTGCTATCACATGCTTGACTGCCTCCCTGGATTGTATGGAGGCCATAAGGAATCCTGAATGTGTATCCACTGTCACATGTATTAATTGTTGTCTCCAATGGGTACCATTCATTTGCCAGATTTCATTAGGTTTATCCCCTTTAGGATTAAAAGAAGAGTGAAAGGGAGGTGGTCTGAATGGGATACAGGCTAGGCAGCATTTAACAATGTCAGAAGCTTGTTGTCGGGATATGCCATAGAGATGTCTCAAGGACTGTGCAGACAGATGAAGTCTATTATGTACTGTTATAGCTCTTTCTTCAGGAGAAAGAGTCCCTATCCACAATGTTCCTAACAAAGCATCTGCCACTTTATTCCCTTCAAAAATGGGTCCTTCTCCAGCCGTATGTGAACGGATATGCATGATGTATATGGGAGCTTTCAGCTGACATAGACGTTCTTGTGCCAAAAGGAGTAATTGCCCTATCTTAGTTGCTGTCTGATTAATGGAAGTATCAGGTAGTATCTTGATAGCATTACAGGCATAAAGACTGTCAGTTATAACATTGAAGGGAGGGGAAAATATCTCTATAGTCTTTATGATAGCCCATAGTTCATTTTTCTGAGTGGAATCATAGGGTGTATCCAACCCAAGCTGTGTTTCTAATTGAGGGCAATATATACTGGCCTTCCCTCGTTTAGTGGCATCTGTACAGATATTAGGACCATCTACTGGAGTCTTACTAATAATACAACGTGGCAATGTTACCTCAAACTGCTGAAATACCTGTGCTAAAATAGGCAACTTTGGGGGATAGTGAAGACAATATGGCAGCAAGTCCAAAACATCATCAGCTTTTCCTGCCTGGATAGAATCCACTAAGCCTTTAATCCATATTTTTGGTGGATACCCAGTGACCCTAATAACCCTTTGTATTGCTCCTGTGATAAATTCTTGTATAAGCTCTAATTTGGGAACTAAAGTTTTTCTACTGAGTTTAGGATATATCCATTCAATGATTCCATGACTTTGAAAGATTGCTCCAAACAGGGGCTCATCTTATAGGCAAGTAACATACACTTCTTCCCCTGCCCTCAGTCTAACTGTGGAGGTCCCAAAAGTTTTCTGAATCCGTGACAAAGCTGTTAAAGCTTCAGGTGTCCAAGTCCTAGGGGATCTCAAATCAGAATTTCCTTTTAACAAATTATATAGAGGTGCCATCACGGATGGAGGAATTGGCACTGTGGTTCTAACCCACTGTATGCTCCCCACTAAGCGTTGGAAATCATTGAGAGTCTTATATTTTTGAGGCTGGATGTCAGAGGCCTCTTTTCTTACCACAACATCATTTAAAACATATCCTAGATACTTAAAGGGGGGCTCTGATTGTATTTTTTCTGGGGCCACTATTAGCCCTTGTTTGGACAAGGCCTGTAATACCTCTTTCAAGACTGTCTGTAACTTTTCAGTTTTTTCTGTGGCCAATAGTATATCATCCATATAATGTATGATAACTTCTGGATGTTCCAGAAGCTGTAAAATCTAATCCACAAATCATTGACATAAAGTGGGGCTGTTTGCCATGCCCTGTGGTAGCACGTTCCATTGATATCTCCTGGCAGGTGACTGTAAATTAAGTGAAGGGACAGTAAAGGCAAATTTTTCTCTATCATCCTGATGCAAGGGAATGGAATAAAAACAATCCTTTATACCTATAATCATTACCCGATATCCTTCAGGAATCATATTAGGTAAAGGCAATCCTGGTTGAAGGGCTCCCATGGGTTGTAGGAGGTTATTAATTTTTCTTAAATCAGTGAACATTCTCCACTGCCCACTCTTTTTCTTTATAACAAACACAGGGGAATTATATGGGCTGAAGGAAGGTTCTATATGTTTATCCTGCAGTTGTTCTTCCACTATGCTGTGTAAGGCTGTTAGCTTTTCTCTTGTTAGGGGCCACTGCTCCACCCAGCAATATTTGTGTGGGCGCCATTTTTATTTGGGCAGCGCTAACATAGCAGTGACCCCCATTAGTTTGACTGCAGATAAAACTTCCCATCCCTGTAAAAGCATCAAAAGCATCCTCAGGATTAGGTAAGTGATGGTTCTTAATGAAGGCTCGGCATTCCTTGTGCCATTCTGCTTTCCAAATCATGGCTTGACCAGGTGTCAGACATGCAGTAGCTAAAGCCTCCCAGTCACCAGGGGTGCAGGCAAGAGGGGCGGCCCAATTGGTCAAAGCTTGAATCACAAAGGGTGAATTTGGCCTGTAAATCATGCACACCTGCTTCAAATCTTTTAATAAAGTGAAAGGCATGGGAGTGTATTCCCGCCCCAGATCATTCAGATGAACAGGCATTAAGATTGGATCCCAGTCAGTCAAGTCCTCCCCTGCTAAAGCAGCTTCTTTGCACCATTCTCTTTCTGGCAAGGTGGGAGTTGTGGAGGAGGTGGAGGAGAGGGAGGAGGGAGTAGCCCACACTGTAAGTTTTTTAAGGCAGCTGTGAGCTCCTCCTCTTGTGCTCGAAGTTTATTTACCTCCTTATCAGAGGGTGGGACCTTCTCTTCCTGTTTTGTCGGCCTTGCCGAGTCAGTGCTTCCCTTCTCCTCCATTTTGTGCTGCGGATAAATGTTTGGCACCTTTTTTATCCTCCTTTTTCTACTTTTATTTTCCTCTGTCTCCTCCTCACTGGAGCTAGTGCCTTCCCCTAATGACTCTCCTGTCTGGGACGCCTGAGGGACACTAACTGGGGGGATGGGTCCATACACGGATGTCTTTACTAGGCTGTAAATCATGAAATCCAGGTCCCGGCCTTGCCCTGGGTTATCCTTATCATAAGAAGCTAACTGATTCCCGATCACAACCCACCTCTGAGTGTCCAGACCTGTATACTCCACCCAGGGGGATGTTTTCCAAACTGTTTCTACAAATCTTTGGCAATCCTTCTGTCTCACTGTTATCCCTTTATTTTTTACTAAATTATATATTTGCCTCGCATACACCTCCGTGTCCTTGGGCTTGACAACTGGGAGGTGCAAAGCCTGACCCATGTTGTCCTATCCCCTCCGGCTTCCTACCTAAGTAGGGCTGGGGGAGTCTTCTGAACAGGTCCCTATTCAGGTCCCTGGTTCCGGCGCCAGCTGTTGAGATCAAGGTCTCAACCCCAGCCTTATCTTACCTTATCACCAGGTCATCGGATGTCTCTGGCTTCTTGTTACCAAGAAGATCTTTACTCCCACAGAGCACCCACGGACAAGGTAGTAGGGAGGCAAAGCTGTTTATTCAACTACATCTTAAGTGCACAGCAAGCAAGCAGGAACTGGAACCATAACTCCAACTGTAACTCTTGCATCTGCTTTCTCCCACTCTCGCAACTTCCTCCAAACTCTTACTATACCCCCGTGGAGGAGGGCCATGTGGGGGCCAATCATGTTCTTTCCCGAGTTCGTCATAAGAGACAAGGGACCACCATCCTTACCAGAAATCCTCAGGGCACTGCCATGTGGAGCAATACCCCCATGTCAGTGCTCCTGGCTTCCTTTTCCTGGGTCCTTAAGCCTCAGGCAAACTTGTCCCAATAACGCCCCTCAGAAAGCCATGTGCACCCTCTCTGGCCTTAAATGACTGTCAAGTCCATACTCACGTGACCAGCAGCGTTTGAGTCGGCACGCGTGACTCATCACCCCCTCACACGGGTTCACAACCCTAACAATCCCCATTCTGCAGATGGGGAAACTCATGCAGGATTAGGTGACATGACTTACCCAGGGACATACAACTAGGAAATACCAGAGGCAAAATTGGAATTCAGGCCTTGTAGTTCAAAGGACAGCAAGTCATTCACCCTATTACCTGGCTGCTTAAAGAAAGTATTACAGGAATTAATGTCCAACAGTTACCAAAACATTGGAAGAAGGAATTTTTCTTCCAGCAAACAACAGCACACATAGGGAGTAGCAATTAATGGGAAAATGGCTGAAAATAATGAAGTCTATGAATTTCATGAAATATTGAGGAGGGATGACAAACGCAGGATTTCAGAGAATAAAAACATTACTTGTATGGGGTTTTATGTAAAGGATGGAATTTGGGGATGTTTAATGAGGTCTCTTGTTGGGAGGTCTAATGAAGTCTATGCTGCAGCAGGAAACGTTGCCATTGTAATTAGATCCCAACATTTTGTCTCCAGCATGATTGCTCCAAAGTATATTCATGCAGGAGCTCTAGGGAAAGCCCTTCCCACATCCATTGTTTTATTGACCTTCATTCTAGCAGAAATAAGGTTGTCTACTGATCTCCCTCCTCCAGAGAAAAGCATGCCTCCCCCTGCCCCCATGGGCACATTTGTAAGGCTTCTCCCCACAGGGAAACCTCTGATAGAAGGTAAGAGATGATTTCTAGTTGAAAACCTTCAGATACTGAAACCATAGGGAACAAATGATCCTTGGAATGTTTTCTCTAATTCTGGAGAGGCTCTGAACTTTATCTGAATGCCTTTCCTTCCTCTGGACATTGATAAGATTTCTCTCATGAGAATTCTAAGATGGGAATAGGACAAGGTTGTTTCCTGAAGGCATTACCACTGATTTTATTCATAAGTTTTCTCCCAAGTGTAGACCCTCTTGTTACATAGGTTAAGAGTGGTAACTAAAAGCTCTGTCCCATGCAGGACACTCAGTAAGTTTGTCTCCAGTGGGGATCTTCTGATGTTAAGTAAAATCTGAGGTCAGTGTGCAATCATTCCACATTTATTACAAAAGAAATCCCTTCAGAATCAATTTTTTGATGTCTAACAATTCTGGAGCTCTGGGTGAGTTTCCACATTAATTACATTCTTGGGTTTCTCCCCAGTATGAACTCTCTGATGTAAAGCAAGATGGCAGCTCTGTGTGACAGACTTTCCACACTGATTATATTCAACATGTCTCTCTAAAGTGTGGATTTTCTGGGGTGTAACGAGAATGGAAAAGTATCTGAAAGTCTTTCCACAGTGATTAAATTCATAAGGTTTCTCTATTTACTGTGGATTCTCTGATGGGCAGTAAGACTGTGCCATGTTGTGAAAGCCTTTGCACACTGATTGCATTCATAAGGTTTCTCTCCACTGTGGATTCTATGATGGGAAGCAAGATGGGAGCTGCTTTTGAAAGCTTTTCCATACTGATGACATTTGAATGGTTTCTCTCCACTGTGGATTATATGATGGTAAGTAATTGTTGTGAAAGCCTTTCCACACTGACTACATGCATAAGGTGTCTCTCCAGTGTGGATACTCTGATATATAACAATATAAGACTTCTCTTTGAAAGCCTTTCGACGCTGATTGCATTCATAACATTTCTCTCCACTGGGGATTCTATGATGGGTAGTAAGGTTGTGCCCTTTTGTGAAAGCCATCTACACAGATTACATTCATTAGGTTTCTCTCCAGTGTGGATTCTATGATGCGCAACAAGATTGGAGCTACATCTGAAAGCCTTTCCATACTAAGAAGAGGTAATTTTTTTTTTGTCCCATGATAAAATTTAGCCTGGCAAGGAAGAGAAGAGTGATAGGATGAGGCTGTTTCAGATTCATTGGATTCATCAGGCTCTGCTCTAATGGGAATTTGCTGTTCAGTAATGAGCTTAGATGCCTGACCCAAGGCCTTCTCATCTTTATTAACTGCAGAAAGCATTTCTCCAGCATCACTTTGCTGATGTCTCCTGAGGTCTGAGTCCCACTTCCAGTTCATTTCTCCTAGATTACTTTGAAAGATTTGCATTTCAGGAGCCTCCTCATGGGACAGAAAAAGCTCTACCTGTTCAATCAAGCATTTGCTATATGGACTTTCCTGAAGATAATCATTCCTTGAGGCCATTTTCTTACAGTGATTTAGGATACAAGACTTTCTGTATCTCTTTGTAATTACATCCAATTTACAGTAACTCTTTGGATTTTTACCTAACTTGATATTTGAGTCTTGGATTTCTCTCAATTTGAAGTCCTAGGGAAGATCACTTGTGAATATTTGCAGGTCACATTTTCCCAGAAAGATTCCATGATTTCTAGTCAGCTCTGTTACTTTGAATGTGGTCTCTACCTACAAAGAAAAGAAACAATCAAATAAATAGACAACAAAAGATATAGACATGTAAGTACATGCAATAACAATGGTTATTAAGAATTTTGAGGCTTATGACCTCATCACCAACCTAAATGCAGCAAAACTTTGTGTACTCTTGGAGCAAACACTGGCATTCAATAGACTGTATCATTGTAAGGAAAAGAGACAGGCAGTGAGAGTGACAAAGGAGGTGCAAACTCCAGAGTGCTGGAGCCATCAAAGACTCATTTACTCCAAGTTGAACATTCACATTCCACAAAAGCAGCAGCCACAAGGCAAGATGGCTCCCAGACTTAATGTCAACAGATTAGAGTGATGTTCCATGGGAGAAAATTTTATCACTAACTTGGAGAGAAAACTGAGCCAACACAGAATTTGCAGCATTCCATGAGAAATGAAGTGAGGGGCTTTCAGACATTTGTTGTACAGCATCACACTTACTTACCTGGGCCAGAACACTCGTAATCATCCAAACTGGTTTGATAAAAAGGATGGGGAAATGAAAAGCCTTATAAAAACTAATGAATGCTCTACAAGGCCTAACAAGCCCGGGGTTTGTTTTCATAGATATGAATTCAGGAATTCTGTACCCTTTAGGGCTATTTTAAATGGGTTATCTCTTACTTTCTCTATGTACAAGGCTTTGTTGGTCAAATGTAACAATGTCAAAGATTTATTCAGCTTTAAATTATAACCTGCTACTTTGCTAAAATTATTAAGTGATTTAAGAAACTTTTAATTCCAAACAAATGGAAATCACTTTAGGTCAAATCATAGTACAGGAAGGAAGAAAGGACAAACAGGAATAACCCAAAGGAAAACAGGAAGACAATTGAAGAAATACAGAGTGAAGAAATAGAATCAACACAGACACAATATCCACAGCTATGTAAAAAAATGCCCATAAATATTTTTTAAAACACAGGAAAACAGAGTAGAAGAGAAATGGAAGCAACAGGATGTTCTTTCTTGTTATATTAATGTCAATATATCTTAAAAAGGAATCATAATCTGGAGCATGGCTGTGTGCATGCACATATTCGTTTGGTTATATTTGTCGATGGTTACTAAGTTCAGAAGAGAATAAATGCATGCCTAAACGGGTAATATTTTCTATCTTTGTTACTTTTTCATTTAGAAATCATCATAACCATTAATTTATAGCATTATTAAGGATATGTGGGGAAAAAGTCATGTAACATTAAGTGCCCTCTCAGGTTAACAAAACAAAGTAGAGCATCTGGCCCTCTTCCCTAAACTGAATATGCTACAGCTGATATAAGGTATAAGGAAAGACCAAATGGTACTAGGATGACTCAATAAGCTAACTCAGTATTTCTTTCCTGATAAGCTTCAAATTGATTTTCATCAAAAATACTGAATGTTAATGTCTCTGTTATACAATAGGGAGACCATTATGTCTTCTAGCACTTAGCAGGGTCTGGTGCTTAAGTACAGGACATTTAATAAACCCTTGGTGATTGATACTTTAGAACACAGCAGACTGAGAGTTTAACTTCAATGTAATAACATGACTACCGTCATGAGAAACAACATCCTTGGCCATGGCCTTTCTTTGACTCACTTACCTCATCTGCAAAATGACAAAACAGGTTGGACTGGAAGGTCCCAGAGATGCTTTTAGCTCAGAATTTATGTCATGATTCCTATAAATTTGTAGATAATAGCAAAATTGATTTGAAACATTTATCCTAGGGATGGCAGTGAAAAAAGGAAAGATGAAATACAAAACACAGGATCAAGAAGAAGTCCATGTAGGCATGGCAGTCTTCAAGTTGGAGGTGGTCAAAGGATAGCACTGAGGTAGTAAGTCCTAACCTTCAGTCAGGGACCTACACTGCATTTTGTGACAATTCCTATGAAGAGGTTTATTTTAGTTTTCAATAGCTTCTATACTCTGTATAGATATGTGTGGGAGAAAACAAGGAAACAAGAATGCATTAGACTGCTAAATGACAGCCAGGTGCTAAGGCCCAGGGCAACAAAGACATAAATACAACAATCCTGGAGCTTGGGAAGTCAACCTTGTATAAGGGAGAGAGCATGTGCTCCCCTAAGGACACCTAAATAAATACATAAAGATCAATACAAGCTTTGGGGGGTGGGAGTGGGATGGGAGGATCCAAGCTAGAGGGCTCAGGAAAGGCTCTGAAGAAAGTGGGGGATCTGAAGACCAGGAGGTGAAGAGGCAATGCCTTCTAGGCATGGAGGACAAGCTGGGCAGAGAGGAAATGTAAAGTCCTAGGTGAGGAATGGCAAGAAGGCCATTTTGACTGGATAGAGGAACACAATGAGAAGAGTGATACAGAAGGCTGGGAAGACAGGTTGGAACAAGGTTGGGAAAGGCTTTAAATGTTTAAGATGATCTATAATTGTGCCATTTAACACATATATTCCACAAAGTTTCAGAGTGGTGGTTGACCCAAGGTCATTTGAATTCCAGCTCTACTCCTGACACTGGACAAGTGGAAATCTCTCTGGCTTTCATGTTTCTCAACCATGAGTTGGGCAAACCCGGTGATGCTCTCTGATAATTGGAGCTGCTCCTTCACTATGTAGGCCACACTCTCCAGCACCATTCTCCATGTCCAAGCAGTTTGCCTTCTGCTTTCCAAGCTGGCCCTAAACACCTACTGTGCCTGGGCCAAGGGCCAGGCTACTTATCTTTCCTGCATGGCTTTGTTGGTGACCTATAGGAATGCTGATGATTTATATGGCTTTAAATTACACACTGCTACTGTGCTAAAATTATTAACTTGCTTTAATAAAGTTTTGGATGGAGTCTTTGGGATATTCCATGTATGTCACCTAACAAAGATATGAGTTTAATTACCTCCTGCCCTATTCTGATTTCTTCTGTTTCTTCTCCTACTGTTACTGTATTTCCAACACAACACTGTATAGCATAGGTGACAATGGGCATCCCTGTTACACACCTGATCTTACTGGGAAGGCTTCTAGCTTAGCCACAACGCAAATAACACTTGCTGAAGTGCTAGGGTAAATATTTTTTTATAAATTTAAGGAAAAAAATCTATTAATACCGATACTTTCAAGGATTTTTAATAGAAATAAATGCTATATTTGATCAAATGTTTATGCTTCAGCTACTGATATGACCATAAGATTTTTTGTTCCTCAGTACTGATACAATCAATGATGGGAATAGTTTTCTCTAACTTGAAGCACTCCTCCATTCCCTGGATAAATCCAAATTGGGCTCATTGGGCAATCTTTGTAACATATTGTGGTTATTCCATATGTAGTTATTTGATTCAGGATTTTTGCATCCATATTCATTCAGGAAACAAGTCAATCATTTTCCTTTTTTCTTCTTCCTGGAGTGGGTATCAGTACCACATATGTTTCATAAAAGAAGTTTCTACCACAACTTTGCCCAAATTTCTCCAAATCATTGCTTTAATATTGGAATTACTTGATCGTTAATGTTTGGTCAAATTCCCTTTCAACTCCATCTGCTCCTGGTGCATTACTCTCCAGAAGCTCATTTAGGGTTTGTTTAATTTCTTTTTCTACAATAGGCTTCCTTAGAGATTCTAGCTGCTCTTCAGCTAATCACATGAGAATAAGGTTCCAGCTTTATCTGCCCTCAGTCCCACCTAACTCCAAGAGATTAATTTCTGTGTGTTAATTGCTCCATTTTTGACCTCTTCCTAATTTCATTTTTTTTACCTCTTAAGACACATGTTAATGTGCAACATGTCCTGAGAATCAATAAATGGAGTTCATAGTTCTTCCTTGAACTACCCACACAGCCTGGTCATTTCTTATTCAAGTCTCCAGATCATGCTAAGTGCTGGACACCGAACAGCCCACGCCAAGGTCATATTTGTCCACAGTAGGAGTTCTTATTGCTGAATTAACATGAAATGATTCCCCCTTATTTATCTGTTTTCTGTGGATTCTCTCTCAAGGGAATTTTTCTGGTGTTTCTCAGGGATTCAGTGTTGTCCAAACACTATAGCACACTCGTTTCATTTATATGGCTACGCTATAATAATTATCTTCTGATGTGTAGAAGAGGGTCTGAGGAGGCAGGAAGCCTTCCAAACACATATACGTGTATATGTGAACACTTGAAATATGAGTATTCAAAAGTGAAATGAGTCTGAAAATCAGAGATAGTTTCTCATATTGTGACACGTTCAAAGGCTTCTCTCTGGCATGAGTTGTATGATAGTGAAGAACATCTGAACCTTCACTGCATAATTTTCAACAGTCAGTGCATTTGTAAGACTTTTTCTTCAGCATGAATCCTCTGCTGTCTAATTAAGTTTGACCTGTTCATGTAGACTTTCCCACGTTTACTATATTTGGAAACCATATCTCCATTGTAAATTCTATGCTGTTGAGTCAGTCTTGATCTTTCAGTGAAGGATTTCCCACATTCATTGTACTTAAAAGACTTCTCTGTTAATTCTTCAGGGCTAATTCTCAGATATAAAAGAAGCTGTGTAGAAAGTCAGAAATCCTTCCCACACTCTATACATTTATAAGGCTTCCCTTCCCTGTGGATCCTCTGATGGACAACAAAGTAGGAGTTTTGATGGAATGTTGTCCCACATTCATTACAATGGTAAGGCTTCTCTCCAGTATGAATCCTCTGATGTACACTAAGGTGTCCCATTTGATTGAAGGCTCTCCCACAGGTTTTACATTTATGAGGCTTCTCTCCAGTGTGAATCAGCTGGTATATCATAAGATTTGAGTGTCTTTTGAAGCCTTTCCCACATTCATCATATTCATAAGACTTATCTCTTACATGACAGTTTTGATTTTTCACTTTTTGTCTCAAATTTCTCCCCTGATCTCCTTGCTGCCTCTTTCCCTGGTTTCTCTGATAACCATATTCTTCCCAAACAGAGTGTCAAAGGCCTTGCCTTCTGAGTCTTTCAATTACCAGCCCCTTGGGTGATTCTTCTTCTGAAGCAGTGTCCCCTGGTTCCCTTTGTGGTTTCAGTCCTAGCCTCCATGTCAGAAAGAGATTAAAATACAGTATAGATAAGGGAATGGGTCAGCCTTATTCACATAGAATTTGGCTCAGGGAGGTAATGACATACACACTAAATAGGGTACGTCACCATACAGGAGTGTAGGGGAGAAGGGGATAAGATGGGGAATGATGGAAGGGAGGGCAGACTGGTGGGGAGGGAAGTTCGAAGCACCCACTTCTGAAAAGGGACAGGATCAAAGTAGAGAATAGAACAAGTAGGAGGTGAGATAGGAGGGAGGGAAATATAATCACCCTTTTATAATATATCTACTGTGGTAATCTTTGGTGTTAGCTACACACATACAACCGATACTGAATTGTTACCATGCCAGCAAGAGTGGATAACAAGGGAGGACACGAAGGAATCTGGAATTTAAAGTTTTAAAACCAAATTTTTAAATATATATATACTATCATTAACACTATTTTTCAAGTAATTGGGAAATAAAATATACAGGCATTGGGGCATAGAAATCCACAACTCCCTACTAGAAAAGTTGAAAGTGGTATGGGGGAAGATATTAGAGCAGATTGGAGGAGGGGATATCCTTTTGGGGACATGGGTAGAGGAAAAACCGGGAGAAAATTTGTAAATCAAAATCTGGCAGAAATGAATGATGTAAACGAGAAGTAAATAAAGTATTTGAAAAAAAATAAAGTGTAAATGCCCCCAGTTCCCATATCTTTTACAGTCTAGATCCATGACCTCTTTGTACTTCCCTCTGTTCACAGGGCCATCAGTGAAGTGGAGCCCCTGACCCTTTGGACCTGAAGCACTGTCATACCCTCCTAACTGGCATCCTTCCTCAACTTCCTCTCCTCGAATTCAACTTGTACAGTTACCAGAGTCACTTTATAAAAGCTAAGGTTTCATTGCAACCCTGTGGCCACCATCTCTTCAGTGGCTCCCCATTTCCCCTAAAATGTTAACCCAACAAGGAGGGCATAAAGGTGGCACAGTGGATGGAGGGCTGGGCATAGAGTCAAAAAAGAACTGAGTTCAAATGAGGATTCAGACACTTACTAGCTATGTAACCCTGGCCAAGACACTTAACTTCTAACTGCCTCAGTTTACTCATCTGTAAAAAGGGGATTATAAGAGCACCTTCTCAGGCTTGTTGTCAAAATCAAATGAGAGAACATTTGTAAAATGTAAAAATTGTAAAATGTTATCACTGAGCCTGAGAAAGCAGGAGGACTATATTCTGGGGTCTAACTAGGATCTGGGGGTTGGACTCCTGGGACCTTCTGGGGATGCTTCAACCTGGCATACCTCAGGGAAAACCAGACACAGGGAGTCAGTGCCTGGTATCTGAAAGGGACACAGTCCAGGGGCCATGGACCAAAGGGAGGCAGGACAAGAAGTAGCTTTGGTTCCTGTGTCCAAATTGGTGGCCTCAGGGCAGGCAGAACTTTGGGTCTTTACAGGAGGCTTGGTCTGAAGGCAGAACAACTAAATCTCTAACCAAAAGCTAGGGGCAGGGAGACAGGATTCCTGGGTCCTTTGGGTAAGGTTTGAGTATTGGGAAAGGGTGACCTAATCTTAAGTCAGGGGGGGGGGGCGGGCGGTGATTCTGGACATTTAGGAAGTGATTGGGAGTCTGGAAAAGAGTCAGGGGAGGGAAGCTTATCCAGCAGCCAGGACTGGGAGGGAAGATTGCTTTGGGCAGACCTGGAGGGCACTCACCACATGGTCAGAGGAGGAGGATGAGACCAAGGCAGGGACAGCCAGCAGAAGCCAGCAGGTCTGTGAGGGATGGCTCAGCCCTGCCTGGGACCTGCAGGCACAGAGCTGGAGTTCAGGAGGCAGAGATCTCAGGTGTGAGAGAGGAAGGCTGAGAGATCTGGGCTAGAGGGGAAGGAAGAAGGTGGACCAATCTCACCACAACTTCATGTCTTCAGCCAGTCCCTTCTGGGAGGGTCCTCCCACACTCTTCTCAGAATCAGAGGCCCCAGGATGGGCCCTTTCCTCCAATCACTCCCAGAACCAGGAGCTCAAGAGTCTGCCTGCCTCTCTTGCCCAAGCCCTGCCCTCCCTCACCTGGAATGCATTGGCACTGGGATGAGCCCTCTCCTGCCCTAGACCCCTCCCAGGGCCCAAACTCCACCCCAGGCCTCTGATTGTACCTGGGCCATCCCCCACCAGGCTGGCCAGCTGTGGGAGCTCCTCCTCCCCATCACTACCACTTGATTTCTTACTGGAGGAAAGATCAGGAACTTTAGGAGGTGGGGGGCAGGAGCCAGGAAGAGGCAAGTTTGAGATTTTCAGGAAATCAAGAGATTCACAGGGAAACTGAGTCCTGCTTAGCTTCTGAATGGAGCTTGCTCATAAATGCAATCAGTGGGGTTAGCAGGAACCCAGCAGCCCAGCAGATGAGCCCAGCTTCTGACAGCAGCTCAGTGGAAGAGTTGAGCTTCAGTGAGGGAGAAAGCCAATGGAGGGCCCCAGCAGTACAGGCAGTGACAGTGAGTCCCCTCCCTTGAGGGAGGAATTTCTTGGCAATTTTGTATTTCCTTGCATTGAACTTGTCCAGAGGGCTCCAGATGCTTGAGCCCTCCCTTTTATTGTAAAGTCTACTTCTCCTCCTCATATTTAATTATTTCACTTAAAATATCATCTCTCCCTTGGAATGGGACCTCTCGGAAGGCTTTCAACTAATCATTCCACAAGCTTTTATTAAGGGCAGACTGTGTGGCTGGAAGATGAAGATACGTGTAAAAAGCATGAATCAATCCCTACAGGATTCAACTGGGGAAGATGAACACATAGAAAACATACATGTATACATGCACGCATACATGTATACACACATACATGCTTATATGTATATAAATATGTATATCTGTCGCTGTATATATATATATATATATACATGCATGTTATGTAGCATCTATAAAATCATAATAAACACGAGGTTGCTAGGGAGGGAGGACACAGGTGCTAGGGGGAATAAGGAATGATACAGAAAATAATGTCTGACTTGTTTCCCAAAGGAGAAGGAGTCTATGAGGCAGAAGTAGGGAAGGAATGTGTTCCGGCCATAGGACAGGTCCAGTGCAAAGGCTTGGAGATGAGAGAAGGACTTTCTTGTGTGAGAAACAGAGAAAAGGCCAGTCAGACTACATCAAAGAAGGTAAGAGGGGGAGTAATGTCCAGTGAAGGAGCAAAGATAGGTTAGGGCTAGGCTGGGAAGGGTTGTTTTTTTTTTTTTTAATTTTTTGGTCTTTATTCATTTGATTGTTTACTTTTAGTATTTACACTTTATTTTAATCTCTTTCAGACATGGAGACTAGGACTGAATCCACAAAGGGAACACCAGTGGAAGCAATTTCAGAAAATGAATCACTCAAGGGGCTGATAGTTGAAAGATTCAACAGGGAAGTTCTTTGGTACTCTGTTGGTGAGGAATCTGGTGATCAGAGAAACCAGGAAAAGAGGCAGCAAGGAGATCAGGGGAGAGATTTGAGACAAAAAGCTAAAAAGCAAAGGATTCATGTGAGAGATAAGATTTATGAATGTGATGAAGGTGGGAAAGCCTTCAGTCGTGGGTCAAACCTAATGAGGCACCAGCTGATTCATACTGGAGAGAAGCCTCATAAATGTAATGACTGTGGGAGAGGCTTCAGTTGTGGGTCAAACCTAATGAGGCACCAGCTGATTCATACTGGAGAGAAGCCTCATAAATGTATTGACTGTGGGAGAGCCTTCAATCGAAAGGAACACCTTACTGTCCATCAGATGGTTCACACTGGAGAAAAGCCTCATAAATGCAGTGAATGTGGGAAAACATTCCTCAAAAAGTCAAACCTTACTGTTCATCAGAGGATCCACAAGGAAGAGAAGCCTTATAAATGTGAAGAATGTGGGAAGGATTTCAGAATTTCTTCACAGCTTCTTGTACATCAGAGGATTCACAGTGGAGAGAAGCCTTTTAAGTGCAATAAATGTGGGAAATCCTTCTGTGAAAGATCAAGACTGACTAGGCACAACAGAATTCACAGTGCAGAGAAGCCTCACTAATGTAATGAATGTGGGAAAGTCTTCTCTTACAGGGCCAATTTCATTAGACATCAAAGGATTCATCCTGAACAAAAAAATCTCACAAATACACTGATTCTGGGAAATTATTCAGTAAAGGTAAAAACTTTATTGACTCATACAATTGAAGGCAGAGAGAAGCCTTATAACATGTCAACAATATGGGAAATTACTTCAGATTCTCATAATTGTGACACTTTATTCATATCATTAAAAACACAGGTACATACATAGATATACAAACACACTGACATACAGTTGGAAGGCTTTCTGCCTCCTCAGACACTCTTATGCACATCAGAAGATTCCTACTGGGGAGTAGCCTTATAAATGTAAGGAATGAGCTATAATGTTTGTAAGACACTGAATCCTTGCCAAACTTTGGGAAATTGCTATTGGATATAATCCTCATAAAGTTAATAAATAAGGGAAAATCCTTTCATGTTAACTCAGCAATAAGAACTCCTACTGTGGAGAAACCTGACCTCTCATCTAGAACTGCATGAAATGGGTTTCCCTTGTGGAATATGTGCATTTTATTTTGGTGGGTTTTTTATTCCTTCTGTTTCTCAACTTGGGAAGCAGGGAATTCAGACCATTCATGCCTTTTGTTGTAAATAATAAATGTGATTTTTCCTCTTATTGTTAATGTGAATAAATTCAAAAAATGTAATTCCCAGATATTCTCTACTTCAGGAAAATGCTTCCTTGTGCACCAAGTCATGAGGAAGGGTTGGGGAAAGGGGATGTGCATTATTTAGTGCCTTTCATTTAATCCCCCAGCAACCCTGGATGGTTCGTGCTGTTATTGTCCCCACTTTATAGTTGAGAAAACTGAGGAAAGCAGAGGTTAAGTGACTAGCCCAGGGTCACATAGCTAGTGAGTGTCTGAGGCTGGATTTGAACTTGAGCCTTTCTGCTTCAGGCCTAGCCCTCTATGCACTCTAACAGCTCTGTCTCTTAGAAGACACCTTTCCTGTCCTGGTCACATTCAGATGACCTTTTCAAAGCCACTCCTATCAGGTGTGATCTGGTGAAAGCTTTACACAGTTTGCCAGGTGCAAAAGCTTCCTCCCAATCTGAAAGGGGCTCTCAGGTTTCCAAGCTGTGAATGTCAGGTAGTACATAAACATTCAGATCAGACTTACACGGCTTGTAAACTTCTTCAGACACAGACAGGTTAGACCAGAGGCTATGACTGCTTGGTGGGTTGCCTTGTTTCACTGACAAAGGGGAGAGTGTCTTGTAAGTTCTGTATGTATACTTTGAAGTTTGGCGTGCTGACCTTTTTCCCCTGAACTGGAAAAATAATATGTTTGATTGATTAAAGTAAGCTTGTTAACCCATTTTGAGTTGCTTTCCTTTAGAAAAGCAGATCTAAGGGCCTCTGTTGGCAGAAACCTAGGGATATTGGGGTGCTTGCTGCTACAAGAGCATTCCCCCAACTGGTCCAAATCCCTATACCCTCCTCAGCCTCCTTCCCCCTTCACACTGTGTTTACACTGTCCTGGATCTCAAAGATGCTTTCTTCAGTATTCCCCTGGCCCCTGCTAGTCAACCCCTTTTTGATTTCACCTGGATAGACCCCAAGGGTGGGTACTCTGGTCAGTTAACCTGGACACGTCTGCCCCAGGGTTTCAAGAAGTCCCCTACTCTCTTTGATGAGGTCCTTCATAAAGACCTTATCCCCTTCCACAAGTCCTACCCCTCTTGCTTTCTAATGCCATATGTTGATGACCTCCTCCTGATAGCCTCCCTATGGGAATCGGGTCAGACAATGCACCAGTACTTGTAGCCAAAATATCACAAGCAGTAGCAACAGCTTTAGGGATTACCTGGAAATTACACTGTGCATATTGGCCTCAGAGCTCTGGGAAGGTGGAAAGGATGAACAGGACTCTGAAGGAGTTGCTCACTAAGCTTGTCCTGGAAACCCAGGAATCCCGGGTCTGATAATCCTTATGCCACTAGCCTCGCTCAGAAGCAGGTGTACCCTTAATAAACTAGAACTGACCCCACTTGCAATTATCTTTGGTAGACCACCACCTATTGTTCCTTTAGTCTGGGAAGACCTAAATGCCAAAATCACTAACTCTTCCCTCATCAAGTTCCTACAGGGTCTGCAGGCTGCTCAGAAAAATCCCCTACACTCAATGCACGCTTCCCTCCAGGGCCCAAGCTCAACCTCAGCTCACCCGTTTCAACCTGGAGATTCTGTGCTGTAAAGAAATTCACCTCAGTGGGTCTGGAGACAAGGTGGAAGGGGCCACACATCCTGATCCTCACTCCACCCACTGCTCCCAAAGTGGACTCTATTCCCACTTGGCTCCAGTATACCAGAGTGAAGCCTGCTGTCACCTCAGAATGGAACGCAGAAGTCCACAAGAACCCCCCAAATCTAAGACTTATCCAATCCTCTCCCTGATCCTCCTTTTACCTCCTTTCATGGTCCCCCACAATCCCGATGCCCCCAGACCAAGCTATACCTGGGTGGTAACCAGAGCAAATGGGCAATCCTGGACTTTCCAGAACCTGGAGCACATATGGCTTCCCCTCAACTGCCTTTTCCCCTTAACTGGAGTATTGGGGCCCCACCTGCTCTGTTCAGATACAGTATGCCCATGCTCCTGTGCTTGTGTCCCAGCTTGGAGGCCCCAGTGAGATATGGGGTGCTCTGTGGCACCCCAAAGACCCCCAATTAAGAAGAACTCTCAGCCTCCAGAGGTAGGCATCTTCTTCCCCGAGCCCTAGGGTGGCTAGCCCCTGATGAAGTTCCAGTGCCCCAGGTCTCAAGGAGGGAAGATTGCACCTGCCTCCTGACTCTAACTTGCTCCTCATTCAGCCTTTTGTGGATCTAGGACCTCCAGTTTGGGGGTGAGTTAAATATTGTTCTGGTATATTCTGGTTAAACACCTTTATGGTACATCTGGTTAAATACCTTTATGGTATATCTGGTTAAATATTGTACTGGTACATTCTGGTTAAATATTGTTCTGGAATGTCTGGTTAAACACCTTTATGGTATATCTGGTCAAATATTGTAGTGGTATGTTCTGGTTAAATACCTTTATGGTATATCTGGTTAAAAATCTGTCGTTCTGGAGGGAAAGAGAGCCAGACATGGCTATAGTGCAATGGGCACCTCTTCCCCGGGCAAGGCTCCAGACATCGACACTCTGGTCTGGTTATATGTTTGTTTCTCTGTATGTGTCCTATGCTCACTTGAGCCCATTTGCTTCCTGTTCAGAATCTGTGGGCAGCAATCAAGTGGGTAAGGACTGTAATGTGTTTGAGTGTTCGTAAAGTTTTGTCCTGAGCTCAGTTGTTTAAAGTCTCGTTTTAAAGTTTCTATTCCTGCAAAGTAGGTATTTGAGTGGCTATCAGAAGAGCACCCTCAAGGGAGCATTTCTGATTTCCACTGGGAAGATGATATCTCAGTTTCCAGAAGGACCCTCTTCTGAGTCAGCCATCTTCCCCTCAAGAAATCCATTAACCCAGCCTAACTGGCCTTCTTGAGCCTGGCTTGGGTAGCCACATGGCTCATGGCTTTGGCTGGGGGGGGGAGGGGCGGGACAGCCTGGTTCCCCGGGTCAGACTAAGGGCTCGGCTTGACTTGTTCCTTGAATTTGTACAAGGAAAATTAATAGCATTTGTGAAATACTTGTAATCAGAATTGTATAGTGATTGTAGGCTACAATGACTGGCTTATGTTGGTATCTAACTTTGAATCCAGGCCAGAATTGATAAGGTCAATTGATGTCAATTAATAAGTCATTTGATGTCATTTAATATCATTGCTCTTTTGTTACCATCTTTCTGAGACTGTATTGTGTATCTAAAGGTCTATTTAGCTAAATGAACTTAAGAAACATTTTTGAAGTAGGAATAAGTATTCAATTTCTGAATTATCTCTTTCTTCCAGAGTGAATACAGACCCAGCCCCCTATGAAACAGAGACAGATCTACCCAAATGATTTTGGGTCCCAGCTGTTTAAGGGGGAATGATCAGGTGCTTGGAATGATGGGGTACTTGGGTGCCTAATATTTAGTTTAATCAGGGATACTTTACTTGAGAAAAGAAAGATAGCATTTTTAACACCAGGTTAATTTAAATTGTTTTAAAGTCTATTTATGGAGAGCTGAACAAAGCAGATAAGGTTTGGCTTCCCCATGAGAACTGGGCCAGGTCCTTGGATTCTCAGCTTTGACTTCCTTGAGCAGCTGCATCTGAAATTTTCTCAGAGCACAGAACTCAAGGCTGAGAAAGTCCAGACCATTCCCTAACATATATTTGGAAGATTACCACCTATTCTTCCTCTAATCTGGGAAGACCTAAAAGCTGAAATCACTAACTCTTCCCTCATCAAATTCCTACAGGGTCTGAAGGCAACTCACAAAAACTCCTCCCCTCAGGTCTCCTGATCCCGATCCCGAGTTCCTCCTCAGCTTACCAGTTTCAACCTGGGGATTCTGTGCTGGTAAAAAGAAATTCATGGTCTGGAGCCAAGGTGGAAGGGACCACAAGTCATGATTCCCACTATACCTACTGCTGTCAAAGTGGACTCTATTCCCACATGACTCCATTGCACCAGAGTGAAGCCTACTGTCACCTCAAAATGGAAAGCAGAAGTCCACAAGCACCCCCTAAAGCTAAGCCTTATCCGATCCTCTCCCTGATTCCCCTTTTACCTCCTTGTGCGGTCCCCCACAATCCCCTTGGCCCCAGACCAAGCTACACCTGGGTGGTAACCACAGGAAATGGACAATCCTGGACTTTCCAGAACCTGGACCGCACAGCTCCCCCTCAACTCCCTGTTCCCCAGAACTGGACTATTTCGGACCCCACCAGCCTGCTCTGTTCAGATACAGGATGCCCATGCACCTGTGCTTGTGTCACAGCTTACCACCTCCCCTCTCCTAGCCCTGGTGCCTCCCTGTGTTACAGGACAGGCGGTAGTGAGGGATCGGACCTATTGTTCCGAATCCATACAATCAGGCCTGACCCCTAGCAACCCATGGCCAAATCTCACCATTCAAAACCCCTCTGACTCCACTGTTTCTTGGGTCCTGGGAATCATAGTCCCTGAGGAGGAGGAGGAGGAGGAGGAAGAGGAGGAGGAGGAGGAGGGAGGGCAAGTGCCAAGAAACCTCCTGTGCCCCTCCCCCATCATCATCCCATTGCTTAGCTATCCCTGCCCCAATAGGGAACCCCGATGTCCAAATCACAATACCAACTGTCACCATATGGGCCCTGGTCAGGTCATAGTCCCCCTCCCCCATCTTCAAAGATTCAGGAATCTTGCAATTAGCAGGTCCCCTTAATTACTGGATCTGTGTGGAACCCCAGTCTCCTTACAATGTAGGGGTGGCACTAAATGCCTCAGTCACCCCCATTTCCAACACAGAGAATTGTGAGTGGGACCACCCAAGGCTCTCCCTCAGGGACGTACAGGGAACAGGTTTCTGCCTCATATCATCCAGCACCCCTTTATCCAGCTTTCAGTAAACTCAAGTTGTGGGCAAAACCCATGTGATTCAGGCCTCTAGGTCAGACTACTTCCCCACCCCTTTAGGAACGTTGTGGGCATGCCACAATGGCCTTACCCAGTGTGTCTCTGTTACAGTGTTCCTCAGACAGCAACACACTGAGAGCCCCCTGTGTATTCTAGTGGCCAAAATTCTCTGGGTCACCCTTCTCCCAGATGTACAAGGTTGGCATTACTTTTCCCAGAAGGGCAACTGAGCCACCACCTAAGGCAGGCAGAACCACTCCTCCTTCCCATCTCAGTGGCCTTGGGCCTTGTGGGTTCTGCAGCTACTGGGATGGCAGCCCTGATTAACGGGGAGGCCAGCACTCTTACTCACTGAGCCACCCAGCAGCCCCTCTTCATTGAATTTTAAAGCAGACAACTCAGCCTTCCTTTTCCTTCATTCATTTGCAAAGCAGGAAAATCAACCTTCCCTTTCCTTCATTGATTTGTAAAGCAGAGAACTCCATCTTCCTCTCCTTTAATTCATCTGTAAACAGGAAGAACCCCCACCCCTAGCATTCCCCTGATTAATCTTTGGGCAGAAGTCCCAGCCTAGGGTTTCTCACTGGTGGGAAATTCAATTGTATAAGGACCAATCACTGTAGTTTCAGCTTACATCATTGTACTTTCAGCTTATGTAACCTGGCTATGGAACAGAGCTCTATAAAACAAGCACAGTGTCTATGCCAAAGCACTGTCTGATTTGGGCATGTACCCTGACAGTCTGGCAGACATCCCCTTTTTAAATTTAATTTCAGGGATCTCCTTTCTTGCCTTATTGGGGTACAACAGAAGCCACAGCTAAAACCCCAAAGAAAAATTTGGCATGTTTACTTCAGAGAAAAATCCTGTCTCTGATTCTACTTCCAAATCTCTGAACTCTTCTATATTGCAGAAAGTCCATCCATCCTTGTCTGTCTCCTGATGTTGGCAATAATCAAAAGACAGAAAGAGAACTCTTTAAAATTACATTTACCCTTTTTAAACTGTCAAACTAATCTTTGAAAATCTCATAGAGATAGACAGAGCCTTACCAGAAATCAAAGCTGAGATTAATGTTACTTTACTTCCTTGGAAATAGCTTCTACTCTTCTCAAAGCAATTTCTTTTATTTACCTATCTGCTTCCTACTGTGATAACAAGCAGATTTTTTAAAACTGATTGTCCAACCCAGTCTTGCACTTACATCTGGCTACCTGAAAAAGTTCCCCAGGACTGCTGATTTCACAAGATTTGGTAATCTCACAGCTTATTTTGCATGTGTCAAAGACTTGAAAGCAAGAAACACACCTTTCACAGGGTAATTGCCCATATTTCCTTCTTTTGAAACCCTATTCTTGAAAAAAAATTTGGAATGTATTGATGAGGTATGGGCTCTGGGAGCCCCCTGGAGCTCTCCTTGAGTCCTTGAGGTACAGGCTCTGGGAACCTCCCTTGGACTATTGATTAAATTGTCTCATTTGATGAGGAATTTGTATGAGCCAATAAGCTTTACATTGTGGCTGAGCCAAGAACTCTAGCTTAGTTACTAACTGCTAACTATTAGCCTAGTTACTAGCCTAGCTTCCATTGTTCATCTACTTCCTACCCCTGAGTATCAGTACACCTTTGAACTGGCCTAGCCCACCTTGCTCTGTAGCCTCCAGATACTTGCCCTTAATCACTCATTGACCTCATTAATTTGTCCAGAAGACCCTCCCAAACTCCTCCCCTAGACCACCCCTAGATTCCTCCCACAACCTTCTGAATATAAGACCCCATCCTGTCTTCATGTTTGTGGAAGATCCATAGAATGCCATAGAATAGTGAGAGAACCATTGAAAGACCTAGTACAGACTTACTCTGTATCGACCTCAAGAGAAGTTCTAATAAACTTTGCTTTTCTTTGGCTGAGAAGAGTTGAATGGAATTCATTCAGCAGGACCCGGTGTATGATTTCGTATTGTTATTTTGAGGTTTCCAGAGCAACCCTAACACTAGTTATGGGTAACCTCATTAGTGAAGACCTCTTTTGTCAGTTTTAACAGAATAGGATTTCACTACAGTGAGTTATGGTAGTGAAAATTAGAAATTTACAATCTGTCTTTGTTAACTTAAGAAATTTGATTTTACTTCTAGTTATGATTTGATTTAGGATTAGACTGTGTAGAGCCTGCTCCATGTATGCAAACTAGTTCAATCACTTTAAAGATTTTTTTTTGCCAATCATATTTATTTGCTTATTTTTACTTTGTAGCTTTTCTTTTTATTAATTAATTTGTTTTTAGTTTTCAACATTTCATTCCATGAAATTTTGAGTTCCAGATTTTCTCCTCATCTCTTCTCCTTCCACCACAAGGGGGCTGTGCATTCTGCTTACCCCTTTCCCAATCTGCCTTCCCTTCTATCATGCTGCCTCCCAGCTGTTATCCCTTCTATTTACCTGTAGGGCAAGATAGATTTCCATACCCTATTGACTTTATATCTTATTTCCCAGTGGCATGTAAAATCTATTTTTAACATTCATTTTTAAAAACTTCAGTTCCATATTCCCTCCTTTTCTCCATCCCCACCCAGCCACATTGAGAAGACAAGCAATATAACATAGTTTACATGTGTGTAGTCATGCAAAAAACTTCTGCAATAGTCATATTGTGAAAGACTAAGTATATTTCCTCCCATCCCATCCCACCCCATTTATTCTGTTCTCTCCTTTTCCCTGCCCTTCCTTAAAAGTGTTTGCTTCTGAATGTTCTCTTCCCCAATTTGCCCTTTCTTCTATTACTCCCCCCTCTCTTGTATGATTACCCCCTACTTTCCTGTAGAGTAAGATAAATTTTCACACCCAATTGAGTGGGAATGTTATTCCCTCCTTAAACCAAATCCACCAAATATGATGAGAGGAACATTCACTCATTCCCTCTCACTCTCCCCCTTTTCCACTCCACTGTACAAGGTTTTTCATGCCTCTTTTATGAGATCATTTACCTCCATTCTACATCTCTCTTTCTCCTTCTCCCAGTACATTCCTCCCTCAATGCTTAATTTTATTTTTAGATATCATCCATTTGTATGCAGCTATGTTAATAAGTCACTTATGATTTCTCTTTCTTAATTACTTTTTCATGCATCTCTTGAGTCTTGTATTTGAAAGTCAAATTTCCTATTGACCTGTGGTCTTTTCATCAAGAATGTTAGAAAGTCCTCTCTTTCATAGAATATCCAGATTTCCACTGGAGGATTATGCTCAGTTTCCTGTGTAGTTGTTGACTGATGAACAGTGGAATCCATCAGACTTTTTGTACATTTTTAGAGCCATCCCAATTCAGGATGACCATGTCAGAAAACTTTATGACTTCTATTTGTTACCATCTATATGTGAAACAGAGTTCCTTGGTGCTAAATGCAAATTGACAAGGACCAGAGCAGGGTCTATTTACATTTTATGGACTCAGGATGTCTGTTTTGCTGTCTTGTGGAGTAAGTCCCAAGATAAGGGGAATCTCACCTCTGGGCTTTGAAGTTGCTAACACAGGGAAAGGCATTTAAAAATCAACCAAAGCAGTTTGTGTAATTAATTCAGACTTTGGCTAAAATATGGTATTAATGATTATCTGTAGTTAAACCTCCTAGTCACCAGGAAATTAATCTTTTCTCAGAATCCTTTTAGTCTCCTCTCTCCCCTCCCCAAGAATCCCTGTCCTGTCCTCCCAACAGAGAGCTCTTAAGTCTCCTGTCCCCTCCACTTCTCTGGGAGGTCCCCTTGTAGAGGGAAGGAAAAGCTCTGCAGTTGGAATCAAGACTTGGGTTGGAATTCAGCTCCCCCAGGTCCCACTGTTACTCTCCAGTAGTCATACAGTGCTTTATATCTGGAATCTTGTTTGATCCTCAGAACAGCCCTGCCAGGTAGGGGCTTTTATCCCAATTTCACAAATGAGGAAACAGAGGCTGAGACAGGTGCCATGATTTTCCCAGAGTCTTAGCTGGGACATGGCAGAAGTAGGATTCTCTCAGGTCTAATTGACTCCAGGCTCTCTCCACTTAGCCTTGGCTGCTAAGTCACTGAGACTCAGGGTTCTCTGTAAAATGAGGGGCTGGATTTGGTGATCTCTGTTGAAGCCCCTTTCAAATGTAAGGGCCTTCCTGTGATCTGGAGAATGGCTCAGAAAAAAAAAAATCCCCACAACTCTGGGATGTTTAGAATTGGAAGGATGTCAGAAAATGATCTTGGAATTCCTTGCTGCTACTAAATCTATGTCCCAACCTGGAATCCTACTGTTCCTTAATGCCAGTGTGACCCTGGACCAGTCATTGACCTCTCTCATCCTTGTTCCTCCAGGTCAAATGAGGACCTAGAGCTCTGAGGGCCCCTCTGGCTCTAACCCAGTATCCTTTGAGAACTGGCCCCTTGAAAAATGGAAACCACATGTGTCCTGGCTCAGTTCCCTTGTTCCCTGCTACTCTCCTACCTCAGACAGCTCCCCAGCCATGCTGGAATCCAGGCTTCATTGGGAGAATCTTTCAGACACTGTGGGGATTTGAATAAATCCCCA
The DNA here is from genome assembly GCA_011680675.1 of Gymnobelideus leadbeateri. Taxonomy (NCBI): domain Eukaryota; kingdom Metazoa; phylum Chordata; class Mammalia; order Diprotodontia; family Petauridae; genus Gymnobelideus; species Gymnobelideus leadbeateri. The sequence continues at coordinate 252,717 of WOXC01005186.1, read as the reverse complement.
TCCAACCACCAGCTTTCTCCAGTTTTCACAGGCTAATTAGATTTCTGTGGGCTCTTTTTATTCTCACTTCTCTGGGCTCTGCCCTTCTCTCAGGACAGGTTCTGGCCTCCTCCTCCTTCTCTTCCCATATTTGAAGGAAGAAACCTAAAATGCCCTCCTCCCTGTGTAATGGACAATTGAGGGAGATAGAGGACAGCATAGGCAAATAGTATTTTTGGGAGTGCTTTTATTAAGCCAGCGACTGTCTCCCAAATGGAAGGCAGCCCTGAACAGTCTGTCCAGCAAGCTTTTATACAGTACAAAGTACTTCCTGAAACAAACAGTGGTCAGCAAGGCAACTGTTCCTACATAGGGATGTAAACTAAGGGGGGCCTGCAAGCTAATGGGGCAGATCTTTCTTTAGGTTACATCTTGGTTATAAGGCAGGTGTAGGGTGAGGTTTCACAATGGTCATACCTTTATGCTAGATTTCTGGGGCTGTGTGAGGGGCCTTGTGAGAGGCTTTGTATAGGAGCTAGCACTTTGGGAACCTAACTGGCACTTCACCCTACCCCCAGCCCTGGACCATTTTCAAACACTGTTGTTAGAAGCCTTGTTGATCTCAGCCCACAGCCTGGTACTGGATGCTGGAGGGTTGTGTCTGCTTGTTCATTTTCTCATTTTAGAGGTTTTCGTTCATGTCTGACTCTGGATTCTTTTGGGGCCTGGAAAAAAATACTAGAGTGCTTTGCCATCTCCTCCAGTTGCTTTTTACAGATGAGGAAACTGGGGAAAATCAGTTTAAGTGAGTTACCCAAAGTAATTACTCTTATCTTGGGACTTACTCCACAAGACAGCAAAACTACCCAAAGTAACACTACCCAGCTAGTGTCTGGGGCTGGAATATGAACTTAGGTCTTCCTGACTCCAGACCTGACACTGTCCACTTCACCACCTAGTGGATATTTAATTCGTGTTCCTGGATTGATTGGCCTGTTCAGCCTCATTGGCTGAGAGGGGAAGGGATATTGGTGATCTCAGAGAATCCTCCTTCATGTAAGAGCCCAGGAGCCTTGGTGCTGGGGCCTCTTTCTGCCTCAGCTCAGCCTGACTTCTCAGTGCCCAGGGGGCATGGCCTGGGGACCCCTGAGTTTGGGAATCTGTGACTGCCTCTGAAATGCCTGGGCTGGACCTTGGCTCTCAGTTCTTCTTCCCTCTCCCAGTGAATGAATTAATTTATTTATTCAGGTCTTCATTAATCCATGGCAGAATTTGCAGTCAGTGTTATAGACTGGTACCAGAGCCCAGCTCTACCCCCTCAGCCACCTCATTACAAGGGCTGCCCATTCCTGCAAATCCAAGTCTTCTGGTTGCTGAGTCCCTGACTGCAGATGGAAGGAGGTTGTGGGGGTAGGGCTGTTGCCCTTTCTCCCACCTCTGATCTTTCCTCAATTCTCTTGGATTAGCATTTGGTTTTGCTTCCCAGCCTGTCCCAAGGTCCCCTCTTCCCCCTCTCTCTCCTGGATTCTGGAATTCCATTTTCCAGTCCCAAATTTTTCTGGCCCTCCATTCCTCCACACTCTTCCCCTGGGAAGACATGGAGTGGATGAGGTTATTCCTGGCCCTTGATACTCCCCCCAGGTTCTTGGGCTGCACCCCAGGATTCACCCAAATTCTTACCATACAGGAAACCCAGATCCCCTCTGGGATCTTCACTAAGAGTTTTCTTCACTAAGAAACAAATGAGCCTCTCCATTTCATTGAAAGATCTTTTGAGGAATGGCTTTCAAAAACTTTAGAAATGCTAATGTCTTACCCAAGCATCTCTCTCATCCAATTCCCACCCCCCCAGCTCTGAGTTTTCCTTCTGTGTGGGGTTATTAGGCCAGTTGATCCATTTCTCAGTGGATAGTCCCCCTCTGCTATTGCTGGACATACTAAAGGACCCCTCTCGCTCTGGGAGTATACTATCTAATGCAGGGATGTGGGGGTTGCCACACAATTTATGGATGTGGAGCAGATCTCTGGGGCTGGAGTGCCCTGTCTGCTGGGAAATGATCCCAGATCCTGAATGTCTGAGCCAGCCTGGATCTTGGAAATATTCCAGGCCTTTCATCTCTTCTCAGTGACTTGCTGAAGGTGTCTCTGCCAGCCTGGAGTAAGGTCAGGCATGGACCTTGGCCTTCCTGATTGTGAGTCTGGGTCTGTATTCATAACCTGTCAATGATTCCTTACAACAAAAAAAGAGACAGATGGAAGGTGATCTGAGAGGAAGGCACTAGTAACCAGGGCAGGCCTGCAGGAGGGAGCATTTGAGCTCCACCTTGAAAGACCCTGAGGCCTATGGGAGAATGGAAGAGCCTTCCAGGCTGGAGGGAGCAGAGCTTGGGGACAGTTTTCTCTTTCTCTGAGTTTGTGGAAGGGGCAGAAAGGCCAGTGAGTGGAGCCTGGGACTGGCAGGGGGAACCACCTAAGAAGAACTGGGAGGGCTGCAGCACCCTGCTATGATATCTTATCACCTCATTTTCCAATTTGTAGAATTAGGGGCTGGTATAGATGACATGATGTCCCATTCATATTGAGCAAAGAGCTTTTAAAAGCCTTGGCCTCCCTGAGAAAGGCCATATTGTTACAGAGGAGGGTCCAGTAACCTTCCCAAATGAATGTAACAGTGCCTTGGTAGAACTGGAACTCAGGTCCTCTATTCAGGAGGGCAGATGGGGGTGATGAGCTATAGGCTCTGGGAACCCACCTTGAAATCTGATGAAATCATCCCAGTTGATGAGGCATTTGCATGAGGCCATAAGCCTTACCTTGTGGCTGGGCCCAAACTTCTGTTGCTAGACTTCCCACCCTTGAACCTATCAAAATATCAATCCACACTTGAACTCCATAGAATGATTTAGAACAGACTTACTCTGTGTCCAATACAAGTGAACTTTTTTTTTTTTTACTTTGTAAGGTCTTTATTTGGCCAGAGAAAATACATGATAACGTGCCAACATTCACCGATTGTTTTGTTTGGATGCCAACCTCTTGTCTCTCTCTTCAGCAATGGTGAGGCGGATGCCCTTGCCTCGAGGCAGAGAAATCCAAGGCTTGTTACCTTTGCCAATAACGAAAATGTTGGCAAGCCTGGTGGCAAAGCTGTTGCCATTGGCATCCTTCACGTGGACCACATCGAAGGAGCCTGGGTGTTTCTCCCTGTTGGTGATCACACCAATTCGACCCAAGTTAGCTCCACCAGTCACCATACACATATTCCCAGTATCAAACTTGATGAAATCTGTGATTTTGCCAGTATCCAGATCAATCTGAATGGTATCATTCACTTTGATGAGCGGATCTGGATAGCGGATGGTGCGAGCATCATGGGTCACCAGATGGGGAATGGCCTTGGTGCCCACAAAGGTTTTCCTCACTTTGCACAGCTTATACTTTGCTTCTTCAGTTGTAATTCGATGAACAGCAAAGCGGCCCTTGGTGTCATAAACCAGACGGAAATGCTCGCCAGTCTTCTCGATGCTGATGACATCCATGAAGCCAGCGGGATAGGTTGTGTCTGTGCAGACCTTGCCATCAATCTTAATAAAGCGCTGCATGCATATCTTCTTGACTTCATCCCCTGTGAGGGCATACTTGAGTCGGTTTCGGAGAAAGATGATGAGTGGCAGGCACTCTCTCAGCTTGTGGGGACCTGTGGATGGCCTGGGAGCAAAGACGCCGGTCAACTTATCCAGCATCCAGTGCTTGGGGGCAGCGACACGCTTCAGGTGTTTCTTGGGTCCACGAGCCATAGCGGCAGCGAGCCAGCAAAAGGCACAAGTGAACTTTTAATAAACTTTACTTTTCTTTGTCTGAGATTTGGGTTGAGTTCATTTGGTAGGACCCTATCTGTTGGTATTTTGGGGTCTCCAGAGCAACCCTAATGCTCTTTATGGGTAACTTCTTCAGGAAGTGTGAAAATGATTATTAATAATCAATATCTTGTTGATTCAGAGTCTTCTCCCTCTCCCTCCTCCCCCACCCCCAATTCTTCTGAAGTCCTGACTTGACTGGAAGTTCAGTTTTTCTTCTATCTTTTATCTGCCTATAAAGGGATTGCATTGACTCCTGAGGCTGATCAGACCCCACCTAAGCTTGCAAATAATTTAATCAGTGGTACAGAAGCCCATTGAGTTCTGCTCCTGCTTGGTGGAGAGAGATTCTTTTGTCTGCATTGTGGGAGACTGAGGGGTCTGATATTGATGTTTTTCTTTCATGGGGTGAAATCTTCATATTTCCATCAATGGAGGGATGTGCTAGGTGGCAAAGTGAATAGAGCCCCTGCCCTGGAGTCAGGAGGACCTGAGTTCAAATATGACCTCAGACACTTAACATTTAGTAGCCTTGTGACCTTGGGCAAATCCCTTAACCCCAATTGTCCTGCCTTCCCCTTATCAAAAAGCACAAGAAAAACAAAAGGCTGTGTAAACTGTGCACCCTGACCCCAAGAGAGCTCCATCCCACTCAGGCTCCTGTGGGTGAACACCTGCCTGCCACCCACTTTCACAGAAAGAAACACAGATACAACTAACTGTGAAGTTTGTCTCTCTGAGACTCCACTCTGAAGGTTGACAGTCACAGGGTGGCTAGAGGAGCAAGTCTAGACTCTGGAAGGCTCATTGTCCTGAGTTCAAATCTGGTCTCAGACACTGGCTCTGGGAGTCACTTAACCCTGTTTGCCTTGGTCTCCTCCTCTGTCAAACTGGAGAAGATGGCTGCAGGACCTTTGCCAAGGAAAGCCCACATGGGGGCAGGAGGAGTGTGGCCCCTCTGAAAATAACACAAGCACAGCTTCCTTTCAGCCCCAGATGCACTGAACTCAGAACACCCCAAGGCCCACATGTCCCCCACCTCTGAAAGACCTCCCTGAGCCTTCCCGTCTAAGAGCTATGCTCTTTGCTCCTTTTCCCAGGTCATTTCCTAGAGAAAGCTCCCTGGCTGGGTGGTCCCTCCTTTTCCCATCCCCTTCTCCACCTCCTGCACACAGTTCAGCCTGTTATAGCAATGGTTTCCTCATTTCCAGGCACCCTAGGCTAGGGCCTAGCCCAGGGCTGGGTTACCTGTGGCTTCCTTTCCTGGGGCAGCCCCTTCCTTGGCTTCTTCCTGACTTCTCTGTGGCCATTGTTATGGTCACCACCCCCACCTGTTAGATAAACACTGGTGCTTGGAGATCCTGCCCTGGTTCTCCAAGGGACCCTTAAGGCCTTCCTGTGCTCTGATCTGGTGCCCTTTACTCCCTGTGAAGTAGTAAGCCTTGACATTTCACTGGCTTATGAGGGGCCCATCTTTGTATCCTGAATTCTTGTAAACCCAGTGTGCCCCAGCCCACTCTTTTCTCATCCGGCTGAAGTAGTAAGCCTTGTAAACCCAAAAATCCTCCCTTCGGTCATTGAACAACCTGCGTTATCTAAGAGTGCCCCCGCCCCTTATCCTGCCTGACCAGCCTGCCCCTGATAGGATGGTGGCTTTTGGACTATTTAAACTGTGTGTCTACTGGGGTTCGGGGCAGCTCCTGGGACTTTATCCCTAGGACTGCCGCTGGCCAGCTAATAAACACTTCCTGAATTCGATTATTGATGGTCTTGGCCTGGTGATTCTGTCCGAGTGTCCATTTCACTTGGAGGCCCACCGACGACATGTTAGTCCTCAGTGACACTCTGGGGGGCCGTCCCTGTGACGAGCGGACCAAGGTCCTGAGTTGACTAGTCACTTGTTAGCCTCGCCATGACCAGGGTTTCGGCTTCACCCGGAGGCGCCGATAGAGGGTAGGGGAGGCCACCGATTTGCTTATATTGGCCCCCCTCTCTGATGGTGCCTTTTGATGAACGTCGAACCCATCAAATTCTCTCTGAAGCGTTCTGTATCTGTTCTGGTGAGTACTCTTCTGGTGTGTGACTGTATGGGGCCTGACGAGGCACAACCCATCTTCACTGCTCCGCCCCAGGACGCCGGGTGTGGGAGCCTGTTCATTTCTTTCCACCCACCCTCTTTCACTCTCAGTTCTTCCTGAAATGCTCCCTGGGGAACTTTGCTTCTGCCTTGTCACTGTCTGTTTTGCTCTGTGTTACTGAGTTCTGCTTTTTGTCAGTCCACTGTCTTCTACCTGCGGGGCTTAACCACTTTCACTGCAAAAGTCTCTCATTTAGTTAAGAATGGGGCAATCAACATCTAGCTCCCAGACCCCGCTCCAACAAGTGTTAAAAGATTTTGCTAACATCAAACCTCCCCTATATCCTGTTTTATCTCCCTCCCCAGAGGAGATGGGGGTTCTGGGGGACCCCCTATCCCCCTCTGCTCCTCCACCTCCCTACCTGGTCCAGCTGGACTCTACCTCTGATCTCACTGGTCCCTCACATACTCGTGGGGGCACCCCCTATGGCCCTGGTTCAGTATCTAGGGACCAGCCCAAGTCCCAAGTCCTGACAAAACCCCCACTTCTGCCCAGCCATTTCCCCCTGAGAGAAACCCCGGTGGTCAACAACCCCGGACAAGCTCCCTTCACCGATGCTGAAGGTAGGCTGGAGAAGGAGAGAAAGAGAGGCAGGCAGACGAGAATTTTACTATTTCCTGCCTCACCTAAAAGAGTAAAAATTTGTGTATAAAACTGTTAGTCAATTAAATTCATATGAGAAGTAAAGAGTGTCACTCCTAATTTGATGCTAAAGATAAGTCAGAATTCATTGTACTATTTGGTATTTAAGCAAATTGGAATATTTTCTAAGATTTGATAAGAAAAAGTGAATTTTCTTTTGGGTTCTCTAGTAGTGAGAAAGGGGGAAGGCGCCCCCCCAATATCACTTGCTGGAGAGATCAAAGCTATCACTTTTTGTAAGTTTTTGTAAGGAGTGGACACATACATAAAGTTTATTGGAGTAAAATTTAAATCGGCTGAAAAGATTTTACAAAAATTTATTAAAGTCTCTCATTCTAAAAAAAAAATAGAGAGTGCTAAAGAATATAGGGAATTTGAGTTAAGCTCCCCCACTTGAAAAAGAAGGGGGAGCTGCAGCTATATTGAGGGGCCTGGCAACACCCCAGGGTACCCCGAAGCCCACACCTCCAGGCATGAGGATGACCCTCTCTCCTTTCAAACGCTTGGGTCCTCAACCAGGCTCTGCAGTTGTGGGGAGAGAAGAAAAGCCTCTGTACTTAGTAAGCCCAATTTTTCTATCAGTAATTTTTGTATGTGATGAATTGGAAATGCAATTACTGTCATAATGTCATTGTGTTATTATGGTATCTCTAAATTGTAAAATCCTTTTATACTGTAAAAGTTTGAGTGACCATTGTGAGCCAGAAATGTTGTTAGATAAAGCAGTTTTCAATCTGAAAATTGTTGAAACTAAAAGATGGAGAAAAAAGTTGTGTAAAATCAGCTATGTTACTTTATCAGTTCTGCTAATCCTGTCTTATGTTTTTTTTATGTTATAAGATCTGACAATTTAAAGCTGTTATATTTGGGATACAAACAGGTAGTAGTAATAATTGCTGATATTTACTGTGATAGCTGATTGTCCATTTAACTTTGGCTATTCTGGAAATATGCAGTGATTTAAAGTTATAGTTTCCACATTACTAATGATGAAATGAATAATTGTGCACAGTGAATTGTAAAGGCATTTTGTAGAATTCTTATTGAGCAAATGAGAAACTTGAAAAAAAAAGGAAAGAAAAATATAGGGATGTGGTTTTCAAGCTTGCTTCATCTAAGGATGTATTTATGTTAATTTGAAGGTTTATGAATCACCACATTGACCATCTATGTGAGATTCCAGGATGTAATTGATTTCTAGTGATAAGTTGATTGGGTGTGTGGCAACAAGAAAATTTTAGTTCTGTGTAACTTCAAAAAAAAAAACAAACAACAACTTGATTTTTAAGGTCACCAGATTGGTAATTCATTTGTTTTTATTTCAAAGTTCAAATTTAAGAACATGATAATTGTTTATGGTATTGTTACTGGTAAAAAGTTGTATTATCTATGCTGTATAAGAAGCAGTTTTTCTTAAAGTCTCGGAGTATTGTAATTTGGGAAATCATAAGCTTCCAAGTCTGTCTTTGTTTAAAAGGAAGTTTCAGTTAAGACTGTTTAAACTTGTAAGATTTTGTAACCAAGCTATTGGTTATCGCAGAAACCAAGTATTTACAAAAGTATACTTGTAAAAGGTAATTATTGGTAATTGTGTGAAGAAAAGACCTGTGAGACCTCCTTGTTTTTTGTTAATTACTGGGAGAAAGAATTTATGACCAGAGAATTTAGGAATTGTATAGTAGTTAATGATATCAGGATAAACTGTTTTTGAAAAAGGGAAATATTCTTATGAAGAAATGATTTATAAGATCTTTGGTATGAGATGATGGGGTAACAATCTTATTAGTCCTGGGAAAGGAAGCAGGGAGAGAAGGACAGCAGGTAGGGAAATCTGCCCATTAGTGAATTAAATATTATCTGTAGTTAATTGCTTATAATCAGAATGATTTGATGAAACTGTGGGAATTTGTTTTAATACTGAAATCTAAAATTGTTAATTGATTACTGTATGTGGAAAGGAGGAGACTGGATGAAAACTTTATTCTGACTAGTTCTGCCCATTCAGAACAGTCCTCCTGCATGTATGAGAATTGGCTAAGCAGGGGCATCATTATTAGCCCTTCCCCCAGTCTCTCCTGCTTAGAATTCATATAAATTTCCTTATGTTGTAAAACTGCCAAATCCCCTAGAAACTATCTCTAATAGGCAAGGTCATTCAGCCTGGGAAAGGAACTTGTTTAAGTGTAGTTTTAAATGAACCTAACTTGCTAAGAAGTTGCAAAGATTAGAAGGATTTCTATCAATTGGCTTTTAGATTTCAGAAGGAAAGATGGTAAATGGAATTCTTTACATTTGTGAGACCTGATGAATCATCATTGCTTGGTGCAGCTCCATGAAAATAAAAATAACTAACTAGCTCTAAGCTGTGATCAGTGAAGCTTGTTGTGTGAGGTAAAAGGCACTTGGGACCATAACTAAATTTTATTTTGAGTTTGAATTTGGGTGTAGTTGTCTGCATTAAATCAATATCTCGGAGAAAATGCCACAAGCTACTCAGAGGGAATGTGATCCTGTACTGCTGATAGGTGGAAGTCTACATTTGGTAAAGGCCGAAGGGACAATCTTAGCCTCTGTCTGGGATGGGATCCCTCCTGGCTCAGTTTACCCATGGGATTCCTTTGAAAAGGAATGTTTCCCACCTATTCCTGAGTCCAGCTATAAGATGGAACAGATACTGCATGGTTGGATATCTGTGACTTTACCTGAATTTAAACAGAGTCAAGGATGTTTTATCCTGTCCTATTTGGAATGTCACATGTCCCTGTTTTTTTCCTTCTATAGCAAGTTTCTATGATCAGAGCAAGTAGTCAGTAACAGATATGGGTTCTTTCATGTAAGCTTACTGGAAAATCTAATATTATTTTTCATTTGGAATTGGAACATGTGCAGAAAGTATGCAAATTGCTTAAGATCATTTTAAAAGTTTTCAACTGACTTTCTTCCTAAAAGTTTAGTGATCAATTATAAATCTTGAAATTGTTTTAAAAGAAGGGAAAATACTTTCAGAAGAAATTTTCAAATCTCTAGTGTCATTTTAAGAGGCCTATTAAGACTTTCATTTGCAAGAGAAATTTATTGCTAAACTAACGTAATGAGTTGTGAGAACAGAAGAGATCTGGCTCTTTGGATCCGAATTTGTCGTTGTTTCATGCTCTAAGCAAAAGTTAACATTTGTAACTGAATGTATGTTAAGGATTCAATTTCTGAATTATCTTTCTTCCTGAGTGAATCTGTATTCACTGTTATATACTGTATACTGTATATATAATCTGTGTACCCAGCTTCCTATGAAACATAGATCTACCCAAATGATTTTGGGTCCCAACTGTTTAAGGGGGAGATGATCAGGTTCTTGGATTCTCAGCTTTGACTTCCTTGAGCAGCCGCATCTGAAATTTTCTCAGAGCTCAGAACTCAAGGCTGAGAAAGTCCAGACCATTCCCTAACATATGGAAGATGACCACCTATTCTTCCTCTAATCTAGGAAGACCTAAAAGCTGAAATCACTAACTCTTCCCTTTATCAAGTTCCTTCAGGGTCTGCAGGCGATTCAGAAAAAAAACTCCTTCCCTCAGCTCTCCTGATCCTGATCCCGATCCGGAGTTCTGCCTCAGCTTACCTGTTTCAACCTGGGGATTCTGTGCTGGTAAAAAGAAATTCATGGTCTGGAGCAGAGGTGGAAGGGACCACACTTCATGATCCCCACTACACCTACTGCAGTCAAAGTGGACTCTATCCCCACATGACAACATTACACCAGAATGAAGCCTGCTGTCACCTCAGAATGGAAAACAGAAGTCCACGAGCACCCCCTAAAGCTAAGACTATCTGATCCTCTCCCTGATTCCCCTTTTACCTCCTTGCGTGGCCCCCCACAATCCCCATCATTCCCCAGCTCCACTCTACCCTTCCCTCTTTGATTTGTCACTTTGCCCTTCCTGAATGTCAGACACAAATCCACTCACCCTTTCCTTGATTTGTAAAACAGGCAGCCCAACCTTCCCTTAATTGATTTGTAAAACAGAGAACTCCACCTTGCTTAATCTGTAAACAGGCAGAACCCCCACCCCTTGCTTACCCTTGATTAATCTGTGGGTGGGAGACCCAGCCTAGGGTTTCCCCGCCAGTGGGAAATTCAAGTGTACACTGACCAATCATTGGAGTTTCAGCCTACATCACTGTAATTTCAGCTTAAGTAACCTAGTTAGGAAACTCCTTTGTTAAAGGCAGTACAGTTATGTTGGTAAAAGAATAAAAATTTATGAGGTATCTTGTCTATGTAGTATGTAGAAATATGAAGGAAAGTGAAAAAGTCTGAGTAATGGGTTATACTAGCCCATCCTCACTCCACTTCTGGTCAATTTTCTCTTACTTCTTTTTGGCCCTTGTTTGTTTAATCTCCTGGTTAGATTTGTGTCTTCTAGGTTCAGCACCCTTCACTTGCAGATGACAGCTCAGGCTGAGTACCAACCCCTGTCCAAGATCATGACCCTTCACCCTCTGGACCTGACATAGGCCAGGTTCTGGACACTGGCTACAGGACCCCCCCCCCCCCCCTTTGAGCGATGGAACCCTGTGAGGCAGGGACAGCTCTACGCCCCTTCCCAGCGAGAAGCAGTTCAGGAAGCTGAGATCATCGTCCCTTGCCCCCAAATGATTTGGGTGCCATCTGTTTAAGGGGGGGGATGAAGGGGTCCTTAGAATGTATATATGTTTGTAACATCAGTTTGTAATATCAATCTGTAACATCAACTTGTAAATGGGGTGCTTTGGGATCTATGTCTGTAAAACCGATTTGTAAAAGCAGTCTGTAACGTCACACCTCCCCCCCCAGTCTCAAAATATTAACTCTGCCCCTTCCCCCTGCCAGCACTCTGACCAGCAACAACTCATGAACTGTTTATCTCTGCCTGAAACAATAAGCTAAGCCTTCCCGGTAAAGTCTGAAACAGCCATAGTAGTAGCTAAGAAGCTGCTTTTTGAGATCCTTCCCAGATTTGGTATTCCAGTGACTATAGGATCTGACAATGGACCTGCCTTTGTCTCCTCGGTAGTGCAGAATTTGTCTAAGATGCTTGGGGTTAGATGGAAGTTGCATTGTGCTTATAGGCAACAAAGTTCAGGATAGGTGGAAAGGATGAATAGGACCTTGAAGGAGCACATTATGCTAAATTAAAAGTAGAAACCGGCGAAACTTGGGTGAGCCTCCTTCCCTTTGCCCTACTTCGAGTCAGGTGTACCCCAAATCCTGCTACTCTTTCCCTATCACCCTTTGAGGTCATGTTTGGCGTTCCCCCTTCCATTTTACCCCGGGTATCTGAATCTGAACCTCTTGACCTCACTAATACTAGTCTTCTGAAGTCCTTACAGGCATTGACGGAGGTGTAAGCTGCTGTCCATACCCTGCTTGAGGCATCCAGTGACCACCCTCCTGAGACACCCTCGACCATACAACCCAGTGAAGGTGGCCGGTCACAACCTGCTCAACCGCCTGAACAATGGTTGGCCACCCTTACCGGTGACCTGCCAGGAGTCTTGGGTGATTACTCCCAAAAAGGACTCTGACCGGTTCACAACTTGTCTTGGGGAAGTGCATTTCACTGACCCGAATGAGCTATGTGTAGTGGCTCATGTACTTCCCCAGGTTTACATTTACTCTGAGGAGGGGGCATCTGAACATTTTGACATTTCGAGGCAGCCACGGGCAGCCCCCATCCTTGTTCCCCTCCTGGTGGGCCTAGGCATTGCAGGTTCCACGGCCGTGGGGGTGGCAGCCCTGGTCAAAGACAACACAAATTTTCAGTCCCTCAGCAACAGGTGGACCAAGACCTTAGGTCCCTACAGGGCCTGGTCACCCATTTGGAATCTTCCTTGGACTCCTTGGCAGAGGTTGTCCTGCAAAATCGACGAGGGTTGGATCTCCTGTTCCTAAAACAGGGGGGTCTGTGCATGGCCCTGGGCGAAACCTGTTGTTTTTACGCTAACAGATCCGGAGTAATACGGGAATCCCTTGCCACTCTCCGTAAGCGCTTGGACGAGCGAGATCAAGCCCGCAGATCCACCTCCTCTTGGTACCAGTCCCTATATGACTGGTCCCCCTGGTTAACGACCCTCCTCTCGGCCCTTGCTGGCCCTCTACTTCTTGTCGTGCTAGCCCTGACCATCGGCCCCTGTCTGATTAACCACCTACTCTCTTTTATCCAATCTAGACTTGAGGCCACCAAACTCTTTGCAATCCACATGTCCTAAAAAACCCTAGAATCGGAAGAATCCTTAGTCTGACCTAAAACAGGGGGGAGTGAAGTAGTAAGCCTTGACATTTCACTGGCTTATGAGGGGCCCATCTTTGTATCCTGAATTCTTGTAAACCCAGTGTGCCCCAGCCCACTCTTTTCTCATCCAGCTAAAGTAGTAAGCCTTGTAAACCCAAAAATCCTCCCTTCGGTCATTGAACAACCTGCGTTATCTAAGAGTGCCCCCTCCCCTTATCCTGCCTGACCAGCCTGCCCCTGATAGGATGGTGGCTTTTGGACTATTTAAACTGTGTGTCTACTGGGGTTCGGGGCAGCTCCTGGGACTTTGTCCCTAGGACTGCCGCTGGCCAGCTAATAAACGCTTCCTGAATCCGATTACTGATGGTCTTGGCCTGGTGATTCTGTCCGAGTGTCCATTTCACCTGCCCTCCTCCTTCCCCATGGGGCTAACTCCCTCAGTCCTGGGCCTGCTTTTTTGTTCACTCTCAGTCATCTTTGTAAAGGGAAGCAGCTGGGTGATGCAGTGGGTAGTGCTGGGCTTCAGGCAGCTGGACTGAGGTCAAACCCTGCCCCACACACTATCAGCTGGGTCATCCCACTTGTCTCAGCCTCAGGTTCCTTATCTGTACATTCCAGACCTGGCACTGGGGTGCAAAGGAGAAACAGTGTCTAGTGCTGGGGAATGACCCAGTCCAGAGGTCCTAAGACCCAGCTGGAGAGAAATAGAAACAACAGTAGCTACCTTTTATATCTCTTCTGGCTTTATTTGTCATCCTGAAACTTTCTCTTTCCATTCCACTTGAGGAAATGAGAATCCAGATGGTGCTGCCCTCTGCTCCAGTACCTGGGGGATGGGTGTGAGTCTCTGCCCCAAGGCCTCACTGCCCAGTCCTGAAACATTCTCTATCATACTGTCCCTCCTGTCCACCCCCTCCACTTGGCCTGGTGAGACCCAGAGGAGTGGAGACTGTCTTCACTCTTGTCAAAAAAAGAAAACCAAAAAGTACCAGGAGGGTCATTGAGGATTCTGTGCTGGGGTATTAGCTCCCCAGCTCCCACAGCAATCCCAGGTCAGGCCTTCTCTGGCCTCCTGCCTAATTTCCTGCCATCTTTGCTCCCCAGGACCAAAACTTCCTGCTTCGTGCACCTCTCCCCTTGCATTAGAAGCCAGGATTTGAGGAGAGAAGAGGCCTCCCAGGGGATGGAATTCACTCCCTTAATCAGGTAACAGCCCAAGCCCTAGACCTAGAGGAGATGTGGAGGTTTGTATCAAGAGCTACCCTGGGACCAGGGCTCCTGATGTCCTGGCCTCAGGCCCTCCTCAGCATCCAGCTGTCTGCCCCTGAGAGAAGATCTCTTGGGAAATAAAAACCAGACAGAGGGAAAGGCCCCCTCAGTGTTAGGACTGGGGTGTGGAAGGTCAGGAATGGAGATGGGCCAAGGGGGTCAGTGGCTCCAGTTTGGAGGAGAGCTCAGTGGGGGTGGGCAGGTGTGAGTTGTGGCAGCAGAGATGAAAGGGGAGCCTGAGAGGAAGGGGGTCAGGGGAAGGAAATGGCTGGGAGAACCAGAAGGGCTGAGGGCTGGGCATATCCTTGTAGGGAAGAAGATGAGTGTAGCAGGGGAAGAGCTGGGACACCAGGAGATTCTGCTGGGAAGGCTTGGAGTCTCAGAGCAGGCTAAGGGACGGAGGGAGGGAGGGGCTGGTCAGAGATGACCAGCCTGGTGGGTGGGGCCCTGGTGGAATTCTCCCCCTGGGGGAAATTTAGAAACCTGGGAGGAGGCCAGGGGAAAAGCAGGGTCAGTCTGGAAGATGGACCCACCCCAGGGCTGGGCAGGCCTATGGGGATTAGGAAGATGCAGCCAGAGCAGGCAGACTGGGAGGAGAAACAGCAGCAGCAGAGATCTCTGGGCCTTCTCCTCTGGAGCTAAGGTCTCTCTGCCTTATTCTTTCAGAGCTGCTATCTCTCTGCCTTCTCCCAGAACAGAGCTCTCTCCACATTCCTTGGAGCTGAGATCTCTCTGCCTTCTCTCACAGCAGAGATCTCTGTGCCTTTTGGGAGCTCCCTCTGCACATGCAGGTGCCAGGTGGGTCTGAACAAGGGCCCCTCCCTACACCCCACTTCTGCTGGCTGCCCTTTGCATCAGGCCTCATCTGCCCTCCTCTGACCATGCTGAGTGTCCTCCTGTCACATCCCAGAGGTGCTGCTCCCAGTTTTACCATTTGGTCACAGCTTTCTGATCCACATTTCTCACCCTCAGTATCAGGAGGAGGCAGAGCTCTGGGTCTGAGGCCTTTGAGGCTCTGCTTGGTCCCCTCCCATCTGGGCTCCCAAGCCCCTTCTGCCTCCTGGGTCTCTAAGGGAGGATGGGGGAGGGACATGAGGCCAAACAGGAGTTCTGGAGGGGGCAAGGCCTCTTCCTGCTCAGTTCACTCTAAGCCTGCCCCTCCTCCCTCCCTGCCTCTGAGGTGGTCCCTTCCCTGAGGGCAGGGCAGGACAGGGCCTTTATAAGGGCTGTGACAGCCCCCTCTCTGTCACTCCAGCATCCACCCTAGGAAGAGAAGTCAAAGTAAAATGTCTCTCACCCTGAGATTCTTCTCTCCCCCGCCCCAGCTCAGCTTGCTGAGGACCAAAGCCTATTCCTAGGGGAAAGCCTAGAATTAAGGAGAATGGCCCCTCAGGCTCAGAGACCCTCGTCCCAGGTGAGCACACTATAACCACAGACCTGGCCCTCATCAGCAAAGGTGGGATCCAAGAAAACCAAGGAAGTTTTATCCCCTTTTACAGAAGGGGAAATTGAGGCAATCAGAGATGAAGTGACTTGCCCAGGGTCACACAACCAGCAAGTGTCTGAGGCCTGATTGGACCTCAGGTCTTCCATACAGATCTGCCTTCCAGGGATTCAGATGAAGGCCCCGTGATCTTTAACCCAGTCCTGCAGGCACCCCAGGACCTGACCAACAGACAACTGGAATGATGGCTTAGTGAATGAATGTTAAATTAGCAAAGCTTGTCATGTACATGGGGTCCTAGATGGGCCTTCATGCCTCCCCAGCTGAGGAACAGGCAGTGACTGGAAAGGGTGGAGGGGCTGGTGGCATGGCCTCAGCTATGTGCCAGTGGCCATATAAATATTGTTTCATTGGAGTTTACCATAAGAATTGTCAGGGTCCTTGCCAGGGACAGGCAGAAAAAGGGAGCATGGGTCACAGACAGATAGTAAACTGTGGTTCATTTCTCCACTCAGGAGTGTGACAGGCTCCCTGATGGACCTGGGTGTGTCAGAGTTCCACAGGGGCCATAGACACAGGCTCTCCTCCTGAGGTAAATGACCCTCCCTTTGGGTAGGATCCCTGAGGTCCTGTAGGCAGGCTTACAGTGAAGTTTGGCCTAAGATCAGGTTAGGGGAGAGAGAGAGGGAAAAGACACTTGGAAAAGAAACAGTGTTTTTGTAGAGTAAGAGTTAGAAAGGTCTGTTACAAAGGGCTTTAGCATGGCCTCTTAGACCAGGCCAAAGAAAAGGGCAGCTGGTGATTAGTCAGGTCCTAACCAGCATTTGTTAAGCCCTTTGTGTCTTCTTAGACAGAATAGCAGGACAGACATTGAGACCTGTGAGTTTTCTCACAGAGATTGGAGGAAGGTAGGTACTGTAGGAGACACTGAGGACACTGGCCTCAGAACAGCCAGTATACCATCCAATGGAGTCTGTCATGTTTTCTCCATAATTCACTTTTAAAAACCAATGCGTACTTGCTAGGTGAAAACCTCAGTGGTAAGTGTTAGGGAATATGAGTGCTGAAGGTGTGAGTATGCTTCCCAGGGTTAAAGGGGGAAAGAGATTGAGAAGGCGGGGAAATAAAGGTGGCCAGAAAATAGCAGTAGGGAAGGAAGGGCTGGGCCAGTTGAGAGGTCTCTCCATGAAAGGGAGCAGGGTCTCAAGGTGGGCTCTAGGGGGTTGAGTGAAGCAGGAATCATGGCCTGAAGGTGGCATCAAACACCACTTCTTAGTCTTTGAAGGCTATTCAGTCAGAGTACAGGTAGGCCATCTACCTTTCTGACCCCCTGACTCAGTCCTACCTGGGACCTCAAGCCCAGCACTGGATTTTTAGGAGATATCTTTATCTCAAGGAAAAGGGCTGCTTCTTCCAGTCAGGGAGTCTGCCAAGGGGAGGAAACCAAGGCAGAAGCTGCCTAGAAATGTTGGCCCTATGGGCCTCAGTGAACCAATGACTTTCTGAGAGATTTCCCATGACCCTTTTTCTCCTCCACAGATTCTTGTGTGTGACTCACAGAACACCTGTCTTGTCCATAATTCCATCTGGAGAATTGTTTTTTACCTTTTATCATTCCATCATGATTCTCCCTTCCAGTGTAAAATGCTTTTCTCCATATTTCATTGCAAGTGTTCACTCTGATACTCGTAAAGGTTATATGAGTTTTAGGCAAATCATTCTCTTTCCCTTGTCTGGGCTGCAGTTTCCTCTTCTAAGTTGATGGGGGTTGGACTAGAAGAATTCTGGAGTCTCTCTTCCAGCTCAAAGTTTTATGATTTTGATGGTTTAGGCGTTGGTGACATTCAAGGATGTGCTCGTGGACTTCACTAAGGAGGAGTGGGGTCTCTTGGACCCTTCTCAGAAAGCTTTGTACAAGGAGGTCACCCTGGAGAATGTCCAGAACCTGCTCTTCCTGGGTAAGAGCCATTTCCTCTCTTTTCTCGATGTTAATTGTCAGACCAATATTGTCACAAGGGGTGGAGAAAGGATCCTCTGACCCCAACTGCCAAAACAAAACTGGAAACTAAATAGACCCAATTATAAATCCTTTATATACAAATAAAGTCAGATTTAAATAACTGGAGAAGTAGTAATTGTTCATCAGCTAAGTAGGAGAAATATAATAAATATGACAATTTTATCTAAACTGATAATGAAAAGTGTTTAATTCTCAATTAGAAAAAGTAATAAAATTTATTTGGGAAAACAAAGTCAAAAATGTCAAAGGATACAATGAGAAAAATAGTCAAAGATGGACGTATAGTGTTACCAAACCTTGTGCTCTGTTTTAAGGCAATAAGTCTCAGAATCCTCTGATGCTGGGTATGAAATAGGATAGGCCAATGGAATAGTGTGTACATGCAGGACCAAATAAACAGAATAACCTTGTACTTGGGAAGTGTGTAGACTTCCTATTTGGGGACGAGAATTCACTATTTGGGAAAAAAATTGTTGGGGAAACTGGAAAGCAGTGTGTCTGTAACTGTACACACACACCTGTTTGTATGTAATGGCAGTCCACTCAAGGGTGGGAGAAGAAACAACACATTGACATGATGATTCTGTTCTCAATTTAAAGGGAATAGGAAGTTGTCCAGAGTAGATTTGCAGTTTCATGTACAATTATCTTTTTCATACTATTACGTTACAGAAATGCCTACTTAATTCCATAAATCAAAAAGAAATTAAATCTTAATTTGTCAAAGAGGTTGAAATAGTTTACGTCAATGGCCTGTGGATTCACAGGATCTAAGCACCACTGGAAACCTATGATAGGCTATAAGAACACTATTATGGGCCAAATGGACAGTTTGTCTAAGGCATGCTTAATATCCAGTATGATCAAAGTGTGCTTTCATGACAACTGACAGTATATGTGCCCAAGTATCTGAGCTGAATGTCAAAGCTTGTTTAAAAAAAAAAAGAAAAGAAAAGGAACAAAACCCCAGGAGTTACCCCAAAAAGAGAACATGTTGCAAATTAACATGTGTCTTAAGAGGTAAAAAAAAGTGAAATTCGGGAGAGGTCAAAACTGGAGCAATTATCGCCCAGAAATTAATCTCTTGGAATTAGGTGGGACTGAGGGCAGATAAAGCTGGAACCTTCTTCTCATAGCATTAATAGAAGAGCAGCTAGAATCTCTAAGGAAGCCTATTGCAGCAAAAGAAATTAAAGAGGCCATAAATGAGCTTCTGGAGAGTAATGCACCAGGAGCAGATGGAGTTGAAAGGGAATTTGACCAAACATTAACGATCAACTAATTCCAATATTAAAGCAATGATGTGGACAAATATGTGCAAAGTTGTGGTAGAAACTTCTTTTGTGAAACATATGTGGTACTGATACCCACTCCAGGAAGAAGAAAAAAGGAAAATGATTGACTCATTCCCTGAATGAATATGGATGCAAAAATCCTGAATCAAATGCTAGCTATGGAAGAACCCCAATATATTACAAAGATTGCCCATTGAGTCCAGTTTGGATTTATACAGGGAATGGAGGAGTGCTTCAAGTTAGAGAAAGTCATTCCCATCATTGACTGTTTTAATACTGAGGAACAAAAAAACCTGGCAAACTGTGTAAAGCTTTCACCAGATCACACTTGATAGGAGTGGGTTTGAATAGGTCATCTGCATGTGACCAGGACAGGAAAGGTGTCTAAGAGACAGAGCTGTTAGAGTGCACAGAGGGCTGGGCCTGAAGCAGAAAGGCTCAAGGTCAAATCCAACCTCAGACACTCACTGGATATGTGACCCTGGGCTAGTCACTTAACCTCTGCTTTCCTCAGTTTTCTCAACTATAAAGTGGGGACAATAACAGCACTAACCATCCAGGGTTGCTGGGGGATAAAATGAAAGGCACTAAGTAATGCATATCCCCTTTCCCCAACCCTTCCTCATGACCTGGGGCACAAAGAAGCATTTTCCTGAAGTAGAGAATATCTGGGAATTACATTTTTTGAATTTATTCACATTAACAATAAGAGGAAAAATCACATTTATTATTTACAACAAAAGGCACAAATGGTCTGAGTTCCCTGCTTCCCAAATTGAGTTACAGAAGGAATCAAAAACCCATCAAAATAAAATGCACACAAGGGAAACCCATTTCATGCAGTTCTAGATGAGAGGTCAGGCTTGTACACTGTAGGACTTCTTATTGCTGAGTTAACATGAAAGGATTTTCCCTTATTTATTAACTTCATGAGGATTATATCCAGTAGGAATTTTCACGAGTTTGGCAAGGATTCAGTGTCTTACAAACATTATAGCTCATTCATCACACTTATAAGGCTACTCCCCAATAGGAATCTTCTGATGTGTATAAGAGCATCTGAGCAGGCAGAATGTCAGTGTGTTTGTATATCTATGTATGTACAGGTTGTTTTTTATAATATGAATAAAGTATCACAATTATGAAAATCTGAGGTAACTTATGAGTCAATAAAGTTTTAACCTTCACTGAATAATTTCCCGCAATCAGAGTGTTTGTGAGATTTTTTTTTTCAGGATGAATCCTTTGATGTCTAATGAAATTGGCCCTGTAAGAGAAGACTTTCCCACATTCATTACATTAGTGAGGCTTCTCTGCACTGTGAATTCTGTTGTGCCTAGTCAGTTTTGATCTTTCACTGAAGGATTTCCCACATTTATTGCACTTAAAAGGCTTCTCTCCAGTGTGAATCCTCTGATGTACAAAAAGCCGTGAAGAAATTCTGAAATCCTTCCCACATTCTTCACATTTATAAGGCCTCTCATTCCTGT
Source organism: Gymnobelideus leadbeateri (assembly GCA_011680675.1). Classification (NCBI taxonomy): domain Eukaryota; kingdom Metazoa; phylum Chordata; class Mammalia; order Diprotodontia; family Petauridae; genus Gymnobelideus; species Gymnobelideus leadbeateri. The sequence goes on along the minus strand of WOXC01005186.1, from coordinate 232,311 downwards.
GGATCCTCTGATGGAAAATAAGGCTTGAGCCTTGACAAAATGTTTTCCCACATTCATTACAGTGGTAAGGCTTCTCCCCAGTGTGAATCTGATAGTGCTGCCTAAGTGTGGACCTCACTCTGAAAGATGTCCCACAATCACTGCATTTATAAGGCTTTTCTCCAGTATGAATCCTCTGATGGACAGTAAGGTTTTCATTTCGATTGAAGGCTCTCCCACAGTCATTGCATTTATAAGGCTTTTCTCCAGTATGAATCCTCTGATGGACAGTAAGGTTTCCCTTTTGATTGAAGGCTCTCCCACAGTCATTACATTTATGAGGCTTCTCTCCAGTGTGAATCAGCTGGTGCCTCATTAGATTTGACCCACGACTGAAGCCTTTGCCACATTCATCACATTCATAAATCTTATCTCTTACATGAATTCTTTGCTTTTTAGCTTTTTGTCTCAAATCTCTCCCCTGATCTCCTTGCTGCCTCTCTTTCTGGTTTCTCTGATCACCAGATTCCTCACCAACAGAGGGCCAAAGAACTTCCCTGTGGAGTCTTTCAACTATCAGCCCCTTGGGTGATTCATTTTCTGAAATTGCTTCCACTGGTGTTCCCTTTGTGGATTCAGTCCTAGTCTCCATGTCTGAAAGAGATTAAAATAAAGTGTAAATGCCCCCAGTTCTCAGACCTTTTACAGTCTAGATCCATGATCTCTTTCTCCTTCCCTCAGTTCACAGGGCCATCAATAAAGGGCAGGCTCTGACCCCTCTCACCTGAAGCACTGTCATACCTACTAACAGGCATCCTTCCTCCATTTCCACTCCATTTCCCATCCATTTTATACAGTTACCAGAGTCATGATCCAAAAGCTAAGGCTTCATTGTAACCCTATGGTCACCATTACTTCAGTGGCTCCCTATTCCCCCTAAAATGATAACCCAACAAGAAGGGCAGCTAGGTGGCACAGTAGATGGAGCGCTGGGCACAGAGTCAAAAAGAACTGAGTTCAAATGTGACTTCAGACACTTACTAGCTAGGTAACCCTGGGCAAGCTTAAAGTCTGCCTGCCCCAGTATCCTCATTTGTGAGAGGGGATTATAAGAGCACCTTCCTAGGCTTGTTTTCAGGACCAAATGAGAGAGCATTTGTAAAACTCTTAGGCCAGAACCTGGCCCATAGTAGGTACATAAATGCTTCTTGGTATTCTACTGACCTTAAGGCAGGAATATGCCTAACACTCTCAACCTGGAATCTCTTAGAGTTAACCTCTGTGACTGAGATGGAGTTCCAGTAATAGGGAAGATCCTAGAGCATCTGAAGAAGGGAGAAGAGGCTGCAATGGACAAGACTAGAAAGGGATAGAGGCCTTAGTAGTTAGAGAGAAAGGTGAAGTCTCAGGTCAGTACCAGGAGAGCTCAGGTAGATCTTCTGACCCTGTGTAGCATGTGACAAAACCAGTTTTTGGTGGGACCTACTGCTTAGAGAGCTTGTTTCCAAATCCCTCAAGTCCTTGTAGAAAATAAGGAATAAAGGCCAAGTGTGTGAGACTCCAGAGTGGCAGAGATCAGGTGGGAAAAGCCCACTGCATTAGGGAGTTTCCCAGCCAATCAATCAATCAATAACAATATATTAAACTCACTGGGTGCAGACAAACACAAAGTAAAAGAAAACCCAGTTCAGACTGTTGGTACCTTCTTAACTTAGCTAGATCAGCATGAGAGCCTTCTTGTCTCCCTGTCTCAAATCTCTGCTCCTCCCAATCCATCCTCCACAGGGATGCCCAAGTCATTTACCTGAAACATGGTTCTCACCATGGGTCTAGGATAAAATATTCTGTCCTTCCTTTAAGTTTTAAATTGATTTGGGGGTGGCTAGATGGCCCAGTGAATAGAGCATCTGCCCTGAAGTCAGGAGGACCTGGGTTCAAATCTGGCTTTAGATATGTAAGACAAAACTAGCCATGTGAACTTGGGCAAGTCACTTAGCCCCAGTTTCCCTACTTTCCCCACCACAAAGAAAAAAAAAAAAGAATTTACTACATCCAGAGAAAGAAGTAGAAAGAACTGAATTTGAATCCAGATTGGAGAAAACTATCTGATCTCTTCCTTTTTCTTGTTCTGTTTTGTTTCCTATTTCCCATTGTTCATTCCATCTGATACAATCCTTCTTTATAACCTGACTCATGTCTAAGGTGAAAGTATTTGCAAATCCTATACCTGACTGTATGCAGTCATGGGGGAGTGGGTAGGGGAGGAGGGGGAGAAAATCTGAACCTCAAAGGAATTGTGGAACTGAATCTTGTAAACTAAAAGGAAACAAATGAATAAAGACCAAAAAATTTAAAAAACAATCATTCCCAGCCTAGCCCTAACCTATCTTTGCTCCTTCACTGGACATTACTCCCCCTCATACCTTCTTTGATGTAGTCTGACTGGCCTTTTCTCTGTTTCTCACACAAGAAAGGCCTTCTCTCATCTCCAAGCCTTTACAGGGGACCTATTCTATGCCTGGAACACACTCCTTCCCTATTTCTGCCTCACAGAGTCCTTCTCCTCCTTTGGGAAACAAGTCAAATATTATTTTCTATATCATTACTTATTCCCCCTAGCACCTGTGTCCTCCCTCCCTAGCAACCTTGTGTTTATTATAATTTTATAGATGCTATATAACATGCATGTATATATATATACACACAGACCGATATACATATATATATACATATAAGCATGTATGTGTGTATGCATGTATGCGTGCATGTATACATGTATGTTTTCTATGTGTTCATCTTCCCCAGTTGAATCCTGTAGGGATTGTTTCATGCTTTTTACACGTATCTTCATCTTCCAGCCACACAGTCTGCCCTTAATAAAAGCTTGTGGAATGATTAGTTGAAAGCCTTCTGGGAGGTCCCATTCCAAGGGAGAGATAATATTTTAAGTGAAATAATTAAATATGAGGAGGAGAAGGAGAGTTTAACATAGAAGGGAGGGCTCAAGCATCTGGAGCCCTCTGGACAAGTTCAATGCAAGGAATTACAAAATTGCCAAGAAATTCCTCCCTCAAGGGAGGGGACTCACTGTCATTGCCTGTACTGCTGGGGTCCTCCATTGGCTTTCTCCCTCACTGAAGCTCAAGTCTTCCACTGAGCTGCTGTCAGAAGCTGGGCTCATCTGCTAGGCTGCTGGGTTCCTGCTAACCCCACTGATTGCATTTCTGAACAAGCTCCATTCAGAAGCTAAGCAGGACTCAGTTTCCCTGTGAATCTCTTAATTTCCTGAAAATCTCAAACCTGCCTCTTCCTGGCTCCTGCCCCCCACCTCCTAAAGTTCCTAATCTTTCCTCCAATAGGGCATCAGGTGGTAGTGATGGGGAGGAGGAGCTCCCACAGCTGGCCAGCCTGGTGGGGGATGGCCCAGGTACAATCAGAGGCCCGGGGTGGAGTTTGGGCCCTGGGAGGGGTCTAGGGTAGGAGAGGGCTCATCCCAGTGGCCAATGCATTCCAGGTGAGGGAGGGCAGGGCTTCGGCAAGAGAGGCAGGCAGGCTCTTGAACTCCTGGTTCTGGGAGTGATTGGAGGAAAGGGCCCAACGTGGGCCCTCTGATTCTGAGAAGAGTGTGGGAGGACCCTCCCAGAAGGGACTGGCTGAAGACATGAAGTTGTGGTGAGATTGGTCCACCTTCTTCCTTCCCCTCTAGCCCAGATCTCTCTGCTTTCTCTCACACCTGAGATCTCTGCCTCCTGAACTCCAGCTCTGTGCCTGCAGGTCCCAGGCAGGGCTGAGCCATCCCTCACAGACCTGCTGGCTTCTGCTGGCTGTCCCTGCCTTGGTCTCATCCTCCTCCTCTGACCATGTGGTGAGTGACCTCTAGTCCACCTGGAGCAATCCTCCTTCCCAGGCCTGGCTCCTGGACAAGCTTCCCTCTCCTAACTCTTTTCCAGACTCCCAATCACTTCCCAAATGTCCAGAATCACCCTCCCAAGAATTAAGATTGGGTCACCCTTTCCCAAAACTCAAACCTTACCCAAAGGACCCAAGAATCCAGTCTCCCTGCCCCTAGCTTTTTGTTAGAGATTTAGTTGTTCTGCTTTCAGACCAAGCCCCCTGTAAAGACCCAAAGTTTTGCCTGCCCTGAGGCCACCAATTTGGTCACAGGAACCAAAGCTACTTCCTGTCCTGCCTCCCCTTGAACAATGGCCCCTGGGCTGTGTCCCTTTCAGATACCAGGCACTGACTCCCTGTGTCTGGTCCCCCCTCAGGTATGCCAGGTTGAAGCATCCCCAGAGGGTCCCAGGAGTCCCACCCCCAGATCCTAGTTAGACCCCAGAATATAGTCCTCCTGCTTTCTCAGGCTCAGTGATAACATTTTACAACTTTTACATTTTACAAATGCTCTCTCATTTGATCTTGACAACAAGCCTGGGAAGGTGCTCTTATAATCCCCTTTTTACACATGAGGAAACTGAGGCAGTTAGAAGTTAAGTGTCTTGGCCAGGGTTACATAGCTAGTAAGTGTCTGAAGTCACATTTGAACTCAGTTCTTTTTGACTCTATGCCCAGCCCTCCATCCACTGTGCCACCTTTATGCCCTCCTTGTTGGGTTAACATTTTAGGGGAAATAGGGAGCCACTGAAGAGAAGGTGGCCGCAGGGTTACAATGAAACCTTAGCTTTTAGAACGTTACTCTGGTAACTGTACAAGTTGAATTCGAGGAGAGGAAGTTGAGGAAGGATGCCAATTAGGAGGGTATGACAGTGCTTCAGGTCAAAAGGGTCAGGGGCTCCACTTCACTGATGGCCCTGTGAACAGAGGGAAGTGCAAAGAGGTCATGGATCTAGACTGTAAAAGATCTGGGAACTGGGGGTATTTACACTTTATTTTTTCAAACACTTCATTAACTTTTAGTTTACTTAATTCATTTCTGCCAGATTTTGATTTAAAAATTTTTTCCCATGTTTCCCCTACCCATGTCCCCAAAATAGTCCCACAGGATATCCCCTCCTCCAATCTTCCCTCTCCCATAGTTTCCCCCATACTGCCTTCAACTTTTCCAGTAGGGCATAGTGGATCTCTATGCCCTAGTGCCTGTATATCTTATTTCCCGATTATGTATATAATACTATTCATAATAGTATATATATTTAACATTTTGTTTTAAAACTTTAAATTCCCGAGTCATTCCCTTCCTGCCTTATCACCCATCTTTTCTGGTAAGATAAACAATTCAATACAAGTTGTATGTGTATAGCTAATGCCAAACATGACCATAGTAGATATATTATAAAAGGCTGATTATATTTCCCTCCCTCCTATCCCACCTCCCACTTGTTTTATTCTCTACTTTGATCCTGTCCCTTTTCAAAAGTGGGTGCTTCCAACTACCCTCTCCCCCAGCATGCCCTCCCTTCCATCATTCCCCCTCTTATCCCCTTCCCCCCTACTCTCCTGTTTGGTGACTTACCCTATTTAGTGTGTATGTCATTCCCTCCCTGAGCCAAATTCAATGCAAATAAGGTTGACCCATTCCCTTATCTAGACTTTATTTTAATCTCTTTCAGACATGGAGACTAGGACTGAAACCACAAAGGGAACCAGGGGACACTGCTTCAGAAGAAGAATCACCCAAGGGGCTGGTAGTTTAAAAACTCAGAAGGCAAGGTCTTTGGCACTCTGTTGGGGAGGAATAGGGTTATCAGAAAAACCAGGGAAAGAGGCAGCAAGGAGATCAGGGGAGAGATTTGAGACAAAAAACTAAAAACCAAAAATATCATGTAAGAGATAAGACTTATGAATGAGATGAATGTGGGAAAGGCTTCAAAAGACACTCAAATTTCGTGATGCACCAGCTGATTCACAGTGGAGAGAAGCCTCATAAATGCAAAACCTGTGGGAGAGTCTTCAATCAAATGGAACACCTTATTGTACATCAGAGGATTCATATTGGAGAGAAGCCTTACCGTTGTAATGAATGTGGGACAACATTCCAACAAAACTCACGCCTTGTTGTCCATCAGAGGATTGACAGAGAAGCCTTATAAATGTGAAGAGTGTGGGAAGGATTTCTGACTTTCTACACAGCTTCTTTTATATCAGAGAATTAACACTCTCGAGAAGTCTTTTAAGTACAATGAATGTGGGTAATCCTTCAATGAAAGTTCAAGACTGACTCAACAGCATCAGATTTACAATCGAGATGGTTTAAAAATATAATAAATGTGGGAAAGTGTACACTAACAGGTCAAACTTAAGTAGACATCAGAGGATTCATGCTGAAGAAAAAGTCTTACAAATACAGTGATTGTTGGAAATTATTCGGTGATGATTCAAACTTTCTTCACTATCATACAACTCATGCCAGAGAGAAGCCTTTTAACATGTCACAATGAGAGAAATTATTTCAGATTTTCAGACTTACTGCATGTTTGAGTACTCATATGTTTTGAAGGCTTCCTGCCTCCTCAGACCCTCTTATACACATCAGAAGATACCTATTATAGAGTAGCCATATAAATGAAATGAGTGTGCTGCAGTGTTTGGACAACACTGAATCCTTGAGAAACACCAGAAAAATTCCCTTGAGAGAGAATATAGAGAAACAGATATATAAGGGGGAATCATTTCATGTTAATTCAGCAATAAGAACTCCTACTGTGGATAAATATGGCCTCTCACGTATAACTGGGTGAAATGGATTTCTCTTGTACATATCTAATGTCTACATTTGTTTGGTGGGTTTTTTTTATCCATTCTGCAATTCATTTTTGGAAACAGGGCATTCAGATCATTCCTGATTGTTGTTCTAAATAATAAATGTCATTTTTTCACCTTACTGTGAATGTGACTAGATTCAAAGGAATGTAATTCTGAGACTTTCTGTCCTTTGGGAAAATGCTTTGTGGTCATGAGGTCATGAGGAAGGGCTGGGGAAAGGGAATATCAATTATTTAGTGCCTTTCATTTTATCCCCACAGCAACCCTGGAGAGTTAGTGCTGTTATTATCCCACATTTACAGTTGAGAGAATTGAGGCAAGCAGAGGTTAAGTGACTAGCCCAGGGTCACATAGCTAATGAGATCTGAGGCTGGATTTGAACTTCAGCCTTTCTGCTTCAGTCTCAGCCCTCTATGCCCTCCAACAGCTCTGTCTCTTAGAATACACTTTTCCTGTCCTGGTCACATGCAGATGACCTGTTCAAACCCACTCCAATTAGGTGTGATCTAGTGAAAGCTTTACACAGTTTGTCAGGTGCAAAAGCTTCCTCCCAATCTGAAAGGGGCTCTCAGCTTCCCAAGGTCTGAATGTCAGGTTGTAAATAAACATTTGGACCAGACTTGCACAGCTTGTAAACTTCTTCAGACACAGACAGGTTAGACTAGAGACCTGTGCCTGGTTGGTAGGTTGCCTTGTTTCACTGACAAAGGGGAGAGTGAGCAGGGGTGACCCCTACACATTTCACAGCCTGCTGGAAATCCGTTGATAGGCCACAAGCTCTGGCCATGTCTTGTACAGGCCTTACTTAGACAATGTGCCTGGAGCTGGACTAAGTGCTGGGGGGGATGATCCAAGGACAATATAGTCCCTATTCCAAAGCCATGCCTGGGCAGCAATGTGGTGCCATAGTGCACAGAGCTCCTGACCTGTGCTCAAGAAGACCTGAATTCAAATCCATCCTCAGACAAGTTATAGCTCTGAGAACCTGGGCCAGTCACTTAAACATCTTTACTTCAGTTTCCTCATCTATAAAATGAGCAGGAGGAGGATTGATAAAGCATTCCAGTATCTTTGCAAAGAAAACCCCAAATCAGTACAGGAAGAGTGAAATGCCCTTGCCAAAACAAAAGCAGCAGAACAGGACACCCTAAAGGAGCTCCCAGTCTAATGAGGGAGACAACAAGTAAACAAATACACAGACAAAGGAGACCCAGGATAAACAGGCTGGCTTTTGCTTGACTAGTGCCCTCAGTTCTATAGGGGGACCAAAATGACCTCATTGTGTTCAGGCAAATTCCAGGTGTCTGTCTGAGGCTGATCAGACCAATCTGAGCTCAGAAGGCTCTACCACAGGCCCAGAACAAGGAGTCCAATGATCATCTGGGGCAGTGGCTCTAAATTTGCACATCTCACATTTCTCAAGGGCCTCTGTAATTTCCCTATCCAGGAGGGGAGCAGTGTGATCCTTAAAAGGCTCCTCAGACACACAGGGGGCTTCCCAATCCCACTGCAGCTTAATTCTATTAATAAGACAACCCTCTGGTCTGGGTCACCTGTACACCCAGCTCCCTGTGTCTATGCTGCTTCTTCCTCACTTGTCTGTGGCCATAGGACTTTGAGAGAGGTATAATGGTAAAATGGGCTGGGTGATGGCTTGTGATGAGTGCCTTAATTGGATTCAAGTGAGGTAGTAGTTGGCCTCACTCTCTCTCCCAGAGTGGTCACAGTCCAATGGCAGGAAAGAGCCCTGGTGAGGGCCCAGGATGCAGGGGATATCTGACCAAGCTCACAGCACCCCACAGCTCCTGCTCCAACCAACAATGCCATTATGAGGCCTTGGTAGTTTGAAATCTTACAAGCCCCCAACATGGGCCAAAACCAGGGCTACCCAGAGAGAAGACACACCCTAGCCTAACAGACAGGCTTTGTGTTCTCTCTAAGGGAACCCTAGCTCTCCTGCTGGATTTGACTGACAGAGAACACTCTTCTGCAAGGCCCTGGCCCAGCAGGCATCACCCTTATGGTTTATTCTTTGTTACCCACTATCATGAGCAAAGGCATCCTTCCCTGTTGTTCATGGGCAATGTTATGGTATATTGTGTTATGCTATGTTTCATGTTATGTTATGCTGTTTTGTGTTATGTTGTGTTATGTAATGTTATGCTATCCTATTCTATATATGTTGTGTTATGTTATGATGTGTTGTGTTTTGTTTTGTTATGTTGTGCTGTGTTGTGTTGTATTGTCTTGTGTGTGTTATTTTATGTTACATAACATTAGGTCAGGTTAGTCAGGTTATTTTAATAGTAGAAGGAACACAGACATCCTGGAACAGAAGTTTGGAAATCTGGGGCCTTAAGGCCCCATGTAGCTATCTAGGTCCTCAAGTGGGGCCCTTTGACTGAACCCCAACTCCACAGAACAAATCTCCTTCCTGAAAGGCTTTGTTCTATAAAACTCGGCTTCAGGTGATTGCTCTCCTCTACTGCTCTACCTGACCAGCAGTTTCAGCCTCATTTTTCTCATCTCAGGCTTCTACCAACAGCCACAGGTCCTCTCATGGAGCCTTTGTGGGCATTTTGATTAAGCATTTTGGGGGCTTGTTTCTATTACAGTTTTGATTTTCCTGGGAATGACATTTTCATTTATTCACTTATTATTTATCTCTCTATTTTGACACAGAACCCTTAGCCTTTTGGAGAATTTCTTCCACCTGAGAGATGCAGTCCCTGGTCAGGAGCTGTTGGTACCAAGGAAGCTTTTCCTCTCCAGATCCTTTCTCCTTGCCTTGCTGCAGCTTTGCAGTATTTGAGGGTCATAGATTCCTGCTTTTGCAGGAGATTCCAGCAGTTTCCTGGGATGGGTCAGAGTGCTCCAGTTCTCCTGGTCTCTCTCTGTCTCTCTTGCTCTTTCTCTTTCCCCCCACTTATTTCTCTCTGTCTCCACTCTCTCCTGCACTCCACAAGAAGCTTTCACTTTATCACTTTGGCCACCTCTTTTCCCCCCACTTAGATCACTTCAAGGAGAAGTCCAGACACAAGAAGGCTTTGGAGTATTTTTGGGAGGGGGAAGGGGGAAGTATTCCACTTCCTTTCCCCTAGTGTTGGGCATTTATTTATTTGGCTTTTTTTTTTTTTAACTTTTTTGGACTTCCTTTTTTGGTTTTAATTTTTTTCTTTCTTGGGAAAGGCCCACCATTCTAGAGCTTTCTTCCATCTCCCAGGTAGAGTGGCTCAATCAGGAGGAGTTGTGTTCAAAGAAAGGTTTTCCTGTCTAGTTCCTTCTCCCTGCCTTCCTTCCTATAATGGCAATGATATTTGAAGATCCCTGTGTATTAGGAAGCTAGCACCTAGTTTCAAATTAATCCTCTTTTAAAGAAACAGAACATGTGAGCCCCTGTTGCTGACACAAAAGGAAGGGGCTGAACAGGGAGGAGCTAAACTATGGAAGGGAGAACACAAGCTGGATACTCAGAATATCTTGGAGCAAGCCATGTGTAGGCTGGACAAAGCGATTTTGATTTTTTTAACAGAGCTTCTGGTGTTGAGGACTTCCCAAGGCCAGCAGCAGCTGGTGAGGAGCTGCTGAGGGCCAGCTTGAGCTGTGTTGTTTTGAGGAAGCATGACTATGGGGCTAGTATTTGGCACAAATGTTGTTGTGGCTTTGTTGAGGCGTATGGATGTTCTTGTGGCTTTGGTAAGCCTTGTCTTCCCAGGAAAGCTACTCTGAAGGGTTTGAGATGTATTGGACAAAGCATCACAAACACAGCAAGAGAGACAGAAAAGACAGACAGAGTGCTGGGTCTCCACAAAGTTCCCCTTCTCAATTCTGCCCCCACAAGTGCTCTCTTCTCAGTTCTGCTCTAGCTCAGCTTGGGCTTCTCCTTGTATATGGTCAGTAAGCATCACCCTGTTCCAGCACTATCTGTTGCATGAGCAAGTTCCTCCCACTGTGAGGTTCACAAGTTCTGTTTCTTAACAAAGACTTGATATAAATAGGGCAAGAATCAAAGACACTTGAACTCAAACAAGGTTCTAAATACTTAAGTAGTTGAAACAAGGGGCTAAGTACTTCTTTATTTACCACTACAACATAGGGAGGTCTGGTGAATAGAGGGAAATGGGAGATACAAGGTCTAACTAGAGAATATTGACTCCCCAATTTTAACATCAGGTGCAATGGGGCAGGGCAAGAGGAGATGATAAGGAAGGGGTGTTCAGACAACAGATCCTCAAGTAGGAAGGGGATAGGGTATGTCTGGTGACATCCCTTCATTTCCCCTTCAATATCTATGACCTGATGGGTTGAGGGGAGAGTAGAGCCAGAGTAACTGGTTGAAACAGAGAACATAGCCATGATAAAGAGGATAATATTACCTTCATTCTTGGGTATTTCCCAGTGTTCAGTGGAAGAGATGGAGAATTTGGGAGCATTGCCAAGCCCCAGGCTCCTTCCACATTTCAAGTCTTGAGAAGACAGGAGAATAGAGTACTGAGAGGTGCCTCTACCACTTTTGCAACCTGGCGACCAATCCTTCATCCAATGTCCCTCCTGATCACATGGGAACATTCCTTCCTGTGTTAGTTCCTAGCACTCCCTCTTGTGGGGCCCCCTGGAGGGGCAAACCTTGAACCTGTGACCCCCATTTTGGAATCAAAAGTAGGGTTCCCCACTGCACAAGTCACCAGAGTTCCTCAGAGGGAGCACCCTGGGGGAGCACTCATTGAGTCTTTTTCAGGTTATGGCAATAGTAAAGAACTGAGAATGTTCTCATTCTCTCCATCCCGTTCCCTTCATTCTTTCTCTTCTGCTGCACCTAGGTCTCTGTTGTTAAGTACTCCAAAGGCTATCTCCAGTAATTGGACCTGAAGTGTTTGGGGTCCCATTGCCGATTTCTGTAGTTTTTTTCCTACTATTTGGGGGAGACTGATTAATGAAATACATGTTAAGGACTGCTGTATTTTCTACAGAGTCAGGATCCAAATTCATATACTTTATAATAGCTTCTAACAGTCAATCTTGGAAAAGGGCAGGGTTTTCCTTTTCTCTCTGATGAATTTCCCTAATTTTCTGAAAAATTATTTGCTTTGGAAATTCAGTTCCTAATAAGCTTTCTAAAAGGCAAAGTACCATATTGTCTCTTTCAGCTATCCTTACTCTTTTGATAATCCTATTCTGGGTCCCTAGTGGAAAAAGCAGTTATTCCAGGGGGATGTTTTGTGGGCTTACTGCTAGACAAACATGCCAGAATTTCTGGACATGTTCCCAGATTGTCCTCTTCTCCCCAAGAGGTGGAGATGAGGATATGCAAATCACCCAATATAATGGTCATGGGGATTTGAAGATCTTCTTTTCCAGTTAATAAGTCAAATGTAATCCCATGGAGCCCATAGTGGGAGGAGCTTGCTGAAAGGATGAAACTGGAAGATAGAGCAGGAAGGAACAGGGGAAAGCAAGAGCAGAGCTGGGAGCAAGCAAAGTGAAGGCAGAGGAGTTAACATGAGTGAGAGAGGGGCATTTTCCAGTAAGGGAGCCTGTTTTATTTTGAAGACCTGACAGAGTATTTTAAATTATAATCTCCACAGTGTTTACCCTACTTGGCAAAAGGAGGTTGCTTAATACTATAGATATGATAAGAGAAGTTTCTTTTTTTTATTAGTGAAGAAATATGCAGAAAAACTAATGTTAAGAATGTAATCACAGAAATGTATTGGTTAGTAAAGTTATGAGAGTAAGGGATGATACCTGGATAGCACATGAGCTTCATTAGCATCCCTGCAATGTTAAGAGAACTTGAGGAGGGCCTCCACTATTTTTAGGGTGGACCAGCCATGGAAGAATTAAAAGAGAACATTGACAAAATTTGTACAGGATGGGCAGGCATAGACATGTTGCTGTTGGCATTATCGGAAATGGTAGCAACATCAGTGAAATTTGTTATCCCTCATTTTCATGATATTGCTGATGCATACATTTCTGTGATAACATCCTTAACATTGCTTTTTCTTTTTCTTTTTTTTTAAACAAATACTTTATTAACTTCTGTTTTACATCATTCATTTCTGCCAGATTTTGAGTTACAATCATTTCCCCCCCATTATTCCCCTACCCAACCTCCCAGAATAGCAGTCCCACAAGATATCGCTTCCTCCAATCTGCTCTCTCCCTTACCTTCTCCCATACCCCCATCGACTTTTCCATTAGAGGAAGATGAATCTTTGTGTCCCAATGCCTGCACATCTTATCTCCCAATTATAGGCAAAAGAGTATCAATAATAGTATTTATATATATATTTGAAACATTTAATGTTACGACCTCGAATTTCAGATCCATTTCCTTCCTCCCTTGTCACCCATTCCTTCTTGGGAGATAAGTAATTCAGTATATGTTGTACATGTCTAGCTATGCAAAACATTATCATGGTAGTTATATTGTACAAGGCTGCTTATAATTCCCTCCCACTCATCCCACCCCCCACCTGGTCCATTCCCTACATGATCCCGTCCCTCTTCTATAGTGGGTACTTCCAGCCTCCCCTCACCCCAAGGATGCCCTCCCATCCATCATCCCTCCTCTCATCCCCCTTCCCCCTATCCTGCTGCAGGTTGAGATATCCCATTTAGTGTGTATGTCATTTTCTCCCTGAACCAAATTCAATGTGAATGTGGTTTTGCCTTTTTAGCCTTCCTTATTCTCCCACTCCTTTGCAACCACTTCCCCTACATGAGATAGTTTACCCTACCATGTCTCTCCCCATCTCCTCTTGCCACTTTCCTCTCTCACCTCATAATTTCATCCCTTGAGTATTCTCCCTTCCCAACAAATTCAACCTATGCCCTCTATCCATATATAACTGTAACCATATACACACACATTCACATATGTATTCATATGACCACACCCCCTTATTCCATTATTTTCATAGTGAGAAAGATATCATCAGTCACAGATATTGCTTTTCCATATAGGAATGTAAATAGTTCAACTTTGATAAGTTCCTTTTGATTTCTTTTCCCTGATTACCTTCTCAGGCATCTCTTGCTTCTTGCGTCTGGATGTCAAATTTTATATTCAACTCTGGTTTTTTCCTCAAGAATGCTTGAAAGTCCTCTATTCCACTGAATGACCATATTTTCCCCTGAAACAAAATACTCAGTTTTGCTGGGTAGGTGACCCTTGGGTTCATTCCCAGTTCTTTTGCCCTCTGGAATATCATATTCCATGCCCTTCGATCCCTCAGTGTAGAAGCTGCCAGGTCCTGGGCTATTCTGATTGTGTTTCCACAATATTGAAATTGTTTCTTCCTGGCCACTTGAAGTATTTTCTCCTTGATCTGGGGATTCTGGAACCTGGCTATAATATTCCTAGGAGTTTTCTTTTTGGGATCTTTTTCAGGAGGTGATCAGTGGATTCTTTCAACCTCTATTTTGCCCTCTGGATCTAAAACATCAGGGCAATTTTCCTTGAGAATTTCTTGAAGGGTGATTTCTAGGTTCTTTCTTTGATCATGGCTTTCAGGTAGTCCAATAATTTTTAAATTGTCTCTCCTGGATCAATTTTCCAGGTCAGTGGTTTTTCCCATGAGATATTTCACATTGCCTTCTAATCTTTCATTTGTTTGGATCTGCTTAACAGCATCTTGATTTCTCATAAAGTCATTAGCTTCCATTTGCTCCAGTCTAACTCTGAAGGAATGAATCTCCTCAGTGAACTTTTGAGATTCTTTTCCATCTGGCAAATTCGACTTTTTAAGGCATTCTTCTCCTCATTGCCCTTTTGGGCCTCCTTTGCCATTTGAGCTAGTCTATTTTTTAAGGTGTTATTTTCCTCAGTCAGGCTGTTGACCTCATTTCATACTTTTCCTGCATCCTTCTCATTTCTCTTTCTAATTTTTCCTCCACTTCTCTTATTTGATTTTTAAAGTCCTTCTTAAGGTCCTCTATGGACTGCAACCCGCTCATGTTTTCCCCTGGGGCTTTTGGAGCAGGACTTCTGACCTCACAGTCCTTTTCCCGCTCTATGCCCCCAAAATAGGAGTCTAGGGTTGCATTTTTCTGTTTCCTTTGCCTTGGCATGTTGCCACTTAATTGCTTGACTTTTGGGCTTGTTGCCACACTATGGCTTTAAGGCCAGGTAGAGGAATTTTCGTCCCGAACGTGTGGGGGGCAACTTCCGTTTCTGGCAAGCTGTAAACCCACCCACAACTTCCACCCTAGATCACAATCCAGATCCAGGGAGGTTAAAGCAAGAGCGATTACCCCCCAATACTGATCGCTGGATCTCCCCACGATTTGTAGGCTAGGAGCCGGAAATGCCTCTGAAAACTACAAAATGGCGTGTCTCCTCAGCGGGTTCTAGCCCCCAGGGGAGGGAGCTGACGCATTCCCCAAATACAGGTCCCAAAGTCCATAGGACACTAACCTCTTACTTTGTCCTAGGCAAGTCTATGTTGATAATTCTGGAGTCTCCACAGTTCCTGGTGTTCTGAGGTTCCTCCAGCCGGCTGCTGGCCCTGCCGCCCTGGGGTTAAAACCTCGGCTCACGTGGACCTGGGCTCGGCTCGGCTCCTGCGCTCTGCACTCTGCGTGCTGCCGGCTCCCAGACCTCTGCGCTGGTCCTTCCTGCAGGGTGCTGGGCTGTACTCAGCGGGAGGTTAGCTTCTCTGTGTCGTTCTGTGGGTGCTGGGGCTCCAGAAGTTGTTCAGAGTCCTTTTTTTACATAGTTTGTGGAGAATCTGGGGGCAGAGAGGCTTGGATGAGCTGTTTCTACTCCGCCATCTTGGCTCCGCCCCCCCCATAAGAGAAGTTTCAATGTGCCAGTTGGAATTACAGTTCCAAGACAGGGCTGGGGAGCCTGTGGTCACAAGGCCACATGTAGCCTCCTAGGGCCTTGGGTGTGGTCTTTTCACTCAGTCCAAGTTTTACAGAACAAATCCATTTATGGAGGGGATTTGTTCTCAGAAATTTGGATTCAGTCAAAGGACTGCACAGGAGGACTTAGAAAGCTACATGTGGCCTTGAGGTCAAAGGTTCCCCACCTCTGGTTCAGGATCTCTGTGTTCCTTCTATTATTAACGTGTCATGGCTTTGATTGTGTCAATTTTTTGTGGAAAACAACACACATTGTGTTGTTCTTAATAGACCTAAGGGAGTTTGGAGATCTTACCTGCCTTTAATAGACCTAAAGTCATCACATAGAGGCCACACTGGGATGAATTTGTCCAAAGAGTGGACCAAGAAGGGTGAAACAGAAAGGAGCAGAGCAGAGGAAAACCCACACATGGCCTGGGACCAAGCAAAAGTGATAAGGAGACTGTGATGCCCTGCACAGCAGCTTTCCGGAGGACTGCTATTGTGACCATCTTTTAAGGTTCTGATTACATAGTGTAGTGAACACTCTACTTATTCCATAAGGAATCAGAGCAGAACATTCACAGGAAATCGAGGTACAACATTCACATTATATTCACAACAGCTTATCATTAAAAGGGCCACAGAGTTTTCACCAAAGTGGTCATAATATTTAGAACAACGAACAATCATCTCAAAGCACAATAGTCAAAGTCTTCCAGTCATGGGGCACCTAACTTAACTCAATCGGTCACTTATTCAGCAATCAGTTACTAAGGGTCATACTCAACCTTCCACCCCTAGGTCACTAGTAAACTACAGTTTCATCCTTACTCAGTACCCAGGGAGAGATCTGTTCATCTTGACTGTGGGCCAGTTCTCAGATTCCCTGGATCCCCTTCCATGGTACCAGATTCTAACTGGATTCACCAGACTGTCACCTGGGTTCAATGGCAGATAGCTCCCAGTTCTTTGTCCAGCTCTCTGGGCAGGTCCTGCTCCACACTGGAGTTCACAGGGTCCAGTTTATGTCAAATACTTCAGAATTTCTGATCTCAGGAATTCAAGGCTCAACCAGCCAAAGTCTCCCCATCCTGGTCATGCTTCCTCAGGTTTCTGCAGCTTGTTCAAAAATTAGAATCACCTTATCCAGCCTGGGAGAAGGGGGCCCTGGGCTCCTGGCTCCTGGGCTCCTGGACTCTTGGCCTATTGGGCTCCTGTTCAGAAGAAACTCCAGCACCACAAGTTCTCAGGAAATTCTGGCTCAGTTCTCCATTCTCTCTTCTGTAGCTGCTCTGCCACCAGATGCTGGTCCTAAGAAATTCTGCCTGGGCCTCTCTGGGGCTTTTCCTTATATACACACAGCATTAGCTTCCTGCTTCAGCCAACCCCTTCCTGTTACATCAGGAACAGGAGACAGGAGTTCATACCTCATGTTTCCCCAACAGAGTCTTATCAGTTACTAAGTGATCAGTTAATAAGCACCTGTTACCTTGCCAATACAGGAAGGGGTCTTCAAATTCAAATTACATTACCTTTACAAAGACTGCTTGTGATTTTGGCACCCAGTCTGCATGTTCTGTCTGTGTTGATGTTCCTTTGTCAGAATGAAGCATTCTGTCTTTTGAAAGACGACTTTACTGCTGTTTCCAGAAGTCCTGGGACTTTACTTTGGATTTGTGTGTGATTTCTCAGAAACTTTGTGTATTGGTTTGTGTTACTTTTTCAGCCAGAAAGTGAATTGAGATGACAGTGCTGGCGATGTGCATAAATATCATAGTTCTGTTAAACTTTGTCTTCCTCAAACAGAAATTGTGATGCACTTGGAGCAGAGGAATCCTTATGAAACAGGAGAGGACAGCTGTCTACATGTAAATCCAGTGAGGGTGAACCCAGCAAAATCTGGGCTCATTCAGCCTGTGGAGGAGGAGCCTTGGGGTTTGGAAGCCAGCCTCAGGCCTGGTGAAAGAGAATTTTACTTGGGTACAAAGTAGTGGCTGATTATATTGTATCTTGCTGTGACCCAGGAGTTGGTGGGGTTTGCAGCTCCCTCTGAAAGATTTCCCACATTCATTGCAGTGATAAGGCTCCTCTCCAGTATGAATCTGCCTGTGTTTTATAACTGAGGAGCTCACACTGACAGACTGTCCACTTTCATTACAATGGTAAGGCTTCTCTCCAGAATGAATTCAAAGGGGACATATGAGATCTGAGCTCACTCTGAAAGATTTCCCACATTTATTACAGTGATAAGGCTTCTCTCCAGTATGAATTCCAAGGTGCTGAGCAAGACTGTATCTGTCTCTGAAAGATTTCCCACATTCATGACATTTATGAGGTTTACTCCAGTATGAATCCTCTGATGGACAGTAAGGTTTCCCTTTTGATGGAAGGCTATCCCACAGTCATTACATTTATGAGGCTTCTCTCCAGCGTCAATCACCTGGTGCCTCATCAGATTTGAGTGTCGTCTGAAGTCTTTCCCATATTTATCCCATTCATAATTCTTATATCTTATATGAATTCTTTGTTTTTTAGCTATTTCTCTCAAATCTCTCCCCTGATCTCCTTGCTGCCCCTCTTCCTGGTTTCTCTGATCACCAGATTCCTCACCAACAGAATACCAAAGACCTTGCCTTCTGAGTCTTTCAACAATCAGCCCCCTAGGTGATTCATCTTCTGAAATAGTGTCCCCTGGTGTTCCCTTTGTGGATTCTGTCCTGGTCTCCATGTCTGAAAGAGATTAAAAGAAAGTGTAAATGCCCAAAGTTCCCAGATTCTTTCCAGTCTAGATCCATGATGTCTTTGTCCTTCCCTCTGTCACAGGGCCATCAGCGAAGTCAAGGCCCTGACCCCTCTCACCTGAAGCACTGGCATACCCTCCTAACTGGCATCCTTCCTCCACTTTCTCTCCTTTTCCCACCTGTCTTATACAGAGTTAGGAAAGTTATATTCTAAAATTCCCCCCAAATGATATCGTCCAGAAGGAGGCATTTACATCGTACAGTGGATGGGTGGCTGGGCATAAAGTCAGAAAGAACTGAGTTCAAATGTGCCTTCAGACACTAGGCACAAGCACTTAACTTCTGCCTTGCCTCAGTTTGCTCATCTCTAAAACGGGGATCAAAAGCACACCTTCACAGGCTTGTTGCCAAGATCAAATAAGACAGCATCTGTAAATCTCTTTGGCCAGTGCCTAGCCCAGTGTAGGCATATAAATCCTTCTTGGTGTTCTACTGACCTTCCAAGGCAGGAAGGTCTCTAACAGCCTCAACCTGGGAATCTCTTAGAGTAAACATGTGTGACAGTGATGGAGTTCCAGTAATAGTGGAGGGGGGCAGATCAGACCCAGAAGGAAAAGAAGCTGCAATGGAAATGACTAGTAAGGGATAGAGGACTTAGTTATTAGAAACGCAAGGCCTCAGGCAGTACCAGATGAGCACAGATGTTTCATCCCTGTGGGGCATGTGATAAAAACAGTTTTGGGAGGATCTATTGTTGAGAGAGCTTGTTTCCAAATCCCTCAAGTCACTGTGAAAATCAAGGACTAAGGGCCAAGTGTGTGAGACCCCAGAGTGGCAGAGTTCTGGTGGGATAATCCCACTCCATTAGGGAGTTTCCCAGTCAATCAATCAATCAATAAAAATTTATTAAACTAACTAGGTATTAGGCTCTGATAAACAAAGTCAATCAAAACCATTTCATACTCTTAGCATAGCCTTAACTTAGCTAGGCTAGCAAAATATCCTTCTCCTTGTCTCCTTGTCTCAGATTTCTTCTCATTCCAATCCATCCTCCATATGGATTCTCAAGTCACTTTCCTGAAACATGGTTCTCACCATTAGTCTAGGATAAAATATGCTGTCCTTCCTTTAGCTTTTAAAATTGTTCCCAGTCTGGCCCTAACCTACCTTTCTTGCTTCAGTGAACATTTCTCCCTCTCATACACTCTTTGATGTAGGCCACCTGGCTGTTTCTCTGTTTCTCACACAGGAAAGTCCTTCTCTCATCTCCAATGCCTTTGCACTGGACTGTGCTATGGCTGCAATGACCTCCCTTCTTATTTCTGCCTCATAGAGTCGCTCTCCCCTCCTTTGGGAAACAGTTCAGAGATTCTTTTCTGTATCTTTCCTTCTTCCCTCCAGCACCTGTGTCCTCCCTCCCCAGCAATCTTGTGCTTATTGTCAACTTATAGCTGCTATATACATACATACATATACACTTATGTACATATATACATATACATAGAAGCATATATCTGTGCATATATGTATGTGTGTATATATATATATATTTTTTTTTTCTGTCTGCTTTTGTCTTCCCCAGGTGAAAGCTGTAGGGATAGTTTCATGCATCTTTGTGTCCTGACCACACAGTCTGCCCTTAATAAAAGCTTGGGGAGTTATTAGTTGAAACGTCTTCTGCCTTCTGGGAGTTCCCATTTAAAGGGGGATATATATTTGAATTGAAATAATGAAAGATATGGAGGAGAAGGAAAGTTTAACATAAAAGGGAGGGCTCAAGCATCTCGAACAAGTTCAGTGCAAGGAAATTCAAAATCGCTAAGAAATTTTTCCCTCAAGGGAGGGGACTCATTGTCACTTCCTGTACTGCTGGGGTCCTCTATTAGCTTTCTCTGCTCACTGAACCTTAAGGCTTCCACTGGAATGCTGTCAGAAGCTGTACTCATCTGCTGGGCTCCTGGGCAACTGGGCAACTGGGCTCTAGGGTTCCTGCTCTGCTGGGCTATTGCTTGATTCTCCTCCACTGCACCACTATCTTCCAGACTCTACTTGCCTCTGAATTTATACCCCAGCTGTCCCTAGCCCTGGCTCCTGCCCAGGCAGGCAGGATATCACCACAAGGAGGAGAGAACTTCTTGTCTCTAATCTGATTCACAGATGCTCAGGAACAGAGTCCAGAGAGTGAGGAGACTTACTCTTACTAGTTTTCAATTTCTTTGTCTAATTCAAGAAAGGAGGGAGGGTGGGTAAGGTTGGAGAGGGTAAGGAGAGAAACTTGTGCCTTCAGGGACCCCTCCTCCAGGGAGGCTACCTTCTACCATCTTGGCCACAATAGCCAGGGGAGTGTTGTTTTACCACAAAGAGCCCAAGGCAAGGAAAGGTTATTAGAGGCACATTTTCCCTCCTTGTAAAGATACAGAGAAATTTATTTCCACCCCCAAATCTGACACCACATGAAATCATTACAGTGTATAAATACTATGGAAGAGATGTTAATGTATTAAATTGTTGTTGATATCTAGCCTCCCCTTTATCAAAAGTCAATCCCTTTTTTTATGATAATCAAGAAATTCAGCCATTGATACTTCTATAAGCCTCTGAAGCTGCAACAGGGTGGCTGCACCACACCTACTCAGCAGCTTCTCATCCCCAGGGAAAGGGGCTGAAGCACTCTCCCAATCAGTCCCTAAGTCCATACTACACTGACCTCTCACTTTGTCATTGGCATCTGTGAGTCGGTAATTCTGGAAACACCACAGCTATTGGTGTTCTGGAGTCCCTCCAGCCACCTGCTGGTCTGGCCACCTTGGGGTGAAGACCCCTGACTCAGGCAGGCCTGGGATCAGCTCCCAGAGCACTGCACTGGCCACTCCCTGTATGGCTGCCGGGCTGTCCTCAGCAGGAGGTTAGCTTCTCTGTGTCAGTTTGTGAGTTCTGGAGCTCCAGAGGTTGTTCAGAGTCCCCCTTTCTATGTTTTGGAAGTGGTGTGGGCAGGAGCACCTGGGAAGTTATGTTTCTACTCTGCCATCTTGGTTCAGCCCCCTATTACCTTGAGGGGGCTTCAGAGAGGGCACCCAACTAATACCTCTGGTAGCTGAGAAAAGCCCAGTGTTTAGGATGGAGGCTCCCCTGGCTGATGGCAGAGTCCTACTGTGGCAACAAGCCCCAAAGCCAAGTACTTGAGTTGTAAGTGACATGTGTTGTATACAACAGCATTATCTAACTCTGAAGTGGGGTTTGGATGCCAGATGTGATAAGATGGTGGGGGACAAGAACAACCCTCGCCCAAAACAAAACAAACAGAGATATCTCCAAGTAGAGACAGGAAGGATTTATTTAATCATTTCTTCTTGCAAGAAAGGTGTTCTTCCTACCACAGGCAGTGTAGTAGGAGAGACAAAATATAAACTACAAAGCTTGGCTTTGGGTACAAAAGGCCATCCCTTTCCCCACTCCCTTGCTGTGTCTTGTTCCTGTTAATTCAGGAACTGAGGCAAACAATCTTAACTGCAAAATCTGCTGGCATTTGCAGATGAAATGTCAGTAATATCAAAAAGCAGAAGGTACATGTTTAGTAGACATGAAAGCAGGAAAAATTTGTCATCAGTATCAACTTAGATACGAAAGCAGAAGATACATATTCTAACAATATCAATATATATGGAAGAAGGCAGTATTTTGTGAATCATGGGGATTTTAGGTCATGGTGACCTGCCTGGAGTTCCACAACAGGATTTCCAATTTTATATTTGTATAGGTCAGACAGTGGTCAGTGGAAAAAGTCTGGAACATTTAGGCCTGTGGTTAAATTTAAAGGTCTGTGCTTTCCTCTCCTATGCTTAACTAAGCTTAGCAACAACTTCAACTTATGACCAGAGAAGTAAGGCAAGGGTCCCAGGCTCCCAGCCCAGGTTACTAATCCACTGGTACTTTATCACAATTCTGTTCAGATTTCTCAAATTTTGCCTGAGAAGTTTTCATTTTTATTCGATTCAACATCAATTAACTTATGTCACATGATGTCATTTGAAATTCATTGTTATGTTGTTGCCATATCTTGAAGATTGTAATTTTGTGATCCAGAAAATCTGTATTATACATTAGGAATTTATGTCATTTAAGAACATTGTACATGAGCTAAGTTTAAATAATTCTGATTTTAAAGGTTTATTGTTTCTGTAAGGAAAAGAAAGATCTTTAAAACCTCTCAAATTAATTTTCTACATTAAGGTTTAGTCATTATTTCTCCTAACACCAGGATAAGTTCAAACTGCTTTTAAAGAAAGGCTGAGTTCTTGTTAAACTAATGCAATAAGTTGTTAAGCAGAAAAGATCTTGCTGTTTTAATCTGAATCTGTGGTTATTGAATGGCATAAGCAAAAGGCGAACATTTGTATTTGAACATATCAGTGAAAATTTAAAAATTCCTGAAGTATCTCCCTCTTCCAGACTGAGTATAATTAGGGAAGAATAAACAAACTTGCAAGGAAACTAGGATTCCAATGTAGAGCAGTTGTGTTAGTAAAAAGAATCATAACTTATGACCTATTTTACTTTATGGTTAAAAATGCAAAGGCAAGCTGAATAATCTGGACAATGGGTTTGTGAAATTTGGAAAGCTAATAAAGGTTTGATTAGAAATATGGAAGGCAGAGAGATTTGTAACTTGATTTAATAATTAGTAGCTCAATTAAATTTTAGATGGCCCTATCTGAAGGATACTAGTCTATATTTATTTGCTACTTAAGACTTCTGAGGACTGGCAGATTTACTATTGGTTTAAACCTTGATTATAGGAATTGTTGTCATAAAAGTCAATAATGGAATGGCAGGGGCTGTAGGCTGAGAACTCCTAAAGGTGGATGTTGGTGCCTGGGAAACTTTTTGAAGAGATCCTTGCACACTGACTAGGGAAGATCCTCTCTGACTCCATTTTCCAACTGTGAAAATCCCCACCCAAGTATGCCAACACCCTGCTTTCGGCACCAAGTGTCCACCTGAATGCCTACCAGAGATGACTCATGCCTAGAATCAAACAGGGCTAAAGAAGCTTTCCTTCTGGTGATATTTATGACAATGTCCCTCTTTTCCTTTTATAGCAAATTCATTAAGAAGTAATATTCAGACCCAAGTAAATGAACCCATAAATACAGAGATAACATCCTCCAAAGGAGGCATGATTAGACCAAGTGATAAGCAAAGATGTAGTGCAAGAGATGTCTAGTTGACTAGGAGAGTAAAGTTTAAGGAGGGCAACGGGATCAGACTGAGATGATTCCTATAAAACTATACACAGATGTGTAAGACTGGCCTCCAGGAACTGTCTGTTATGAACATTTAAGCTTGGAGCATGTGTGGGGATGAGGTCAAAGGGGGATTTTTGCAAGGGACTGTATAAGATAGTGGTAAGAGTGAAATTAATGTTTCTCTATTAAAGCATCTGTCGGATAATTTTAAAAGGGGCGAATGCAATCACTTTTCGAGAGCTGTTCACATTTTAAAAGATTGCTATACTAGGTACAGGATTTAGGAAAGATGGAAATAGGAAAGGATAAATAAACTGAAAATTCCCTGAAGTTTCAAAGTGTGTGACAAATATAAGTGACTGCACTAATTCATATTAAGTCAGAATTATCTGGTAACCTCTAGATCTGAAGTGGAGAAGTAGACCTCCCTTTTGGAGTTGTATAATTACATGGGGCATCTGGGATTCAAAAGTCTTGTTTCAATGAATATTGGGACTAGGTCACAGGGATACAGGGAAATTTGATGTTCACTGACATTGGTAGTAATGGTTCTGTTAACTCATATGGTTTGTGTGTAAATTTTCTTGGTAACCTAGGTGACATGTAATCTCCGTTGTAAAAACTGGTATATATTGTAAGCCACTGACGAAATTTAATCTCTACCTCACTTAATGTAATCATGGAATTCTGTAAAATTGTGAGAAAACTTTATTGTATTGTTTGAGCTTATCCCTGTGTGGCTAAGAAAACAGAAGTAATTATTATACTGTTTGGACCTTGCCTTGCATGGCTGGGACACTGGATCTTTCTATGCTGTCCAATCATATGTTTCTAGGAGCCCCTGTCGGGTCTATCTGGCGGTGCCAGGTTGTGTATATGAACTCTGGGCATCTGAAGATCGCCACTCCTCAGAGACAGGGCTTCTGAAAAAGAAGACATCAGATGCAGACAGCTTTTCCAAGAGTCTGGACCTGGCCTTTATTAGAACTGCTTCATTTTTGGAAACTCCATCTTGGGAAGATAAGCAATCATGCAAGAAGTTTTCAGAGAAGAGCAAGGTAGGGGCAGCTAGGTGGCGCAGGTAGTAAGAGCGACAACCCCGGAGTCGCGATGACTCGGACGGTTCTGGCCTCTGACCTTAGCACCCACACATAAATAATGAGCCCTGTAACCTTGAGCAAGTTACTTCATCCCAATTGCTTTAAAAAAAAAGATGGAGAAGAAAAGCAGGGTTGTCTGGAGAGTGAAAACTTGACAACTTCTCAGAATGTGTGTCATAAATTGGCATCAGTTCTGTCTACTTCACCCTCCCCCCGCCCCCATTCATTTCTGCTGTCAATCAGCAGCAAGCCCTTTTAGGAGCCCTTCTACCCCCAACTAGCTTCAGTCCTTTGTCTGCTTTCCTGACTCTGTGGGCCCCACCTCCTGGCCAGTGGGAATTAGGGACAGGCTGAGCACCCCCACCCCCCCAAAATGGAAGTGAGGGATAATGGGGGACATATGACCCTGCTGTATTAGGGTTGAAAAACTCTGTTCACCCCACATTGCACACCTCCTCTCTTTGATACATCATGGGGAGGATCCCCCTCTTCTCCCAGGGGAAGAGAACACATTTTCCTGTTTTTATCCCAAGAAAAGTCCATGTTTTTGATTATATTTTAAACGGGATTCTTCATCCCACACAGGAGGTCTCTCTGAATCCCTCCCCTTCACCAGGCCTTAGGTTTAGTCTATAAGCATTTAGAAAGTGGTTTCTCTGTGCCAGGCCCTGTTCAAACCTTCAGAGGACAGAGACAAGGGGAAAAGCATTCCCTGCCCTCAAGCAGCTCCTGGTCTATGGGGGAGACAGCCTGTCAGCTGCTGTGCCAGACAAGCTCTGTACAGTATGGATGGGGGTCCACGAGAGAGAAGGCAGGGGGAATTGGGGGACAAGGAAAAGGTCGTTTTCTGAAGGTGAGATTTTAGCTGAGATGGGAAGGTAGCCAGGAAGCCCTGGTGAGAGGGGAGGACATTCCAAGCATGAGAGTTGGCCACTGGGAAGACCCAGAGTCAGGGGACAGAGGGTCTGGGTCAAGGATCAGCCAGAAGGCCAGGATCCCTGGGTCAGAGAGGAGGGGGAGGGGAGGAAGGCATAAGGAGTGTTTGGGGCTTTCACAGGGTGTCTACTATGTGCCACCATGTGAATAATCTGTTTTCATCTTCTTTTTTTTCAACAAATGATTAATTAACTTTTTCCTAAGCAGCTCTTAGCTACTCAGAATGAAAAAGATATAAATCACACAATCAGCACCAGAGCTTAGACCTGCTCAGCCTAAAGAATTCCTACCTGCTCCATTTCTGACCTGGGCTGGATTTCCCCTCCCTAGGAAAACACTGCAGGGGGGTTTCTTCTCCTTGGGTCCCTGATTGCTATGGTCAGGGGCAGACAGAAAGACAAGACAGACAAAACGAAATTGGGACACAGACAATAGACACAGACAACTAACATGGAAAACCAACAAACAGAAACTATCAGTTCTACTAAGCTGGGCACTCCGACGGCGTCCCAGCAGGGAGGCAAAAGCAACTGCTTTAGCGCGGCGTCCAGCCTGCCCAGATGCTTCAAATACACTTATACACACATATTCCCTTAACAAAAACCTAGGTATGCTCATTTGAAGCCAATTGAGCCAAATTAACAATACAAAGGACTGACTCCTGGTCAGCAAGGTAAGTCTAATCAGGCCTGGGGCTGAGGAACATCATCTCAGTGGCCGACCCCTAGGATAAAGACTCCCGGCCCTCCAAGGCGTCTGGTCCAGCCGTCAATCCCAGAGCCAAAGGCTATCTCGGTGGGACCTCCAATGAAATGGACAATTAATGTACATACAAGAAGGCACAGCCAAGTAATGTTTTTATCAGGTGCTTTTATTAGCCGGCGGCTGTCCCCAAAAGGGGAGGCAGCCCTGAGAAGTCTGTCCAGCAAGCTTTTATACAGTAAAAAGTACTTCCTGAAACAAGCAGTGGTCAGCAAGGCAACAGTTGCTACATAGGGATGTAAACTAAGGGGGGGGCTGCAAGCTAACGGGGCAGTTCTTTGTTTTAGTTACATCTTGGTTACAAGGCAGGTGCAGGGCGAGGTTTCACAAGGGTCATACCTTTAGACTAGATTTCTGGGGCTGTGTGAGGGGCCCCTGTTCCAGGATGTCTGTGTCCCTTCTACCAGTAACATAACCTGACCTCACCTGACCTAATGTAATGTAACATAAAGTAATACATACAAGACAACACAGCACAACACAACACAACACAACATAACACAACAAACATAGCATAGCATAATATCACATAACACAACATAACACAAAAAAACATAACATAACCTAACACGTAACATAAAACAACATAACACAACATACCATAACATTGCCCATGAACAACAGGGAAGAAGGAAGCCATTACGCATGATAGTGGGTAACAAGGAATAAAGGGGACGATAAGGGTGATGCCTGCTGGGCCAGGACCTTGCAGGAGAGTGTTCTCAGTCAGTCAAATCCAGTAGGCGAGCTAGGGTTCCCTTAGAGAGAACACAAAGCCTGTCTGTTGACAGGGTGTTAGGTCAGGGTGTGTCTTCTCTCTGGGTAGCCCCAGTTTTGGCCCATGTTGGGGCCTTGAAGAATCTCAAACTACCAAGGCCTCATCATGACACTGTTGGCTGGAGCAGGCCCTGGGGGGGGGGTGCTGAAAAATTGGCCAGATATCAAAGACGCTCAGGTCCTCCCCTGCATCCTGGGTCCTGACCAGGCATCTTGACTCTGTCCTGCCACTGGACTATGACCACTCTGGGGGAGTGAGGCCAACTACTGCCTCCAACTCTGCCTCACTTGAATCCAATTTAGGCACTCATCACAAGCCATCACCCAGAGAATTTTACCATTATACTTCTCTCAAAGTCCTATGGTCACAGACAAGTGAGGAAGCAGCAGGTATGGACACGGAGAGCTGGAGTCACAGCCCTGCACACAGGTGACCCAGAGTAGAGGGTTGTCTTGTTACTGGACTGAAGCTGCAATAGGATTGTGAAGCCCCTGTGTATCTGAGAAGCCTTTTAAGGAACATACTGCTCACCTCCTGGTGGGAGGAATTGCAGTGGCTCTTAAGAATAGAGAGATGTGAAAATTTAGAGCCACTGGCCCAGATGATCACTGGACTCCTTGTTCCGGGCCTATGGTAGGGCCTTATTGAGCTCAGATTGGTCTGGTCAGCCACAGGAAGACACCTGGAATTTGCCTCCAAAATAATGAGGTCATTTGGGTCCTCCTGGAGAACTGAGGATACCAGCCAAGCAACCAACCACCCAGGATGTTTCTCCTGGGTCTCCTTTGTCTGTGCATTTGGTTACTTGTCTCCCTCACTAGATTGGGAGCTCCTTGAGGGTGTGCTGTTCTCCTGCTTTTTGGTTGGTAATGGCATCTGACTTTTCCTGTCCCCATTTGGGTTTTCTTTGCAAAGATACTGGAATACTTTGCCATTCCTTCTCCTGCTCATTTTATAGATGAGGAAACTGAAGCAGATGTTTAAGTGACTTACTTAAGTTCACAATGCTAGGACTTATCTGAGGATGAATTTGAATTCAGGTCTTCCTGAGTACAGGTCAAGAGCTCTGTGCACTATGGCACTACCTTGCTGCCCATGCATTGCTTAGGAATAGGAACTATATTGCCCTTTGACCATCCCCCCAGCACTTAGTCCAGTTCCTGGCACATTGTCTAAGTCAGGCCTGTACAACATATGGCCAGAGCTTGTGGCCTGTCAATGGATTTCCAGCAGGCTATGAAATGTGTAGGGGTCACCCCTGCTCACTCTCCCCTTTGTCAGTGAAACAAGGCAACCTACCAACCAGGCACAGGTCTCTAGTCTAACCTGTCTGTGTCTGAAGAAGTTTACAAGCTGTGCAAGTCTGGTCCAAATGTTTATTTACAACCTGACATTCAGACCTTGGGAAGCTGAGAGCCCCTTTCAGATTGGGAGGAAGCTTTTGCACCTGACAAACTGTGTAAAGCTTTCACCAGATCACACCTGATAGGAGTGGGTTTGAATAGGTCATCTGCATGTGACCAGGACAGGAAGAGACAGAGCTGTTGGAGGGCATAGAGGGCTGGGCCTGAAGCAGAAAGGCTGAAGTTCAAATCCAGCTTCAGACAAGCATTAGCTATTTGACCCTGGACTAGTCACTTAACCTCTGCTTGCCTCAGTTCTCTCAACTGTAAATGTGGGATAATAACAGCACTAACTCTCCAGGGTTGCTGTGGGGATAAAATGAAAGGCACTAAATAATTGATATTCCCTTTCCCCAGCCCTTCCTCATGACCTGGGCCACAAAGCAGCATTTTTCCAAAGGACAGAAAGTCTCAGAATTTCATTCCTTTGAATCTAGTCACATTCACAGTAATCTGAAAAAATGACATTTATTATTTAGAACAATAATCATGAATGATCTGAATGCCCTGTTTCCAAAAATGAATTGCAGAATGGATTAAAAAAAACCCACCAAACAAATGTAGACATTAGATATGTACAAGGGAAATCCATTTCACCCAGTTATAGATGAGAGGTCATGTTGGGAGCCAAAGAGTCCTGAGCCAGGACTTCAGATCATTACCCTGATACCAGTGGACCTGAATGTCAAAGACCTCTTCGAGATGCCACTTTTCACTAAGTCAGCTCCGGAGTTCTTTTGATGTGGGTTACACTTATAAGGATGGTATGTGAGTTCTGAGGCCAATAGACCCTGCCCCAAGACATATCTGACTCCACACTCAGGTATCTTTGGGTAGCCAGCTCTAAACGTGTTGACTTTTGAGGTCTGTGCTTCAGCCTTGAAGTTTGCTCTCAATTGTATCCGTTTATGACTGTGGCTGCATTAGCAGGTACCTGAGGCCTAGATCAAAGGTCTTACCCTAAACTTTAGTCTCCTAGATAAGAAATCTTTATCAAATTATCTATTCCATGCTGCTTCCAGGATACAACAGACTAAGGCAATGATAAGAATACTTGAGTCCCCTTTCGCTGTCTCACTGCTCTATAAAAACCTTGTCCTGAGAATCAATAAATGGAGTTCATGGTTCTTCCTTGAACTACCCACATGGCCTGGTCTTTTCTTATTCACGTCTCTGGATCATGCTAAGTGCTGGACACTGAGCAGCCCATGGCAAATGGTGCCCAACATGGGGCACAGAGGAACCTGAAAGGAAGGTCCACAGCGGAGATGGTCCTTACAAACAGAAGGAACTCCAAAAATCACAAGTCACAGGGTAAGGGAACTTTTGTCAATTAATTCTTAGTCATTCTATTCCACCAGGATGATACAGGGATTTTCAAGCTTTCTATCACCATGGGTCAAATGCACAGGGTACAGTTCAAAGATCAGGAGCAATATTTTCAAGTATTAAAGAAAGTAGTGAAAGAAAGAGGGTTTGTTACTATGAAGGAACAGTTAGAGGAATTTTATTTAGTGTGTTTAGACAGTGTAGCCCTGGGTTTCCAAAGGGTGGTGTAATAGAATGGGATACAGAAGCAAAACAGATAACTAAGAAACCAAGAAAAGAAGGAACCCCAGCATTTCCCAAAGTCTGCCTTTTTTTCTATGGAATATATAAAAGATATGTTTAACGTCAGGTATGAAAGTGCCAAAGGTGGCACAATCAGGTGTAATGCAGCTTTCTTTATACAGTATTTATAGCAAGTCAAAAAAGTATGCAAAAAATATCAGGATAAAAATTGGAAAAAATTAATTTGCATAAAAAATGTGAACAGAAGTCTTAAGGTTTAAGGGCCTCCTTTCCTCCAATCCAACTCTGGCCAAGTTTGATTGTGGGAAAGGCTGTTAAAAATAATATTAATGATAAAAATAAAAAGTAAAAAGGGAATTTTCCCCCTCAGATTAAAGAGGCAGGACTAGTAAGCATTTAACCATTCTCCTGCCTCATCTCAAAGGAGAAAAATGTTGTGTATCAGGATGCAACCAAAGGTTAATTTTATTTGGCACTAAGGCAAAATTAGAACATATAAAAGATCTGAAAAACCTTAGGAGTAAAGGGTTTTAACTCTAGTATAGTCTGGAAAATTGGTGCCACTGGACTTTGTCCAGCTTCTCGATACTGTACCTGGACGTTAAAAGCCTTTTGCTTTCGTTTAAAAAAATATATTAGACATCACTTAAGTTCACAGTACAGGTTAAATGAAAAACTTTTCTTTAAAAGTCTCATCACTAGAGGAGAGAGTGCTGAAGGCAGAACATGCTGCCCCACACTTATTAGGCAACCTGAATCCACAATTCAGAATTTGCAATTTATTACAAAAATTAATATAATGCTTAGGTATGAGTTAAAAGCACTAAAAACTCAACTGTTACTCAGATGTGATTATAAATACACATATATTTGTGTTACCACTAGCTTATATAATTCCTCTCATCCCAGTATCACATGTGAGAGTATCAGAGCCCACTTACTGGGAGCATGGCATAATTTTAATATGGGAAATAAAAAGCTTTCAATCAAATTATTAAGATATTGAATAGTGAGATTCCTGGGATTGACCCAGTAGGAGTTACAAAAACAAATATTGATACACTGAAAAAATCTCTATGCATCTACTTTCCATATTAACAATTATAACAGTCTGTTGTATATTTGGACTTTACATTATATGAAATATTAGAACTTTAGGCACTGAATTACATGCCTTTAAGATTCACCTTAAAAAAAGGGTGGGAAATGTTGGGAGCCAAAGAAGCCTGAGCCAGATAATAATAACTTCAGATAATTACCTTGATATCACTGGACCTGAATATCAAAGACCTCTTTGAGTTCTTTTGATATGGGTTACACTTATAAGGATGGTATGTGAGTTCTGAGGCCAACAGGCTCTGCCCCAAGACATATCTGATTCTGCACTCAGGTACCTTTGGGTGGCCAGCTCTAAACGTGTTGTGTTTTAGGATTTCACTTCAGCTTTGAAGTCTGCTCTCAGTTGTATCCGTTTATGACTGCAGCTACCTTAGCAGATACCTGAGGCCTAGATCAAAGGGCTTACCCTGAGACTTAGTCTCCTAGATAACAAATCTTTATCAAATTATCTATTCCATTCTACTTCCAGGATACAACAGACTAAGGTAATGATAAGAATATTTGAGTCCCCTTCCTTTGTCTCAATGCTCTATAAAAACCTTGTCCTGAGAACCAATAAATGGAGTTCATAGTTCTTCCTTGAACTACCCACACGGCCTGGTCATTTCTTATTCAAGTCTCCAGATCATGCTAAGTGCTGGACACCGAACAGCCCACGCCAAGGTCATATTTGTCCACAGTAGGAGTTCTTATTGCTGAATTAACATGAAATGATTCCCCCTTATTTATCTGTTTTCTGTGGATTCTCTCTCAAGGGAATTTTTCTGGTGTTTCTCAGGGATTCAGTGTTGTCCAAACACTATAGCACACTCGTTTCATTTATATGGCTACGCTATAATAATTATCTTCTGATGTGTAGAAGAGGGTCTGAGGAGGCAGGAAGCCTTCCAAACACATATACGTGTATATGTGAACACTTGAAATATGAGTATTCAAAAGTGAAATGAGTCTGAAAATCAGAGATAGTTTCTCATATTGTGACACATTCAAAGGCTTCTCTCTGGCATGAGTTGTATGATAGTGAAGAACATCTGAACCTTCACTGCATAATTTTCAACAGTCAGTGCATTTGTAAGACTTTTTCTTCAGCATGAATCCTCTGCTGTCTAATTAAGTTCGACCTGTTCATGTAGACTTTCCCACGTTTACTATATTTGGAAACCATATCTCCATTGTAAATTCTATGCTGTTGAGTCAGTCTTGATCTTTCAGTGAAGGATTTCCCACATTCATTGTACTTAAAAGACTTCTCTGTTAATTCTTCAGGGCTAATTCTCAGATATAAAAGAAGCTGTGTAGAAAGTCAGAAATCCTTCCCACACTCTATACATTTATAAGGCTTCCCTTCCCTGTGGATCCTCTGATGGACAACAAAGTAGGAGTTTTGATGGAATGTTGTCCCACATTCATTACAATGGTAAGGCTTCTCTCCAGTATGAATCCTCTGATGTACACTAAGGTGTCCCATTTGATTGAAGGCTCTCCCACAGGTTTTACATTTATGAGGCTTCTCTCCAGTGTGAATCAACTGGTATATCATAAGATTTGAGTGTCTTTTGAAGCCTTTCCCACATTCATCATATTCATAAGACTTATCTCTTACATGACAGTTTTGATTTTTCACTTTTTGTCTCAAATTTCTCCCCTGATCTCCTTGCTGCCTCTTTCCCTGGTTTCTCTGATAACCATATTCTTCCCAAACAGAGTGTCAAAGGCCTTGCCTTCTGAGTCTTTCAATTACCAGCCCCTTGGGTGATTCTTCTTCTGAAGCAGTGTCCCCTGGTTCCCTTTGTGGTTTCAGTCCTAGCCTCCATGTCAGAAAGAGATTAAAATACAGTATAGATAAGGGAATGGGTCAGCCTTATTCACATAGAATTTGGCTCAGGGAGGTAATGACATACACACTAAATAGGGTACGTCACCATACAGGAGTGTAGGGGAGAAGGGGATAAGATGGGGAATGATTGAAGGGAGGGCAGACTGGTGGGGAGGGAAGTTCGAAGCACCCACTTCTGAAAAGGGACAGGATCAAAGTAGAGAATAGAACAAGTAGGAGGTGAGATAGGAGGGAGGGAAATATAATCACCCTTTTATAATATATCTACTGTGGTAATCTTTGGTGTTAGCTACACACATACAACCGATACTGAATTGTTACCATGCCAGCAAGAGTGGATAACAAGGGAGGACACGAAGGAATCTGGAATTTAAAGTTTTAAAACCAAATTTTTAAATATATATATACTATCATTAACACTATTTTTCAAGTAATTGGGAAATAAAATATACAGGCATTGGGGCATAGAAATCCACAACTCCCTACTAGAAAAGTTGAAAGTGGTATGGGGGAAGATATTAGAGCAGATTGGAGGAGGGGATATCCTTTTGGGGACATGGGTAGAGGAAAAACCGGGAGAAAATTTGTAAATCAAAATCTGGCAGAAATGAATGATGTAAACGAGAAGTAAATAAAGTATTTGAAAAAAAATAAAGTGTAAATGCCCCCAGTTCCCATATCTTTTACAGTCTAGATCCATGACCTCTTTGTAGTTCCCTCTGTTCACAGGGCCATCAGTGAAGTGGAGCCCCTGACCCTTTGGACCTGAAGCACTGTCATACCCTCCTAATTGGCATCCTTCCTCAACTTCCTCTCCTCGAATTCAACTTGTACAGTTACCAGAGTCACTTTATAAAAGCTAAGGTTTCATTGTAACCCTGTGGCCACCTTCTCTTCAGTGGCTCCCTATTTCCCCTAAAATGTTAACCCAACAAGGAGGGCATAAAGGTGGCACAGTGGATGGAGGGCTGGGCATAGAGTCAAAAAGAACTGAGTTCAAATGTGACTTCAGACACTTACTAGCTACGTAACCCTGGCCAAGACACTTAACTTCTAACTGCCTCAGTTTCCTCATGTGTAAAAAGGGGATTATAAGAGCACCTTCCCAAGCTTGTTGTTAAGATCAAATGAGAGAACATTTGTAAAATGTAAAAGTTGTAAAATGTTATCACTGAGCCTGAGAAAGCAGGAGGACTATATTCTGGGGTCTAACTAGGATCTGGGGGGGGGACTCCTGGGACCCTCTAGGGATGCTTCAACCTGGCATACCTCAGGGAAAACCAGACACAGGGAGTCAGTGCCTGGTATCTGAAAGGGACATAGCCCAGGGGCCATGATTCAGAGGGAGGCAGGACAGGAAGTAGCTTTGGTTCCTGTGTCCAAATTGGTGGCTGCAGGGCAGGCAGAACTTTGGGTCTTTACAGGGGGCTTGGTCTGAAGGCAGAACAACTAAATCTCTAACCAAAAGCTAGGGGCAGGGAGACTGGATTCCTGGGTTCATTGGGTAAGGTTTGAGTATTGGGAAAGGGTGACCTAATCTTAAGTCTGGGGGGGGGGGGGCGGTGATTCTGGACATTTAGGAAGTGATTGGGAGTCTGGAAAAGAGTCAGGGGAGGGAAGCTTATCCAGCAGCCAGGACTGGGAGGGAAGATTGCTTTGGGCAGACCTGGAGGGCACTCACCACATGGTCAGAGGAGGAGGATGAGACCAAGGCAGGGACAGCCAGCAGAAGCCAGCAGGTCTGTGAGGGATGGCTCAGCCCTGCCTGGGACCTGCAGGCACAGAGCTGGAGTTCAGGAGGCAGAGATCTCAGGTGTGAGAGAGGAAGGCTGAGAGATCTGGGCTAGAGGGGAAGGAAGAAGGTGGACCAATCTCACCACAACTTCATGTCTTCAGCCAGTCCCTTCTGAGAGGGTCCTCCCACACTCTTCTCAGAATCAGAGGCCCCAGGATGGGCCCTTTCCTCCAATCACTCCCAGAACCAGGAGCTCAAGAGCCTGCCTGCCTCTCTTGCCCAAGCCCTGCCCTCCCTCACCTGGAATGCATTGGCCACTGGGATGAGCCCTCTCCTGTCCCAGACCCCTCCCAGGGCCCAAACTCCGCCCCGGGCCTCTGATTGTACCTGGGCCATCCCCCACCAGGCTGGCCAGCTGTGGGAGCTCCTCCTCCCCATCACTACCACCTGATTTCTTACTGGAGGAAAGATCAGGAACTTTAGGAGGTGGGGGGCAGGAGCCAGGAAGAGGCAAGTTTGAGATTTGCAAGAAAGCAAGAGATTCACAGGGAAACTGAGTCCTGCTTAGCTTCTGAATGGAGCTTGCTCATAAATGCAATCAGTGGGGTTAGCAGGAAACAGGCAGCCCAGCAGATGAGCCCAGCTTCTGACAGCAGCTCAGTGGAAGAGTTGAGCTTCAGTGAGGGAGAAAGCCAATGGAGGGCCCCAGCAGTACAGGCAGTGACAGTGAGTCCCCTCCCTTGAGGGAGGAATTTCTTGGCAGTTTTGTATTTCCTTGCATTGAACTTGTCCAGAGGGCTCCAGATGCTTGAGCCCTCCCTTTTATTGTAAAGTCTACTTCTCCTCCTCATATTTAATTATTTCACTTAAAATATCATCTCTCCCTTGGAATGGGACCTCCCAGAAGGCTTTCAATTAATCATTCCACAAGCTTTTATTAAGGGCAGATTGTGTGATTGAAACACGAAGATACGTGTAAAGAGCATGAATCAATCCCTACAGGATTCAACTGGGGAAGATGAACACATAGAAAACATACATGTATACATGCACGCATACATGTATACACACATACATGCTTATATGTATATATATATGTATATCGGTCTGTGTGTGTAAAAATACATGCATATTATGTAGCATCTATAAAATCATAATAAACACGAGGTTGCTAGGGAGGGAGGACACAGGAGGGGGAATAAGGAATGATACAGAAAATAATGTTTGACTTGTTTCCCAAAGGAGAAGGAGTCTATGAGGCAGAAGTAGGGAAGGAGTGTGTTCCAGCCATAGGACAGGTCCAGTGCAAAGGCTTGGAGATGAGAGAAGGACTTTCTTGTGTAAGAAAGAGAGAAAAGGCCAGTCAGATTACATCAAAGAAGGTATGAGGGGGAGTAATGTCCAGTGAAGGAGCAAAGATAGGTTAGGGCTAGGCTGGGAAGGGTTTGTTTGTTTTTTTTAAATTTTTTGGTCTTTATTCATTTGATTGTTTACTTTTAGTTTACAAGATTCAGTTCCACAATTCCTTGAGTTTCAAATTTTCTCTCCCTCCTCCCCTACCTACTTCCCCATGACTGCATATAATCAAGTATAGGATCTGCAAATACTTTCATCTTAGACATGAGTCAGGTTATAAAGAAGGATTGTATCAGATGGAATGAACAAAGGGAAACAGGAAACAAAACAGAACAAGAAAAAGAAAGAGATCAGATAGTTTGCTCCAATCTGGATTCAAACTCAGTTCTTTCTAGTTCTTTCTCTGGATGTAGTAAGTTTTTTTTTTCCTTTTTGCCTTTTCAGAGGGGAAAGTAGGGAAATTGGGGTTAAGTGACTTGCCCAAGTTCACATGGCTAGTTTTGTGTTAAATGTCTGAGTCCAGATTTGAACCCAGGTCCTCCTGACTTCAGGACTGGTGCTCTATTCATTATGGCATCTAGCTGCCCCTAAATGAATTTAATAAAGGAAGGAGAGCATACTTTATTCTAGACCAATGGTGAGAACCATATTTCCAGATAACGACTTGGGCATCCCTGTGGAGGATGGATTGGAAGGAGCAGAGATTTGAGATAGGGAGATAAGGAGAAGGCTCTCATGCTGGTCTAGCTAAGTTAAGAAGGCACCAACAGTCTGAACTGGTTTTTCTTTTGCTTTGTGTTTGTCTGCACCCAGTGAGTTTAATATATTGTTATTGATTGATTGATTGGCTGGGAAACTCCCTAATGCAGTGGGCTTTTCCCACCTGATCTCTGCCACTCTGGAGTCTCACACACTTGGCCTTTATTCCTTATTTTCTACAAGGACCTGAGGGATTTGGAAACAAGCTCTCTAAGCAGTAGGTCCCACCAAAAACTGGTTTTGTTACATGCTACACAGGGTCAGAAGATCTACCTGAGCTCTCCTGGTACTGACCTGAGACTTCACCTTTCTCTCTAACTACTAAGGCCTCTATCCCTTTCTAGTCTTGTCCATTGCAGCCTCTTCTCCCTTCTTCAGATGCTCTGGCCTCCTGCCCTATTACTGGAACTCCATCTCAGTCACAGAGGTTAACTCTAAGAGATTTCCAGGTTGAGGGTGTTAGGCATATTCCTGCCTTGAAAGGTCAGTAGAATACCAAGAAGCATTTATGTACCTACTATGGGCCAGGTTCTGGCCTAAGAGTTTTACAAATGCTCTCTCATTTGGTCCTGAAAACAAGCCTAGGAAGGTGCTCTTATAATCCCCTCTCACAAATGAGGATACTGAGGCAGGCAGACTTTAAGCTTGCCCAGGGTTACCTAGCTAGTAAGTGTCTGAAGTCACATTTGAACTCAGCTCTTTTTGACTCTATGCCCAGCCCTCCATCCACTGTGCCACCTAGCTGCCCTCCTTGTTGGGTTACCATTTCAGTAGGAATAGGGAGCCACTGATGCAATGATGGCCACAGGGTTACAATGAAGCCTTAGCTTTTGGATCATGACTCTGGTAACTCTGTTTAAAATGGATGGGAAATGGAGTGGAAATGGAGGAAGGATGCCTGTTAGTAGGTATGACAGTGCTTCAGGTGAGAGGGGTCAGAGCCTGTCCTTTATTGATGGCCCTGTGAACTGAGGGAAGGAGAAAGAGATCATGGATCTAGACTGTAAAAGGTCTGGGGGGGGGGGGGCATTTACATTTTATTTTAATCTCTTTCAGACATGGAGACTAGGACTGAGTCCACAAAGGGAACACCAGTGGAAGCAATTTCAGAAAATGAATCACTCAAGGGGCTGATAGTTGAAAGACTCAACAGGGAAGTTCTTTGGTACTCTGTTGATGAGGAATCTGGTGATCAGAGAAACCAGGAAAAGAGGCAGCAAGGAGATCAGGGGAGAAATTTGAGTCAAAAAGCTAAAAAGCAAAGGATTTATGTGAGAGATAAGATTTACGAATGTGATGAATGTGGGAAAGGCTTCAGTCGTGGGTCAAACCTAATGAGGCACCAGCTGATTCACACTGGAGAGAAGCCTCATAAATGTGATGACTGTGGGAGAGCCTTCAATCGAAAGGAACATCTTACTGTCCATCAGAGGATTCATACTGGACAGAATCCTCATAAATGTATTGACTGTGGGAGAAGCTTCAGTCGTGGGTCAAACCTAATGAGGCACCAGCTGATTCACACTGGAGAGAAGCCTCATAAATGTGATGACTGTGGGAGAGCCTTCAATCGAAAGGAACATCTTACTGTCCATCAGAGGATTCATACTGGACAGAATCCTCATAAATGTATTGACTGTGGGAGAAGCTTCAGTCGTGGGTCAAACCTAATGAGGCACCAGCTGATTCACACTGGAGAGAAGCCTCATAAATGTGATGACTGTGGGAGAGCCTTCAATCGAAAGGAACATCTTACTGTCCATCAGAGGATTCATACTGGACAGAATCCTCATAAATGTATTGACTGTGGGAGAAGCTTCAGTCGTGGGTCAAACCTAATGAGGCACCAGCTGATTCACACTGGAGAGAAGCCTCATAAATGTGATGACTGTGGGAGAGCCTTCAATCGAAAGGAACACCTTACTGTCCATCAGATGGTTCATACTGGAGAAAAGCCTCATAAATGCAGTGAATGTGGGAAAACATTTTGTCAAGGCTCAAGCCTTATTTTCCATCAGAGGATCCACAAGGAAGAGAAGCCTTATAAATGTGAAGAATGTGGGAAGGATTTCAGAATTTCTTCACAGCTTCTTGTACATCAGAGGATTCACACTGGAGAGAAGCCTTTTAAGTGCAATAAATGTGGGAAATCCTTCTGTGAAAGATCAAGACTGACTAGGCACAACAGAATTCACAGTGCAGAGAAGCCTCACTAATGTAATGAATGTGGGAAAGCCTTCTCTTACAGGTCAAATTCCATTAGACATCAAAGGATTCGTCGTGAACAAAAAAATCTCACAAATATACTGATTCTGGGAAATTATTCAGTAAAGGTAAAAACTTTATTGACTCATACAATTGAAGGCAGAGAGAAGCCTTATAACATGTCAACAATATGGGAAATTACTTCAGATTCTCATAATTGTGACACTTTATTCGTATTATTAAAAACACAGGTACATAACATAGATATACAAACACACAGACATACAGTTGGAAGGCTTTCTGCCTCCTCAGACACTCTTATACACATCAGAAGATTCCTACTGGGGAGTAGCCTTATAAATGTAAGGAATGAGCTATAATGTTTGTAAGACACTGAATCCTTGCCAAACTTTGGGAAATTGCTATTGGATATAATCCTCATAAAGTTAATAAATAAGGGAAAATCCTTTCATGTTAACTCAGCAATAAGAACTCCTACTGTGGAGAAACCTGATCTCTCATCTAGAACTGCATGAAATGGGTTTCCCTTGTGTAATGTGTATATTTTACTTTGATGGGTTTTTGATTCCTTCTGTTTCTCAATTTGGGAAGCAGGGAATTCAGATCATTCATGCCTTTTGTTGTAAATAATAAATGTGATTTTTCCTCTTATTGTTAATGTGATTAAATTTTAAAAAAAATGTAGTTCCCAGATATTCTCTACTTCAGGAAAATGCTTCCTTGTGCACCAAGTCATGAGGAATGGTTGGGGAAAGCTG
Source organism: Gymnobelideus leadbeateri (assembly GCA_011680675.1). Taxonomy (NCBI): domain Eukaryota; kingdom Metazoa; phylum Chordata; class Mammalia; order Diprotodontia; family Petauridae; genus Gymnobelideus; species Gymnobelideus leadbeateri. The sequence continues at coordinate 192,431 of WOXC01005186.1, read as the reverse complement.
ATATGCATTATTTAGTGCCTTTAATTTTATACCCACAGCAACCCTGGATGGTTCGTGCTGTTATTATCCCCACTTTACAGTTGAGAAAACTGAGGAAAGCAGAGGTTAAGTGACTAGCCCAGGGTCACATAGCTAGGGAATGTCTGAGGCTGGATTTGAACTTGAGCCTTTCTGCTTCAGGCCCAGCCCTCTATGCACTCTAACAGCTCTGTCTCTTAGAAGACACCTTTCCTGTCCTGGTCACATTCAGATGACCTTTTCAAACCCACTCCTATTAGGTGTGATCTAGTGAAAGCTTTACACAGTTTGCCAGGTGCAAAACCTTCTTCCCAATCTGAAAGGGGCTCTCAGGTTCCCAAGCTGTGAATGTCAGGTAGCAAATAAATAAACATTCAGACCAGACTTGCACAGCTTGTAAACTTTTTCAGACAGACAAGTCAGACTAGAGTCTGTGTGTGGTTGGTGGGTTGCCTTGTTTCACTGACAAAGGGGAGAGTGAGCAGGGGTGACCCTACTTTATTCCCAGGCTGCTGGAAACCCATTGATAAGCCAGAAGCTGTGGCCATATATTATGTAGGCTTGATCTAGAAGATGTGCCAGGAGCTGGACTGAGTGATGGGTGTATGAACAAAAGGAAATACAGTCCCTATTCCCAAGCCATGCCTGGGCAACAAAGTGGTGCCATAGTGCACAGAGCTCCTGCCCTGGACTCAGGAAGACCTGAAATCAAATCCATCCTCAGATAAGTCTCCATGTCTGAAAGAGATTAAAATAAAGTGTAAATGCCCCCAGTTCTCAGATCTTTTACAGTTTAGATGATCTCTTTCTCCTTCCCTCAGTTCACAGGGCCATCAATAAAGGGCAGGCTCTGACCCCTCTCACCTGAAGCACTGTCATACCCTTCTAAATGGCATCCTTCCTCAATTTCCACTCCATTTCCCATCTGTCTTGTACAGAGTTACCAGAGTCATGATCCAAAAGCTAAGGCTTTAATGTAACCCTGTGGCAACCATCTCTTAAGTGGCTCCCTATTTCACTAAATTGATAACCCAACAAGAAGGGCACCTAGGTGGCACAGTGGATGGAGGGCTGGGCATAGAGTCAAAAAGAACTGAGTTCATATGTGACTTCAGACACTTACTAGCTATGTATTCCTTGGCAAGGTTTAACGTATGCCTGCCTCAGTGTCCTAATTTGTAAAAGGGGATTATCAGAGCACAGTCCCAGGATTTTAGTCAGGATCAAATGAGAGAGCATTTGTAAAACTCTTAGGCCAGAACCTGGCCCATAGTAGGTACATAAATGCTTCTTGGTATTCTACTGACCTTAAGGCAGGAATATGCCTAACACTCTCAACCTGGAAATCTCTTAGAGTTAACCTCTGTGACTGAGATGGAGTTCCAATAATAGAGCATCTGAAGAAGGGAGAAGAGGCTGCAATGGACAAGACTAGAAAGGGATAGAGGCCTTAGTAGTTAGAGAGAAAGGTGAAGTCTCAGGTCAGTACCAGGAGAGCTCAGGTAGATCTTCTGACCCTGTGTAGCATGTCAAAACCAGTTTTTGGTGGGACCTACTGCTTAGAGAGCTTGTTTCCAAATCCCTCAAGTCCTTGTAGAAAATAAGGAATAAAGGCCAAGTGTGTGAGACTCCAGAGTGGCAGAGATCAGGTGGGAAAAGCCCACTCCATTAGGGAGTTTCCGAGCCAATCAATCAATATAACAATACATTAAACTCACTGGGTGCAGACAAACACAAAGTAAAAGAAAACCCAGTTCAGACTGTTGGTACCTTCTTAACTTAGCTAGATCAGCATGAGAGCCTTCTTGTCTCCCTGTCTCAAATCTCTGCTCCTTCCAATCCATCCTCCACAGGGATGCCCAAGTCATTTACCTGAAATATGGTTCTCACCATGGGTATAGGATAAAATATTCTGTCCTTCCTTTAAGTTTTAAATTGATTTGGGGGTGGCTAGATGACCCAGTGAATAGAGCATCTGCCCTGAAGTCAGGAGAACCTGGGTTCAAATCTGGCCTTAGACATGTAAGACAAAACTAGCCATGTGAACTTGGGCAAGTCACTTAGCCCCAATTTCCCTACTTTCCCCACCACAAAGAAAAAAAAAAGAATTTACTACATCCAGAGAAAGAAGTAGAAAGACCTGAGTTTGAATCCAGATTGGAGCAAACTATCTGATCTCTTTCTTTTTCTTGTTCTGTTTTGTTTCCTATTTCCCATTGTTCATTCCATCTGATACAATCCTTCTTTATAACCTGACTCATGTCTAAGATGAAAGTATTTGCAGATCCTATACCTGACTGTATGCAGTCATGGGGGAGTAGGTAGGGGAGGAGCGGGAGAAAATCTGAACCTCAAAGGAATTGTGGAACTGAATCTTGTAAACTAAAAGGAAACAAATTAATAAAGACCAAAAAATTTAAAAAACAATCATTCCCAGCCTAGCCCTAACCTATCTTTGCTCCTTCACTGGACATTACTCCCCCTCATACCTTCTTTGATGTAATCTGACTGGCCTTTTCTCTGTTTCTCACACAAGAAAGGCCTTCTCTCATCTCCAAGCCTTTGCACTGGACCTGTGCTATGCCTGGAACACACTCCTTCCCTATTTCTGCCTCACAGAGTCCTTCTCCTCCTTTGGGAAACAAGTCAAATATTATTTTCTATATCATTACTTATTCCCCCTAGCACCTGTGTCCTCCCTCCCTAGCAACTTGGTGTTTATTATAATTTTATAGATGCTATATAACATGCATTTATATATATACAGACAGACCCACATACATATATATACATATAAGCATGTATGTGTGTATGCATGTATGCGTGCATGTATACATGTATGTTTTCTATGTGTTCATCTTCCCCAGTTGAATCCTGTAGGGATTGTTTCATGCTTTTTACACGTATCTTCATCTTCCAGCCACACAGTCTGCCCTTAATAAAAGCTTGTGGAATGATTAATTGAAAGCCTTCTGGGAGGTCCCATTCCAAGGGAGAGATAATATTTTAAGTGAAATAATTAAATATGAGGAGGAGAAGTAGACTTTACAATAAAAGGGAGGGCTCAAGCATCTGGAGCCCTCTGGACAAGTTCAATGCAAGGAAATACAAAACTGCCAAGAAATTCCTCCCTCAAGGGAGGGGACTCACTGTCACTGCCTGTACTGCTGGGGCCCTCCATTGGCTTTCTCCCTCACTGAAGCTCAACTCTTCCACTGAGCTGCTGTCAGAAGCTGGGCTCATCTGCTGGGCTGCCTGTTTCCTGCTAACCCCACTGATTGCATTTATGAGCAAGCTCCATTCAGAAGATAAGCAGGACTCAGTTTCCCTGTGAATCTCTTGCTTTCCTGCAAATCTCAAACTTGCCTCTTCCTGGCTCCTGCCCCCCACCTCCTAAAGTTCCTGATCTTTCCTCCAGTAAGAAATCAGGTGGTAGTGATGGGGAGGAGGAGCTCCCACAGCTGGCCAGCCTGGTGGGGGATGGCCCAGGTACAATCAGAGGCCCGGGGCGGAGTTTGGGCCCTGGGAGGGGTCTAGGGCAGGAGAGGGCTCATCCCAGTGGCCAATGCATTCCAGGTGAGGGAGGGCAGGGCTTGGGCAAGAGAGGCAGGCAGGCTCTTGAGCTCCTGGTTCTGGGAGTGATTGGAGGAAAGGGCCCATCCTGGGGCCTCTGATTCTGAGAAGAGTGTGGGAGGACCCTCCCAGAGGGGACTGGCTGAAGACATGAAGTTGTGGTGAGATTGGTCCACCTTCTTCCTTCCCCTCTAGCCCAGATCTCTCTGCCTTCCTCTCTCACACCTAAGATCTCTGCCTCCTGGACCCCAGCTCTGTGCCTGCAGGTCCCAGGCAGGGCTGAGCCACCCCTCACAGACCTGCTGGCTTCTGCTGGCTGTCCCTGCCTTGGTCTCATCCTCCTCCTCCTCTGACCATGTGGTGAGTGACCTCTAGTCCACCTGGAGCAATCCTCCTTCCTAGGCCTGGCTGCTGGATAAGCTTCCCTCTCCTAACTCTTTTCCAGACTCCCAATCACTTCCTAAATGTCCAGAATCACCGCCCCCCCCCCGCCCCAGACTTAAGATTAGGTCACCCTTTCCCAATACTCAAACCTTACCCAAAGGACCCAAGAATCCAGTCTCCCTGCCCCTAGCTTTTGGTTAGAGATTTAGTTGTTCTGCCTTCAGACCAAGCCCCCTGTAAAGACCAAAAGTTCTGCCTGCCCTGCAGCCACCAATTTGGACACAGGAACCAAAGCTACTTCCTGTCCTGCCTCCCTTTGAATCATGGCCCCTGGGCTGTGTCCCTTTCAGATACCAGGCACTGACTCCCTGTGTCTGGTTTTCCCTGAGGTATGCCAGGTTGAAGCATCCCTAGAGGGTCCCAGGAGTCCCCCCCCCCCAGATCCTAGTTAGACCCCAGAATATAGTCCTCCTGCTTTCTCAGGCTCAGTGATAACATTTTACAACTTTTACATTTTACAAATGCTCTCTCATTTTATCTTGACAACAAGCCTGGGAAGGTGCTCTTATAATCCCCTTTTTACAGATGAGGAAACTGAGGCAGTTAGAAGTTAAGTCTCTTGGCCAGGGTTACATAGCTAGTAAGTGTCTGAAGCCTCATATGAACTCAGTTCTTTTTCACTAGGCCCATCCCTCCCTCCACTGTGCCACCTAGATGCCCTCCTTGTTGGGTTATCATTTATGGGGAATAGGCAGCCACTGAAGAGATGGTGGCCACAAGAATACAATGTAACCTTAGATTTTCAATCATGACTCTTGTAACTCAGCACAAGATGGATGGGAAATGGAGTGGCATTGGAGGAAGGATGCCCTTTAGGAGGGTATGACAGTGCTTCTGGTGAGACCAGTCAGGGCCTGTCCTTCATTGATGGCCCTGTGAACAGAGGGAAGGAGAAAGAGATCATGGATCTAGACTGTAAAAGGTCTGAGAACTGGAGGGTGGGGCATTTCCATTTTATTTTAATCTCTTTCAGACATGGAGACTAGGACTGAATCCACAAAGGGAACACCAGTGGACGCAATTTCAGAAAATGAATCACCCAAGGGGCTGATAGTTGAAAGACTCTACACGGAAGTTCTTTGGCCCTCTGTTGATGAGGAATCTGGTGATCAGAGAAACAAGGAAGAGACGCAGCAAGGAAATCAGAGGAGAGATTTCAGACAAAAAGCTTAAAAGCAAATGATTCACGTGACAGATAAGATTTATGAATGTGATAAATGTGGGAAAGGCTTCAGTTATAGGACAGAACTGATGAGGCACCAGCTGATTCACTCTGGAGAGAAGCCTCACAAATGTAATGACTGTGGGAGATCCTTCATTCAAAAGGGAAACCTTACTGTCCATCAGAGGATTCATACTGGAGAAAAGCCTTATAAATGTAATGACTGTGGGAGAGCCTTCATTCAAAAGGGAAACCTTACTGTCCATCAGAGGATTCATACTGGACAGAAGCCTTATAAATGTAATAACTGTGGGAGAGCCTTCATTCAAAAGGGAAACCTTACTGTCCATCAGAGGGTTCATACTGGAGAAAAGCCTCATAAATGCAATGAATGTGGGAAATTTTTCAGAGTAAGGTCCACACTTAGTAAGCACTGTCGGATTCATACTGGAGAGAAGCCTTACCTCTGCAATGAATGTGGGAAAACTTTCAGTCACCAATCAGCCTTTATTTCCCATCAGAGGATCCACAAGGAAGAGAAGCCCTATAAATGTGAAGAATGTGGGAAGGATTTCAGAATTTCTTCACATCTTCTTGTACATCAGAGAATTCACACTGGAGAGAAGCCTTATCAGTGTGATGAATGTGGGAAATCATTCAGAGAAAGGTCCTCTCTTATTCAGCACTTTCAGATTCATACTGGAGAGAAGCCTTACCACTGCAGTGATTGTGGGAAAACATTCCGTAAAAATACATACCTTATTGTCCATCAGAGGATCCACAAGGAGGAGAAGCCTTATAAATGTGAAGAATGTGGGAAGGATTTCAGAATTTCTAAACAACTTCTTGTACATCAGAGAATTCATACTGGAGAGAAGCCTTACCACTGTAATGTATGTGGGAAAACATTCAGCCAAAAGTCAAATCTTAATGTCCATCAGAGGATCCACAAGGAAGAGAAACCTTATAAATGTGAAGAATGTGGGAAGGATTTCAGAATTTCTTCACAACTTCTTGTACATCAGAGAATTCACACTGGAGAGAAGCCTTTTAAATGCAATAAATGTGGGAAATCCTTCAGGGAAAGATCAAGACTGACTAGTCACAACAGAATTCACAGTGCAGAGAAGCTTCACTAATGTAATGAATGTGGGAAAGCCTTCTCTTACATGTCAAATTCCATTAGACATCAAAAGATTCATCCTGAAAAAATAATTTCATAAATATATTGATTGTGGGAAATTATTCAGTGAAGGTTAAAACTTTATTTACTCATACAAATGATGGCAGAGAGAAGCCTTATATATGTGCCAATATATGCCAATAATGTGGGAAATTACCTCAGATTTTCATAATTGTGACACTTTAATCATATTATAAAAAACACACACGTACCTACATAGATATGCAAACAGACAGATATACAGTGGGAAGGCTTTCTGCCTCCCCCAGACACTCTTATACACATCAGAAGATTCCTATTGGTGAGTAGCCTTATAAATGTAATGAATGAGCTATAATATTTGGGGAACACTAAATCCTTGCCAAACTTTGGGATATTGCTATTGGATATAATCCTTATAAAGTTAATAAATAATTGTTAACTCAGCAATAAGAACTCCTGTGGACAAACCTCCCCTCTCATCTAGAATTGCATGAAATGGGTTTCCCTTGTGGAATGTGTGTGTTTTATTTTGATGGGTTTTTGATTCCTTCTGTAACTCAATTTGGGAAGCAGGGAACTCAGACCATTCCATGCCTTTTCTTGTAAATTAATAAACGTGTTTTTTTTCTTATTTTTTTAAAATTTAAACAAATGCTTTATTAACTTCTGTTTTACATCATTCATTTCCACCAGATTTTGGGTTACAATCATTTCCCCCCCGCCCCCGCCCGTGTTTTTCCCTTACTCACCCTCCCAGAATAGCAGTCCCACAAGATATCGCTTCCTCCAATCTGCTCTCTCCCATATCATTTCCCATACCCCCTTCGACTTTTCCATTAGAGGAAGGTGAATCTTTGTGTCCCAATGCCTGCACATCTTATCTCCCAATTACAAGCAAAAGAGTATTAAGAATAGTATTTATATATATTTTAAACATCTAATCTTAAGACCTTGAATTTCAGATCCATTTCCTTCCTCCCTTGTCACCCATTCCCTTTGGGGAGATAAGTAATTCAGTATATGTTCGTGTCTAGCTATGCAAAACATTATCATAGTAGATATATTGTACAAGGCTGCTTATAATTCCCTCCCACTCATCCCACCCCCCCACCTGGTCCATTCCTTACTTGATCCTGTCCCTCTTCTATAGTGGGTACTTCCAACCTGCCCATCCCCCCAAGGATGCCCTCCCATCCATCATCACTCCTCTTATCCCCCTTCCCCCTATTCTGCTGTAGGTTGAGAGATCCCATTTAGTATGTATGTCATTCTCTCCCTGAACCAAATTCAATGAGAATGTGGTTTTGCCTTTTTAGCCTTCCTATTCTCCTCCTCCCTTGCAACCATTTCCCCTTGCTTCTTCTACATGAGATAGTTTACCCTACCCTGTCTCTCCCCATCTCCTCTTGCCATTTTCCTCTCTCACCTCATAATTTCACCCTTTGAGTATCCTCCCTTCCCAACAAATTCAACCTATGCCCTCTATCCATATATAACTGTAACCATATACACACACATTCACATATGTATTCATATGACCACACACCCTTCTTCCATTATTTTCATAGTGAGAAAGATTTCATCAGTCACAGTTATTGTTTTTCCATATAGGAATGTAAATAGTTCAACTTTGATAAGTTCCTTTTGATTTCTTTTCCCTGATTACCTTCTCAGCCATCTCTTGCTTCTTGTGTCTGGATGTCAAATTTTCTATTCAATTCTGGTTTTTTCCTCAAGAATGCTTGAAAGTCCTCTATTCCACTGAATGACCATATTTTCCCCTGAAACAAAATACTCAGTTTTGCTGGGTAGGTGACCCTTGGGTTCAGTCCCAGCTGTTTTGCCCTCTGGAATATCATATTCCATGCCCTTAGATCCCTCAGTGTAGAAGCTGCCAGGTCCTGTGCTATTCTGATTGTGTTTCCACAATATTGAAATTGTTTCTTCCTGGCTGCTTGTAGTATTTTCTCCTTGATCTGGGGATTCTGGAACCTGGCTATAATATTCCTGGGAGTTTTCTTTTTGGGATCTTTTTCAGGAGGTGATCTGTGGATTCTTTCAACCTCTATTTTGCCCTCTGGATCTAAAACATCAGGGCAATTTTCCTTGAGAATTTCTTGAAGGGTGATTTCTAGGTTCTTTCCTTGATCATGGCTTTCAGGTAGTCCAATAATTTTAAATTGTCTCTCCTGGATCTATTTTCCAGGTCAGTGGTTTTTCCCATGAGATATTTCACATTGCCTTCTAATCTTTCATTTGTTTGGATCTGCTTAACAGCATCTTGATTTCTCATAAAGTCACTAGCTTCCATTTGCTCCAGTCTAACTCTGAAGGAATGAATCTCCTCAGTGAGCTTTTGAGATTCTTTTTCCATCTGGCAAATTCGACTTTTTAAGGCATTATTCTCCTCACTGCCCTTTTGGGCCTCCTTTGCCATTTGAGTTTGTCTATTTTTAAGGTGTAGTTTTCCTCAGTCAGGCTGTTGACTCTCATTTCATACTTTTCCTTCATCCTTCTCATTTCTCTTTCCAATTTTTTCCTCCACTTCTCTTATTTGATTTTTAAAGTCATTCTTAAGGCCCTCTATGGCCTGCAACCTGCTCATGTTTTCCCCTGGGGCTTTTAGAGCAGGACTTCTGACCTCACAGTCCTCTTCCCTTATGCTTTGACTCTCTTCTCCCCCAAAGTAGGAGTCTACGGTTGCATTTTTCTGTTTAATTTGTTTCCTTTGCCTTGGCATGTTGCCACTTAATTACTTGACTTTTGGGCTTGTTGCCACAGTATGGCTTTGTGGCCAGATAGGGGAGTTTTCGTCCTGAATGTGTGGGGGGTCAACTTCCATTTCTGGCAAGCTGGAAACCTACCCACGACCTCCACCCCAGATCACAATCCAGATCCAGGGAGGTTAAAGCAAGAGCGATTACCCCCCCAAGACTGATTGCTGGATCTCCCTACAGTTTGCAGGCCAGGAGCTGGAGCTGCCTCTGAAAACTACAAAATGGCATGTCTCCTCAGAGGCTTCTAGCCCCCAGGGGAGGAAGCCGACTCATTCCCCAAATACTGGTCCCCAAGTCCATAGGGCACTAACCTCTCACTTTGTCCTAGGCATGTCTATGTTGATAGTTCTGGTATGGCCACAGCTGCTGGTGTTCTGGGGTCCCTCCAGCCGGCTGCTGGCCCTGTAGCCCTGGGGCTAAAACTGTGACTCAGGTGCTCGGCTGTGCTTGGCTCCCCGTGCTTTGCGCTGCGATGCAGGCTCCCAGACCGCTGCACTGGTCCTTCCTCCAGGGCTGCTGGGCTGTCCTCAGCGGGAGGTTATCTTCTCTTTGTCATTCTGTGGGTGCTGGGGCTCCAGAAGTTGTTCATCATCCCCTTTTACATAGTTTGGAGGTAATCTGGGGGAGAGTTGCTTGGACGAGCTGTTTCTACCCGCCATCTTGGCTCTGCCTCCTTCTCTTATTGTTAATGTGATTAAATTCAATAAATGTAATTCTCAGCTTCTTCTTCAGGAAAAAACTTAGATGTTCCCTAAGTCGTGAGAAAGGTTTGGGGAAAGCTGATATGCATTATTTAGTGCCTTTTATTTTATCCCCACAGCAACCCTGGATTGTTAGTGCTATTATTATCCCCACTTTATAGTTGAGAAAACTAGGAAAGCAGAGGTTAAGTGACTAGCCCAGGGTCACATAGCTAGGGAGTGTTTGAGGATGAATTTGAACTTGAGCCTTTCTGCTTCAGGCTCAGCCCTCTATGCACGCTAACAGCTCTGTCTCTTAGAAGGCAGCTTTCCTGTCCTGGTCACATGCAGATGACCTATTCAAACCCAATCCTATTAGGTGTGATCTAGTGAAAGCTTTACACAGTTTGCCAGGTGCAAAAGCTTCCTCCCAATCTGAAAGGGGCTCTCTGCTTCCCAAGGTCTGAATATCATGTTGTAAATAAACATTCAGACCAGACTTGCATGACTTGTAAACTTCTTCAGCCACAGATAGGTCAGACTAGAGCCTGTTCCTGGTTGGTGGGTTGCCTTGTTTCACTGACAAAGGGGACAATGAATAGGGACAATCCTACATTATTCTCAGGCTGGTGGAAATCCATTAACAGGCCAGAATCTGTGGCCATATATTGTGTAGGCTTGATTTAGAAAATGTGCAATGAGCTGGACAAAGTGCTGGGGGGATGATCAAAGGGAAATATATTCCCTATTCCTAAGCAATGCATGGGCAGCAAGGTGGTGCCATAGTGCACAGAGCTCCTGTCCTGGACTCAGGAAGACTTGAATTCAAATCCATCTTCAGGCAAGTCCTAGCAGTGTGAACCTGGGAAAGTCACTTAAACATCTTTGCTTTAGTTTCCTCATGTTTAAAATGAGCAGGAGAAGCAATGGCAAAGCAATCCAGTATTTTTGCAAAGAAAATCCAAATGGGGACAGGAAAAGTTAGATGCCCTTGCCAACCCAAAGGCAGGAGAACAGCACACCCTCAAGGAGCTCCCAATCTAATGAGGGAGACAATAAATGAACAAATATACAGACAAAGGAGACCCAGGATAAACAGGCTGACTGGTTGGTTGCTTGGCTAGTGCCCTCAGTTCTATAGGGGGACCAAAATGACCTCATTGTGTTGGAGGCAAATTCCATGTGTCTGCCTATGGCTGATCAGACCAATCTGATCTCAGAAGGCTCTACTACAGGCCCAGAACAAGGAGTCCAGTCATCATCTGGGGCAGTGGCTCTAAATTTGCCCATCTTTCTTTTTTTAAGAGCCACTGCAAATCCTCCCACCAGGAGGTGAGCAGTGTGGTCCTTAAAAGGCTGCTCAGATACACAGGGGGCTTCCCAATCCCTTTGCAGTTTCTGTTCACTGAGAAAAAGGCCCTGTGGTCTGGGTCACCTGTGTGCAGGGCTCTGACCCCAGTTCCCAGTGTGTCCACAACTGCTGCTAACTCCCTTACCTGTCACCACAGGACTTTGAGTAAGGTAATGGTAAAATAGTCTGTGTGATGGCTTGTGATGCGTGCCTCAATTGGATTCAAGTGAGGCAGACCCCTACAATGGTCACAGGCCAGTGGCAGAACAGAGTCAAGATGGCTGGTGAGGGCCCAGGATGCAGGGGATGACCTGGGCATCTTTGATGTCTGACCAAGCTTTCAGCATCCCACAGGGCCAGCTCCAGCTGCCTTCATGGCCATTGGAACAGATTGTTCTCATCCACCCATTCCAGCAGAGGAAGTCTTTAAATGCATGAGGTAGACATCCCCTCACTCACCCATGGGTGTGAGACCCCACAGTTACTCTCAACCTGGTTTAGCCCATGGGCCTAAATGGTTTACCAAAACATGGTCGCTGGGCCTGCTACAGCTTCTGGGAGCCACAGGTGAGAGTTGGGTAGAACAGGGGGACCCCAAAATGTGGAAAGCAGCCCTGAAAAGGGCTCAGGAGACTTCACACCAGAGGTTCTAGGTAAAGACAATTAAGAGAACAAAAACCCTGGAGTTAAGAGGGCTTGGGACAGACTTCCTGTAGAAGATTCCAGGTGAGCTGGGAGTTGAAGAAAGCTTAGGAAACCCGTAACTAGAGATGAGGAGGGAGAGCCTTCCAGGCAAGGGCAGAGCCAGAGAAAATGCCCACAGAAAAGGAGGTGGCCAGGAGAGAGGCATAAGAAGACAAGAAAGGAAGAAGGGGCCTAGGTTAGGAAGGGCTTTAAATGCCAAGCAGTGTGTTTATATGGGATACTGGGGAAACTAGGGAGCCAGTGGAGGTTATTGACTAGCAGACTGTGAACCCATGTTCTCTTCTGAGGTTGGTCTTGGTCTTCTCTATGACCATAATAATCCATAATAATAATCCAATAATCCTTAGGGATTAGGGAAATCTTTTTGGTGCCTGGATGGAGGATGGGCTGGAGTGGGGAGAGACTGGAGGCAGCAGGCCCCCAGCAGCCACTGCCATAGTCCAGGTGTGAAAGATGGTGGCACAGATAAGATAGGGGGAGTGGAGAGGACTCTCCCATAGAGAGACATCAAGGGTGGCCTGGAGCTTGTAAGTCTGGGCTCCTGGGAGATGAGAGGAAGGGGCAGAAGGGAAGATAATGACTTACCTTGCAGGCTGAGTAGGACACAGCCTTACCTGAGTATAGTGTCCCATATGAATATACAGAGGAAGGCTGAGGCCCACAGAGGGACAGTGACTGGCCTAGGGTCACATAACCCAGCTTCCTGTGTCCAGCCTCAGGGCAGGTTCCACTACCCCAGGCTGGCCTTCCCAAGAACTGGCTCCTGTGGCTCCAAGAAGGGCTGCAAAATCCTTTCCTCCAAATCCCCCTGGATACCTGTGGGAGCAGGAAGGACCTGCCTGATGGATCTCCAAGCTGCCTTTTGTGGAGTTCCTAACACACCTACTAAGCACCAACCTGTACTGATCAAGGCAGGCCTGAGTGTGGCCTGAAGACCAAAGCAGGCTCCCTGGGGATTCACAGCTTCCAGAGGATACAAAGAGATTTCCCTGGCTGGGTGGGTGCTTCAACCCTCAGCCAGCAGGAAAGGAATCTTTGAGACAGAGAGATCTGGGTCTCTGCTTCATTCACTGGAGAGTTTTTGACATTTTTATTCTGAGGTGTTGTCCCAGGACTTTAATAAGTCACTTATGTATTCACTTTCCTGTTTACCTTTTCATGCTTTGCTTGATTCTTGTATTTGCAAGCCAAATTATCCATTCAGCTCTTGTACTTTCATCAATAATGCTTGAAAGTCCTCTATTTCATTTGATATCCATTTTTTCCCTTGAAGTTTTATACTCGGTTTGGCTTGGTAGTTGATTATTTCTTTCAATCCTAGCTCCTTTGATCTCCAGAATATCACGTTTCAAGGCTTCAAATCCCTTAAGGTAGAAGCTCCTAGATCTTTGTTACCCTGATTGTGTTTCTACAATACTGATTGGGCAGTGGGTCAAGAGGTCTGTTACATTCACTGAACCAGGAGAAGGTTATATAAAACCTGATGGGAGGCTTTGCTTTGGGGCTCACTTTGAGAAGTGTTGTGTGACCTGACTAGATAAGACTCTGGGCAGCAGTTGAGAGCCCCCCGGCTTTGAAAACCCAGAAGTTGATGCTTCCCTCTCTGGTAAGTGTAATTTGGTATTGATGAAATGGTTGGACAGTTTGGAAGCCTGTCTCTTTGATCTTTTCGATCTTTTTGTTTCTCTGTCTTGTAAGTTCTGTATGTATACTTTGAAGTTTGGGGTGCTGACCTTTTTCCCCTGAACTAGAAAAATAATATATGTTTGATTGATTAAAGTAAGCTTGTTAACCCATTTTGAGTTGCTTTCCTTTAGAAAAGCAGATCTAAGGGCCTCTGTTGGCAGAAACCTAGGGATGTTGGGGTGCTTGCTGCTACAAGAGCATTCCCCCAACTGGTCCAAATCCCTATACTCTCCTCAGCCTCCTTCCCCCTTCACACTGTGTCTACACTGTCCTGGATCTCAAAGATGCTTTCTTCACTATTCCCCTGGCCCCTGCTAGTCAACCCCTTTTTCCTTTCACCTGGATAGACCCCAAAGGTGAGTACTCTGGCCACTTAAACTGGACACATCTGCCCCAGGGTTTCAAGGAGTCCCCTACTCTCTTTGATGAGGTCCTTCATAAGGACCTTATCCCCTTCCACAAGTCCTACCCCTCTTGCTTTCTAATGCCATATGTTGATGACCTCCTCCTGATAGCCTCCTTATGGGAATCGGGTCAGACAATGGACCAGCATTTGTAGCCAAAATATCACAAGCAGTAGCAACAGCTTTAGGGATTACCTGGAAATTACACTGTGCATATTGGCCTCAGAGCTCTGGGAAGGTGGAAAGGGTAAACAGGACTCTGAAGGAGTTGCTCACTAAGCTTGTCCTGGAAACCCAGGAATCCCAGGTCTGATAATCCTTCTGCCACTAGCCTTGCTCAGAAGCAGGTGTACCCTTAATAAACTAGAACTGACCCCACTTGCAATTATCTTTGGTAGACCACCACCTATTGTTCCTTTAGTCTGGGGAGACCTAAATGCCAAAATCACTAACTCTTCCCTCATCAAGTTCCTACAGGGTCTGCAGGCTGCTCAGAAAAATCCCCTACACTCAATGCACGCTTCCCTCCAGGGCCCAAGCTCAACCTCAGCTCACCCGTTTCAACCTGGAGATTCTGTGCTGTAAAGAAATTCACCTCAGTGGGTCTGGAGACAAGGTGGAAGGGGCCACACATCCTGATCCTCACTCCACCCACTGCTTCCAAAGTGGACTCTATTCCCACTTGGCTCCAGTATACCAGAGTGAAGCCTGCTGTCACCTCAGAATGGAATGCAGAAGTCCACAAGAACCCCCCAAATCTAAGACTTATCCAATCCTCTCCCTGATCCTCCTTTTACCTCCTTTCATGGTCCCCCACAATCCCGATGCCCCCAGACCAAGCTATACCTGGGTGGTAACCAGAGCAAATGGGCAATCCTGGACTTTCCAGAACCTGGAGCACATATGGCTTCCCCTCAACTGCCTTTTCCCCTTAACTGGAGTATTGGGGCCCCACCTGCTCTGTTCAGATACAGGATGCCCATGCTCCTGTGCTTGTGTCCCAGCTTGGAGGCCCCAGTGAGATATGGGGTGCTCTGTGGCACCCCAAAGACCCCCAATTAAGAAGAACTCTCAGCCTCCGGAGGTAGGCATCTTCTTCCCCGAGCCCTAGGGTGGCTAGCCCCTGATGAAGTTCCAGTGCCCCAGGTCTCAAGGAGGGAAGATTGCACCTGCCTCCTGACTCCAACTTGCTCCTCATTCAGCCTTTTGTGGATCTAGGACCTCCAGTTTGGGGGTGAGATAAATATTGTTCTGGTACATTCTGGTTAAACACCTTTATGGTATATCTGGTTAAATATTGTTCTGGTATATTCTGGTTAAACACCTTTATGGTATATCTGGTTAAATATTGTTCTGGAATGTCTGGTTAAATACCTTCATGGTATATCTGGTTAAATATTGTTCTGGTATATTCTGGTTAAATATTGTTCTGGAATGTCTGGTTAAACACCTTTATGGTATATCTGGTTAAAACTTTGTCGTTCTGGAGGGAAAGAGAGCCAGACATGGCTATGGTGCAACGGGCACCTCTTCCCCTGGCAAGGCTCTAGACACTCTTGCCCGTATCTGGTCTGGTTATATGTTTGTTTGTCTGTACATGTCCTGTGCTCACTTGAGCCCATTTGCTTCCTGTTCAGAATCTGCGGGCAGCAATCAAGTGGGTAAGGACTGTAATGTGTTTGAGTGTTTGTAAAGTTTTGTCCTGAGCTCAGTTGTTTAAAGTCTCATTTTAAAGTTTCTATTCCTGCAACGTAGGTATTTGAGTGGCTATCAGAAGAGCACCCTCAAGGGAGCATTTTTGATTTCCACTGGGAAGATGATATCTCAGTTTCCAGAAGAACCCTCTTCTAAGTCAGCCATCCCCTCAGGAAATCCATTAACCCAGCCTAATTGGCCTTCTTGAGCCTGGCTTGGGCGGCCAAATGGCTCATGGCCTTGGCTGGGGGGGAGGGGCCCCAGACCAAGCTACACCTGGGTGGTAACCACAGGAAATACACAATCCTGGACTTTCCAGAACCTGGAGCACACAGCTCCCCCTCAACTCCCTGTTCCCCAGAACTGGACTATTTGGGACCCCACCAGCCTGCTCTATTCAGATACAGGATGCCCGTGCACCTGTGTTTGTGTCACAGCTTACCACCTCCCCTCTCCTAGCCCTGGTGCCTCCCTGTGTTACAGGACAGGCGGTAGTGAGGTATCGGACCTATTGTTCTGAATCCATACAATCAGGTCTGACCCCTAGCAACCCATGGCCAAATCTCACCATTCAAAACCCCTCTGACTCTGCCTGGGGAATCTCTGTTTCTGGGGTCCTGGGAATCATAGTCCCTGAGGAGGAGGAGGGAGGACAAGTGCCAAGAAGCCTCTTGTGCCCCTTCCCCATCATCATCCCATTGCTTAGCTATCCCTGCCCCAATAGGGAACCCCGATGTCCAAATCAAAATACCAACTGTCACCATATGGGCCCTGGTCAGGTCATAGTCCCCCTCCCCCATCTTCAAAGATTCAGGAATCTTGCAATTAGCAGGTCCCCTTAATTACTGGATCTGTGTGGAACCCCAGTCTCCTTACAATGTAGGGGTGGCACTAAATGCCTCAGTCACCCCCATTTCCAACACAGAGAATTGTGAGTGGGACCACCCAAGGCTCTCCCTCAGGGACGTACAGGGAACAGGTTTCTGCCTCATATCATCCAGCACCCCTTTATCCAGCTTTCAGTAAACTCAAGTTGTGGGCAAAACCCATGTGATTCAGGCCTCTAGGTCAGACTACTTCCCCACCCCTTTAGGAACGTTGTGGGCATGCCACAATGGCCTTACCCAGTGTGTCTCTGTTACAGTGTTCCTCAGACAGCAACACACTGAGAGCCCCCTGTGTATTCTAGTGGCCAAAATTCTCTGGGTCACCCTTCTCCCAGATGTGTAATTGGCATTACTTTTCCCAGAAGGGCAACTGAGCCACCACCTAAGGCAGGCAGAACCACTTCTCCTTCCCATCTCAGTGGCCTTGGGCCTTGTGGGTTCTGCAGCTACTGGGATGGCAGCCCTGATTAACGGGGAGGCCAACTATCAGGACTTAAGTACACAGGTAAATATTGACCTCTACCACATACAGGAGTCCATCTCAGCCCTGGAAAGACAAGTGGACTCTCTGGCAGAGGTGGTTCTTTCAGAACTACAGAGGCCTTGACCTTCTTAAACAGGGTGGCCTGTGTGCAGTCCTTGGTAAGGCTTGTTGCTTCTATGCAAACAACTCTGAAGTGGTGAGGGAGAGTCTGAAGTTGGTAAGGCAGAATATTACTAATGGACAGAGGGAGCTGGAAAAATCTGGGAATGGGTATCAGTCCCTGTTCCCCCAGAACATCCCCCCAACTCACTAAATTGATATCAGCCTTGGTATTAGTATTGATATTAGCCTCTCCTCCTCTTGATCATAGCCCTAATTTTAGGACCCTATCTCATTAATTGTTTTCTACAATTTGTCAAATCCAGTGTTAACTCCATTAATGTTAATTATCAGGGATCCCTCCCCCCCCCACCATTCTTTAGGAACAGAATTTCATAATCTAGAGGTGACCCCTAGATGTGAACCCTGCCATGTCAAAGATTTGACATACCTACAAGGAAGAGTAGGGAACGTTGGACACTACTCCACTTTGCCTTCCCTTCATTGATTTGTAAAGCAGGCAACTCAACCATCCCTTTCCTTCATTGATTTGTAAAGCAGAGAACTCCACCTTCCTCTCCCTTAATCTATCTGTAAACAGGCAAGAAGCCCACCCCTTGCTTTCCCTTGATTGATCTGTGGGAGGGAGTCCCAGCCTAGGGTTTCTCACTGGTGGGAAATTCAAATGTATACTGACCAATCACTGTAGTTTCAGCTTACATCAGTGTAATTTCAGCTTATATAACCTGGCTATGGAATCTTTATAAAACCAGCACAATGTCTATGCCAAAGCACTGTCTGATTTGGGTGACCATGTACCCCAGTAGTCCCATGGTAATAAAACCCAATTTTTAAACTTAATCTTGGGGATCTTTCTCACTTTTACTGGGATACAACAGCATGATGTCCAAAAAACCTTATTCCTATGGTACTGCCCTCATGGGGCCTCTGTTTGCCCCTCTTCTCCATGCACAACCAAAGCTGAGGAAGAGGTCTGGTCCTGCACCTTGGTCTGACCTCTAGAAACAGCAGGGGGTCCTCCCATCTTCCTCCACTCAGCTTTGATATCTTTAGATGAATGTGGGGATGGACTTGTTGAATGACAGAGATGGGGCAGAACTGGGAGGAGCTGGTGACATGGCTTTAGAGAGAGGCCCAAGCAGAGGGAAGAAGAACTTCTGGGAGCCAGCATCTGGAGGCTGCTGCTATTGCTGGAGATACTGCACTGGGAGGAAGCATGGCTGTGGTGCTGCTATTTGATCTGTCTGTCTTGATGTTACTTTGTCAGATTCTTCTGCTGATGGAGGACTTTGCTGATATTGCAGAGGTCCTAGAACCTAGCTGTTGGTTCAGAAGCCCTGAAGGAGGATTTTCTTGATATATGTTTACAGAAATGCTGGACAAGGGTCTTGCTGCTGATGTTTTCAGGGGTCCTGAGACTGTTCTGCAGGCAGAGAGTGAATTGATGAGGATTCTGGCAGTATATCTTGGGGCTTTGTTAAGCTTTGTCTCCCCAGGAACAGAGATTGCTGAGAACTCACCTTGGGTCAAGATGAAGAAAGAGCTCTCCTTGGGTACTGAATGCTGTGATGGTATCTCAATCTTGCTGTAGCTCAGGGGTAGGTGGTCTTGGTGCTTGTGCTTGGTGATGATGATTGATTGTATTTCAGTTGTGATCCAGGGGTGGAAAACTTTTGACTTTTGTACTGTGTGACTGACCTTAGGAATGTACTTTGTTTATGATTGCAAACTAATCTCCAGTTGAATAGAGAGAAGACTTTGTGATTGACTAAATGAATGTACTGCCCAAGGGTGGGGTACCTGGACCCCAGTGTTTTATGTTTGAATTCAGGACTTAATAAATTATTGAGTTACACTTGGTGAATGCTGTATTTTGATTTTTCTGTGGATGTTTTGACTTAATCTGCCACTGAATAAATAGTTTGCTATGCTGCTAATCTGAGCCTGGAAGTGGCTTGTGCTCGGTGTTACAGATGCAAAAGTTCCTGATTGAACTTTCTTGAGCCCTAGTCTGCCTCCCTCAGTGCCTCCTGTTCATTGATTCACTGGAGTCACCTGGAAGTGTTTGTACCTCCTTGAGACCAAACCTCAGCCCTGGAGTCTTTTCTGACTCGGGGGTAAAGCAGTTGTCCTCCTAAGACACCTTCAGAGGACAGCTGCTCTCCCCCACTTACTTTTACTGCTCTTTGTTCATTTCAAGGTGATTCCTGTCTCTTTGTGGGGGAAATCTGGAGAGCCAGGAAGGTGCTGACTTACTCTAGAAAGCATCTCCCCCAGATGTTTTTTTCCCCCGCATTCCTCACATTTCAAACTCATTACTCAGACTACATAACTTTCCTTTCTATTCCAACCATATCACAGACTACACCTACTGTTGTTAAAGCTTCCCAAACTACAGGGCTGATTTCAGCCCAGATGATTCTCTTCATTAATCTAATTTCCAATATTGTAACCTCTTGTGCGATTAACTGAAGCTCAGGTGTTATTATATGAGAAGAATCTACACATCTCATTCTCCCCAAAGGAAGATATAAATCTGAACAACCTATTCCCAGTCCTGGGAGAAGTTTGTGGGACACATTTTTCTTTTTAAAAAGATCTATTAAAGTGTTTTAGTAATTACAATGAAAAAAAATCAACCTTTAGGAAATCTGTTGAAGCCCAGGGGTATTGTTCTGGATTTTCCCATCCTGTCAATAATGTATAAAGGGCCTGACTGTCCACTTAACAAAGAGATTTGGAACTGCCTACAAAAGAACTTTCCATATTAAAAGTAAGCATAGCTTAGTAAGGACCAGCTTAAAGTTATGATTCATTTTCTTTACTGTACCAGAGGATTTTGGATTCCCGGCTGAGTGGACCTAGTAATTGATTTTAAGTGTCTTTGCTACTGCTTGGGTTATCTGTGAAATAAAAGCTGGGCTGTTGTTGCTCTGTAAGGAGCCAGGCAAGCCAAAATGAGGTTAGATTTGATTTCCTTTAATAGGAACTTTGATACCTCCTGAGCCTTTTCAGTTCTGCAAGGGGAAGCTTCTACCCAATTAGTAAAGGTGTCAACAAAAACCAAAAGAAATGTGAAGCCCCTACATGGGGGCATATGGGTAACATCTATCTGCCACTCTCCAGCTGGGTAGGTGCCCCTCCTCTGAACAGGTTTTAAAAGGGGAGGAGGTTTGACTGCCCCTTCGGGATTCACCTGAGCACAGGCTGGGCAGGCCAGACAGACCTGTCTGATGGTTTCTCCTCGCTTACTGCCAGTAAAAATGGGCTTTGTCAGAGGCTGGAGGGCATTCTTCCCTAGGTGTGGGGCCTGGTATAAGCCAAAGAGAAGTTTCCACTGACTTTCCTCTGGGCAAGAAGTTGTCCTGAGGGTGTTTGAAACCACCCAGAGGAGGAAAGAGAGTATGCCCTTTCCTTAGCAAGGGCCTGTTCCTGAGCGCTATAAGAGGGTGTGAAGGAACCCGGGAGCTGTGGGAGTAGAGGGGCCATCGGGGCAGCATTCTCTGCTGTGGTGTCTGCCAGGCGATTTCCCACAGCCTGAGCAGTTGCCCCTTTCTGGTGGCCTTTGCAAAAGATAACAGCTCCCTCACAGGGCTTTTGAACAGCTTGGAAGAGATATGAAATCTCCTGTGCATGATTAATAGGGGAATTCTTTCCAGATTGCTCCATGGGCACATAGATCATGGAAAGCATATTTTGAGTAAGTGAAAATATTTACTCATTTATTTTCCCCTAGTTCTAGGGCTCTGGTGAGTGCTATCAATTCCACCTTCTCCGCAGAGGTCCCAGGGGGCAGGGGTTTGGCCTCTATAGTTTGGTAGGGGCTGACCACTGAATATCCACTTTTCCTGACCCCTTGTTCAATAAAGCTTGAACCCTCTGTGTATCAGACTGCTTCAGAGTTTGGGAGAGGAGAATCTTTCAAATCAGCTCGACTGGCTTAAACATAGTCCAAGGTCTCCTCACAATCATGAACCAGGACACCTGAGTGGGCAATGTCTGGGAGGAGGGCTGCTGGGTTAAGTGTGTGGCACACCAAAAAGATCAGGTCAGGGGTATCTAAGAGCAAGGTTTGATATTTGGTGATCCTGCCACTAGCCAGCCACTGGTGGCCCTTTGCTTCCAGGATGCTCTGAACTCAGTGGGGAGTTAGAACTTCCAGGGGCTGACCAAGTGTAAGTTTAGAGGCTTCCCCAATTAGAATGGCTGTAGCAGCTACTGCCCTGAGGCATGCAGGCCATCCTGCATCCTCGGAGTTTGTTTTGAAAAAATAGGCAACTGGCCTGGGGTCAGGTCCTAAGGACTGTGTTAGGACCCCCAGATCCTGTCCTCTCCTTTCATCTACATACAAAGTGAAAAGGTTTTCCTAGATCAGGTAGGACTAATGCTTGCCTGGTGGTCAGTTTAGCTTTCAGAGACTCAAAAGCTTTAGTCTGATCGGGACCCCACTCTAGAGGGAGTGAGTCAGGGCCCTGGGTGGAAGCATAGAGAGGCTTAGCAATAAGGCCAAAATTTGGGATCCAGAGCCTACAAAACCCAGCTGTACCTAGAAAAGTTCGAAGCTGTTTTTTAGTGGTTGGAATTGGTATAGACAAGATTGTCCTTCTCTTCTCAGAGGTTAAGGAGCAAGAGGTAGGAGTTAGTTCATGGCCCAGATACTTTACAGACTGGCGTGCTATCTGGACTTTATCCAAAGAGACCCTATAGCTTCAACTACCCAAGAAATTAAGGGCTTCTGCAGCAGCAGACAAAGAGGCCTCCCAGGTGGGGCGACAAATAAGGATAGCATCCACATACTGGATTAAGCTGCTATCAGTTAATTTCAGATCCCTTAAATCCCTTCCCAAAACTTGGCCAAATAAATGTGGGATATCCCAAAACCCTGACAGGGACTTGTTTCCCCAGGAAGTATCCATTCAAATGCAAAAATATATTGTGAGTCTGTGTGTAGAGATATACAGAAAAAAGGCATCATTGAGATCTAGGGTGGAAAACCATTGGGTACCCCAGGGGTCTGAATAAATATTGTATATGGGTGGGGAACTATGGGGTATATAGGGATGACAACTTTAACAGTCCTGAGATCTTGACCCTCCATTAGGCTTTTGTACAGGAAGAATCAGGGTTTTACATGGAGGTTGGCAAGAGACAAGGATTTGATATTTTAGGAATTTTTCAATTAATGGTTGTAGTCCTTCCCAGGCCTCAGGCTTGATTGGATATGGACATCAATAGGGGAACACATTAGGATCTTGGAGGTGAACAGTAACTGGGGTGGCATGAGTAGCTCTCCCAGGAATTCCCTGATCCCAGACATTGGCTCAGTTGTCTCCCACACTTCTGGGGGACATGGAGGGGTCTGGTGAACAGAGGGCAAAGGGATATGGGAGGTTTAACTAGAGAAAATTGACTCCCCAATTTAACCATCATGTCCCTTCCCAACAAGGTGGCCAGGCAAGAGAAGATAATAAGGAAGGAGTGTTCAAACAACAGATCCTCAAATAGGCAGGGGAGGGGATATATCTCACGACATCCCTTACTTTTCCGTTCTCTGCCCATGACTCAATGGGTTTGAGGGCAGAGTAGGGCCAGAATATTAATTAAAACAGAGAATGTAATTCCCCTATCAATCAGAAAGCAGGTAACCTTACCTTCAACCTTGATGCTTGCCCAGGGCTCAGCAAGGGAAATGGAGAAGGTGGGAGCACTACCAAGCCCCAGGCTTCCCCATCATTCAGAGTCTTTAGAAGACTGGAGGACAGGGTACTAGGAGGTGGCTCTACCACTTTTACCTTGGTGAAAATCCTTCCTCCAATGTCCCTACTGGTCAGCTGGGCACAGTTCTAGAGGTGTTGGTTCCTGGGTCTCCATCTGGGGGGTGCCCTGGAGGGGCACTCCTTGGACCAGTGACTCTCCTTGTGGCACTGAAAGCAGGTTTTCCCCTTGCCCAAGTGACTGGGCTTCCTCCAAGGGGGTGCCCTGGAAGAGCTTTTCCTGGCTGTGGCAGCCGCTAAGAATTGAGCACGTTCTCTCCCTGTGGTTCATTCCCTGCGTTCTTTCTCCTCTGCTGCAACCAGGTCTCTGTTATTAAAGACTACAAAGGCCTTCTCCAGTAATTAGGCCTGAGGTGTTTGGCATTGAAATGCCAATTTCTGCAGTTTCTTCCTAATATCTGGGACAGACTGACTAATAAAATACATGTTAAGGATTGCTGCCCCTTCTACAGAGTCAGGATCTAAATTTGTATACCTTTTAATAACTTCTACAAGTCTATCTAGGAAAAGGGCAGGGTTTCCTTGATTTGTCTGAGAAATTTCTCTTTCTGATAATTTACTTGCTTTTGAAATGCAGTTCTGAGGCCTTCTAGCAGGCAAAGTACCATATGGTTTCTCTTCTCCCTGTTCTCCTGGATTTGATAATCCCATCCTGGGTCACTAGTGGGAACAGCAGCTGTTCCTGGGGGGGATTTTTTTGGGGTCACTGATGGCCAAATGATCCCCCAATTTGGGGGCTTGTTCCCATATTCTCTCTTCTCTTTAGTGGAACAACAGGTAGAGAACAGGATATGCAAAGCACCCCAAGAAAGCGCAAATTGCAGGGATAAGTCCCCAAAGCCTTCAGCAAACTTTGTTGGGTTTTTGGAGAATTTACCCAACTTTTCTTTTATTTGATTGATATCTGAAATGCAGAATGGGACATGCACTCTAGTTGTCCCACTGGATGAGAGAGCTGCTTCTTTTAAGGGAAAAAGTTCTAAAGGTTCTATGGGGACAGGAGCTTGGGAAGGGAGATTGGAAGTCCCACTTCTTGTGAGAGAGTGACTGGGGGGTGCTGGCTGAACTGGATCAGACGGAAGGACTGGGGGATCTGGCTGGCAGGGGGAAAGTCAGCCAGCATGTGAGGAGTAGAAGAGGTCTGAAAAGGAGATACCTCTATGACTGCCTTAGGCCTGAGTGGATGTTACCTCGGGGGGAGGGGCCACAGAGTAAGGCACTTTAGACTGACCAGTGGCTGGGACCTGAGCAGGGGTCCCTGAGGGGGGAGGGGCCATGCTGGGAGATTCAGGGTAGTAGATATGGATGGTGTAGGAGACAGGAAATGAGGGGTGTTGGGCTAGAGGAAAAGAGAAGGGGAAACAAGGGGAAAAGGGTTGGGGTGCAGCAGAAGAGCCTGGGGGACCTGCCTTAGTGACCTGAGCAGGAATTGCTGACGAGGGAGGGCTGGGGCTGAAGCCATAAGAAACGGGCTACTTAATTGGTCCCTGTTGCTCCTCTGTGGAAGGGCTCTGGCTTCAAGCATCTCACAGTCTTTCCTGAGAACCTTGTTCTGAGAAAGTTCAACAAGAGCTATTAAGTAGGCAACTTCCAGTATGATTCTAGAGAGTATTATATAATGCAAGACAGTATTATCTTTCTTCATCTTTTTTTTTTTTTTGCTTTTTGGAGGGCAATTGGGGTTAAGTAACTTGCCCAAGGTCACACGGCTAGGTTTTTTTGTTTGTGTGTGTTAAGGGTCTGAGGAGGGATCTGAACCCAGGTCCTTCTGACTCCAGGGGCAGCGCTCTACTCACTGTGCCACCTAGCCACCCCAGTATTATCTTTTAAAGTCCCCAAAACAGTCCATGATTCATCGTCTTTTAGGCTATACCTAGGCCAAACAGTGTTGCAAAATACTGCCAACTTTTCCTTTTTAAGGTCTCAAGAGAAACTAAATTTTTTCCAATGTTGTAAAAGACAACCCAAAGGCAAACTTTTGGGAGCTACAGGCATAGGGCCTGGAAGTCCCTTCCTCCATAAAGGAAGGCTTGAGAGTAAGCCTCAGAAAACAAACAACCCAGTTTCCCAGTTCCCTAGCTCTGAGAGAATTGAAAGAATATGGCTTATACTTCCAGATGGGGTGTCTGTCCTTAGCTTCCATTCTTCAGAAGCTGTGCACATTTCCATGTTCTCCAAAATAACCAAAATAACCAAGAACCTGAGGTCAGATTGAGCACAAAACAGCCTCCTAGGTGTCTGACCTAATGCGACTGACCTAAGAGGTCAGCCCACCCAAACACACACACACACACACACACACACACACACACACACACACACACACACACACACACAAAACCACAAAACAAAACAACAAAATAACTGCACTTCCAAGGTACTAGGGAAAGAGAAAGGTTTATGTACCTTCCAGTCTCGGCTGGAGAAGAACTTGAGATTAGCAGTGCCTGGTCAGGGAACCACAGAAATGAAGAGGTGACCCACTAAGAGGGTTAGGGTTGTTCTGGAGACCCCAAAATACCAAAAAGCCAGGTCCTGCTGAATGAATTTGACTTGTCTTCTCTCAGACTAAGAAAAGTAAAGTTTATTAAAAGTTTGCTTGTATTGGGCACAGAGTAAGCCTCTACTAGGTCATTCTATGGAACTCTCATTATTCTATGGCACTCTTAATATTCTATGGTGCTCTCACAAACATGGAGACAAGATGGGGTCTTATATACAGAAGGTTGTGGAAGGAATCTAGGGGTGGTCTAGAGGAGGAGTTTTGGGAGGGTCTTCAGGAGGAGTTAATGAGGTCAATGAGTGATTAAGGGTGAGAGACTACTGGAGACCACAGACAATGGTGGGCTAGGCCAGTTCAAGGGTAGATTGACACTTGGACAGGCTCAAGGGTGTAATGGAAATGCAAATTTAAAGATCTTCCCCGGTCCCTAAGTTAAGTGCCCCTGGAGCCTGTGGTGGGAGGAAAAGCCCACATCTTGATACTTCGTGATTGGGCAGTGGGTCAAGAGGGTGGTTAAATTCTCTGAGCCAGGAGAAGGCTATATAAACCCTGATGGGAGGCTTTGCTTTGGGGCTCACTTTGAGAAGTGTTGTGTGATTTGACCAGATGAGACTCTGGGCAGCCATTGAGAGCCCCCCAGCTTTGAAAACCCAGATGTTGATGCTTTCCTCTCTGGTAACTGTGATTTGCTATTGAGGTAATGGTTGGACAGTTTGGAAGCCTGTCTGCTTGATCTGTCTCTTTCTCTGTTTTGAAACTTCTGTCTGTATACTCTGAAGTTCAGGGTGCTGAACTTTTTCCCCTGAACTAGGTAAATGATATATTTTGATTGGATAAAGTAAGCTTGTTAACCCATTTTGAGTTGCTTTCCTTTAAAAAGCATATCTAAGAACCTGTGTTGGCAGCCACCCTGGGGATGTTGGGGTGCTTGCTGCTACAAAGGGCGGGAAGTCTAATATCGGAGGGTGAGAAGTCTAGTAACAGAGGCTTGGGCTCAGCCACAATATAAGTCTTATTGCCTCATGCAAATGCCTCATTAATTGAGACAATTTAATCAAGAGTCCAAGGGAGGTTCCCAGAGCCTGTACTTCAAGGACTCTAGGAGAGCTAGAGGGGGCTCCCAGAGGTCATACCTCATCACTATGACAAATAGTGAGCCTATGCAGATATCCTTGTGGCAATTGGGTGAAAGTATATTTTCTGCCCTTCCAAGTGAAAGCAAACTGGTCCCATAGTTTGGGGATGGTGAAGAAAGGAATTGGAAAAATCAACTGTGTACTAAGTCCCATCATATTTCTGGATCCTTTCTATTAAGGTGACAATATCAGGAACAATAGCATACAAGGGAGGAGTCACCTTATTCAATTGTCTATAATCCACAGTCATTCTCCATGTCCCATCTGATTTTTGTACTGGCCAGACAGGATTATTCCAACATGTGGTTGTAGGGACTAACACTCCTGCTTCCACATATTCCTTTGTAATATTGGTGTAGCAGCAAGCACACCAGCATCCCCAGATTGGCTGCCAATACAGGTTCTTAGATCTGCTTTTGTAAAGGAAAGCAACTCAAAATGGGTTAACAAGCTTACTTTAATCAAACATATATCATTTAGTTCAGGGGAAAAGGTCAGCACCCCGAACTTCAGAGTATACAGACAGATCAAACAGACAGGCTTCCAAACTGTCCAACCATTATATCAATACCAAATCACAGTTACCAGAGAGGGAAGCATCAACATCTGGGCTTTCAAAGCCGGGGGGCTCTCAACAACGGCTTCCCAGAGTCTCATCTGGTCAAATCACACAACACTTCTCAAAGTGAGCCCCAAAGCAAAGCCTCAAATCAGGGTTTATATAGCCCCCTCCTGGCTCAGAGAATGTAACCACCCTCTTGACCCACTGCCCAATCACACAGCATCAAGGTGTGGGCATTCCTGAAAACCAAGCCTCCTACCACAGGCTCCATGTGACCACATTCAGCCTATTAGGAGGCAGAATATATTTTCAAATCAAGGAAGGTTCTCAGAGTCACTTAAGCCAATCAAAGGGCCTAGGGGCAGGGAAGATCTTCAAATCTGCATTTCCATTACAATTGGTAAGTTCATCTTGCCCACCTGGCACACAATACTATTTTAAAGTAACTACTTCAGAAGGTTCAGGTAAAGTGATTAGGTCCATTTTTATTTTTCCCACTAAAATTGTATTAATTCCTATCTTCCTTACTGTAAATGTGTGTCTCCCTTCAGGTAAATTTAGAGTCATGCCTCTCAATATATCTATTCCAATGATATATTCAGGAATGGGTACAATAACCACAGTATATTCTTTCTTAGGTAATTGTCCCATTTTCATTGTTATTTTAGCTTGTCTTCCTGATATATCAGACCCTCCTAGCCCTATGATGGTAATAGGAGTTCCATGATTAAACTTATCAGGGTTTCCATAGATAAGGGAGGGCTTCTCCCCCCCTTCCCTCCTCCCAGATCTATCAACACCCTAGTTACAGTTGTTGATTCATTTTCTCCATATATAGTTAAACCAATATGGGGTCTGTAATCTCATCTGTGTATTTCTATTAATCTGGTCTGGGGCTTGGACTATTTCATTTTCTCCACGCAGGTGTGGCAAACTTGAATACAATGATTTAGGAGTTTCTGGAGGGGTGGTTCCTACTTCCCTATTAAGTCTAATGTTAGTACCTTTTCTTGGTTTCTTATGCTGCTCTTTAGTTGGAACATCATCTATTCTTCTAAAAGTCCATCCCTGCCCTCAACAGAGCAGTAAACAATTCTTTTTTTTTTTTGTCAATCTATTCTGACTTGAATTTGTTGGCCATTTACTCTTTCCTCTCAAGGAAAATTTATCTTTCCCCATTCCCCTAAGTCTCTTAACTGTGAAATCTTATCTAGCACCTCCGAAAGAGGGTGCCCTATTTCCCCAAAGAGTAGAGCCAGAATTGGGTGCTCATGAGCAGGAGGAGCTGACTTCACGTGATATTTCTATGAAGAACTGCTCAGGGGATATTGGTGATATACATTTGCATCTCCAACCATGATAGCAGTTTTCATTACCTCTTCCTTTAGCTTTCTCATGTAGTTTCTAAGTGAGTATCAGGGTCTATCTCCAATCGATCACCTAGAGTCAGTAGGACATTGTTTATTGCATTAGTTATTGGATTAGTTGTGTTGATACTTCCTTGCATATGGTGTTTCTAAAATCTTGGTGCACAAAGGATTCTGACTAATGCCTATGAATTTCAAGCAATCCACACTATTTACTGATACTCCTCAGGCTCCTCCATCAATCATTCTTACCATACAAGACACTAAAGACTCTCCCATTCTTTGGGTGACACAGATCAACACAGACAGAACAGTCAGACAGAGTGCCAGACACCACAAGTGCTTCCTTTCTCAGTTCTGCTGGGTTCCAGGTTGTGCTGCTGCTCGGTGGTTCTTCTTCCTGTTTCACCCTTCTTGTTGTGTCAGCAAATCCCTTCTACCTTCAAATCACAGATGAGGCTCAAAGGCACTTGAGGAACTGACACAAGATGCTCAATTCTTAAATAGCTGAAACAAGGTTTTAAGAACTACTTTGCTTGCCATTACAGGGGTGTAGTGGGAGGGGAAGGAAGGGAAAATGAATAAGCATATTTGTATAATTCTTTCTATGTGCCAGACATTGTTCTAAGTGCTAAGGTTCCAAAAAAGAGAAAATGAGAGTCCTTTACCTCAAGAATCTCCCACTCTAATTTGGGAGACAATATAAAAATACCTATCAACAAAAAAGCTCTGTTCAGCAGTCCCTGGAGATTATCACTAGAGGGAAGGCACTAGCATGGTGGGGGATTGCTATGGGATTGTGATCCATGCAGACTTTTGCTCCTTAAGGGGTGTGACCGTGCCAGCTGTCTTTTGGTCAGACCTTGAATGGGCCCTCCATGAAACTGAAAAGAGGCCAGGAATTAGGCTGCATTTTGTGGCAAATCCTGACCCCGTGTATCAGCTTCTTGGACCTGCCAGTGAAGGCTCTATGACAGGTAGCACGGGAGGTGACAATGGAGTGTTAGAAGAGCTAAGGGTCAGTAAGTGTCAGATCATTAACCTTTTTTTGGGTTCTGAATGTCTTAAATCACAAAGAAAATAGAATTTGCTTTATCTTTGGTGTTTTGGAGAGATTGAGGCTGTGGGCATCAGAGAGTGACTCATCCACCATCTTGTTGCTCACACAAAGTAGAGGCCTTTGAGATTTTTTTTCTAATGTGGTTTTGTTTTACATGAAAATTGTTCATGATACTCTTACTGGTAAACAGTTGTATCATCTGTGTTATAAGAGAAGCAATTTCTCTTATAGTCTAAATGTTGTTAAATTAAGAATTATACTGTCAGAGAAACAGAAAAATGATGAATGGGGCATTCTGACCATGTGTCATGGTGTTTTGAAATACTGTAATTTAATTGTGTGGTGGTTAATAATATCAGGATAAATTGTAAACTGTTTTAGAGGGGGGAATACTCTTATGGAGAAATGTTTGATAAGATTTTTGGTGGGATTTTTAGAGGGTCTACTGAATTTCTATTTGCAAACTGATTGGTTATAGTGATTGATATTGGTGACAGCTGGGTCCAAACTTACTGCAAATGTTGTAAATATGCTATGCTTATGGGATAGTTTATATATTTGGAAAATTTGGAATGAGACAGGGAACAGATTAACACAGAAGAAGGCTAAATGGTAACCCAGTATTTGGAAAGTGATGCTTATGCACAGGCTTCAGAACAGTGGAGTAGTTTTAGAAGCTTTAGGGGGAAGATAGGGGAACAGGATGGGAGGCCCAGGCTAAAGAAGACAAGCAAAGTTTCCTGACCCAGGATGGGGGAAGTGATCTAGTCAGTCGCTTCCTCTACTCCCTCCTCCTCAGCCCCGGGAAAAAGGGAGCACAGGGAGGGACTACAGGTGGAGTAGCCTGACCATCAGGTTGATAATTTTTATATGATCTGCAAATGCATTTGATGCCATTTAAAGTTAATTATTTGTGTTATAATTAGATTGATTTGTTTAAAGTATGGGTTACTCTTTTTATGTAAAAATCTAAGATTGTGGGCCTGATTAATTCTGCTCATTCAGAACAGTCCTGCTGTAAGTGTGAGGGTCAGCAGTAAGAGTCATTAGGATCAGCCCCTCCCAGTGGTCAATGTTGATACTCCTTCTTTTATAAACTCACCAGGGCCCAGGAAACCTTCTGTGTATGTGTAATGGAAATGCAAGTTTAAAGATCTTCCCTGCCCCTGGGCCCTTTGATTGGGTTAAGAGACTCTGAGAACCTTCCTTGATTTGAAAATATAATCTGCCCCCTAATAGGCTGAATGTGGTCACATGGAGCCTGTGGCAGGAGGCTTGGTTTTCAGGAATGCCCACACCAAGATGCTGTGTGATTGGGCAGTGGGTCAAGAGGGTGGTTACATTCTCTGAGCCAGGAGAAGGTTATATAAACCCTGAGGAGAGGCTTTGCTTTGGGGCTCACTTTGAGAAGTGTTGTGTGATTTGACCAGATGAGACTCTGGGCAGCCATTGTTGAGAGCTTCCCTCTCTGGTAACTGTGATTTGGAATGGATGTAATGGTTGGACAGTTTGGAAGCCTGTCTGCTTGATCTGTTTCTCTGTCTTGTAAGTTCTGTTGGTATACTTTGAAGTTTGGGGTGCTGACTTTTTTCCCCTGAACTAGGTAAATGATCTATGTTTGATTAAAGTAAGCTTGTTAACCCATTTTGAGTTGCTTTCCTTTAGAAAAGCATATCTAAGAACCTGTGTTGGCAGCCACCCTGGGGATGCTGGGATGCTTGCTGCTACAGTATGCAAGGTCATCAGCCCTTGGAAAGGAACTTATTTTAGTTATGAATTTCTTAAGCATTTGAACTTGGTTTGTAGAGGAATTGCAAGTTCATGTATAGTAGATAGAAAGGATTTCTATCCATTGGTTTTTACACCAGGATAAGTTTAAATTTGGAAAGGAAAGTTGTTAAATGGAACCCCTTAGGTATGTGAGGTCTGGTAAATCTTTATTACTTATTGCAATTCAGTGAGAGTAAAAATAATTGTATCTAACCCTAAGCTATAATTAGTGAAACTTCATGTTTAAGGTAAAGGTTTCTTGAAACCATGACTAATTTTGTTTTGAATTTAAATTTGGGTATGGTTGTCTGCATCAAACCAGTATCTGAGAGAAATGTCACAAATTACTCAGGGGGTGTGTGGTTCTATGTTGTTAACAGGTGAGAGTTTGCATTTGGCCTTTGGAAGGGAATATTTCCCACCTGACTATTCCTGAGTCTGACTATAAGGTGGATATGATGCTGCATGTTGATATTTTATCCAATCACATGCCCACTTTTCATCTTTATGGCAGAGTTTGGTAATCAATAGAAAGTTGGGCATAATGCAAGTGTATGAAATCTTGCTGTTTTCAATCAAATAGTTGGGTAAATTTATGTTCTTGTACAGTCATGTGTAAAATAAGAATATTCTTACTGAATGGTATAGGAATGATTAGGTACGTGAATCCATCAGCCTGTGAGGTTATTAATTAACCTCTTTGCTTTGTTTAAGTTGGGAATCCAGTACAGAACAGTTATGTTACTAAAGAATGATAACTTATCTTGTCTTGTGGTTCAAATATAAAGGAAAATTAAGTAATCTGAATAATGGGATCAGAGATTTGGGAAGATAAATAAGGTTTGGTTAGAAATATAGAAGGTAGATAAGAATGTTTGGGGATCAATGAGGGTTATTCAAGCCCCTCCTGTCCCTAATTACTTGCTCTGGATATTTTTGTGTCAATTCTGGATGGTTAAGTATGTGGGGAGAGTGTGAGGAAATATTTAAGAGGACAGATGTTAATTAATAGCTCAATCAAATTTGAGAAGGAAAGGAAATAAGGATACAAATGCAATGTTGAATCATTATTCCATGGACTGAGACTGGGATTTAAAGTTTCTGTAATAAGTTTGTATCTGTGTGGAATGGGGTTCTTGTGTATTTCTTTTTTTTTTTTTAAAGCAATTGGGGTTAAGTAACTTGCTCAAGGTTACACGGCTAGTCATTATTTATTCGTGGGTGCTCATTTTCTGAGGCCGGATCTGATCTCGGGTCATCCAAACTCCGAGGCCGGCGCTCTTACTCACTGCGCCACCTAGCCGCCCCTTTAGGGCAATTGGGGTTAAGTAACTTGCCCGAGGTCACACGG
This sequence comes from Gymnobelideus leadbeateri, assembly GCA_011680675.1. Classification (NCBI taxonomy): domain Eukaryota; kingdom Metazoa; phylum Chordata; class Mammalia; order Diprotodontia; family Petauridae; genus Gymnobelideus; species Gymnobelideus leadbeateri. Next base: position 159,757 of record WOXC01005186.1, on the reverse strand, counting down.
CTAGGTTTTTGTTTGTGTGGATTAAGTGTCGGAGGCCGGCTCCGAACTCAGGTCCTTCTGATTCCAGGGCCGGCGCTCTATTCACTGCGCCACCTAGCCGCCCCTAGTTCTTGTGTATTTCAAAGGGATTTAAGAGCAATTGGGTATTAATATAATTGACTGAATTAATTACTGGGACTAAATCAGAGATGTCTTCAGTTTGGGGAAAATAATTTTAGCATAAGTTCACATCAAACATGGTCAGAGGAAGCTAAAGAAGCTTGGGAAGCTGATGCAAATCCGTTGGGGGCAATAACTTATTATATCAATGGGAGATTTGATTTTATGAGCAAGAATGAGTGTAGAAATGAATGTGGGGGGGTGGAGCCAAGATGGCAGAGTAGAAACAGCCTGTCCAAGGCACTCTCCCCCCAGATTACCTCCAAACTATGTAAAAGGGGACTCTGAACAACTTCTGGAGCCCCAGCACCCACAGAACGACACAGAGAAGCTAACCTCCTTCTGAGGACAGCCCAGCAGCCCTGCAGGAAGGACCAGCACAGCACTCTGGAAGCCAGCAGCCCGCAGTGCGCAGGGAGACCCAAGCCCAGGTCCTCCTGAGCCGCGATTTTAGCCCCAGGGCAGCAGGGCCAGCAGCCTGCTGGAGGGACCCCAGAACACCAGCAGCTGTGGCCATTCCAGAACTATCAACACAGATATGCCTAGTACAAAGTGAGAGGTTAGTGCCCTATGGACTTCGGGACCAGTATTTGGGGAATGCGTCGGCTTCCTCCCCTGGGGGCTAGAAGCCTCTGAGGAGACACGCCATTTTGTAGTTTTCAGTGGCATCTCCAGCTCCTGGCCTGCGAACTGTAGGGAGATCCAGTGATCAGTCTTGGGGGGTAATCGCTCTTGCTTTAACCTCCCTGGATCTGGATTGTGATCTGGGGTGGAGGTCGTGGGTGGGTTTCCAGCTTGCCATAAATGGAAGTTGTCCCCCTACACGTTTGGGACTAAAGTTCACCTGTCTGGTGGCAAAGCCATACTGTGGCAACAAGCCCAAAAGTCAAGTAATTAAGTGGCAACATGCCAAGGCAAAGGAAACAAAATAAACAGAAAAATGAAACATTAGACTCCTATTTTGGGGGCAAAGAGGATTGAAGCATAGAACAGGAGGAGAACTGTGAGGTCAGAAATCCTGCTCCAAAAGCCCCAGGGGAAAACATGAGCAGGTTGCAGGCCATAGAGGACCTTAAGAAGGACTTAAAAAAATCAAATAAGAGAAGTGGAGGATAAATTGGAAAGAGAAATGAGAAGAATGCAGGAAAAGTATGAAATGAGGGTCAACAGCCTAACTGAGGAAAACAACACTTTAAAAATAGACTAACTCAAATGGCAAAGGAGGCTCAAAAGGGCAATGAGGAGAAGAATGCCTTAAAAACCTGAATTTGCCAGATGGAAAAAGAATCTCAAAAGCTCACTGAGGAGATTCATTCCTTCAGAGTTAGACTAGAGCAAATGGAAGCTAGTGACTTTATGAGAAATCAAGATGCTGTTAAACAGATCCAAACAAATGAAAGAATAGAAGGCAATGTGAACTATCTCATGGGAAAAACCACTGACCTGGAAAATAGATCCAGGAGAGACAATTTAAAAATTATTGGACTACCTGAAAGCCATGATCAAAGAAAGAACCTAGAAATCACCCTTCAAGAAATTCTCAAGGAAAATTGCCCCAATGTTTTAGATCCAGAGGGCAAAACAGAGGTTGAAAGAATCCACAGATCACCTCCTGAAAAAGATCCCAAAAAGAAAACTCCCAGGAATATTATAGCCAGGTTCCAGAATCCCTAGGTCAAGGAGAAAATACTACAAGCAGCCAGGAAGAAACAATTTCAATTTCAATATTGTGTAAACACAATCCGAATAGCCCAGGACCTGGCAGCTTCTACACTGAGGGATTGAAGGGCATGGAATATGATATTCCAGAGGGCAAAAGAGCTGGGACTGAACCCAAGGGTCACCTACCCAGCAAAACTGAGTATTTTGTTTCAGGGGAAAATATGGTCATTCAGTGGAATAGAGGACTTTCAAGAATTCTTGAGGAAAAAAAACCAGAATTGGATAGAAAATTTGACATCCAGACACAGGAAGGAAGAGATGGCTGAGAAGGTAATCAGGGAAAAGAAATCAAAAGGAACTTATCAAAGTTGAACTATTTACATTCCTATATGGAAAAACAATAACTGTGACTGATGAAACCTCTCTCAGTATGAAAATAATGGAAGAAGGGTGTATGGTCATTTGAATACATATGTGAATGTGTGTATATATGTTTACAGTTATACATGGATAGAGGGCATAGGTTGAATTTTTTGGGAAGGGATGATACTTAAGGGGTGAAATTATGAGGTGAGAGAAGAAAGTGGCAAGAGGAGATGGGGAGAGACAGGGTAGGGTAAACTATCTCATGTAGAAGAAGCAAGGGGAAGTGGCTGCAGGGGAGGGGAAGAATAGGAAGGCAAAAAGGCAAAACCACATTCTCATTGAATTTGGTTCTGGGAAAGAATGACATACATACTAAATGGGATATCTCAACCTGCAGCAGAATAAGGGGAAGGGAGATGAGAGGAGGGATGATGGATGGGAGGGCATTCTTGGAGGGTGGGGAGGTTGGAAGTACCCACTATAGAAGAGGGACAGGATCAAGTAGGGAATGGACCAGGTGGGGGGTGGGATGAGTGGGAGGGAATTATAAGCAGCCTTGTACAATATATCTACTATGGTAATGTTTTGCATAGCTAGACATGTACAACATATACTGAATTACTTATCTTCCCAGAGGGAATGGTTGACAAGGGAGGAAGGAAATGGATCTGAAATTAGAGGTCTTTAAATTAAATGTTTCAAATATATATAAATACTATTATTAATACTCTTTTGCATGTAATTGGAAGATAAGATGTCCAGGCATTGGGGCGCAGAGATTCACCTTCCTCTAATGGAAAAGTCGAAGGGGGTATGGGAGAAGATATGGGAGAGAGCAGATTGGAGGAAGTGATATCTTGTGGGACTGCTAATCTGGGATGGTGGGTAGGGGAAAAACGGGGGAAAAATTGTAACTCAAAATCTGGTGGAAATGAATGATGTAAAACAGAAGTTAATAAAGCATTTGTTTAAAAAAAAGAGAAATGAATGCAGGGTATTTAAGGCTCACTTTAAAGATGTTCCTTAACCAGTGAGAGTTTATAGTCATATCTAAAGCTGATTTAAGATTTGATAGGACTAATAACTGTTTTCCTGAGTTCAACTCCAGGTGTGGATATCAAGAAAGGCTAAAGGCTGTCTGAGTCATTGATTTATGATGGTAAACAAGGTGCATCTATTATTACATAGGGTTATTTCATGGGGGAGTTGAGAGGATGGTTCTTCCACATGCACAGAGGTAAGCCTCTCTTGATTTAATTTCTTCATTGATACCTGGCGGCAGCCTGGTCCAATGATGCAGTTTACAGTTTGACATACCTTCTGCCTAGAACTGTGTAATGGTAATGAGGATTTGAAGACCTTCCCTGCCCTTAATAGGCCAAATGTAATCACATGGGGCCCATGGAGGGAGGAGTATCCTGAAAGAGTGGAAGGAGCCTGAGAAAGAGCCAGAACTTTTGGGAGCAAGCAGCATGGAGGCTGAGCAGCTAATTGTGAGTGAGAGAGGGGCATTCTTGCTTAATGGATCCTATTTTGTTTTGAAGGCCTGATGGAGGGAAGGCTTGGGAATGTTGGTGTTCACTGCATTTGTTATGTGTACCAACTTCATGTTTACTATGATTAATTTGGCTTCCTGGTTTTGGGATTCTACTTTCTGGTATTTGAAGGAATGCTCTGATTCTGTCCTCCATGTGGAGTGCTGTTACATTTTGTGATTCACAACTACACCAGCATATTCATAGCTGCCATGGGTGCTGTGAACCTCATATTGGCATAATATTTGGTGGCAAGGATGAAATATAAATGTAAAGCCAAGCACAAGTAGGTCTCCAAGGCCTGTTTCTGTGAATAGCTTTAAAGTTCTGATCACATAGTATAGTGAACTTTCTATTTATTTAGCAAGAAACTAAGGCAAAAGATTCACAGAAACTGAAGTATGGCATTCACAATGATATAACATAACAACTTATCACTAAAGTAGCCACATAGTTTTAAACAAAAAAATATCATTCAGTAAGCTCTTAATCCTCCTTAAGGAACAATCCTCCTTAAGGGACACAAAGTACAAATGTCAAAGTTTTCCCACCCTTAGATCACATTGTCTTGATGTTTCAGTCAAAGTCTTCCTTCTTGACTGGAGATTAGTTTCCACTCATCTTTAATGGGGGTACAGGTAAAAAGTACAAAGTTATCTTACCCCTAGGTTATAGTAAATCATGATCTTGTCAGTCAGCACTAAGTACCCAAGGAGAGGTCCTTTTGTGTTGGCTGGAGGCTGGCTCCCAGATTCCATAATTCCTCTTCCATAGGTCCAGCTCTTGCTCGAATGTACACAAGTGTCACCTGGATTCATAGTCAGGAAGCTCTCAGCATCTCGTCTAGCTCTCTGTCCAGTTCCTCATGCACTTCCCATTCCATATTGAAACTCACAGTGTCCAGTCCACCTCAAGTCCTTCACAGCTCCTGTTTCTTGTGAAGAAAAAGCTTAACAGAGTGAAAACAACATTCTTTCACATTGCTTGTACCATCATCAATTCATTATCAGCCTGTGAAATCATCAGAGACCAACAAACGAGGTCTGAGAACTCAACACAACACAAATGATCAGTATATAGGAGTCCCAGTGTATCAACGTATCAGGACTCCCAGGACCTCTGAAACCTTCCTCTAGGACTTCCGTAAACAGACAATAAGAAAATCCTCTTTCAGGGCTTCCAGTAATGGCCCAGGGCTTCTGTACAAAGTATCACAAACACAAATCAACTCAGACAGAACGGACAGAGTGCCAGACAGCACAAGTTTTACCTTTTTCAGTCCTGCTCTGTCCCAGCTGTGCTCGAGCTTTTTATTTGTCTTTAGCTCCTCCCTGTTCTGCCCCCTCTTATGTCCTTTCTGTTCCTGTCTTTGGCAAGTACCTCCCACTGTGGGATTCACAGGTTCTTAACAAAGATTTGATATAATCAGGGCAAGTCTCAAAGACCTTAAACTGAAACTAGTTGCTAAATAACTAACTGAAACAAGGTACTAAGTACTTATTTGCCATTACAAACTGACAGGAAGTTGGGGAGATGCTATTCCCTTGTTTTAGTTATGTTCCTGCTCTCTTAATTGCAGATTTCCATAATCAAAGGTTTTGTAAGCATAGTAGAAAATTTATTAAATTATTGACTTTGGAACATCTTAGATTACTATAAGATTGAATTATTAGACTTGGGATTGAATTGTTATTAATTATTAATTATTTATTAATTTAAATTTAATTTAAATTTAAATTAATTTAATTAATTATTAATTAATTAATTATTGAATTATTAGACTTGGGACTTTATCCCAAATGGCAACAATTGGTTATTTAGGTTTGATATCTGCTGTTAGCATAGGTATTGCTGTATAAGTTAGGGTGATTTAATTCTTTGTAATAGTATGGGGACAACTAGGTCAAGGGTTTGTGAGGATGATATTCTGTTATCTAGTTAATAACACACTTGTCTCAGTTTTGTTATAATTAGTTAATGTTAAAAGAACAATGGTTTATGGTCTATTTTGTGGGTATTTAAAAAAAAAGGGTGTAACATCACCAGAAGTTGGAATTGTTTTATTGTTTGAAAAAGTGATTACTTCATTTAAATTCCTTGGTGAAATCTCATCCTCCTGGTGGAGGAATTAATAATGAATTAACGTAAAGTATAAAAAACTGGCCTCTAGTGTGAGTTTCCTGAACATGACAATTGACTGAAGTTCCAGTTTTGATTTTGTATGAATGATAAGGGTATAAGGTATAGGAATGGTAATTTAAAATTGTTCCAAGGTCACTTTTGTAGGAGAGTGGACAAAAAAAGATGGAAGACAAAGCATCTGAGATGGGGTGCTGAAGATGGCTGGAACAAGCTCCCTAAAGACCCGAGTACTTCTGTCAGACGCTGTTTCCCACCTCCACCCCCAGGCAGTTCTGTGAGAAGGGACTTCTGGACCCTGAGGGACAATTGATTCTTATTATTTTCCTTTGGTTTTCTGTATCTGTACTTATAAAGGGGACTGCCACCTAGTAATCTGTCAACATGTAGATCTTACCTAAAGGGGAGATGGGAGTTAGGGTTACAAGACTCCCATCCACATAATAAACAGGTTCATAACGTTTCAGACAGTAATAGAGATTATTACCAACCAAGCTACCAGAGTTTTAGACCTGTTAGCTGATCAGGCCACATAAACAAAATGGACAATCATTAAGTACCTGTTAGTGTTAGACTATTTTCTGGCAGAAGGATGGTGTGTGGCAAGCTGAACTTGTCAAACTGCCGCATAAAGATTGATGATAATGGAGGCAGCTAGGTGGCACAGTGAATAGAGCACCAGCCCTGGAGTCAGGAGGACCCGAGTTCAAATTCAGCCTCGGACACTTAACACAGAAACTCACTGTGGGACCTTGGGCAAGTCATTTAACCCCAATTGCCCTCCAAAAAGCTAAAAAAAAAAAAAGATTGATGATAATTGGAAAGTTGTAGAAGAAATCACTAAGAACATTAGAAAACTAGCCCATACAGAAAGCTAGTCCCTGCTCAAACTTGGACAGGCCCCTTTTGGAGTGTCCTGGATGGGATGGTTCACTGGGTCTTAGTGGAAACAATTGTTAGGGATCATGTTGCTTGCCTTGGGCAGATTAATCTTGCTACCCATGTGTCTCCCTAGTATTTTTCAGCTAATAACTCAATTGGTACTGGAATCTCTCAATAAGATAGGGCAGATATCCAACAATGGAGGGATAAAGATTCTAATAGAAAAGACTCATGATTCCACTAGTGAAGAGGAATGTGATCTGATGATGAAATGATTCGAAGAAGGGATAGCTGAAAGTGTGTGGAAAGCAAATTTTATTAAAAAGAAACTGGGCAAATTATAAGAAATACTGATAGTTTGGCTCCCACAAATACTATAGGAACAATGGATGTTGCACAGGATGTGCAGGAAGGTATAAATCCGAATAAAAAAAGGGTAAAGTACCCTATCCAATCACATAGCTGGGAGAAATCTGAGTTTCCTCCTGGAAGGGGCCTGAGCTAAGCTGGCTCAGACCAGTTGGGGGTCAAAGAATGGTCACCAACTTTTCACAAACACACAGTTCACTAGCCTTATGAATAGTAACTGACAGACCTCACATAGAATTAGAGTTTCATTATCCAATCTTGGGATGCATGTAACTCATGTTGGTGGGCAGAGGGAACATATATGTAATGGGCAGGTCAGAAAGATTGTAACCCAGAAAAGCTGGAACCAACCCCAGCTCTGAAGGGAGGAACAAGGTAGGGAATTTGGATGGAAGCAGCATAAAAGGCCTTGCCTTTGTCTGATTCTCTGTAGTCTTTTGAGGAGTCTACCCATTTATTCAGGACAGAATAAATGTAAAATAAAGATAAAGAAAACCTTCCTGTTCATTCCTATACTGAGCATGTTATAACATGTGTGTCTATGTATGTGTATACATATGTAAAATACTCCACACATGCTTCCACTTATCAGCCTTTTCTGTGGATGCCCTTTATAGTTAATTTAGATATTTATGAATATGTTTATATTCACCAGATTATGGGCACTGTAATCTTTGTGCTCTGTGCACCCTGCAGTCAACGTTTCAAAGGAGATTGGGGCTCACGTATGATAGATGTCATGAAGGGAAAATCGACGGTTCTTTTCAACAGATTGGATATGGGGAGTGAGAAAGAAGCAGGAGGCAAAGACAGGGCTGACTAGAGCATGACTGAAAATAAGGTTTTTGGAAGAAGAATTTCTGATTTCTTCTTCACAGGAACTCTTTATGCACATGTGGGCTATCTTATGTCTGTCACTCAATGAGCATTTACTAAGAATCTCCTCCGTGCTAGGCCTTGCACTAAGGGCTGGAGACAAAAACAGGGCAGAGGACAGGGCCCTGCTCTCAAAGGAGCTCACAAGCGGATGGGGGATGATGCGCAAGCCTCTATGTTCAGGATAAATGACTGACAATCAGTAGAGGGAGGGCATGAGAACTAAAGGATTTCTCATAGCAAGTATAATTTTACCTGGTATTGAATGAAGTCAGGGAGTCCAGGATGTGCAGATGAGGAGGAAAAACATTCCAGGAATGGGAGGCAAGCAGAGACAAAGCCAGTCAAGAGATGGGGTGTCCTATTCAAGGAGCAGGAAGCAGGTCAACTTCACTGGATCATGTGTGTGTGCTTGTGTGTGTGCACTGTGCGCATGGGTGCGTGTGTTCATGTGTGTGCATGTGTGCACATTGGGGGGTGTGCATGTGTGTGTGGGCGTGGGTGTGTGTATGTGTTCATTGTGTGCTCATGTGCATGTGCCTGTGTGCAGATTTGTGTATGTGTGTACAAGCATGTGAGTGTGTGTGTGTGCCTGTGTGGGTATGTGCGTGTTGCATATGGTATATGGACACTGGATACATGTATGGGGTAGGCCTTTAAACCACAGAAGATTATATATTTGCTCTTGGTACTGATAGGAAGGCATTGGTGTTTACTGAATGTGGGTCATGGTCAGACCTGTAATTATAAGTCACTCTGCATGCTGAGTCAAGAACAGATTCAAGTGGGGAGACATTCACCCAGCAGGTTCATGTACTGGTCCAGGTGTTAGGTGATGAAGGCCTGCACCAGGCTGGGAGAAGTGTCACAGATTAGGGGCCATGTTTGAGAGCCTTCATCAAGCTCACCTTGGCAAGCCCTGTGCACAGGCTGAAGGAGGGTGGGGAGTGTCCAGAGAGGAGGGAGAGTCAGAGTCACCAGTTCCTTTGTGGCCCTGGGTGACTGAGAGGTGCATTCACTACACAGGTTTCACCCTGAACAAGGATTTCATGGAGCTGGGTCGGTGCATATGTGGGGCAATAGAGCCTGCTCCCTTCACTTTGCCCCTTTAGCCCGTTTCCAGGTTCTCCTCTTTTCCCAGTGACTAATTACTCCAATGCCTTCAAAATCGGGTTGCCCCCCGCAAACATCTCACCAGGCACAGCCACTCTTCCTATTATTTTGGGGGGTGGTGCTCTTTTTGCTCGCTTGTGGGTGACAGGAGCGTGCCATGCTTTCTGTATTCATTCTGTTCTCAGCCCTTGAATGAATGTGTAGCCACATGCCTCTGCTCTTAGGCTGAGGGGAGCCAGGATACTCACCCATCCCCTACCAAAAGGCCCAAACCCTGCATCCAGGCTCGTGGATCAGGGTCAGTCTAGAGAGAGGTCAGGGCTCTTTTCCTCAAACTCTCCAGCTCTGTCAGTCCCCACCCCCAGAACCCAGGGGAAAACTGCTTGAAAACTTCAGTTTGGCTCATATCTCGTAGAGCTAATTGAATATAACCTAATGTTCATTTAATGGTGAAATCACAATGGGCCCAGATTGGCTCTGACACTCTAGTCCCCGTACTAGCTATCTCCAGCAGAGCATCTGGTACCAACACAGTGTAAGGCTAGGCAGAGAACACATCCTGTGTCTCAGTGTCATGATGTTCAATCCTAACTGTGGTTCAGGGCAATTGGGAGGGCACTCAGAACCCTGGATCTAAACACCCTCAGTCAAAAACAGCAGGTGTCAGGGCCTGCTATATTGTCCCCTTGGATTCAAATGAGATAAGGTTTATAAGAAGGTGTAGGAGGTTAGTGGCTAGAACAACTAAGAGAGGGGCCCTCCTCTCACTCATGATTGTCACAGGACAACATTTCTGGTAAAGATCCAATATGGTCATAATTGGTATTTTTGAGTATATTGATATAATAACCTTGTTGCTAATATTTTATTTAAAAAATTATATCAGTGTTCACTGAGAATATTGGTAATTAGGTGGAACTGCTTGGAAAGAGAATCATATGGTTGTAGATATATGTAAGAGGTCATCAAGTCTAATTGTATTTTATAGCAGATGAGCAATTAAAGGCCCAGACAGGTTGAATGACTTGCCCAAGGTCACACAGCTCTGAAGGGTCACAAGTGGGATTTGAATCCTGATCTTCCTCATTCTAAGTCCTATGCTCTAACCACTCCACAATCCTGCCTCTTGCTGTAACCTGGGTATAATTCTGAGAGTGGGGCAGGAAAATAGACTTTTATGACAGCCACAGCCCAGCCAGGATGAGTGACACATTTGAGTGTCAGAGGCCTGTGCTGCCCAATGCATGGTGGTCTCAGCCGTGATAATGTGAGAGTCCCTTGTTTGGGTGACCGGGGCCCAGTTGGCATCCCTGTACTATATCTACTTTTATCACTTCACAGAATCTCCCACCTGATGTAACCTTTATCAGAATCAGGCTCACTGCAAGGGTGTTTATGAGAGAGGGACCCTGTGGTCACCCCCAGTCTCAGGAGGGGCTAATGAGACTCCAAGCCTCATCTTTCCCATCAGGCCTTGCTGGTAATTGGGGCAGAGATGCCCAAACATGTTTTGCACTAAGACCCAGGGTCTCAGGTGCAGGGCCCTCAGGCAGGCACGGTCCCTAGGGTCTGTAAGTGCTTGGTGATGGAGGCCAGTCTCCCTGGGCTCCTCCAGGACAACAAGGACACAGAATTCTGGCTGATGAAGGGTCTCATAAATATTCCCTTCTTACGCCAGCTTTGCCCTTTTGCTGGCTATGGACCTGACTTATGCTCCATTGTGTTTCTTCAGAGGGTGGGAGGGGGCTCCAACCTGGGCATCTGCTGCTGGGGGCTTTTCCATTTGGCATCTGAGTGGCATCTGCCCACTCCTTGGCTCCTCACAGACTCTGGGCTTTGGTTGCTGCTCAGACCCATTGTCCTGATGCCGTCTCCACTTTACTTGTTACTGTTCCTCCTTCTGCCTCTGTCTGTGGGAAAGACAGAAACAGTTCCTTGTCACCAGTATATCAGCCCTGAAGTCTACAGAGATGGGGACCTGGTGATTGGAGGGTTTTTCCCCCTGTTCTCAGTTGAGGTGACCAGTTTCACAGGAGTTGAGTCTCCTCAGAGCCATTGTAAGAATTATCAGTAAGTGCTTGGAAACAGACATGTATGGGCACATAGGGTGTGCGTGTGCATTACTTTGACAGGTTGGCTTTTCTCATGATGGCCATTAAAGGGACTGACAGAAGGGACACACAGGCCTGACCATGCCCTGAAAACCCCCAGCACCTTTTCACTCTATACTTACTCACTTGGTGATAGAGTCAACGTCCATCAGGTCACGTATCATCTTCATGCTGATAATTGCCCGACTTCTAAGTTTAACCCTCGTCTCTCTCATGCTTTTGTCTTATGATGTCAATCTCTTCTTGTTCATCTTGAACTCACTTTCTCAGAGACAACTCATACTTCTCATATCTTAAACAAACTCTTTATCTTTCCTTTCCCGACCCTCCTCTCTTCCAAGTTTCCCTGTGAACATCCAAGTCAGTGCCATCCTCCCCTTGAACCGGGCTCTCAGCCCTGCATCCTCCATTCTCTCCTTGGCTTTTCAGTCTCACTCTGCTCATCCATCCAAATGTTGCCCACATTTCCAAATCATATTAGATGTTGGTCTATATCTTGTTTTTACCAAACTAATTTCCAATTTTATTAGCAGTTTTTGTCAAATAGTGATTTTTCATCCTAAAATGTTGGTTCTTTGGATTTGTTAAACACTAGATTATCATTGTCAAATACTTCTATGTGTTGCATATCAAATGTATTACCCTGATCTCTGACTATATTGTAGCCATACCAGATTGTTTGATGATTACTATTTTATAAGAGTTTGAGATCTAATACTGTTAAGGTGTCTACATTTTATAATAAATTTCAAGCAGCTACTTACAAAGTTGTATATCACAATTAATTGAAAATAGACAACATTTGGGCAGCTAGGCAATGCTGTGGTTAGAGCACTGAACTTGGAAACCGAAAAACTCATCCTTATGAGCCCAGATTCTGTCTTAGATGCGATCTGTGTGACCCTGGAAAAGCACACACCTTTCCCGTGCTTTCCCTTTTTTATCTTTAAAATGGGGATAATAGCATCTACCTCTCAGGGCTGCTATGAGTATCAAATGTTGCAAATTTTCTCCCCCTCCATTTCTCCCCCCCCACCATGGCAGCATGCACTTGAATATAGAATCTACAAGTATCTTCATATTAATCATTAGTCACATTGTACAGAAGGATTCTAACTGATGGAATGATCAATAGGAAAGAGGAAACAGAGAGAGCAGGTAGTTTGTTTCAATATGAATTCAGACTCTGCATCTCGTTCTAGGGATGTGGGTATCTCATTCGATCATGAATCTTTTGGAGTTGTCTTATAACCTGACATTGCTGAGAGGAGCCCAGTCTGTTGAAGTTGGTCATCACAATAAGTTGTGTCTGTGATTGGGTACACATTTCTCCTGGTTCTGCTCTTCTCACTCAGCATCAGTTTATATAAGTCTCTCCAGGTTATTCTGAAGTCTGTCTACTCCTCATTTCTTATAGCACAGTAGTATTCCATTACATTCATATACCACAACTTGTTCAGCCATTCCCCAGTTGATGGGCATACCCTTGATTTCCAATTCTTTGCCACCACAAAAAGAGACACTATAAATATTTTTGTACATGCAGGTTCTCCTCCTGATTCTCTGATCTCTGGGATATAACCCTAGAAGTGGTATTGCTGGGCTGAAGGGTATGAACTTATTTATAGTCCTTTGAGCATAGTTCCAGATTGATCTTCAGAATGGCTGGATCAGTTCACAACTCCACCAACAATGCTTTTGTGTTCCAATTTTTCCACATCGTCTCCAGCATTTGTCATTTTTCTGTTTTGTCATCTTAGCCAATCTGGCTGTTAAGATGTATCCAAGAGCTGTTTTGATTTGCATTTCTCTAATTACTAGTGATTTCTAACATTTTTTCATATGCTTGTAGATATCTTTAATTTCATCTGAGAACTGCCTGTTCATATCCTTTGACTATTTATCACTTGAGGAGTGGCTTGTGTTCTTATAAATTTGACTCAATTCTCTCTATATTTTAGCAATGACACCTTTATCAGAGATATTGGTTGTAAAAATTCTTTCCCAATTTCCACTTCCCTCTTAATCTTGGTGACATTGGCTTTATTTGTACAGAAGCTTTTCAATTTAATGTAATGAAAATTATCCATTTTGCATTTTATAATGCTCCCTATTTCTTGTTTCATCATAAAATCTTTCCCTCTCTATAGATCTCACAGGTAAACTATCTCTTGCTCTCCCAGACTGCTTACAGTATCAGCCTTTATACCTAAATCATGTACCCATTTCAACTTTATTTTGGTGTACGGTGTTAGATATTGGTCTATGCCCAATTTCTGCCATACTGGCTTCCAGTTTTCCCAGCAGTTTTTGTCAAATAGAGCATTCTTATCCCCCAAACTGGGGTCTTTGTGTTTATCAAACAGTAGATTACTATAGTCATTGACTGCTGGGTCTTGTGTACCCAGTCTAATTCATTGGTCCACTTCTCTATTCCTAAGCCAGTACCGAGTAGTTTTGATGGCTGCTGCTGTATAATACAGATTAAAATCTAGTATGGCTAGGCCACCTTCCCTAGCATTTCTTTTCATGAATTCCCTTGATATTCTGGACCTTTTGTTCTTCCAAATGAATTTTGTTACTATTTTTTTTTAGATCTACAAAGTAATTTTTGGTAGATTGATTGTTATGGCACTAAATATATAATTTAATTTAGGTAAAATTGTCATTTTTCTTACATTAGCTCGACCCAGCCATGAGCAATTGAAGTTTTTCCAATTAGTTAGATCTGATTTAATTTGTGTGAAAAGGGTTTTGTGATTGTGTTCATATAAATCCTGAGTTTGTTTTGTCAGGTATATTCCCAAATATTTTATGATGTCTACAGTAATTTTAAATGGGATTTCTCTATCTCTTGCTGCTGGATTTCATTAGAGATATATAAGAATGCCAAGGATTGATGTGGGTTTATTTTAGATCCTGCAACTTTGCCAAATTTGTTTATTGTCTCAAGTAGTTTTGTACTTGATTCTCTAGGATTCTCAAAGTATATCATCATATCATCTGCAAAGAGTGATAGCTTGGTCTCTTCTTTGCCTAATTTAGTTCCTTCAATTTCTTTTTCTTGTCTAATTGCTACTGCTAAAGTTTCTAATACCAGATTGAATAAGAGGGGTGATAGTGGACAATCTTGTTTCACCCCTGATCTTATTGGAAATGCTTCTAGTTTATCTCCATTACATGTAATACTTTCTGATGGCTTTAAATAGATGCTACTATTTTAAGGAAGACTTCATTTATTCCTATGCTTTATAGTGTTTTTTTTTTTAAATAGGAATGGGTGTTGTATTTTGTCAAAAGCCTTTTCTACACCTATTGAAATAATCATATGGTTTCTGCTGATTTTATTGTTGATATGATCAATTGGTCTATCTCTCCATGGCCCTTTATTGCATATGATTTTTATTGCATCATGATCTGAGAAGCATGCATTTAATTTTTTTTCCTTTCTGCGTTGAATTGTGATGTTTTTATGCCCTAGTACATGGTCAATTTTTGTATATGTGCCATGTCCCGCTGACAAGGCATATTGCTTTTTATCTCCATTCAGTTTTCTCCACAGGTCAACCATATCTGTCTTCACTAAGATTCTATTTACCTCCTTAGCTTCTTTCTTGTTTATTTTGAGGGTAACTTTATGAAGCTCAGAGAGGGGGAGATTAAGTTCCCTCTCTAGTATAGTTTTGCTGTCTATTTCTTCCTGTAACATCTTTAACTTCTCCTTTAGGAATTTGAATGCACTTGGTGCATAGATGTTTAGTAATGATATGGCTTCACTCTCGATGGTGCCTTTTAGCAGGATATAATTTCCTTCCTTATCCCTTTTAATTACATCTATTTTCCTTTTGCTTTGTCTGAAATAAGAATTGCTACCCCTGCTTTTTTTTTTTAAATTTAGCCGAGGCATAATAAATTATATTCCAGCCTTTTACCTTTACCCTGCGTGTATCCCCCGTTTCAGATGTGTTTCTTTTAAACAGCATATTGTAGGATTATGGTTTTTAATCCATTCTACTATCTGCCTCCCTTTTATGGGACAGTTAATCCCATTCACATTCACAGTTGTGATTACTATCTGTCTCTTCCCCTCCATCCTATTCCTTCCCCTCTTTATGCTTTTATTTTTCTCCCGTTCTCCAATCCCCTCCTTAAGAGTTTTCCTTTTGATCACTGCCTCCCTTAGTATTCCCTTTTTATCAGCCCTCCTCCCTTTTCCTACCCTTCCCCCTTACTTCTTCCCTCCCTTCTAAGCACCCCCCCCTCTTTTCTTAGGCCTTCTCCCTTCCTACTGTCTGTAGGGTATGATAGATTTTTACACTTAATGTAGAATGTTCTTTCTTTCTTGAACCAAGATTGCCAAGAACAGATTTCATGCAATGCTCCTTTCCCTCCCCTCTTTCCCTCTATGATGATAAGTTTTATGTCTCTTCTCCTTAGCGTCCTGTACTTAACTGATTGTGTTATTCCCTCCTTGCCCCAGAACCAATGAGAGGAAAGCTCTTATAATGCTCATTTCCATTCCTTATTTCCCTTTACTATAATGTTTTTGTGCCTCTTTGTGTGGCTTAATGTACCCTTTTCTGCTTCATTCTTTCTTCTTCTTCCATTACAGTCCTTTTGCAGCCCTTAATGAAGTTTTTTTTTTATATCATCATTTTGTGTAATTTATACCACACCCTCTATCTATGTCCCTTTTAGATTTTGCCATAGGTATCGAATTTTCAGTATTAACAGGTATCAACTTTCGATACAGGTATGTAAACTGTTTTTTTAAAAACAGGGTGTATGTGTGAGAATGTGTGTGTGTGTGTGTGTGTGTTTTCCCTATTTACCTTTCTGTGTCTCTTTTGAGTCATAATTCAAGGTTGAATTTTCCATTGAGCTCTGGCTTTATCATCAGGAAGGTCTGTAAATCCAGTATATCATTGAATGACCATCTCCTTGCCTGGAAGAATATGTTCAGTTTTGCTGGATAGGTGATCCCTTGTTGTAACCCAAGATCTTTTGCCTTGCGAAAAATCATATTCCAGTTCTTCCTATCTTTCAGTGTGGAAACTGCCAGATCCTGTGCAATCCTCACTGTGGTTCTGTGATATTTTAAATGTTTCTTTCTGGCTGCTTGTAGTATTTTCTCCTTTACCTGATAGTTCTGGAGTTTGGCCACAACATTTCATGGACTTTTCAATTTAGGATCTCTTTCAGGAGGTGTCCAGTGGATTCTCTTGATATCTATTTTACCTTCTTGTTCCAGGATCTCAGGGCAGTTTTCCTTGATGAGCTCTTGGAAGATGTATAGGCTGATTTTTTCATCATGATTTTCTGTGAGGCCTGTGATTCCCAGATTATCTCTCCTGGATCTGTTTTCCAAGTCAGTTATTTTTCCATCAAGATATTTTACCTCTCTATCTCTAATTTTTCATTCTTGATGTTTTGTGTTACTTATTCTTGCTTCCTCATAGAGTCTTTTGCTTCAATTTGGTTGATTTTAATTTTTAGTGAATTATTTTCCTCGGTTAGTTTTTGAATCTCCTTTTCCATATGTTCAGATTTCATTTTTAGTTCACACATTCTTCTTTTTAAGGAGCTGTTTTCTTCATTGTATTTTTTTCTAATTTTTCAATTTTGATTTTAAAAGAATTATTCATTTTATCTTCTACCTCTCTAATTTGCTTTTCAAAAAGCTTTTTGAGCTCGTCTAAAAATGGTTTCTATGCCTGAGAAGAGTTCCCTGTTGAGGCTTCAGCTGTGGGTGTGGAGTCAATACTATCTACTTCTGAATTTTGTTCCTCCCTCTCAAAATAATAGGATTCTAGAGTCTTTGTCTTTGCAGCCTGCTTTTTACCCATTTTGAGGCAGGGCACTAGTCATGCCCTTCCTATAGGGTTCCCAAGCCTTTACTGTTTAAAGTTTTGCTCTGGGGCAATAATAACTGAGTTTTCAGGGTTGGGGTGGGGATTAGAGTAGCCAGGCTTCACTCTGCCATTCTGTTCCCTGGCAGTTCAGATAGGGGCTTTTTAAATTACCAGGCTGCAGGTTGGTAGTCCCAGGAGTAGCTGCTGCCACTGTCAGGCTCCCTGCATTTGACTCTTACCAAGCTCTGTCCAATCCCAGCCCTGCAGTGATAGGCCTGGTAATGGCCCTTGCAGTTGGTGGATCAACTTGATGCCATGGTGATCAGGCCTTGTCAAGGCCTCTGCACACCATGGCATCTTACAGATTTCTGTGTGCCCTGGCCCAGGAGGCTACTCCTATGGGATGTTTCCTTGCTTTCTTATCTCATGAATCACTACTTTATCTATATCACTCAAGTGGCTAGGGTTTCAGGGATGACCAGAATGTCCTAAGCCTCCCTAGCATGGGGGATGAGTAATGGGGGTGGTAAGTCAACATCCTGAGATACTGGGCCTGGGTGGGGGGAAAAGGGAGTAAGGGGCTTCTTGGCCTGGATTCATGCCCATGGCAGACACCTCAGAGGTCAGACTCAACATTATCTCCTACACCAACCTATACCCAAGAGCAAGTCCCACTACACCATAACAAATAATTGGTGATCCAGGTTCTCCTCAAATTGATCTCATGTATCCTTTCGCTGCTTCCACTAATGCTGCTTATATTCACACCATTACCACCATTATAGATGCATGATACACGTACACACATAAATATTATATATGTATATATTATACATGCATATATAATCGATTTCCTTCCAAAAACTGTCATAGGGTATTAATATGATTAGAAAAGACAATATTGAAATCAATTGTTGCTACAGACATAGCAAACTGCCTGGACTGAGGCACCTGGGTTTTCTCTTACAAGGGTTTAGGAATTCTTTTAAAAACTGCTTGTGGATGATTTGTTCCAGTTACTGACCCTCTCCTCCTTACACTAGGTGGCTGCACAAAAATTACCAGCAAGTCTTAGCTCTGGAGTTTGCTGTGGAGGAGATCAACAGAGTCCCCTACTTGCTCCCCAATGTTACCTTGGGAATTCACCTCCACAACACCTACCACAGTGATGCCAGGACCTTGGAACGCTCCCTGAAATGGCTGTCAGGGAGAAGTCATACCATTCCTAATTACAGCTGTGAGGGGAAGCACAAATCTGTGGCTCTCATTGGAGGAGCCACATCTGCATTGTCAGTCCAAATGGGGATGCTCTTGGAACTCTACAAGATCCCACAGGTGGGGTTTTTTGAAGTTCTTCTCTGTCTACTGTGTTAAGTTCCAGCCCTTCAGCCTGGAATAAGGTGGAGGTTCTCCTAAACATTTCCACAATATGCAGCTTTGAGAGAATTTTAGCCATTCTAATTTTAGTGGAAAATGGGTCTTTAGCCAGAACATAGGTCCACCTTTTTATTTTAAATGGGAGGAAACAGAGACTCAGCTAATTTAAAAGTCACTTATAAAATCAGCAGCCTCTACTCAAGTGCTCCTGCTCTTTTCAGGACTCTGGATGACCTGACTTGAATCACTTTGGACTTTATCCTTTAGTAATAGTGTTCGTAAATGAGTTCATCATATTTACTAAGTGATATATGGTTGGGGGGAAAGTGTTCATGCAGCCAAATGGAATGAACAGACTATGGCAGTTCTCTCAGACCCTGGAGCAGCCAAACTGTCCCATTTCTGGTCCTGGTATGTCATTTTCCATCTCTATGCCTTTGTAAAGGCTATCCTCCGTGCCAAGAATGCACTCACTCCTGACCTTTACCTCTGAATTCCTAGACATCTTCAAACCTCAACTCAAGTACTACCTGCTATTGGAAGCCACTTGAGATCTCCTAACTTATTAGCCCCATTATTTCCAAGGTGCAGGTTCTGCCCACTTTAAAGGAAAGCCTTTGGTGCTGCTTAGTGCTCCATCCTCCAGCTTTCCAATCAGTGAAAAGAGGGTGCTGAGGGAATTAAGAAAGTGTTGAGTTTCTAAGGTTGAGTTAAATAGAATGATGAGTGGAATTTTTGATGATCAGCCTATTTTTGGAGGGCATTAATTTCATGGATTGTAGACCAAGCAGAGTTTCAGAGGGCAGACAGAAGGCAGAGTGTATTCTCCCTGCCTTTCATTCCAGATATATATCTATATGTCTATACATAAAGTCATACGTGCATACAATACCTACACATACATGTATGTATGTGTTATGTACTTCACATAGTGTTTAGGGTATTAAAGTAAGTTTTTATGGTTAACATATTAATGTTAACAGGACATGTTGTAAAACATCAAAGTTGTTTTGATTTTCATTCCTCTTATTTTTAGTTACTTGAATCATTCTTTCATCAGTATGTTTTGTTGCTATTCCAGTCATATCCAACTTCTCATGATCCCATTTGGGTGTTTTGTTTTTTTTGGCAAAGATACAGAAGAGGTTTACCATTTCTTTTTCCTACTCATTTTGCAGTGTGGAACTAAGTCAAATAGGATAGTTTCTTTCCAAGGTCACACAGCTAGTGAGTATTAAGGTCATATTCAAATTCAGGAAGATTAGTTTTCCTGATTCCAGTTCCATCTAGCTGCCTTTCATTGGTTTTTGATAGCTTGCTATTTTTTTTTTCTTTTTTGAGAACTGTTTCTTCATTGCTTTTAATAACTTTTCTATGTTATTTTTATTTTTAAATAAGTTTATTTTCCCCAATTACATATAAAAACAATCTAAACGCCTTTTTCTGTGCTTTGAATTTCAAATTCCATTCCTCTCTACCTCCCTGAGATGGTAAGCAATTTAATATAGGTTATACAAGTGAATCATTTCTGTGTTAGTCATTTTGTGCTGGAAACACAGAACAAAAAAAAGAGTGAAAAAATAGTATACTTTTGTCATATTCAGAAGAGATCAATTCTTTCTTTTGGAGATGATAGCATTTTCGATCACGAATACTTTGAGTTTGTCTAGGATCATTGTATTTCTGGGAATAGTTAAGTCCTTCACAATACTTTATTGTAAAATATTGCTGTTGCTATATACAATGTTCTCCTGGTTCTGCTCAGTTCTCTTCATATCAGTTCATGTAAGTCTTTCCAGGTTTTCTGAAATTATACTTCTTGTCAATGATATTCCATTGCAATCACTTACTACAACTTATCCAGCCATCCCCCAACTAATGAACATTACCTCAATTTCCAGTTCTTAGCCACTACAAAAGGAGCTGCTATAAATATTTTTATACAATTTATTTCCCTCTTTTTATCTCTTTCAGATGCATACCTAGAAATGGTGTTGCTAGATCAATAGTTTTATGGCCCTTTGGGCATAATTTCAAATTGTTCTCCAGAAGGTTTCAATCAATTCATAACTCCACCAAAGATGTATTAGTGCTCCAGGTTTCCCACATCCCCTCAAAGATTTTTTACTTTCCTTTTTGTCATATTACTCAATCTGACAATCGTGAGGTGGTACTTAGAGTTGTTTTAATTCAACTTAGAACATTTTTTATATGACTATAGGTAACTTTTATTTCTTTGTCTGATAACTGACTATTCATGCCCTCTGAATATTTATCAATTGGAGAACTACTTGTGTTCTTACAAATTTTACCCCATTCTCTATGTATTTGAGAAAGGAAATATTTTTTTTTTCAGAGATAGTAGCTGTAAATATTTTTTCCCTGTTTTCTGCTGTCTTAATTTTGGTTGCATTGGTTTTGTTTGCACAAAAACTTTCCAACTTTATATAATCAAAATGATCCATTTTACATTTTGTATTGTTCTCTCTATGTTGTTTGTTCCTATAGTTTTTCCCTATCCATAAATTCAATAGACAAACTATTCCATTTTATATGTTCTTCTATTGTGCTTATGGTATTATTCTTAATATGTAAATTATGCACACATTTTTATTTTATCAAGGTATATGGTATGAAATTTTGGTCTATACCTATTTTCTGCCACACTGTTTTCCAGTTTTCCCAATAGATTTTTTTTCATCAAAAATGATGAGTGTGGCTCTTTGGATAAATTTCTATGGTCACTTGCTACAATGTATTATGTACTTAATCTATTCCACTAATCCTACACTCTATTTTTTAGGCAGTAACAGATTATTTGGGTAATACAATTTGCACAATAAAATTTGAGATCTGGTATGGCTATGTCACCTTCATCCTAATTGTATTTATATATTTCTTGGCTTTGTTTTGGTAGGTGGAGTCCCACATATTTCATGCAATCTACAGTTATGTTAAATACAGTTTTTCTTTATCCTTCTTGCTCTGGACTTTGTTGATGATATATAAAAATGCTGATGTTTTAACTGGGTTTATTTTGTATCCTGCAGCTTTGTTAGAGTTGTTAATTATTTGAACTAGTCTTTTAGTTGATTTGCAAAAAATTAGTTTTGTTTCCTCATTGTCTATTCTAATGTAATAGGTTTCTTTTTCTTAGCTTATTGCTATAGCTAGCATTATTCCTTCTTTTGATTTTTTTTAATTGGTGTCATGTGGTCATTGGTTTCTACTTTCCCAATTCTAATTTTTGAGTGATTATT
This sequence comes from Gymnobelideus leadbeateri, assembly GCA_011680675.1. Lineage (NCBI taxonomy): Eukaryota > Metazoa > Chordata > Mammalia > Diprotodontia > Petauridae > Gymnobelideus > Gymnobelideus leadbeateri. The sequence goes on along the minus strand of WOXC01005186.1, from coordinate 138,056 downwards.
TTCTTCAGTTAGCTTTTGTACCTCCTTTTGTATTTAACCAATTCTAATTTTAAGGAGTTTCTTCTTTGGTAAATAGCTGTTATCTTTCCCAACTTCCACATGTTTCTTTTTACCAAATTATTGGCTTTTTCATGATTTTCTTTTGTTATTCTCATTTCTTTTTCCAATTTTTCTTCTATTTTTATTATTTTCTAAAAGATATTTGAAACTTAAATATTAAAACAAATACAAAATCAGAAAATGAAAAGATATCTTAAACTTAAATGCTAAAACTTAAATACAAAATAAGAAAAGGAAAAGGATTGCCATGTGCACAGCAGAACATAAGTGGATTCAAAATATAAAGCTATACACTTCCATCTCAACAAAACCTATATAGCAAATACTATATGTTGTGTTCAGAGCTATCCATCTTTGCTTCCTTGTAGGTTTTCTTTTGTTATTTGCTGTGCACTTTTTTACTTTGTTCTTTTTTCTCTCCTCCCTCCCTACCTCCCCCAAGAAGGCTACAATGAAGAGTAAATCAATAGATAGATAGATGAGAAAGAGAGAGAGAGAGAGAGAGAGAGAGAGAGAGAGAGAGAGAGAGAGAGAGAGAGGAGACACAAATACACATAATTTACATTTAAAGTCTTTTTCAGCTCTTCCAAGAGTTATTTTTGAACCTACAACCAATTCACATTTTTATCTGAGACTTAGCACTAAATCATTTTTGACACTGTTGTCCTCTTCTAAGTTTGTGCCTTGATCCTCCCTATCACCATAGCAACTTTCTATGGGTCAAGTTATTATTATTGGTTTTTTGTTTTGTTTTGTTTTTTTGCTCATTTTTTCTGTGTACTTTGTGACTTTTTTACTTTCATGTAACAGTTGTGACTTGATCCTGAACTCTCACAAGGTTCTTGTGTCAGGGCCTGGGGACTTGTTTCTGGCTTATATTTGGCCTTGGGGTCTAGATTCTCACTTGCACTGGAGTGAGGACCTCCCTGATGGCCTGTACTGGGTGCAGGGGCTCTCTCTTTGTTTGCCCTGTGAGTGGGGTTTTGCTGCTGGCCTGCTCCAAGAGCATGGCCTCAATGCTGGATTGGCAGATGCTGAGAGTCACTGCAGACCCACTGGAATGCAGTCTGACACCTCTTCTCACTGACTACTTGCCCCTACAACCCCAGGGAAACAGAGCTGTTCCCCAAGCTGTTCCAATATGGTAAGTTGTTTTTCAACTAAAATAACTGTAAACCACTTTTCAAGATTGTTTGGAGTGGAATTTGGGAGAGATCTGGAGAATCACTGCTTTACTCCACCATCTTAGTACTTGAAATCAGTGAATTATTTTGATCTTAAATATATCAATTGTTTGTGTGTGTGTGTGTATGTATATGTGTATATACATACATGTGTGTGTCTGTATGTCTTGGGTACCAAGCACTCATCAGAGAAACTCGATGAAAATATTTTTCCCTTGTTCAAGCATGGTCTTTCTTATTCTAGGTGCATTAATTTTGTTTTTGAAGAAGGTTTTCAACTTGAAGAAATCAGTTATCTATTTTATCTTGTTTAATAACAAGCTCCAAGGGGCAACTAGGTGGGGCAGTGAGTAAGAGCCCCGGCCCCAGGGTCGGGATGACTGGGGATCGTCCTGGCCTCAGAAAATGAGCACCCACACATAAATAATGACTGGCCATGTAACCTTGAGCAAGTTACTTAACCCCAATTGCTTTAAAAAAAAAAAAAAGAACAGGGGCGGCTAGGTGGCGCAGTGAATAGAGCGCCGGCCCTGGAATCAGAAGGACCTGAGTTCGGAGCTGGCCTCAGAAACTTAATCCACACAAACAAAAACCTAGCCATGTAACCTTGGGCAAGTTACTTAACCCCAATTGCCCTAAAGGGGCGGCTAGGTGGCACAGTGAGTAAGAGCGCCGGCCTCGGAGTTGGGATGACCCGAGATCAGATCCGGCCTCAGAAAATGAGCACCCACGCAAAAATAATGACTAGCCGTGCCTTGAGCAAGTGACTTAACCCCAATTGCTTTAAAAAAAAAAAAAAAAAAAAAAAAGAACAAGCTCCAGATATTCACCTCCAAATAATCATAAAAGAGTGCTCCAGGATAAATCCTGGAACAGCAGAGGAAGGGGAAAATAAGGTGAAGCAATATTTTATCTCCAGAGACTTAAAGGATTGGAAAGAAAGGTACATCTCTCTTGGGTCACAGGGGAATGCAGTGCAGGAAAGGAGGCATACCAGCAAATCAGCAGCAAGCCCCATCTCAGTAAACCAGAGGGAAATCCTGAGCCCCATTGTGGTGGAGCAGGCAAATGCAAAGACCAAGATCACCTACCTGGCTTAGTATAGCCAGGAGAGCCAGCAGACTCCAGGTCCAAGTACTGCCATGTGCTTCAGCATAGCCTCATGTGGACAGATAACCTGGGGCAGCTAGACCTCCCCATACTCCAGCATAGCTACAGGTGGGCAGATATCCTCTGGCTTCTGGGTATGTTTCAGTTCGGCTTCTTGCAGGTCGGCATCCTTCAACGGCCATACCCACTCATACTTCAGCATGGCCAACATGAAGTGGGAATATTCTAGTGGCCAGACCTCCATGTGTTTTTTGTACCCCCTCAGGGAGATGCAGGGAGAGAACCCCAAAGAAAAATGGGAAGTGGTCTCAAGTGTAGAAAGAATTCATAGAAGAGTTCAAACAGGAGCTTAAAATCATATAAAAGGTAGAACAAAAATTGGGAAAAGAAATGAGACTGATGCAAGAGAATTATGAGGAAAAAACATTTAACAGCTTGACAAAATGCTTAAAAGTAGAACTGGAAAGATGGAAAAGGAAATATAAAAATCTATTGAAGGAAGTTACTACTTAAAGAGTACAACTGATCAAATGGAAAAGAAACTACAAAAATTAAGAAAGGAAAATATCACCTTAATTGTTGGAACTGGCAAGTGGAAGCTAATGATTCCACGAGACATCATGAATCAATCAAATAAATTCAGAAGAATGAAAAAAGGGAGAAAATGTAAAATATCTTATGGCAAAAACACCTGACCTGGAAAATAAATACAGAAGAGACAATATCTTAAACATTGGACTATGTGATCAAAAGCAGGACCTAGACACCTTTCAAGAAATTATTAAGGAAAACTGCCCTGTCATTCTGGAACCAGAGGGCAAAACAGGGCATTGAAAGAATCTGCCACTCACCTCAGAAAAGGGATCCCTAAATAATAACCCCAGGAACATTATAGTCAAATTTCAGACATATCAGGTCAAGGAAAAATAATCAAGTGGCCATAAAGAATCAATTCAAACATTGGGGAGTCTCACTCAGGAAGACACAGGACCTGGAAGCTGTAACATTAAAAGATCAGAGGTCATGGAACATATTTTGGAGAGTAAAGGAGCTAGGACTAAAACCAAGAGTTGCTTACCTGGAAAAATTAGGCATAATACATCAAAGAAAAAAATGGTCATTCAACAAAATAGAAGGATTTCAAACCTTAATAAGGAGAAAACCAGAACTAAACCAAAAATTTTATCTCCCATATCAAGATCCAAGAGAAGCATAAACAGGTAAAAGACTAGCAATCTTAATAAATGTGCATTACTGTCCTTGACAACTACCTCATTGGTTAAGGTCCTGACATCAGGATTCAGTCATCAGCTAACCAAAGGAAAGATTTTTACAACTGCATAATTCTCAGAGATGACCTCTACAACCAGCACCATCCAATAACTGATGGAGTAAAGAAAGTCAGGCCCTGGGCAGGATATATGAAACTTGCTGATGGTGGTAGGCTTTTAATGTATTACCTTCTAGATGCCAGCAAATTTTACTCAATGGAATTACCAGTTTGGGATATGATTGTATCAAAAAAATTACCTTGGTGTTTATGTCTATGTGCGATATTTCAAAATAATGGGTGATAAATCAAATGCTTAAGGCAGCTGCTGAAGACAGAAATAGGACAAATATGGAACAGGGGCAGATCCTTATTATCTTCTTTTTCAGTTTACTAGTGGCTGCATAAATTGGCTCTAAGATACTTTTTCACATATTCATATTACCCAATAGTAATTAATCTTTTATGAGTAAACTGGCCTAGTCAAAGTTGTCACATCAACGTTTCTTGTTGATAGGAAAGAGGGTTATAATGCTTTGGATATATGATTTTTAAATTAGATATGGAACCATAGACTTTTCCCTGGAGAGTCCTAATTATGTTGCATTATTATGTTATATTTTATTTTTGAGTTCTTTTCTGAGGGTTTATAAACAAATATTTACTTAGGTGTATTTTAGTAAGCTATGCATATATCCATATAAATAAAAGGAACTCAAACATAAAAATGGATAATCTCCTATCCATAGTTGGATGAAATCTCTTTCTCTTCTCATATTTTTGGAGAACTGTCTTTAATGTTAAGGTTGTGTATCCATTTAGAAATTATTGTGAAGTGCTTATCTAAGCCTAATTTCTTCCAGATCGCTTTTCTGTTTTCCAAGTAATCTTATTCTAGGGGGGTATTGATTTCTCATACAGGAAGGATCTTGATAATGCTGTGGAGAATATTCCATACTATTCAGTTATTAAAAGTGTGATGGAGGCTCATCTGCAGAGACACTTCCGAAAGCTTGTGGCTTTAGTCTCTTCCTGTTATAGGGGATCACAGTGTACAAAGCGCTGGTCTGAAATCAGAAAAATCTGGGTTCAGTTCTGGCCTCAGAAACTTACCATCTGTGTGACCCTAAGTGCCTTAGTTTCTTCCTTTATAAAATGGAGGTTATAATAGCACCATGCTACAAGTTTTGTTGTGATGATCAACACATGAGATAACGTTCTTAAAGTACCAAAACTTAAAACACTATATAAATGCTTCTGCTGTTGCTGGTAGATCCTAATGCTGTCATCCAGCGTGATAGTTATCCCTTCTGCATCTCTGTCAACTGCAAATTTGATGAAACACACTTTCTATGCATTTTTCCAAGTCATCAATTACACTTTCTTAGGGCTCACTATTTCAAGTGGACATCAGATTTCTGTTAGTCTACTCTCAGGCTGTTGTGAGCTGGCTTCAATCAAGCTGCTCTGGTAGTTCAGTTTTTGGTATTAAATTAATAGGAATTTATATTGTGCTTTAAAGTTGCCAGAGTGTTTACATCTTCTATCTCTTTGGAAAGTCACCCATCCTTGTGAGGAAGGTGCTATTATTACCCACATTTAATACATGAGGAAAATGAGGCTGAGAAGTAAGTGACTTGTCTATATGTTCAGCAATTAACTGAAGCAAATTTACACTTTGTTGTTCTTCAGCCATTTTCAATCATGTCCAACTCTTTGGGACTACTTTTTAAATGTTTGCTTAGTAAAGATGCAGGAGTGATTTTCCATTGCTTTCACGAGCTCATTTTAGAGATGTGGAAACTGAGGCAAATTCCCCACCGGGTTTGAAACTGGTCTTCTTGACTCAGCCCAACACTCTCCATGGAACCACCCAACAGCTTCACTTAGATCTTTGCCTGAAGGTTGTATGGAAGTACATATGTACCCTGGCTGGAAAGACCCAGTCAGAGCACAGAGAATCCTCCAGAAATACTCACCTCTGAAACTATTTTTAAAATTTAAACGAAGAATGGAAATGAGACCAGGTAACTGATAATGTCAAATGGGTGTGAGGGGACATGTTTCTGTAGAATTGTATAAGGGATGTTAGAGCTCAGCATGACTGGCAGCTGGCAAGGGAAACACAGGGAAAGGGCTTTTTTTCAAAGTTTGATTGGAAGTTAGAGGAGGCTCCATGAAACCTAAGGCCTTTGCCTGACTGTCCGTGGGACAGCAGAGAGAGGCAGAGCCTCTCAATTCTGGGGTCTCTTTTGTTTCTTCTGACAAGGGCAATGATCTCCACACTGAAAGTGACAGTGCCCCAAATGACTAAAAGAGGATGGATGCCCAAGATAGACACAGAGAGCCAGGTGAGCCCCTCATGACTCTTCATAAGTTCAAGGGGCCTGGACCAGATGTCCTTATTTCTTGGGTTCTGAAAGAACTGGCTGATGCATTTTCTGACTCTATCAGTGATATGGGAAAAGTCATATGAAACAAGACAAGTCTCTGTTCTCCTTCTTGGACATATTCTAGTGGAGATTCTTTCTCTGGGGAGGGAGTGGGTATTGGCCTCTCTGGCACCTTCCAACTCACGAAGATGCTGCAACTGTCTAATAATATGCTTCTGGCTCTGCCCTCTGTCATAGTTGATTCCTACACTGCTGGTGCTCAGCAGTTCTCACACCCATTAATTTTGGAAAATAATGCTGATCTGAGGTTCAGAATTTCTGGTCCCTACTCAGATCAAATCCCTGAATGACTGAATCTAGAGACTGAATGCTTTCTGGCTCTTCCCTTTCTCACAGTCTTAAACTGGTTAGTGAATTCAGTCATCCAGGTATCTTAGATGGAGCTGGCAAGGTGGGGACCTTAGTCTGTGGGACAGATCGCTTTCAAAGTCTCTAAATGTGTTATGAAGAGAAGAATAGGTCCTCCTCCCCAGTTTTGCTAATATTTGAACCTTAATGAATGTGGTTGTTGTTATTATGTTGTTGTTATGTGTGTGTATGTGTGTTAGTGATTTCAGCATGGCTATTTCTATTTAATTATCTCTTTTATGTGTTGATATTCTACTGTTTGATGATTTTCTGTAGCTCCTAATGTTTTTCCAGAGGAATCTAGGCTTGGCTAGAAAGTTGAATCTTGCCATGTTATAGAATCTGGCCCCCATTCTTATTACTTATCCCTAATATCAAACTTTAGTGATTAGTTATCTGGTGCCATTTAATCAATTAACATTTTTAAGTTAACATCTTTGAGAAAATTATATTTACTTAGAAGATACTAACAAGAAAAGAGGCACAGAGTATTCCCCCAAACCAAGACCATATTATGATTCCATACCAGCATAGTTCTGGGGAGAATATACAACTCATTAAGTTAACTTCTAAACTTGGCATGGTCAATGGACATTCGCATCCTTATTTGCGATGCCCAGCATCTTGACTGTGAGATCAAGTAACTGCTTTACTTTTTTCCCATTTTTTTCTCTTGGCTGCTCTGGTGGGCCAGTTTTGGAATGTCTCAGATCCTCATGTGTTTCTGTCTCTTACACTCTAGTGGTTTGCTATGCTGACCTTTCAAAATCAGCTTGTGTGAGCTGTCTTCATCTGATAATGGGAAAGGGGAAACACAGAGGCAAAGGATAAAGGTCTGCTGTGATCATTATAAATTTTCTATTGTTCAACGTTATTTTGGATTGTGCTTGGATTCCCACGATGATGCTAGGATCCTGTAAATGGTCCTAATGGCCATTGAAACAAATGGCTAAATGAATAGTATTTTTTTCTTATATTAGGTAGTCTAAGGATGATAGCATTCTGATTGGATGCACTCAAACTGCTACTGGGGACTTGAGTCATTCTCCTTTAGCTACCCCAGATATCTAATGTAAGATCCTCCCATCAGTTCATGGTTGTGATAAAGAAACACCCCCTACCTGATCTGCACCAAGCCTCATGTTAACAATGGACTCTGAGACCTTTCCCACCACATCTACATCTGTTTAAGAATGCCCCCTCCTTGGAGTCAAAATAATGGAGTAAAAGCATGGACTTGCTTGAACTCTCCCCTAAAAACCTCCAAATACATGTAAAAAATGAATAAACAAATTTTAGAGCAGCAGAACACACAAAATGACAGAATTAAACAAATTTCCAGCCCAAGATTACAAGGAAGGTCAACAGGAAATGTCTGTTGCATCAATCTGAGAGAAGAAAGTAGTTCAGAAACTCTAGGATTAAAACCAAGAATCACCTACCCAAGCAAAACTGGGTATAATCCTTCAGGGGAAATAATGGATATTCAATGAAACAGAGGATTTTCAAGCATTTTAGATGAAAAGACCAGAGTAGAATAGAAAATTTGACTTTCAAATACATGACTCAAGAGAAATATGAAAAGATGGCTTAGACTTTGTGATCCTTGAAAGATGAATAAAGTGAGCCACCAGGGGTTCCTGGAGAAATACTAAAGGACCTGAGGAATTGCTTTGGGACCCAGCCTGGATATGTTGCATTTGGAAATAAACTTGGTGAGATCAATTCTATGTGGAAGTGTATCAACAAAGCAGTATTCACAATGCCTATGGTAACTATAAATATGCTGATATGGTTAATAATCACAAAATGTAACAGGGTCTCTATATGGGGGACATAGCTAGAACATTTATTCAAATACCAGAAAACTGAATCCCAAAACTATAAAGTCAAAACCATCACAGTAGTCATGGAGTTGGTACATGCAGTTAATGCAGTAAACACCCACATCCTCAAGGCTTTAAAACAGAACAGGCTACTTCAGGCAAAAATCCTCCTTTCCTGACTCTTGGTAACTGTTCAACCTCCATGCAGCTTGCTCCTAGCAGCCCTGCCCCTTCCCTACCCCCCTGCCTCCGAGTTCCCATACTGGCAGTCCTCAGCAGGAGTTCTTAGCAAAAGTTCTGGCTGGCTCAAAAAAAGTATTCGCATCACCACAGCTACCACTTCTAGTCACCATGCTGGCTCCATCACAGCTCCTACACAGCTCTGCTATGTCAGTAAGCTCAAGGGGCATGGGAGGTCTTAAAATCCCATTACTATTACAGGAAGTCATATTAAATCTGAGGTCTTTTATTCTGCAGTCAGGGACTAAGGTGATATATGGGAGAGTGTACCTCCCACCCCCAAGAAAACTCTGAATGGGGGCATAAAGAGTCAGACATGACTGAAACATTAAACAACAATAAAAGAGTTTCTGCCTCTAAGAAAGTGCTTTACTTTTGTATAACAAGCTGTTTTTCATGGAGCAAAAAGCAGGGACTCTCAGGCCCATTCTGAGTTGCAGGGAAGGTGTGTTGCCTCTTGCCTAGAGTTAAAGTGCTCTTCTTTGATGAAAACTGCCTGAACTGTGCCCAAAGCAAAGAATAAGGAGGGAATGTGATGACAATTTCAACAAAATTACAGCATTTGTGCCATGTGATTCTGTTGTAATTTTTCTTGCTGTATGAGAGAACACATTTGAGGAGGTTCTGACCCTGGCAAAAACCTTCTAGGTCTCTATTTAAGAAATGTGGTATAGGCAACTAGGTGGTACTGTGAATAGGGCCCTGGACCTGGAGTCAGGAGGACCTGACTTCAAATCTGGCCTCAGACACTTGAAACATTCACTAGCTATGTGACCTTAGGTAAGTCACTTGACGCCAATTGCCCTGCCTTCCCCCTCCAAAAAAAAAAAAAAGCAAAGAAATGAGGTAAAGACACTCCTGCACTGATGCCTTATAATCACCCTGTTGACAATGTCTGAATTATCAAAGTTCATAAATCCCTTGAAGATATCTGCTGGACTTTGCTAGTAGTCACCTACTTTGAAGAGGAGCTAGCTTAGGGAAGGAGTGTTGCAACTGATACTGCTCTCAGTGAGCTACATTGGGAGTCCCGAGAGGATGACACTGTCCGGTTTCTAGGACCATCCCAAACCCTTCCTCTGAAAACCCTGAGGCAGATGCCAATAATCCCTACGACATCAGGAAGAAGTTAGATTTCTATCCTGCCCTGAGTTCCTGGTTCAACTCAAAGACCTATTGCAGAAGTTTGAGGAGAAATTATCCCAAACTGTACTTGACAGGAGATGGCCTCAAGCTCCCCTCTGTGTAGCTATGCTGCATTGCTACCATTTGCTGTGGCCCCAAGGTCACTGTGCTCCTAAAAAAATCCGTGGTTGCTGAAGAGACCTCAGCAAAAGCATCCCATTGGGACTGGAGAAGGAGCAGCTTCTGCACTCTCAGTTCTCCACTGGACCTTCCTGCTCTGAAGAGATCAGTGTACCTTGTCCTCCCATCCAGGTACATACCCATGGGAAAAGGACAGGCTCAACAGTAAAGGGCTGAGAGGCAGCCAGGACAGAACCACCTGAGACTAAGCATTTAGTTCATGAAAATGATAAAATGTTTCAACAGTATCTCAATCAATTCTATGTGGTGAGCCCAGAAATCAGGAAAGAATGAGATATCTCACAGTAGATCTCACAAGATCGTACCTCTCCCCTTCCCCACAAGTCTACCCTTCCCTCCTCCCCCATTGTTTAGCTCCTGCCTCCTCTGAAAAGGCAAGGCAGAGGGATTTCTGGGATGGGCACTTACTCTCTCACCTCTCTCCAAGTGGAAGAGATAGCACCTGGCCATTCCATTTCCTCTTCTCAGTCACTAGGAAATAAGGAGTGTAGGTGATAACTGCCTGCTTCCCAGAGGGGCGAAATTGTGAAATTTCCCCTTTAAGATGAAGGAGAAAAAGGACTATCCCTGAAATTTCTTTTATTTGTTTTTCAGATATGTCTGACTCTTTGTGGCCCCATCATGTGTTTTCTTGGTGGTTTGCCATTTGCTTCTCCAGTTCACTTTATAGATGAGGAAACTGAGGTAAACAGGGTTCATTGACTTGCCCAGGGTCATATAGCTAGTAAGTGTATAATGCCATATTTGAACTAAGGAAGAGGAGTCTTCCTGATTCCAGGCCTGGCCCTCTACCTAGAGAACCACTTAGCTGCACGTCATGGTTTGTCATGGATTGTTATTTTTGTGTTATTTTTATGTGTACTTGCCATGAAGTTTCTTTGCCAATATCTCCCTACCTAAATCTTTAGTGTAACTGTTATTGTTAACATATGACTTGTATTAGTCAATTAGTATTAGTTAAATAGTCTTTAGTACCAAGGGGTAGATTGTGATAACTTTGTGTTGTTTGATGTTATTGGTGATAGTTGGATGTCCTATGATAATGCGCATACTCCAGTATGAAGCCCCTTAGGCTCAATGGTTTAATGCCCAGAGTAATGAACTGGCCGAGCAGTCAGTCATTCTCTTCCATTATGAACTCTGTATGAGTCAGTATAAGGCTAGCAGCTTTCTGATTGGATGCTCTCAGCCTGCTGCTGGGGCCTGGAGTAATTTCTCCTTCAGCTGCCCCAGACAGTTAACATTGGATTCTCCCACCAGTTAATGATTCCAGTAAACCCCCTGAGCTGAGCTGTACCCAAGCTGTGTCAATAAGGGGCTCGGAGGGCTTTCCCACCACATATGGGTCTCACTAAGAATGCCCCCTCCTATATCTGGCACCTGTCCTCAGCCAAGTCCATTTGAAGGTATATAATCTTGCCACCTGAACCCAAACGTTGAGTACTTTCTTCCCTGACATGTCTCCCAGTCCCCCTTGGCTAGGGAAGCTTTTTGTATGCCTGGGAAGGAAACACTGTGTATATTGCCAAATGATGTGTGTGCATGCCTTGTTTGCTTGCTTGGGGCTCTGTATATCAGTAAAGCTTGGGATTACACCCCATATACAGTTACCTGACTATGACTTTAAAAAACAAACTTCTAGAACCCAGGTATTTGCTTTAACTAGAACATTTAGAGGTCAAATAAAGTCCCTGTACTCATGGATCATATGTTTGCCTTTCTCTGAACAGAACCTCTTTTCATCCCAAAGTTTATGGTCTGTCCACAAGCACTGAAATAGTGCTTCCTGAAGATTTTCCCAGCAGTAGCTCTCTCTTGTTTAGGAGGCAGGCAGGCAGGCTGGCAGGCAGGGTGGCAGGGTGGCAGGCAGACAGGCTGGCAGGCTGGCAGGCAGGCAGGCAGGCAGGCTGGCAGGCAGGCTGGCAGGCAGGCAGGCAGGCTGGCAGGCAGGCAGGCAGGCTGACTCTTGGGGAAGAACATGGTTGCTGGTTGCAGCCTTCAGAATGCATCTCATATCTGACTTGGCAGGCAAGTGAAAGGCTCCTTGGCTTCACCTGGGAAACAGATCAGAACCAATACCTGCTCAGACTCTGGGTAAGGGAGCCAAATTATTCCATTCCACTTCTCTTCCCCATGGGGATGACAGTACCCAAGTAAGCTGCACTTGGCTGGCCCCCATTATTCTGATAATTATCGAGATATATTGATGTTAGAAGAAAGGAAATGTGGGTATTTAGGCAGGAGTAAAGCTTGTAGTTCCAACATCATTAATAAGCAAGAGTCCGAATCCTAAGCAATTATTTTCCAATGAATTGTCAGGCAGAATTTCTGCCATTTTTGCAGAGTTTGCTTTGATTAATATGTAGAGCTGTGCACACTTAGAGACAATAGAAAACCCAGTAGGCCTGGAAGATGGACAGCTCTTATTGCAAGAGAACTCAGAAGGTATCACCTCCAAATGACAGCCCTGAGTGAGACAAGGCTGCCAGATGAAGGCCAGCTTACCAAAGCTGGTGCTGGATGCACCTTTTTTTGGAGTGGCTGCAGTGAAGGGGAGGACCATGAAGCTGGTGTAGGTTTTGCAAACAAAACTAATTGAGTCAACAAGCTGGTATGCCTGCCCAAAGGAATGAATGACAGGCTCATGGCAATGAGATTGCCACTTGCAGGAAAATGTTGTGCTGCCATTGTGAGTGCCTTAACTCCCACAAGAGACTTTAATGCTAGAGGAGGCTCAGACCACAAGGAAGGGCAGGGTGTCCTAGGGAGGAATGGAGCTGGAAGCGGCAACAGCAGTGGTCACTCTCCCCTGAAGACTTGTGCATCTCATGACCTTCTCATCACCAACACTGGCTTCAGTTTCCCTAAATGCAATAAAACTTCCTGGATGCATGCTTGCAGCAAACACTGAAGCAGTTAATGTATTCCTTTTATTTTCAGGATCACTGGATTGAAAAGTGACAGGGACCACTGAGATCAGCCAATTCAACACCCTCTTTTTATAGTTAAGGAAACTTAATCAGCTAGGGGATTGAGGACTGGGCGGGAAATCAAGACCTGAGTTTGAATCCTGCCTCAAACATTTGTTAGCTACATGACTTTGGTCAAGTCACTGAACCTTGTTGTGTCTTAGCTTCATTATCTGTAAAATGAAGGAATTGGAATCTGGACTCTACGGTGCTCTAACTACAAAATCTGGGATCCTATTATCCCAAACTTCCCCTGATCATGTAGCAGGTAGAAAATCTGAGCTCTTCTGACCTTGTACTGGTATAGGACCAGATCTGCTCTGCCCTGATGGTGCTATACCCTCTGAGAGACCAGAGAAAGAGGGGCTCAAACTAGTTTGGTACCAACAGGTCTTACTAGGGTTAATCGGGGAGTTTACTCACAAGAGGCTAGTCATCCTGGGCGTCAGTAGGGCCCAGTAACATCGTGGAGCCCACACCAACCCTGGTCCAGGTAACTTACTCTATAAAAACAGAAGCCAAAAGGTCAAGTTCCAGGAGGGCCCAAGGCCATGTGCAAGTTTTCCCTTTGCAGAGTTGGGGCTCCTTTGGCTGTTTGCCTTTACTTAAGGTAGTTTACATTTTCTCTGTGGAGTCATCCATTGTCCTCATTTTTATCCATTTCATTTGGCTCTTGTTTCTCCCCCATTCAGATTTCTTATGGTCCATTTGACCCCAGCCTCAGTGACAAGGCCCAGTTTCCTTCTCTCTACCAAATGGCCCCTCAGGATTCCTCCTTGCATGTAGCCATTGTCCGGCTGCTGGTGCATTTTGGTTGGACCTGGGTGGGACTGGTTGCCCCAGATGACATGAGAGGAGAGAAATTCCTTGGGGACATGAGAGAAGAAATGAGCTGGTCCAAAACCTGTGCGGCCTTCACAGAAAAGATCTCTGTCAGTGATAGGCGCCATGCAGAAACATATTTGAATTTTTTATCAAGGACCGTGACATCATCAGCCAATGTGTATGTGATCCATGGAGATACTGATTTATTAATGATCCTGAGGTTTTCAGTTCCTTTTTTTACTGTGACATGGAAGCTTTGGATCATTACTTCTTATGGGGATATCACCATGAAACCTCATAAGCATCAAGGTGACTCATTTCATGGGGCTTTATTATTTTTACATCAGACTCATGAGATTCCTCATTTCAAGACCTTTCTGAGGACAGTTAATCCTGCTAAATATCCTGAGGACAGTTTCCTTTGCAGTTTCTGGTCTTCTTCTTTTGAGTGCCCAGTGGAAACTACAGACCCTATTCAAGAAGTATGTTTCCCAAATGCCTCCTTGGAGATGTTACCTCTGAAATATTTTGACATGGCTACATCTATTAGAAGTTACACCATCTACAATGCTGTCTATGCTGTGGCCTGGTCCCTTCATGAAATGATCCTGGCTAGCTTGGAAATTGGATCTATGGGGGATATAAAGAATCTGATCCCTCAACCTTGGCAGGTAATGACTTCTAATGGGCATCAGGTCCACTAGCACTCCTGAGGTTCCAGGACAATTTGGCTCAGACACTGTCAATTTTCTAGTTCCTTGCTGTTTGTCTTCTAAATCTTCTGCATTCACTCTGATGTTACCCCATCTTTATTGTTAGGTTGCCCAAGTCTTCCTCAGGCACTCAGGTCTATTTGTTTTTAAGAGTTCTGTGTCCTCACCTCAACTGTAAAATGCGGTTCTTACTAACCCTTACTTCCCAGGGTTGTTGTGAGGGTCAAATGAGATACTTTTTGTAAAGTTAGCATGCTGCTTGGCACATAGTAGGGATGTCATAAGTGCTTGTTCTATTGCATTCTATGTCTTCCACAACGTCTGTGAGATGCTCAGCTCCTGAGTTTGACTGAGGATCAGTGAGGGAACTGCCTCAAGTTAATTCAACAAAGATAGACTAGGATACATACTCCAAGGAAAATCACTGAATTAACAGCGACACATCTAACTGGTAACAGAGCAGGCTGGATTGGCAAGCAGAGCAAGGCCAGCAGCTCCAAGGAGAAGCAGAGGACCCTTTGTGGTCACACAAAAAGAAGGAGTCTTGGTAGCTGTGGGACACTCTGATTGGCAGGTTCTCATTCCAGTGAGGCCAGTCACGCTCCTCTCGATAGCTGGCATTGTTTTGTTTTCATTGCTCAATTGCTTTTCAGTTGTGTCTGACTCTGTGTGACTCCATTTGGGTTATTCTTGGCAAAGATTCTGGAATGGCTCACTGTTTCCCTCTCTAGCTTATTTTACAGATTGGGGAATTGAGGCAAATAGGGTCACAGAGTTAGTAAGTATCTAAGGCTGGATTTGAACTCAGGAAGAGGAATCTTCCTGAATCTAGGTCCAGCAATCTATCCACTGCACCATCTAGGGAATGTCAGTTGTTTGATGGGATCCATCTGTACCTTGTAAGCTTTGCCAGGGGATCAAAGCTACTGGACTTGTTATCTCTTTAAGAGATATAAAAACTCCTTTAATTGCATGAGGCCAGGCAAGGCTAGACCATCTATCTATCCCAATTCAACTTGTGGGGATTCAAGATAGCAACCAGATATCCTGGAAGTCTCCCAGGGGCTGCTGGCATGAGAGATAATGGCTTTTAAAAATATATACCTTTAAACGAACTCAGAGGGAAAATGAAATTTCTGAGTTTAACTCAAGGACATAGAAAGATGATTTCAGGCAGAGGAAGACTCGGTTGTAAAAATCAATACAACAGAAAATCAATTATATTGTAGCATCAATAGAGTAAAAATAAAGGTAGTAGGAACTAGAAGTAATATTAGGGCACCTAGATAGTGTAGTGGATAGAGCACTGGGCTTGAGGTCAGTGCTTTCTGAGTTCAAATCTGGCCTTACACACTTATTAACTGTGTGACCCTGCACAAGTCACCTAACCCCATTTCTCTATGTTCCTGATATGTAAAATGAGCAGTAGAAAGAAATGGCAAAACACTCTAATATCTTTGCCAAGAAAACTCAAATGAGGTCACAAAACTTCAATATGACTGAAACAACTGAACAACAACAGAAGTAACATTGTTTTGATCTCAGAATGAATGAAAAAATTATTAATTTAGCACTTACTCTTTGCCAAACATTGTGATGCATGCTGCACATATAAATACAAAATAAAAAAATAGCCTTTGCCTTCAAGGAACCCACTGGGAGAGCCAACAGACATAGAAGAGTGATAGGCAGAAAGGGTCATTTTGACCCAGAAAGTTATAGGGATGGTGACATTTTCTGCCATCTTCCTAGACTGCATCCCCTTATCTTTTCTCTTGGAGCTGGGAACCAGAATAGGATTTCAGAATGATGCATCTGAAGTAACTGCAGGGTAAGCACAGAGTGACTGAAGAGTAGGTCTCTTCTCTTGCCAACTCTACCCTGTGATTCACTCAGGTGTAGGACACTGATCTTCCAGTCAGGAGAGAGTCCCATACTAGTGGGCTTACAGGCTTCTGTTACATATATACAAACAATATACAAGCAGCATGAATTGGGGAGAGTCTTATAAAGAAGGCCCTAAGATTGAGGAGGACAGGCAAAGTCTTCTTGCAGGAGCTAAGACTTAAAAGAAGCAGAGAAATCTAGGAGGCAGTGAGTTCCAGACCTGGGGACACATGCTTGGTGTTAGAAGAGGGAGTGCTTTGTTCAAGGAACAGCAGGAAGATCTATGTGCATGGCCTGAGGAGGAGGGATTTAGCTTTTTCTGTTTGGCACAAGGACAGGCTGGATGACAACATGTCACAGATATTATACTGAAAATTCTTTTCTATATGGGTTAGACAAGATGGCTACTAATGTCCCTTCCAGATCTAAATTTCAGTGGTTGAGAAGGTTGCCTCCCTTCCCTCAGACAGCAGGAAATAACTGGCCTTTCTTTCCACTCAGCTCCACTCCTTCCTGAGAAGTGTCCAGTTCAACAACAACCTTGGTGACCAGGTGGTTTTGGATGAGAAAAGAAACCCTGTGGCCAGATATGACATCATGAACTACTTGACCTTTCCTAATGATACTGAAGTTCTAGTGAAAGTGGGGCAGTTTATCCCCCAGGCTCCACCTGCTCAGGTTTTCTCTGTTTGTGAGATGATGATTCAGTGGCATGTATGTGATGGAAAGGTCAGGAAGTCTTTCATTGCTAATTTGTCTTATTCCATTATGATTAAAAGAATCAACTTCTTTGTGTTCCTTCCCACGCTACACCTGTGAATATAACACACTGCTTTCTATGCCTGCTTGCTTTTTAGCTTCTTTTCAATGAAAAAATTGAGACAGTTTTTGGAGATTTCCCCTCTCCTCTCTTCCTTTTCTCACGTTACCAAAAGCCCCTTCCACTATTTCCCCTTTCACACCTGTTTCATGTGAAGAAGTGACTCTTATTCTTGATCACGGCTTTCAGGTAGTCCAAAAAAATTTAAATTATCTCTCCTGGATCTATTTTCCAGGTGGGTGGCTTTTCCAATGATATATTTCACATTTCCTTCTATTTTTTTCATTTGTTTGGATCTGTTTTATAGTATCTTGATTTCTCTAAAGTCATTAGTTTCCATGTACTCCAATATAATTCTGAAGGAATTATTCTCTTCAGTGAGTTTTTGAAATTCCTTTTCCATCTGGCAAATTCGACTTTTTAAGGCATTCTCTTCATTAGCTTTTTGAGCCTCTTTTGCCATTTGAGTTAGTCTACTTTTTAAGGTGTTATTTTCTTCAGAATTTTTTTGGTCTCCTTTAGCAGACTGTTGACTTGTTTTTCATGATTTTTTTCATCATTCTCATTTCCTTTTCCAGTTTTTCCTTCACTTCTCTTTCTTGCTTTTCAAAATCCTTCTTGAGTTCCTCCATGGCCTGAGACCAATTCATATTTTTCTTGGAAGCTTTTGATGCAGGAGTTCTGACTTCATTGTCCTCCTCCAGTTCCACACTTTGATAATTTAGTCTGATTGAACTTTCTCTGCTTGTTCTTCTTGCCAGTTACTTGACTTCTGAGCTCTTTGGCACGGTAGAACTCTGCTTACAGAATGGAGAGAGCTCTGTTCCAAATTGCTGGGCTTTTCACAGCTATAGGCACTATTAGTTCGGCACCCTCTCTACAGCCCCCACAAGCTCTGGCACACTGGCCACACACCCTAGGACCACCACACAAGTCCACAATCCAGATCCAAGTAGGTCAAAGCAGGAGTGATTACCTTCTGAATGATTTCTTGTTCCCCCTGTAATCTTCAGGCCAGGAGCTCTGGAGGCAGCCACAGGGCAGCAGTTGCAGTGGCCTTGCCTCCACCACTACTCACCCCAGGGGCAGGGACCAGACCCCACTCTTTCTTCTCCTTTCCAACAGAGTTCCCCACTGACCTTTTATTTCCTCTTTGGTGTTTGTGGGTTGAGAAGTCTGGAAACCACCACAGGGACTGGTGATTCAGTCTCCTGAAGTCTGTTCTGGCTGGTCTGGACTGCCTAGGGGCCAGAATCATAGCTCCTGGGAGACCATACTCAGCTCCCAGCAAGCTGTGATAGACCTTTCTTGTTGGCCTGCCAGGCTTCCTTCAGCAGAAGATGTGTTTCTCTCTGTCTCTTTGTGGGTTCTGTAGCTTTAAAATTTATTTAGAGCCTTTTTTTACAGGAATTGGAAGTGGTAGAAGCTGGAGCCCATGCCAGGTTTCTGCTTTTTCTCCATCATCTTTGCTCCACCACACCAAGAGACCCTTCTTATAAAAACAAACCCTTCTGTATTCATATGATCCTATTCCATCCTGTCTTCTCCAGCAGACTGCCCATTCTATCATTTTCATTCTGGCTTATCTTCAATGTTTCCTTGTCAGCTCCCTGTTTCTTTACTCCTTATAGACATGTCTATGTTTCTCCAATTATCAAAACCCTTACTTGATCGATCCATACATAATGACTATCATCCTATATCTTGCTTCCATTTTGTGGCTTATCTCCTTGAGGTCATCTATAATTGGTGCCTCCATTTCTTTTCCTCTCTCTCTTCATAAGTCTTTGTGGTCTGACTTCTAATTTTATTCAGTGACAATGGTTCTCTCCAAAGTCACCAACAATTACTTTACCGCAAAATCTAATACTTTTTTCCTCCATTCTCATGCTTCTTGACCTCTCTGCAACCCTCAACACTGCTAATGACCTTCTTGAAATTTCTTCTCTTTAGATTTTCTGACCCTGCTCACTCTTGATTCTCCTCATTCTAATTTGGACACTCTTTCTCCATCTCTTTTGCTGGAACATCCCCCAGGTCCCACCCAATGCCATGGGTTTACCCCAAGTCTTCATCCTTAACCCTCTTCTCTTCTCCCTTTATACTACTTCACTTGGTGAGCTCATCAGCTCCCATGGATTCAGTTATCACTTCTGTGGAGATAGTTTCAGATCTACTTCTTCAGCCTTAAACTTTCTGCCGATGTCCAGTCTCATATTTCCAGCTGTCTACTGAACATCTTTTATTAGATATTCTATAAACATCTTAGACTCATCATGTCTAAAAGTAAACTCACAAACCTTTCCCCCAAACGTTCCATTCTTTGTAAATTCCTTATTCCTTTGGAGGCTCCCACCATCCTTTTGTCACCCAGACTCATGAAATGTGTGTCACCCTCAACTCATTACTCTTTCTCACCATCCCCATTTCTAGTTCATTTCTAGTTTTTCAACATCTCTTCTGTCATCTGACACTACCACCACCTTCTGGTAGACCCTGATCACCTCACAAACAGACTGTGGCAGTAGCTCGACTTTCTTGTCTCAAGTCACTTCCCACACTAATACATCTTCCACTCAGTTTTCAAGTTAATCTTATTAAAGAACATGTCTGAACGTGTCACCACACATGTCCCTATAATGCATTCAATAGACTAGCTCTCTAATATCCTTGAGATAAAATATAAAATCCTTTGTTTGACTTTAAAAAATCCTTCTAAAAAAACTTGGAAAGACTTACAAAGTGGAAAAGACTGGAAAGACTAATGCAGAGTGAAGAAATCAGAACCAGGAGAACACTGCACACAGTAATAGCAACATTATATGATGATCAACTGTGAGTAATTTGGCTTGTTTTAGCAATACAGTGAAGTAAGAGAATTTGAAATGATTTTTAATGAAAAGTCTCTCCGTTGCCAGAGAAAGAACTGGTGGGTTCTGAGTGAAGATCAAAGTGTACTCTCTTGTATTTTTTTCTTTCTTAATTTTGGTTTCTGTTTTTCTTTCACAATGTCACAAAATGAAAGCATGTTTTGTATTACTGTACATGTATAATCTATAGCAAATTGCTTGTCTTCTCAATAAGAATGAGGGAGAAAGTGAAAGAGAGAATTTGGGACTCAAAGTTTTTAAAAAGAATATTAAAACTTGTTTTTACATGTATTTGGGAAAATATAAAACTTTAAATAAGAAAAAGGGGAATAGTCCTCGTAAAATACCCACCTCCTATATTTCTTGATTTCTTACGTCTCATTCCCTTCCGTATACTCTGAGATGCAGTGACACTGGCCTCCTTACTTTTCCTTGAGCAAGATACCCCCTCTTCCTACTCTGTAACTTTCCCTATGTATGGGACCGTCTTCCTTTTCATAGCTACCTTCTGCTTTTTCTGGATTCCTTCAAGTCTCAGCTAAAACTTGACCTTGGAATCCCCTATAGCGCTAGCTCCTTCCCTTTTGTGAAGCTCTCTAACTCATCCCATGTGTGCTTTACTGGTGCAAAGTTGTTTTCATGTGATCTCCACTGTTAAACTACGAGTTCCTTGAAAGAAGCAACTATTTTCTTCTCTTTTTGGCCTGCCTTTATTTCCCAAATACTTAGCACAACGCTGAAACCAGGAGGCTCCTGACCAATGCAAGACTGACTTCTGTGTGATAAAGCGAGAATGACCAATCCAGTATCCAAGGGTCAAAGTCAATACTCCTCATGCTTGTGCTTGTTAGCTTTGTGCATCGGGCCAAAACATCCTCTCAACTCAGTTTAGACGGCTGTGTCTGAAGCCAAACCACTTGATTCATTTCTCTGAATTAAATAATTTCCATATACTATGATGGAGCTGGTCATCAATAATGCCGGTGGGATGGTTGATTTTTCTTTTCTAAATTCACTTTCATTTTATTTACACTTTTGAATTATCTCCTTTCCTTTCTTCTTCCCAAACTATTTAGAAGGCAAGGAAAACAGAACCATTTTGAAATATGTGTAGTTATGCAGAATAAAGCTCCACATTAATCATGCCCAAAGACAAAAAAAGAAAATGATGCACTTCAGTCTGCACTCCAAGTCCTTCAGCTTTCTGCTGATGAATAGTATGTTTTGTCATGAATCTTTTGGGGTTAGGGTAGGTTATTGTGTTGATCAGAGACAAAAGTCATTCATACTTGATTATGTTTAAAATATTGTTTTACTTTTTAAATCATTTTTCAGTCATGTCTGATTCTCTCTGACCTCATTTAGTATTTTTTGATAGAGATACTGGATTGGTATGCCATTTATTTTTTTCAACTCATTTCACAGATGAGAAACTGAAGCAATTAGGACTAGAGGACCTACTGAGGGTCACACAGCTAGTAAGTGCCTAAGGCTATTATTATTATTGTATAAATCATTCTCTTTATTCTGCTCACTTCACTTTCCATCAGTTCTTACAAATCTTCCCAGATTTCTCTGAAATCATTTTTTTCATCATTTCTTACACTAGTCTATAATAATAACATATCATAACTGGTTCAACAATTCCTAAAATTAAGCATCTCCTCAGTTTCTAATTCCTTGCTACACCAAAAGAGTTCCTATAAATATTTTTATACCTACGGGTACTTTTCCTTTTTCTTTGATCTCTTTGAGGTATTGACCTTGTAGCAGTTTTACTGGGTCAAAGGATTTCACAATTCAGTAGGTTTGGGCATCATTCCATCTTGCTTTCCACAATGAGGGACCAGTTCA
Source organism: Gymnobelideus leadbeateri (assembly GCA_011680675.1). NCBI lineage: Eukaryota > Metazoa > Chordata > Mammalia > Diprotodontia > Petauridae > Gymnobelideus > Gymnobelideus leadbeateri. Next base: position 116,301 of record WOXC01005186.1, on the reverse strand, counting down.
CAGCTCTTTATCAGTCCCTTAAAGTACGTCCCCCCATAGCCCTTACACCATTCTTCACTTTCATTGTTTGCCAACTTAGCCAATCTGATGAATATGAGGTGGTACCTCAGAGTCATTTTAATTTGAATGTTTCTATTAGTGACTCGTAGGATAATTTCATAAGTCTCAGGTTTCTTTCTCTATAAAGTGTCTTGAGGGAAGACTAGAACCTCTGGTATGGGGGCTGCTTTCTACCTTTGGTGTTCACCTGTTTCTTCTACTCTCACGTGCAGCTCCAAGAAGCTGTAGCATGCAGAGCAGCCACACCCTACTGAACCATGTTAGAAAATGGTTTAAGCCGGGTTGAGGGTAACAAAGGGGTCTCTAAATTTGGTGAATTAAGGGGTGTCTACCCCATGTGAAGACTTCCTCTGAAAGAATGGGCAGATGAGGACAATTTATTTCAAGGGCCATGAAGGCAGCTGAAGCAGGTTCTGTGAAGTGCCTAGAGCTTGGTTACATCATAGATATGAAGGTCGATCACTGCGTCCTGAGCCATTACAAGTCACTTTGACTTTGTTCTGCCACTGGGCTCTGATGACTTTGTGCAAGTCTTCCTCTTTTAACACAATTTATGGAGGAATTACATATATACTCACACCCATACATGTGTACTATAGATATTATATATATATGCATGTTATAGACATTATATGTGGACATACTACTAGTATTTTATAGTGTCATTAATTTTAAATGAAGTTTCTCTTTCTCCTTTTGGATTTTGTTGTTAATATACAGAAATGGTTTTGACTTCTATGCATTTATTTATATCCTGGGACTTTGCTGAAGTTCTTAATTTTTTGTTACTTTTTTGCTCAACAATCATATTTTCTAAGTAAAATATAATTATCATCTATATTAAGTGATAGTTTTGCTTCCTCATTGTCTATGCTTATTCCCTCAATGTCCTTTTCTTGTCTTATTGATACAGCTAGCATTTCTAGTACAATGTGGAAGAGTAATGGTGATAATAGATATCATTGCTTCACCTATGATTACATTGGAAAAGCTTCTAACTTATTCTCATTACATATAAATACTTCATCTTGGATTTAGATTGGTATCCCTTATCACTTTAGGGAGAGTTCTATCTATTCCCGTGCTTTCCAAGTTTTTCACTGGAATAGGTGTTGTATTTTATCAGAAGTTTTTCTACATCTACTGAAATAATCACATTTTGTTTGTTTTTGTTGTTATTATGGTCAATTGTGTTCATGGTTTTCCTAATATTGAAACAGCTCTGAATTTCTGGTATAAAATTAGCCCAGTTATAGTGTATGATCTTTGTGACATATTGCTGTATTGTCCTTGGTAATTCATATTTAAAATTTTTGAATCAATATTCATTAGGGAAATTGTTCTATAGATTTCCTTTACTGTCTTGACACTACCTTGCTTAAATATTAAGATTGTATTTGTATCATAGAATCTAATAGGACTTTTGACTTCCAAATACTCTCTCAATCTACTTTGAGAAAATAAACATGTTATGCATGTGCAGCCATGCAAATGTATTTCATATTAGTCATATTATAAAAGAAGCACAGACCAAAGCACAACCCCCCCCCCCACAAAATATGATTCAATCTGTATTCAGATTCCATCAATTCTTTCTCTGGAGGTGCATAGCATTTTCATCATAGATTCTTCAAATACTCTTGGATGTTTGTATTGTTGACAATAGTGAAGTCATTTGCAATTAATCATTGTGCAATATTTGTGTTACTGTGTACAGTATTTTCCTGGTTATTCCCACTTCACATTGCATCAGTTTATATGTCTTTCCAGATTTTTGAAAGTATTTTTATCATCATTTTTATAGTATAATAGTATGCCATCACAATCATATACCACAATTTGTTCAGCCATTCCCTGACTTATGGGCATCACCTCAATTTCCAGTTCTTTACCACTACAACAAAAACTGCTATAAATATTTTTGTACACCTAGTTTCCTTTTTTTTTTTAAACCTCTCTTTGCAATGTAGATTGAGTAATGGTATTACTAAGTAAAACGGTATGCACAGTTTTTTTTTTTAACAAATGCTTTATTAACTTCTGGTTTACATCATTCATTTCCACCAGATTTTGAGTTACAATTTTTTGTAATTTTTTTTGTACAATTTTTTCCCCATTTTCCCCCTACCCACCACACCAGAACAGCAATCACACAAGATATCCCCTCATCCAATCTGCTCTCTCCCATATCTTCTCCCATACCCCCTTCAACTTTACCATTAGGGCAAGGTGAATCTCTGTGCCCCAATGCCTGAACATCTTATCTCCCAATTACATGCTAAATAGTATTAATAATAGTATTTATATATATTTGAAACATTTAATTTTAAGACTTCGAATTTCAGATCCATTGCCTTCCTCCCTTGTCACCCATTCCCTCTGGGAAGATAAGCAATTCAGTATGTGTTGTACATGTATAGCTATGCAAAACATTACCATAGTAGATATATTGTAAAAGGTTGCTTATATTTCCCTCCCACCCATCCAACCCCCTACCTGGTCCATTCCCTACTTTGATCCTGTCCCTCTTCAAAAGTGGGTACTTCCAACCTCCCCTCCCCCCAGAATGCCCTCCCCTCCATCATCCCCCCTCTCATCCCCCTTCCCCCTACTCTCCTGCAGGGTGAGATATCCCATTTAGTATGTATGTCAATCTCTCCCTGAGCCAAAATCAATGAGAAGATGGTTTTGCCTTTATGCCTTCCTGTTCTTCCCCTCCCCTGCAACCACTTCCCCTTGCTTCTTCTACATGAGATAGTTTACCCTACCCTGTCTCTCCCCATCTCCTCTTGCCACTTTCCTCTCTCACCTCATAACTTCTGTGGATTCTTTCAACCTCTATTTTGCCCTCTATGTCTAAAACATCAGGGCAATTTTCCTTGAGAATTTCTTGAAGGGTGATTTCTAGGTTCTTTCTTTGATCATGGCTTTCAGGTAGTCCAATAATTTTTAAATTGTCTCTCCTGGATCTATTTTCCAGGTCAGTGGTTTTTCCCATGAGATATTCAACATTGCCTTCTATTCTTTCATTTGTTTGGATCTGTTTAACAGCACGTTGATTTCTCATAAAGTCACTAGCTTCCATTTGCTCCAGTCTAACTTTGAAGGAATGAATCTCCTCAGTGAGCTTTTGAGATTCTTTTTCCATCTGGCAAATTTGGCTTTTTAAGGCATTCTTCTCCTCATTGCCCTTTTGGACCTCCTTTGCCATTTGAGTTAGTCTATTTTTTAAGGTGTTATTTTCCTCAGTCAGGCTGTTGACCTTCATTTCATACTTTTCCTACATCCTTTTCATTTCTCTTCCCAATTTTTCCCCCACTTCTCTTATTTGATTTTTAAAATCCTTCTTAAGGTCCTCTGTGGCCTGTAACTCACTCGTATTTTCCTTTGGGGCTTTTGGTGCAGGAGTTCTGACCTCAAAGTCCTCCTCCTGTTCCCTGCTTCCATCCTCTTTGCCCCCAAAATAGGAGTCTAATGTTGAATTTTTCTGCTTATTTTGTTTCCTTTGCCTAGGCGTGTTGCCACTTAATTACTTGACTTTTGGGGCTTGTTACCACAGTGGGACTCTGCCACCAGACAGGGGAGCTTCAGTCCCAAAATTGGGGTCTTCACAACTTCCAGAGTTGGGTGGCCTCTGTAAAGCCTCCATGTGCTCTGGCAAGTTGGATACCCACCCCAGACCTCCCCCTCAGATCACAATCCAGATCCAAGCAAGTTAAAGCAAGAGCGACTAACCCCCAAGACTGATTGCTGGATCTCCCTACAGTTCACAGGCCAGGAGCTGAAGCTGCCCCTGAAGCTGCAAAATGGCAAGTGTGCCACATCTCCTCAGTGGCTTCTAGCCCCCAGAGGAAGAAGCCGATGCGTTCCCCAAATACTGGTTCCAAAGTCCATAGGGCACTAATCTCTCACTTTGTCCTTGGCATGTCTGTGTTGATAATTCTGGAATCACCACAGCTGCTGGTGTTCTGGGGTCCCTCCAGCCAGCTGCTGGCCCAGCCACCCTGGGGCTCAAACCGCGACTCGCCCGGGCCTGGGCTCGGCTCTATGCATGCTGGGCTGTTGGCTCCCAGAGCACTGCACTGGCCATTCCTGCAGGGCTGCTGCCCTGTCCTCAGCGGGAGGTTAGCTTCTTTGTGTTGTTCTGTGGGTGCTGGGGCTCCAGAAGTTGTTCAGAGTCCCCTTTTACATGGTTTGGAAGTGTTGTGGGGGGAGAGCACCTTGGAAGTGCTGTTTCTATCTGCCATCTTGGCTCCCCTGGTTATGCACAGTTTTATAGCCCTTTAGCCTTGTTCCAAATTGCTCTCCATAATGGTTGGATCAGTTCACAATTCCACCAACAGCACATTAGTTTTCCAGTATTCCTACAGCTTCACCAACTTTTGTCATTTTCCTTTTCTGTCATATAAAGCAGTCTGAAACCTACTAGGTGACACCTCAGTGTTGTTTTAAATTGTAGATCTCTAGCCAATACTGATTTAAAGCATTTTTTATGTTACTAGTCATAGCTCTATTTTTTTTATCTGACACCTCTCTGTTCATATCCATTTTTCTTTTCTTTTTTTTTTTTTTTGGAGGAGTGAAGGCTGGGCAGTTGGGGTTAAGTGACTTGCCCAAGGTTACATGGCTAGTAAGTGTTAAGTGTCTGAGGCTGTATTTGAAATCAGGTCCTCCTGACTCCAAAGCTGGTGCTCTATTCACTATGCCACCTAGCTGCCCCTCTTTGTTCATATCCTTGACCATTTAATCAGTTGGGATATTTCTCACATTAAAAAAATATATTTTTATTTTTCTCTATTACATGAGAAAATAATCTATAACATCACTTAAAAAAAGAGTTCCAAATTCTCTCCTTAACTATTCTTCTCCCTCACTGAGATAGTAAGCAATTTGATATGGGTTATATATGTGCAATCATGCAAAGTATATTTTCATGTAAATCATTTTGTAAAAACAAATACAGATAAACACTAAAAAAAATAAAAACAGTAATATGCTTCACTCTACACTTGTAGCAGCAAGCACCCTAGTATACACAGGATGGCTACTAGCACAGGTTCTTAGATCTGCTTTCCTAAATTTATTTATGGTTTTACAAATGGATTAACAATTTTACTTTAATCAAACAAACATATATCATTTACCTACTTCAGGGGGGAAAGTCAGCACCCTGAACTTCAGAGAATACAAATAAGTTACAAGCAGACAGAGAAACAGATCATCAGACAGGCTTCCAACTGTATGAACATTATGTCCATACCTAGTCAGTTACCAGAGAGGGAAGCACCAACATCTAGGTTTTCAAAGCTGGGGAGCTCAATGGTTATCCAGAGTCTCATCTGGTCAAATCACGCAACTCTTCTCAAAGTGATCCCCAAAACAAAACCTCACATCAGGGATTATATAGCCTTCTCCTGAATCAGAGAATGTCACAGCCCTCTTGACCCACTGCCCAATCACAAAACAACAAGGTGGGTGCATTCCCAAAAACCAAGCCTCCTGTCACAGGCTCCATGAGACCACATTGAGCCTATTAGGGGGCAGAGTATGTTTTCAAATCAAGTAAGGTTCTCGAAGTCACTTAAGCCTATTAAAGGGACTAGGGGCAGGGAAGATCTTAGATTCCTATTCCTATAACTACATTCAGAATTCATCAGTTCATTCTTTGCAGGTGGGTAGCATTTTCCATCATAAGTACTCTGAAATTGTCTTGGATCATTGCATTGCTGAGAATAGTTAAGTCATTCACATTTTTACATTGTACAATATTACTTTTAATGTGTACAATCTTCTGGTTCTGCTCATTCCACTTGGCATCAGTTCATTTCTTTTCAAGTTTTTCTGAAATCCTCCTTCTCATCATTTCTCATAGCATAATGATATTCTATTACAATAACATACCACAACTTGTTCAGTCATTCCCTAATTGATGGGCACTCTCTCAATGTCCAATTATTTGCTACTATAAAAAGAGATTCTATAAATATTTTGTATAGTTAGGTCCATTTTTTCAACATCTTGGGGTTTACAGACCAAGTAGTGACATTGATGGATCAAAGGGCATACATGGTTTTATATCTCTTTGGTCATGGTTCCAATTTGCTCTCCAGTTTACAACTCCACTAATAGTGCATTAGTTTCCCAATTTTCCCACATCCCCTATAGTATTTATAATTTCATTTTTTCTATCATATTAGCTAATCTGACAGGTGTGAGGTTGTCTTAGTGTTCATTTCTCTACACAAATGTGATTTACAGCATTTTATATTAATTGATATCAATGATTTCTTCATTTGAAAACTACCTATTTTGTGTACTTTGATCCTTTACCAATTGAGAAATGGCTCATAGTCTTATAAATTTCATGAAATTCTCTTTATGTATTTGAGAGTTGAAGCCCTTATCAGTTAAACTTGCTGTGAAATTATTTCCCCAGGTTGCTGCTTTCTTTTCATTTTGGCTGTATTCACTTTGTGCAAACCCTTATTAATTTTAATGTAATTGAAGTTATGTATTTTATATTCCTTAATGCCATCCATTCCTTGTTTGTTCATAAATTCTCCTCTTCTTAGATATGACAGGGAAACTATTTCGTTCTCTCCTAATTTGCTTATGATATCATTCTTTATGTCTAATTCATGTACCCATTTTGAAATTTTCTTGGTATACAGTTTAAGCTATTTATCTATATCTAATTTTTGAAAATTATTTTATTTCCAAATCACAGGACCAAAGAAGCATTTCCACAGCACCATAAAATTAAAAATGATGATTTCACATGAAACTGCAAATCTACAATATATACTTGCTATTCCCTACAAATATACAATGTTGTCATGTAAATTTCTTTCTTTTTCTCCTTTTTTTCTCTCTCCCTCCCAAAATGACTATCATTGGACACAAGATAGATATGTGTGTGCATGTATTTGTGTATGTATATACACATATGTAAAATTATTTTATACCTATTTCTACTTATCTGTTCTTTCTCTGGTTGCTGATAACATCTTTTTTCATAAATCTTATTTTTAATTTGTGTATTTGTAATAATTAAAATGACTTAGGTGCTCATAGTAATTCTTAAAACAACATTGCCATTACTGGCGGTTCTGTTCACTTCACTCTTCATTATTTCATGCAATTTTTTCCATGCCTTTGTAAGATCAATGTGCTTATCATTTCTTAAAAGAAAATAGTATTCTATCACAACCACACATGACTACGTTCAGCAATTTCCCAAATTAAGGGGATCCCTTCAATTCTTAGTTCTTTTCCACCACAAAGAGAGCTTTTGTAAACATCACACTCACATTCAAAAGTATTTGTAAATTTCCATATATCTTTTTACTTAATATTTTCTTTCTCAGTCTCCTTTTTTTACCCTATCTCTGCTACCTTATCTTCTCCCCCTACTCTCCCATCTCACGTTTCACTCACCCTTCCAATAGTTTCCCTCTCCCTTCTCCCCAGCCTCCCAATCCCAATTCACACACCACCCTAAAAGTTTCTTCCCCACCCTGTCCCCCAATTTTATCACCTCTCTACATGTTAAACAATTTTACTTTGATGAGTCTCTCATAATTATTCTTTAATGTTTTTCTTATATTTCTTCTGGCTTTTTTATTTCAAATTTTCCACTGAGGTTCTCTCAAACTGCTTTCCAATTATCCCAGCAGATTTTGTGAAATAGTGAGTTCTTGTCCCAAAAGTTTGGTTTTTTGTGTTTATCAAACATAAGAAGTATGACTCTTTCCTACTGTATATTTTGTACCTAATATATTCCACTGATCCACCATTCTGTTTCTTGGAACCAGATTGCTTAGATGATTATCACTTTGTAATACAGTTTGAGATCTTGTCATCTAGGACACTTTGCTTGATTTTTTTTTTTATTAATTCCTTTGATATTCTTGAATTTCTGTTCTTCCAGAGGAATTTTCTCATAGTTTTATTGTTATGGTCTTGAATAAATATATTAATTTAGGTAGAATTGCCATTTTTTTATGTTGTCATGGTCTACCCAATAGCAAATGGTCTTAAATTGCTTTGAACTGATTTTATTTCTGTGAGAGAATTGTTTTCTGTTTATGTTCATAAAATTTCCCTGTTTTCCAAATACTTTTTTTATTAGGTTATGGTTAGATTAGATGACTGATTTTTAGATGGTTTGTACAATTCATTTGTAAATCCACCTAATTCTGGAGTTTTGTTTTCTTTAGAAATTAATTTGTCACTTACCCAATTTTTTTGTACTAAGATAAGGTTATTTAAGCAATCTATCTCCTCTTTTGTTAATCTGAGCAATTAGTCTGTTTGCAAATATTCATCTACTTTATCTTGATTGTCAGTTATGTTGACATATATATAGGCAAAATATTTCCTAAGAATTGCTTTTAATTCTTCTTCAAAGTTTGTGCTAGATTTCATTTTTACACTATTGATATTACTAAATTTGTTTTTCTTTTTCCTTTTAAAAATCAAATTAGTTGTGGTGGCACAGTGAATGGAGCATTGGCCCTGAACTCAGGGGGACCTGAGTTCAAATCCAGCCTCAGACCCTTAACACTTACTAGCCATATGACTTTGGTCAAGACACTTAACCCCAATTGTCCTCCAAACAATAAAAGCAAAAAAAAAAAAAAAAAAAAAAAAAGACAAATTAGTTAATGGTTTATCTCTTTTATTGGTTATTTAAAAATGGGTTTTAATTCATTTTAAAATTTTTCAATTTCTAAGATATTTTTGGATTTTTTTTATTTCTCTTTTGTCTTTTAACAGTTTTAAAAAATTTGTTTCCTATGTACCCAATTCATCAATCCCTTCTTTTTCATTTTTATTAATGAAAGCATCAAGAGGTAAACACTTTTCCCTAAATACTTGTTTGGAGGCATCTCAGAAAGTTGGTGTGTTGTCTCACTGTTGTAGTTATCTTTAATGAAAACTTGTTGTTTCGATGATTTCTACTTCTACCCAACCATTTTTAGGATTAATTTACTTATTTTGCCATTAATTTTTTCTTCAAAAGATTTTCTTTTACTAAATGTACTTTTTATTTAATTACAGTAAGAAAATAATACATTGAATATTTCCACTTCTCTGTACTTGTTTGTGAGGGTTTTTGCCTTAATACATGACTAGTTTTTGTAAAGAGGCCATGCGTAGGAAAAAAATAAGTACACTCCCTTCTATATCCATTCAGTATTCCATAGGTCTAGCATCTCAAGCTTTTTCCAAAATTCTATTTAACTTCTTTCTTATTTTATCATTAATTTTATTTTGATCTGAGACAGGGTAAATATAGCTCCCCTAACTTTTATAATTTTAGTGATTATTTTTTCTCATAATTCATTTAATTCTTCCTTTAAAAATCTAGATGTTATGCCATTTGGTGCTTTCATGTTCCATATGAATATTAATTCATTGCTTATGATACCTTTTTGCAAAATGAAGCTTTCCTGATTGTCCTTTAGTTGTAGCTCTAATTTTTTTGAGGGGGGAAGGCAAGACAATTGGGGTGACTTGCTCAAGGTCATGCAGTAAGTTTTGTCAAATGTCTCAGACTGGATTTGAACTCGGGTCCTCCTGACTTCAGGGCCAGGGCTCAATTCACTGCACCATCTAAGTAGCCCTGTTTTTGCTTTTGCTTTGTTTGAGCCCATGATTTGCATCCCTGTCCTTCTTATGTTAGCTGAAACATAACATATTCTACTTTAGAACTCTGTATTTTTCTGTTTCAAGTGTATTTCTTCAATAACATAGTGCTGGATTCTGATTTCTAATTCATTCTGTTATACTCTATCATTTTATGGGTGAGGTCATCTATCTCATTCCACTCATACTGGGTATTTCCGTCCATCCTATTCTCTTTACTTTTTTCTTCTGTTTCCCCCCCCCCACCCCCATGCCACTTCTTTAAGATTCCATTTTGCTTCTGATGCCTCTCATCATTTCCTCTCCCTCTTATTCTCTTTTGCTTAACTACTTTGGCTCATATTTTGCTATTTAATAGTTTGCATTTCTGTTCCTGCTTATGTGTATTCTTCCTTTTTTAACCAATCTAGATAAGTGGCATTCAAATTTTATTTTATGACCCCCACAACTGCTAGTCCTTTGTTGTACAAACTCCTGTTTATACACTATATTTATGTGAGTTATTTTTTCTCATTCTTCCTCTCTCTTCCCCTTTGTACATTTTTCTTCTATCCTAGCCTTCCCTTTTATCTTTAAAACATAACAGAATAATTCTAAGTCCTCTGTCTAACTAGATTCCATGTGTGATCTCTGATCATGTTAGAATTCTACAAGTAGCCTCTCCCTCATTTAAAATTTAAATATTTTTAACTTTAGTCCCTTATTATCACTCTCTCATGGTTACTTTATTATTCTTCTGTTGACTCCTATGCTTGTATGTCAACTTTTCTACTCATCTCTGGTCTTTTCTTCAGGAATTCTTATAATTCCTCTATTGAAAGTCAATTTTCCCCCCGTAGGAAAACTCAGGATTGATGAATAGGTTATTCTTTAGTTCAAGGCAAGAGTATTTGTTCTAGGGGTATCTTATTCCAAGTTTTCAATTCTTTTAAAATTGACTGCTAAATTATCTCATATCCTGACCATAACTCTGCATGCCTTAATTCTTTCAAGTTTATTGCTGTATTTTTCCCCTGAGAGCTCTGTATTTTGAGTACAATATTTATAGGCATTTTTGTTTGGGGGTTTCTTTTGGAAGGTAACTGGTGGATTCTTTCATTCTTTACTCTGTCTTTATAAAATATCTGGGTGATTTTCTTTAATAATTTCTTGAAATATGATTTCTAGGCTTTTTTTCATGACTTTCAGGTAAAATTCCATAATTCTTAAATTATTTTTCCTCAATGTGCTTTTTACTTCAATTGTTTTCTAAAATATTCTTAACTAATTTTTTTCCTATTTTTTATTTCTTTTGACAGTTTTCTTATTTCTTGATTTCTCATGGAGCCATTGGCTTCCATTTGATTCATTTTAATTTTCAAGGAAATTGATTTCATTTAGAGTTATTATTATTTTCTTTTCTCCCCATTTTCCCCCTACTCACCACCCCAAAACTGTGATCCCACTGAATATCCCTTCCCCCAGTCAACTATCTCCTATATCTTCCCCCCACCCCACCAACTTTCCAGTAAGGCAAGGTGGATCTCCATGCCCCAGTGCCTGTATACCTCATTTCCCAGTTATGTGTAAAATAATAAATAATATACATATATATGTATATATATATATATTTAAACATTTGATTTTAAAACTTTGTGTTCCAGATTCTTTCCCTTCCTCCCTTGTCACCCACCCTCATTGGGAATATAAGCAATTCAACATAGATTGTACTTATGTAGCTATGCAAAACATTTCCATAATGGATATATTGTGAAAGAGTGACTATATTTCCCTCCATCCTATCCCACCCCTCACTTGTTCTATCCTCTACTTTGATCCTGTCCCTTTTCAAAAGTGGATGCTTCCAACTCCCACCCCCCACCTGCCCTCCCTTCCATTATCCCCCCTCTCTTCCCCTTCCCCTCTACTTTCCTTTAGGGTGAGATACCCTATTTAGTGTTTATGTATTCCCTCCCCAAGACAAATTTAATGAGAATAAGGTTGATTCATTCCCTGTTGCCTTCCTGTTCTTCCCCTCCATTGTAACAAATTTTCCCTTCCTCTTCTATATGAGATAATTTACCCCATTCTGTCTCCCCCAATCTCCTCTCATTATATTCTTCTCTCACCTCTTAATTTCACCTTTTAAGTATCATGCCTTTCTATTCAATTGGCCCTGTGCCCTCTGTCTATGTATACCTGTAGACATATATACACAAACTCACATATGCATTCATACACCCATATATCCTCCTATATAGACATATATAAGTATGTTTACATATATATACATATATATATACATACATACACATATATATGCATATATATATATATATTTATTTACTTATATTCCCTTCAACTATTCTCATATTGAGAAAAGTTACATAAGTTTCAAATATCATTTTTCCATGTAGGACCATAATTAGTTCAACTTTGATAAGTTCCTTATGATTTCTTTTCCCTGTTTACCTTCTCATGCTTCTCTTGCTTCTTGTATCTGAATGTCAAATTTTCTATTCAAGTCTGCTTTTTTTCACCATGAATGCTTGATAGTGCTCTATTCCATTGAATTTCCATATTTTCCCCTGAAAAATGATAGTTTTTCTGGGTAGGTAATTCTTGGTTTTAATCACAGCTCCTTTGATCTCCAGAATATCATATTCCAAGCTCTTCAATCCCTCAGTTTAGAAGCTGCCAGGTCCTGAGTTATCCTCATTGTGATTCCACAATATTGAGATTGTTTCTTCCTGACTGTTTGCAATATATTCTCCTTGATCTGGGATCTCCAGAATCTGGATGTGATATTCCTAGGAGTTTTCTTTTGGGGGTCTTTTTCAGGAGGTCATTGGTGGATTCTTTCAACCTCTGTTTTGCCCTCCGATTCTGAAACATCAGGGCAATTTTCCTTGAAAATTTATTGAAGGATTATTTGAAAGATGGAATCTAAATGATGTCTTTTTTTGATCATGGCTTTTAGGTAGTCCAATAATTTTAAAATTATCTCTCCTGGATCTGTTTTCCAGGTCATTGGTTTTTCCAATGAGATATTTCACATTTCCTTCTATTTTTTTCATTTCTTTGGATCTGTTTAATAGTATCTTGATTTCTCATAAAGTCACTAGCTTCCATTTGCTCCATCTAATTCTGAAGGAATGATTATCTTCAGTGAGATTTTGAGATTCTTTTTACATATGGCAAATTTGGCTTTTTAAGGCATTCTTCTCCTCATTGCCTTTTTGAACCTCTTTTTCCTTTTGAGTTAGTCTATTTTTTTTTTTTTTTTGCTTTTTGGAGGGCAATTGGGGTTAAGTAACTCGCCCAAGGTCACACAGCTAGGTTTTTGTTTGTGTGTGCATTAAGTGTCTGAGGCCGGATCCAAACTGAGGTCCTTCTGACTCCAGGGCCGATGCTCTACTCACTGAGCCACCTACTCGACCCTGAGTTATTCTATTTTTAATGTGCTATTTTCTTCAGTCAGGTTGTTGACTGTCATTTCATAATTTTCTTGCATTGTTCTAATTTCTCTTCCCAATTTTTCCTCCACTTCTCTTATTTGCTTTTCAAAATCCTTTTTAAGCTCCTCTATGGCCTGTAACCAGCTCATATTTTTCTTGGAAGCTTTTGGTGCAGGAGTTCTGACTGTGCTGTTTTCCTCTTCTTCCATGATTTGATCCTTTTTGTCCCCAAAATAGGATTGTAAAGTTGGATTGCTCTGTTTGCTTTGCTTCCTTATGTTGCCACTCAATTACTTGACTTTTGAGCCTTTTGCCACAGTAGAACTCTGCTGCCAGAAACAGGAGCTTTATCCCAAAGCTGGGGTTTTCTCAGCTGCCAGAGCTTTTAGTTGGATGCCCTCTCTGAAGCCTCCACATGCTCTGGAAAAGTGTTCATGCACCCCAGGACCTCCACTCCAGATAGGAATCCAAATCGAAGCAGGTTAAAGCAAGACCAATTACCTCTTAGACTGGTTGATTTTTTCCCCTACAATCTGTAGACCAGGAGCTCTAAAGCAGCCATGTGGTGGGCAGCTGCACTGCCATGGAGCCTCAGCTGCTTCTTGCCCTGGGAGCAAAGGTCAGACCACACTCCCAAATTCCTAAGTCCCAAAGTCCACATTGCACTGACCTCTCACTTTCTCCTTAGCATGTATGGGTTGATAATTCTGGAAACTGCCACAGCAACTCGTGATCTGAAGTCCCTCCAGCTGGTGGCTGGTCAGGCTACCTACCCTGAGGCTAAAACCTCTGGTTCAACAGGGCCTGGGCTCAGCTCCCAGAGTGCTGCACTGGCGACTTCCTGACAGCCTGCCAAGCTGTCCTCAGCTGGAGGTTAGCCTCTCTGTGTCATTTCATGGGTTCCATAGCTCCAAAGTTTGTCTAGCATCATTTTTTTACATGAATTGGAGGAGGTGGAAGGCCGGAACAGCATGGAAGTCCTGTTTCTACTCTGCCATCTTGACTCTTCCTCCCTTTCATTTGGTATTTAAAATAATTTTTAGGAAATTTGAATATTCTTACTTTAACTTTTCTAGGAGTTCTATTTGAAGTTTTATTTAAGCTGAATTTTTATTTGAGTCTTTCCTTTTATGTTTTGAAGTCAAAGTCTCATATGTTTGTATCTTTAGCACCCCTGTCACCATTATAGCTTTTCAGAAAATTTTTGCCTCATTCTTCCAGTTTACATCATCCTGACAGATTTCATTCATTCCTGCACCCAACACTTGCTCAAAGATCCTCTGGAATATCTTTCCACCTTGGTGCTTCTTTATCTGGTGCCCTATGGTGGTCTTCTATCAGTCCCTAGACACTGGAATACTTCATCCTCAGTGTCAACAGGCCTCTCTCTCTCTCCTTAAGCTGTTGTTGAAGGGAAAATCATTATTTTGGGTTTTCATCCCCCAAAATGACTGACAAGATGATCACTGTAGATTAGCAATGGTTTCAATGTGGTGCCAGTGTCTCTTGGTAACTTTCTTAATGAGATAAAAACAGCTCAGATAAATCAATATCAGCAAAAGGGACTGAGTCCTTGCAGCTCAGTTCCTTTTCAAGGTAGCAAAGTGCATCACAATTCCTGGGTAGAGGTATGTGACAAAAAGTAGATAACGAAGGAAAAGATGCAGACTTGAAGTCACATTCCCCAGCCCTGAATGATAACTAGGGCTAGGAACAATGGGTTACTGAGTCAACTTTCAATAATTCCCCATTTGGAAATAACCGTATCCATAAAAATGACTGAAAAACAAAACTTATATGGTTTAGCACCATATTCATTCTTCACCTTTACTCTCAAATGCATCATCTTAATCTCTACTGCATGTACCAAATCAATTTAAGCAAGCATAAGTGGCTGTAAATTAGGGCCCTTCAACTCATAAAAGGAAAAAAGTATACTGTGTGGATCACAAATTGTAACCCCATGTTTTATCAGTGTTATAGAGTTGAAAAACTTAGATACCTAGAATCATAATTTCAGGTATCCCCTGAAGAGATAAACCTTATTAAATAGGTCCTATATATAAATTAGGCCTATGCAACCTGTGGTCCATAGGCTACTCATGGTGTATGGGCCACTTGCAGAACAACAAAAGATTTCAGGTAGCCTGTGAAAAAATGTAGAGGAAAACATCCTCTACATTTTTTGTGGACAATCCAAAATCCTTTGACAGGCTGTAAGGGTTATGGGATTTAAAGATCTTCCATGCCCCATTGGACTTGCTGACATAGCAGGAAGGGGAGGGGCAAGAGTAAGAGGAAAAAAAAAAAGCTAGCGTTCCATTGGGGACTGTTGGGGACTGTTGGTGGCCACAGCAACAGCAGCAGCAGCAGCAGCAGCCAAGGTAGAGGTGGAGGCCCAAATCTCTTTTTAAGCCAGCCAGAATTTCTGCTAAGGACTCTTGTTGGGGGCTGCCGGGAACTGGAACTGCGGGGGGCTGGAGCTGTTGTGAGCACGCTTCCTGGACGCTGAGCAGTTGCTGAGAGTTGGGAGAGAAGGACTTTTGCCTGAAGTAGCCTGTTCTGTTTTGAAGGCTTAAGAATGTGGTTGTTTACTATGTTAACTACTGGTGCCAATTTCATAACTACCCTGATGGCTTTGACTTTCTGGTTTTGGGACTCGGTTATTTGGTATTTTAATAAATTCTCTGGCTTTATCCCCCATATAGAGAGACTGATATATTTTGTGATTAATAACCACATAAGCCTATTTATAATTGCCATAGGCATAGTGAATATTGCATTGTTAATACACAGGCCACAGGTTGTACAGGCCTGATATAAACTAAGGTGTGTCACAAATCAAAACAGGTAGAGAACACTTGATGAACTAATTGCTGAAGTGAGATATACATATCATCAAGGTCACCAAGAAAACTCAGTAAACATAAATTCTATGAAATAAAAGACTGAAGTCATACAATAATGATTAAATAATATCAGTCATCCTTGTACCATGGCAACTTACTTCCAAAATTCAGTTAATCAGTACATTTATTTTCTTTTTAGGTACTTTATAAATGTTTATTAATTACTGATTATTTTTAACATGTAATAATATTTTATTTTTTACAAATACACGTGATGATAGTTTGCAACATTCATTTTTTTTTAAGATTTCAACTTCCAAATTTTTCTTCCTCTCTCCTTCCCTCCCACTTCCCAAAAGCAATAAGCAATCTGATATAAGCCATAAATATAGGATTGTGTTAAGTGTATTTTCACATTAGTCATGTTGTGAAAGAAGAATCAAAGTGAAAGGGGAAAAAAACCAGAAGTAAGAAAAGGCAAAAAACAAAAATTGAAAATAATGTGCTTCGATCTGCATTCAAATGCTATAGTTCTTTCTCTAGACGTGGCAAGTATTTTCTATCATGAGTCTTTTGGTGTTATATGACTCATATTCTTATTAATTTGACTCAGTTCTCCACATATTTTGTAAATGAGGCCTTTATCAGAGACACTAGTTGTAAAACTTTTCCCAGTTTTCTGCTTCTCTCCTAATCTTAGTTGCATTGGCTTTGTTTGTGCAAAAATGTTTCCATTTAATATAATCAAAATTATCCATTTTGCATTTCATAATTTTCTCTACCTCTTATTTTGTCATAAATTCTTCTGTTCTCCATAAATCTAACAGGCAAGCTATTCTTTGCTCTCCCAGTTTGTTTATTAAACCAGCCTTTATATCTAAATCGTTTCCCATTTTGACTTTGCTTTGGTATGTGGTGTAAGATGTTGGTCTATGCCTAGTTTCTGCCATACTGTTTTCCAGTTTTCCCAGCTGTTTTTGTCAAATAATGCATTCTTATCCAAGAAGCTGGAGTTTGGGGGTTTTTCAAACAGTATATTATTATAGTCATTGAGTACTGTGTCCTGTGTACATAAGGGTTTTTCATTTTTATTTTCATTTTCATTTCTCTAATCAATAGTGATTTGAAGCATTTTTTCATATGTCTATAGATAGATTTAATTTTTTTCATCCAAAAGCTGCTTGTTCATATCCTTTGACCATTTATCATTTATAGCTTTTCCCTGATGGGGGGTATTTTCTTGGTTTTTCAAGGTCAGTAAGGGAAGGTGAGAGCAACTTACTACTTACTTCTCCATCTTTGTTCCTGTAAGTCTATTGGGAACTTCCTTAATGAGATAAAGACAGTATAGGTCAACACCAGAAAAAAGGTTGGGATTTTGCATCTCAGTACCTCCCCGAGGTAGGAAAGTATATGACAATTTCTAGGTAGGGGAATGTGATGAAAATCAGTTAATGTAAAAAGCTTCAGATTTGGTGTCACTTTCTCCAATAACATCTCCTCCAATATTGATTGACAAGCTGGGCTTGGTATAGTGGGTCACTGAATCAATGTATCTTTCAATATTGTCCTGAAATAGAAAATTACTTATTGTACTTTTTTTCTTGACTTTTCTAGCCAGAATGCAGTCTTGAACATTTTCTAGATCTTTGTTGATTACATGTGGGGAACAAACAAGATTCCAAGGCTTCCTCTCATTCCAAAATCTTCATTTCCAAGATGATCCAATTTTAACAGGCATATATTTCTCTCTATGGACTACTTAGTTTGTGCAGAATTAGATTAAAACTTTTATCAAGCTACTGTCCTTCATTCAGCAACCTTTGTGATTATAAATTTAAATGACTCAGATAGCTACGTTGAATTTTCCTGATTTTTAAAGCATATTGTTGTTGTTTCAGAGTGTCTAACTCTTTGTGACCACATGAACCACAGCACACCTGACCTTTATATTCTCCACTATCTCTCAAAGCCTGTAGAAGTCTGTGTTCATTATTTCCATGATACCATCTACCCATCTCATCATCTCATGTCCATCCCCCTTTCTTTTTACTTTCAATCTTTCCCAGCAGTCCCACCTTCTTATACCGTGGTGAAAGGACTAAGCTTCAGCTTCAGGAATTCATCTTCCAGCGGACATTCTGAATTAATTTCTTTAAGTATTGATTGATTTGACCCCCTTGCTGTACAAGGGACTCTCAATGGTCTTCTCCAGCTTCACAATTTGAAAGTGCCAATTCTGTGGCACTCAGTTTTCCCTACAGTATAATTCTCAAAGCCTGGCTGTTGTACCTCAATGAAATATTGATAAAACATCTAGAAGGGAACCCAGTTTTCCATATTTACAAGTCTTATGGAAATATTACTGCACCAACATTACTTTCTGGCTAGCTGTAATGTTTCTAGACATGCAGACCAAGGAATCACTTTTTGTATTTCCTCTACAAACTTAGCTCTCTGCCTGTCCCAAACTGCCATCATCAGTATTCAAAAGCAATGCTCTTTCCCTCTTCTGGAAATGTTCAGGCTCAACATTTCAATCTCATTCTTATCTCTTCTAAGGTTTTCAGTTCTGTGTGCACTGAGCACTGTGATTCTGGATTCAAGAAAATTATTCAGGAGGGAGAGCCTGTCTGCTGCTTTGATTGTGTCCAGTGTCCAGAGGGAGAGATTTCCAATAAAGGAGGTAAGTGTATGCAGATAAGTCTTTTCCCCAGACTGTAAAGACCTCCTATTTCCAAACTCCAAAGATTACTCCTTCACAAACTCAGTAAAACACAAAGGGTCTATGTTGAACCATTGCAATCTTCTTCAGTTTCTGGACTCCTTCCTGTATGAAGCATCTTTCACATACAGGTGTAAGGTGGAACTAAAGAAGATTATAGAAATAATGAAAAACAGAGTCAGAGTGCAGTGAATAATAACAGTAGATGCTGAGAAACATCTCTGATTTAATCCAGGATATCATACTCTGCCTGACCCATGGGCCTGTGACCCTCATTTATTTTGGACACGTAGAGATAGAGATGATTTGGATCTGGTGGTGCACATCCACATCATTGGTTGGATTTTCAGAGATAGAGAAGAGGTAGGTAATGAGCTGTAATGTTTCTCATTGGGAGAATGTTGCACAAGAAGATGTTAATTCAGGCGTGACTGAAAAAGACATTTGCTGAATGGCTTTTTAGCCTGTTAAAAAGGTTGAGGTGACTACTGAGATGAAAGGGGGAGGAATCAAAATATGAGCTCAACACTGGAGAGTTAGTTAGAGTCATTTTGGATCAGAAATTAAGATCTAAGGGAAATTAAACTCAAGAGCAAGAAGGGAATTTTGGTAACTGTTGAAGGTAGGCAGCATGGATTGAGAGTGTGATTGAAGAATGAAGGGAGAAAAGAAGGAGGCTCTGAGGTAAGCATCCCTCATAAGTTTGTGGCTTCTGTTATTAGGGAGCAAACCCAGTGGACTTCTAATTTCAAAGGGTAAGAAAGTTGTTGGCAAATTCTCTTGAAGAAGAGAAAGTGACCTCCTGGAAAGGGCATCTGATGAATGGATCAAAGACAAGAAACCAAATTGAAAGCAGAGAGATTTAACAGCATGCTAAGGAAGGCCCTTCTTGCTTAATAGGAAGCTCAATTTTTAGGCTGCAAATCAGGTTCAAATAATTTTTCAGGTTCACTTAGAGTATATACCAGTCAATAGCATTCTGTCACTACTTAGCATAGATAAGTAAAGAACTTCACAGAAGAGAGAGGAATAGAGAAAAAAAGGATCATTCAGTAGAGAAAGAGGAGTATTTGGAATGTAATGACAACATTTATTGTCAGAAAAAGAAAATATTCCCTGCTCAAGGAAAGGAAAGAAGGAAAAATGACCAAATACTTTAACATTTCTGAAAGCAGTCCTTTAGGCAAAGGTTCAGGGTCACTTATCAAGGACTGGAGATTATTGTTACAACAGTGTACGAGACCACATATCTTACTATGTCCTTGAATAGTTTAATTGTATTAACTGCCTTCACTGGCAGTTGAGACTTTCTGTTATTATGTCACAATATGGTTGGGACTGTAGACCATTAAGAAGTTGAAAAATAATTGTAGTTCATATTTTTCCCTCACAAAGCCAGGGGCAAAAAATGTTCGTTATTTTCTTTTAAAATATTTTATTCATGCATTTTATTTTTGCTATCAGTATAATAACTTTCCAACAACATCCTCCATAGTACTCTCCCTGGCAAAAATAGTTTTCAAAGTTAGTGCCAGCCTTTAAGGAGTTTACAAGCTAACAGGGAAAGATAACACCAAAGGAAACATGTAAAAGGTGAGGGAGAAGGTACCTTGGTTTGGGTAAATGATCTTGTTGTTCAGGTCTTCCCATCATATATCTGACTCTTTGAGACCCAATTTTGGTTTGTTTTTTTTTACAAAGATCTTGGAGTGGCTTGCCATTCCTTTCTCCAGGTTATTTTCCAGGTGAAGAAACTTAAACAAAAAAGGGTTAAGTGAGTTTCCCAGGGTCAAACAGCTACTGAGTGTCTGAGGTTAGACTTGAGCCTGCCTAATTCCAGGTCTGGCATTCTATCCACTGTGGCACCTGGTTGCCACTAAATATAAATGACCAGAGAAAGTCATCAGGCACATTATTGATTCAGTTATTTTTAGTTGTTTCCAACTCCTTGTCACCCCATTTAGAGTTTTCTTGTCCAAGATACTGAAGTGCTTTGCTGTATTTCCTTCTCCAGTTTATTTTACAGATGGTTAAACTGAGGCAGACAGGGTTAAGTTTCTTCTCCAGGGTTACATAATAGCTCTTGAAGTCTTCCTGGTTCCAAGCCCACTAATCTATCCACTGTGTCATCTAAGGTACATGGCAGAGTAATCTGAAGAAGTCATATGTCTATCCTGGCTTCCTTTTGTAAATAAAGGTTCAAGAGCTCCTGGTTACAGTCTCCAATTAGAGGGGTAGATGGCGGAGGGGTGGAGAATGAATAGCAAGGCTTATTCCATCCTGCAGGGTGATGAGATTTCTCAGCCCCTGTCCCTCATGGTGTCTCTTTTTTCTTTTGTGTTCTAGTTGTTAAGTGCCAAGGCAATAAAGCAACAAGCATTTATTAAGTGCTTACTATATTCCAGGCACTGTGTTAAGAAATGGGGGTACAGACATGGGCAAAACTATAGTCTTTTCCCTCAAGAAACTTATAATCTAACAAGGGAAATTAATCCAGAAAAGGAAGCTGAAGTGGCTGAAAGAAAGATTGGTAAGGCATGACTTGGGGCATGGAGCTGATGTCCAGAGAAGCAGAAGCAGAGCTGGGAGGGGAAAGAGAGCTGGCTCACTGGGCCCTTCCATAAAATGGAAGCACAAGAAGGAATGCAACAATGGGGAAGGCTGCACAGTGGCAGTGTTGGCTAGTAAGAAGGCTCCATACGTTTTGACCCAGCTATAGCACTATGAAGCCCATATGCCAAAGAAAAAAAGAAGAAAAACAGTCTCTACATGAAACAAGGAATCCTGTTGACCCAGCATTAGAACTGTTAAGCTATATTTTGAAGAAATGTTGATTTCTTCAAAGAAGTTGAAGAATGAGGATCAGGATCTGGACATACAAAATTACTTGTAGTTAGCTCTTTTTGGGGTGTGCCCAAATTGGAAACTAGGAAGGTGTCCTTTTCCAATTGAGAAATGATAAACCCAATTGTGACATAGGAGTGCAATGGAATACTATTGCTTTAAGAAATGAATTGTAAAGAAGATGAAAGAAGCCCTTTGTCTCCTAGCAGGGAGGTGATGAACTTAGAATTCAGGGAGAGAGATGTATGTTTTCAGACATGGCTAGTGTAAGGAATTGGTTTTTCCCAGATTGTATCTTTATGGATTGTTGCCTTTGAAAAGTTTTGCTCTATGTGGGGTTTATTGGGAGGGGAGGGAAGGGGAAGAGAATAAGCATACTTATGTAATGCTTATTATGTGCCAGACCCTGAATGAAATGCTAAGGTTCCTAAAAGAGCAAAAGACAGTCCCCTAGCTCAAGAATTTTCCAGTCTAATGGGGAGACAACAAGTCAACGCCTATGACCAAACAAGCCCTAGACAGTGTACTCTGGAGATAATATCTAGAGGGAAGGCACTAGTATGGTGGGTCATTGTTATGGGATTGTGGTCCCTGCAGACTTTTGCTCCTTTGAGGGTGTGACTATGCCAGCTGTCTTTTGGCCCTACCCTGAATGGGTCCTCCATGGAACTGAAAAGAGGCCAGGTATTAGGCTGGATTTTGTGACAAGCCCTGACCTGTGTATCAGGTTCTTGGGCTTGCTAGTGCAGCCTCTATTCCAGTTAGCATGGTGGGTGAAAGTGGAATGTTGGAGGATAGCAGGGTCAGTAAGTGTCAGATCATTAACCTTTTGTATTCTGAATGCCTTAGAGCATAAAGACTGTAAAAGTAGCTTTATCTTTGGTGTTTTGGAGAGATTTGAGATTGTGGGCATCAGAGACAGTGTCTAGTCTACTAACTTGTCCAACATTTTGTTGCTCCTGTAATACAGAAGTCTTGGTGATTTTTTTCTAAAGTGGAAATAAGGATAATTTACTGACCAAGAGACACTGAAATCCTCTTTGCCCCTCTAGACATGGACTACTGTGTGAAGTGTCCAGATCACCAGTATCCAAATCAAGGGAGAGATCTCTGCCTCCCAAAGACAGTAAGCTTCCTGGCCTATGAAGACCCTTTGGGATTTTCTCTAGCCTGCACAGCTGTTTTCTTCTCCTTCCTCACTATGGTGATTCTCTTGGTGTTTGTGAAGTTTCAAGACACCCCTATTGTTAAAGCCAATAACCGGAACCTCAGCTACACTCTCCTCATCTCCTTGACTCTCTGTTTCCTCTGCTCTTTGTTCTTCATTGGCCAGCCTACCCCTGCAATCTGCCTTCTTCAGCAGACAACATTTGGAATCGTGTTCACTGTGGCTCTTTCCTCCATTTTGGCCAAAACCATGACTGTGATTTTGGCCTTTAAGGCTACAAGACCAGGGAGTAGGATCAGAAGGTGGGTCCAGCCTAGAGTGTCCAACTCTCTTGTCCTCATCTGTTCTATGATCCAAGTGACAATCTGTGGCATTTGGCTGGGGACCTCCCCCCCTTTCCCAGCCACAGACATCCTATCTGAACCTGGCCACATTATCATTGAGTGTAAGGAAGGCTCTGCCCTTGCCTTCTATTGTGTCCTGGGCTACATGGGTGTCCTGGCTCTGGGGAGCTTCACGGTGTCTTTCCTGGCCAGAAACCTCCCTGACACCTTCAATGAAGCCAAGTTCATCACTTTCAGCATGCTGGTGTTCTGCAGTGTCTGGATCTCCTTCCTCCCCACATACCAGAGCAGCAAGGGCAAGGCCATGGTGGCTGTGGAGATCTTTGCCATCTTGGCCTCCAGTGCTGGCTTATTAGGCTGCATCTTTATCCCCAAGTGCTATGTGATCCTTGTGAAGCCACACAGGAACAGTCTGAAATGGATAAAGAATAAAGGAGATTGTGGAGCTAGGAATCATTCTTAACCTTTGCTGCTGGTGACACCAGAAATGAATGAATTAGAACCATATGGGTCTTGTATATGTTGAATTGGATGCCCTGGTTATCCAAGGATACTTTCTGTTTTCCACTTAATTAGCCATTATTCCTTACTCCTCAGGAGCTAACAACGGGGCAATGAAACTAGGCCCCCATCCCTTTACCCTCAAGGTGATAGCAGCCTATGAGGATGAAGTTTGATGACACCTCTTTATGATGGCCAGTTTCCATCGTGTCCTCCCCTTGCTGAAAAGCCCATGGTGGTTCATACATTGCTGTTTTATTTTATTGGACCTTCACTCAGGAAGCCAAGGCACCTCTAGCTGCTGTCTCTATAAGGTCTTGCACATTGTTTAAAGGAAACATGACAGAAATCTTCTTTCCCCGGGAGGAAGACTCCAAGTTTCTGCTAAGAGCTCTACCACCAATCCCCCGCCATGCCAATTGTCTGAGGCCACCGTGCTGCTGAGCAGGAAGGCAAGTAGCATGCCATTGGCTAGAGGAAGTGAGTTCTCTTCCCTGTGACTGGAGACTGAACACTTTCCTCCATATTCTATGAGGGTAATGTTAAACATCCCACTTTGGGTGTAGGAAACCTGCTCTCCTTAGTATGTGATCTAAACTTGATTTAGCAGGTAGGCTGAAGGGAAGAAGAAATAAAAGTTGACTATTTTCAATTTCCCATAAGACTTTGAGCCTCAACTTTATACTTATTCCATTATATCTTTTATCCAAAAACTGTGTAAATGTATGTGTTTATGTGTATTGTTTTCCCTTTTTATCTCAGATCACATGGAAGTTCCTTAACAAAATTGATATTTAATAAATGTTCCATAAATGATTATTTTGAATTGAATAAGACTGCCTTCATTTCTCTGTCTTAGAGGTTTTCCTGGTATACTCAAAAAAGTTTAATGATTGCCTTGGGTCCCCTAAAAATACCAAGTCAGAAATAATTCTTGAACTCTTTTTATTTTCAGTCTGGGACCATCCTCCCCTCCAGCATATCACACTGCCTGTTACTATGCCAGACTGCCTAAGATTACAATAAACATTCAATTAATAAATAATCAGATGATCATCAAACATATGTACCTTTTGTAGATTCCTAGGAGTCTTTTGCACTTTTGATAGGTATATGAGAGACACTTTTGGAAGACAGCCTTGAAATGAATTTTTTTCCTTTTTTTTAGATTTTATTTTTAATTTATGAAATAAATCAAGCATTTATATAACAAAGTACCATAAAAAGTTCAAACAAATTTACAACGTAAATTTCTTTTTTTCTTCCTTCCCCTCTGTCCAATTAAGGAGGTTAAGAATGCGCATAAATGGAATGCTCAGCACTCCAGAAAGACCCAAGGCAATTTCTTTAGAATATTTATTCAGAATATATGTATATGTAGGCAAGTGAGAAAGAAACCAGACATAACAGAATAAGAGGCTTAAAGATAGCAGAATGAAGAGTCCTTAGCCAACTGGGGTGCAGCGCGACAGCCTGGGAGTGGCAGGGAGGGTCCCTGGCCTATCAGTAACAGGCTACAGGAGGAACCCAGAAGGCCAAAAGGACCGTCAGCAAAACAATCTTAAGTGTCGACTGGCAGTAGAGAGACTTCCTGGTTAGGAGACTTCCTGGTCTGTTACACCGGAAACCTCTTAGCCAGATGAGCTGACGTGTCCATGTGGGCAGTGGGTTACCACCCCTCACTCTCGGGGCAGTACGAGATTGGCTTGCAGTGGCGGGGAAGGCGGTGCTAATGACCCGGAACTGGAGGCTAGATAAAAGGAGGCTGCCTGACGGGGCGGGGAGTTCTGGGAGGAGTCCAGGGAGAGACCTGGCTGAGTTCGCGCGCGTATGTCCTGAGACAAATAAAGATAATTATCCAAAAATCAGAAGGGTGTTCTGCGTGGGTAAAGATCTTCCAGAAGGTCTGGAAGCCAGAGACGTCTGATGCTGGGAAAAGGTAATATGTTCTTGTAGGTTCGAGAACCTAGGAACCCTAACATCTGGTGCCCCGAACAGGGAGCTCGAGTTAGAAGACCCCGCAGCCTTGTGAAAACAAGAAGTCGGAGAGAGTAAGTATGGGACAAGCTTTTAGCTTGCCCGTTGTTTGCCCTTCTGATGAGGAGACATATGTAAAGCAGATATTTGATTTAGTCAAGGGACAAGGAGTGAAAGTAAAGAAGAACGATTGTATTCAATTTGTTAGGTTAATTTTCGCAACCTCCCCGTGGATAGAGTTTGCTGGGTTAGATGTTTCTAGGTGGGCGGTGATAGGAAATCAGTTAACATCTTACGCTAAAGAGTGCCCAGATAAGGTAAGAGACCTTGATTTTATTATTTACAGCTTAGTAAAAGCGGCACTTTATGGTCCTTCCCCTCAATGTAATGTGCCGGTAGCTTGTCAGACCGAGGAAGGGGAGATGGATTTAGGGGAGGAAGAGGAAAGAGAAACTGCTTGGCTGTATCCCGATCTTACCGAGCTACAAGACAAGGGGGGAGGGGCAGTTCAGGCACGGCTAGAGCGGCTGCGCGATCAGGTTGAGGAAGCACTCACTCAGCTGCAGTTAGAGAAAACAAAAGATAACCGCGACCTCAAGGCTGCAGCAGTTCGCCCCTCCGCCCCTCCCATGCCGCCCTTCCGAATTCCCCCGCTGTTTACAGAAACAGAAAAGTGGGGAGAATTTAATCTGAAAGAAGGGATGTTCAGACCCATAGTGATTTCTGGACTCTCCTCCTCGCTATGGGGTAGGGATGTTATGACTGATATGAAAGTGGTGTTACAGTCAAACTAGCAGGGGCCACTGCACTGCGGCTTCCACCATTGAAATGGAAAAGGGAAAATCCAATATGGGTAGAGCAGTGGCCCCTCAGTAATGAAAAATTGGAAGCCCTTCATAAAATAGTACAAGAACAATTGGCCATGGACTACATAGAGCCCTCATTTAGCCCCTTCAATTCTCCAGTATTTGTGGTAAAGAAAGCAAGTGGAAAATGGAGAATGCTAACAGATTTAAGAAAAGTCAATGATGCTCTACAACCAATGGGGGCTTTACAGCCCGGATTACCATTGCCAACCATGATTCCAGAGGGATATAAAATAGCTATTATAGATATTAAAGATTGTTTTTATTCTATTCCTTTACATGAAGTAGATAGGGAAAAGTTTGCATTTACAGTACCCTTTGTAAATTTAAAGCAACCTGCACAGAGATACCAATGGAAAGTTTTGCCCCAAGGGATGGCCAATAGCCCCACACTCTGTCAATGGTATGTTTCACAGATTTTACAACCATTAAGGCAGATGAAGCCTCAACTCTATATTATACATTATATGGATGACATATTATTAGCAGGACCCACTAATGAAATGGTGCAGGAAGGCTTAAAGGGTGTATTAAAACAATTGGCCTTGTATAATCTAGTAGTAGCCCCTGAGAAGATACAGACTAAGGAGCCCTTTAAATATTTGGGATATTTCATAAGTGGATTAACTGTTAGAAAAGGCTTTCCACAAATTGATGTTAAAAGATATAAAACATTGAATGATTTTCAAAAATTAGTGGGTTCCATTCAATGGTTACGCAATGTTGTTCCCATACCACCCTCAGTAATGCAACCCTTATATGAACTTTTAAAAGGAGACTCCCAATTGACCTCTTTAAGGACTTGGAGTGCTCAAGCATTACAGTCCATTCAGGAGATTGAAGGAAGGTTGAGTTCAGTTGTGGTTAGAATAAAGGGAGATACACCCCTGTGGTTTACTATGTTTATAGACAATCCTTGCTATGGTGCCTTATTTCAGGAACATGGAGTCATTGAATGGTTGTACCCAACCACTCCCTCACGTATTCTTACCCATCAGCTTGACTTACTCCTTGACTTTGTACGTGCTGCAATCGCGCGGGCTTATGCCATCAGTGGAAAAGCTCCAAAGATATGGATTGAGTCAGTTTTTGTTAATCTAGAACAAGTGATAGTGAGAGGGGGGGAGGATGTTGTCCCATATCTAGCTTCTACTCCTCCTATCTTACCTACCCTCTTACATTGTCTTAAGCCTTTATATGTGATGACCTCTCAGAAGGTGGTATTAGACCACCCGGTGGAAGGATTTAACATCTTTACTGATGCCACTAAAGATGGAAAGGCGGCCATTTTCTGCCCTGCTTTGAAAGTAAGTCATGTCTTTCATACCCCTTTCCAATCAACACAGAAAAATGAATTGTGGGCGGTGATAATGGTGTTACAACTGTTTGACCCTCCCTTTAACATTATCTCTGATAGCCTCTATACAGTTAACATACTCCAACAATTACCTGAGGCCTACATTAACACCCGTGCCTCAGAGATCGGAGTGCTATTATTGCAAGCTAAAGAATTATTGTTGCAATTGAAGGCTCCTATTTATATCATGCATGTGAGGTCGCACACAGGGGGTCTTGGACCCATTTTTGAGGGCAATAAAACAGCAGATGCCTTACTTATCCCTCTGACTGTTGCTATAGTAGACTCCATCAAACAAGCTGAGGAGGCTCATGATCGCTTCCATTTGTCAGCGCGCTCTTTACGCAGGTTATATGGAATATCTAAAGAGCAAGCCCGGTGCATAGTGAAGAGGTGCCTATCATGTATCCCTTTTCAAACGCGCCCTAAAGTAGATTCAGCTAATCCTAAAGGACAGAGCCCAAACGATATTTGGCAAATGGATGTAACACATTGGAGATACCAGTTAATACATGTTTCTGTAGATACACACTCTGGCTTTCTCATGGCATCACTACAAACGGGAGAAGCCTTTAAACATGTGTGCAACCATCTGTATTCATGCTTTGCCCTAGCAGGTGTCCCAAAGGTATTAAAAACTGATAATGGGCCTGCATATACCTCTAAAGCCTTCCAACAGTTTTCTGAAGAATTTCAAATTAAACATATTACAGGGCTACCCTATAATCCCACTGGCCAAGCTATAGTGGAACGGGCAAACAGAACCCTGAAAACCATCCTCCTTAAACAGGAAAAGGGAGAAGTTGGCCAGGTTAATAAGGGTAAGCCACTGAGAAACATCAATAAAAGAAGTTTAGATATAGCCTTATATACCCACAATTTTTTGAAAATTGATGACCAAGGGCTTACACCTGCTATGAGGTTTTGGTGTCCCTGGCAAATAAAACGGGATTCACCAATAGAAGTACCAAAGAGACAATATAAAAGAGTGATTTGGAAGGATCCAGAAGGTGAATGGAGGGGGCCGGGTACAGTAGATTTCCTAGGGCCGGGTTATGCTTATGTCATTCCAGATGGGGAGACCGAACAAGGCACTTGGGTCCCGACTCGTAATCTGCGGGCTGTTGGTGTTGACGATCCTGAAGCAAGTTGCGGGGACAAAATGGACTACCCTGATGCCATCAGAAGAGAGAGAACGGGATTTGAAGGGAACTTGGCAACTGGACCTTTGCCCACTTGTCTGACTGGGATCATGAAGACATGGTCTCCTGTTGTTCCTTGTTCCACCTCGAGTCCTAGATAAGTGAATACAACGAACATGACTGTGTACATGTGGGATGTGTTGGATAATTGGACCTACACTCAGTTGCCTGCTCCGGTTCCATGCACAAGAAATGGAACTTGTCACCCCTTCATATGGCAGTTAGGCTCCGTACTCTTGGGGGGAACAAACATATCTATAGAGATTTGTAAATGTGATATTTGCAAAGATCCTACCTTTGTTGACTGGTTTGCCATGTTTGCAAATGGAAAGAATTATACAAAGGGACACAATACTAACTGTGACATTTTTTGGTACTATTTTGAAGGACAATTAATAGCCCCTACCAATTATGCTTGGATGGTATGCTCGAATGTTACTGTAAGCTTGGATGGTATATGGTATCACACTAATGGTATAGAATGTAAGCTTAAAAGGGCCATTTCAAGGTTTGAGGATGATTTTCCATATGTTCTCTTAGTTAAACAACCCCGCTATGCCCTTGTACCAGCAAAATCGCAAACCCCTTGGGCAGAAAGCAAATCTGAAGAAATGTGGGTACAAGTGACACAATTGAGTAGACAAAGAAGAGAGGGTATTGATTTCCTCTTTGATGTTATTAACCTTGGAATCTCCGCTTTCCAGGAATTCCAAATACAACAGCAGTATGAACAGACAGGGTACCTGGCTAATGAGTTAAAGACCTTTATGAGCAAGGAAGCTCATGCTTGGAACACACAAGCACGCATTGATATGGCGCTTAATGCAGAGGTAACTGCCTTGCGGGAGGCAGTCGAGGTGCTAGGGAATGAATTGGTATATAGAGAATTATTGGCACAAATACCATGTCATTATCAATACAATCCTTGGGTGTGTGTCACACCATTGATGCTGAATCAGACTAGTAATTTTACCAAGACCTGGGGGGAAGTAGAAAAACACCTCCGGGGTGCCTTTCTTACTAATAATGTTACCACTGATATACAGCAACTTCAGCTATTGGTACATGATCTTAATGAAATTGCAAAGAATTTTTCCCTCCCTAGTGATGCAGCGCAAGAATTATTTGATTGGATGAGAGGGAAGAGTTTTATTACCTTATTGCTTAGCTTAGGATCCTCCTTTTTGTATTTGTTATTTGCATTGTTGATTTTGTGTTGCTTTTGGAAATGGATTGTTCAGCTCCTGAAAGCTGGCCTCTTAGATCTCAGGTCCTCCTTAGTTCCATTGGGCGGTCTCCCGCATAACAGGAAAAGGGAGATGAAGAGTCCTTAGCCAACTGGGGTGTAGCGCGACAGCCTGGGAGTGGCAGGAGGGTCCCTGGCCTATCAGTAACAGGCTACAGGAGGAACCCGGAAGGCCAAAAGGACCGTCAGCAAAACAATCTTAAGTGTCGACTGGCAGTAGAGAGACTTCCTGGTTAGGAGACTTCCTGGTCTGTTACACCGGAAACTCTTAGCCAGATGAGCTGACGTGTCCATGTGGGCAGTGGGTTACCACCCCTCACTCTCGGGGCAGTACGTGATTGGCTCGCAGTGGCGGGGAAGGCGGTGCTAATGACCCAGAACTGGAGGCTAGATAAAAGGAGGCTGCCTGACGGGGCGGGGAGTTCTGGGAGGAGTCCAGGGAGAGACCTGGCTGAGTTCGCGCGTATGTCCTGAGACAAATAAAGATAATTATCCAAAAATCAGAAGGGTGTTCTGCGTGGGTAAAGATCTTCCAGAAGGTCTGGAAGCCAGAGACGTCTGATGCTGGGAAAAGGTAATATGTTCTTGTAGGTTCGAGAACCTAGGAACCCTACAGCAGAATAGGAGCAACTCTGATTAATAGTGGAGATATATATGTGTGTGTGTGTGTGTGTGTGTGTGTGTGTGTGTGTGTGTGTATATATATATATATATATATATATATATATATATGTATGTATGTATTTACATATTTATAAGCATCACCATTGTGGGGAAGCACCAACACCTGACCACACAAGCTGGGGCATCCCAGTACAGCCATCAGGGTCCTGCACAGGCGGGTCCCAGGCAGAGTGTGCTCTCCATGGGTGAGATTCCAATTTGGGCTCTGAATCTTACAATTTAAGTAGTGCTGAGGACAAACAAGGCATACTGCCAGGTGTTTTTAGCAAGCATTGTATCTTGTGTGAGGCCTGGGATGGAGGCTAATCCCTCCAAGGCCCCCCCCCCCTGCCCCCCGCCAAGAGCGATGTTTCCTTGGCGTGGCTAGTTCCAGGAGTTGGGCAGTTACCATATCTCTTCTCAAGGACCTGGCCAGGGTCCCAGGAGAGGAGAGGCCCTCAAGTTCTCAGTATCCCTGTTCCCAAACAACTCAGGGTAACAGAAAGGTCACATTGAGTTGGGGCCCTGGTTTGTATAATCTTATTCCTCACAGAGGAGCTTACCTTGCCCCCTCACCCTTCTGCTTTAGAGAGATGGCTACCATTAGGCACAGATAGGTACACACACACACACACACACACACACACACACACACACATACACACAATCACATGCACACACACAGGCACACTCACACACACAAACTTATTCTAGACATACTTCTATTTATCAGTTCTTTTTCTCTATGCAGATAAAATCTTCCTTCAGTTTTTTTTTAGTTACTTTGTTATTTATAAACACATTCTTACAGTTAACAAGTGAGAACCAGTGTAATGTTTACATGCAGTGCACCCTTTAGTCAATGGATCAGAGATTAAAGCTCATATATGAAAGATGGGAAACAGTAAGGAGATCCATTTCACTGGATTGTGTGTGTGTGTGTGTGTGTGTGTGTGTGTGTGTGTGTGTGTGTGTGGTGCATGGTTTAGAAACACTGGAAAAGTATAAAGTAGACAAGTCTATAAACAATAAAGGATTTTGTATTTGTATCCTAATTTGGGGCATTGGTGCTTGTTGAATTTGGGGTTATTCGAGACGTCAGACCGATGATCTAGAAAAATCACTCTGAGTTTGCTGAAGAAGAGACATTTGCAGCATGCAGCATTCACCCAGCAGGTTCATGTACTGGTCCAGGTGTTAGGTGATGAAGGCCTGCACCAGGCTGGGAGAAGCGTCACAGATTAGGGGCCATGTTTGAGAGCCTTCATCAAGCTCACCTTGGCAAGCCCTGTGCACAGGCTGAAGGAGGGTGGGGAGTGTCCAGAGAGGAGGGAGAGTCAGAGTCACCAGTTCCTTTGTGGCCCTGGGTGACTGGGAGGTGCATTCACTACACAGGTTTCACCCTGAACAAGGATTTCATGGAGCTGGGTCGGTGCATATGTGGGGCAATAGAGCCTGCTCCCTTCACTTTGCCCCTTTAGCCCGTTTCCAGGTTCTTCTCTTTTCCCAGTGACTAATTACTCCAATGCCTTCAAAATCGGGTTGCCCCCCGCAAACATCTCACCAGGCACAGCCACTCTTCCTATTATTTTGGGGGGTGGTGCTCTTTTTGCTCGCTTGTGGGTGACAGGAGCGTGCCATGCTTTCTGTATTCATTCTGTTCTCAGCCCTTGAATGAATGTGTAGCCACATGCCTCTGCTCTTAGGCTGAGGGGAGCCAGGATACTCACCCATCCCCTACCAAAAGGCCCAAACCCTGCATCCAGGCTCGTGGATCAGGGTCAGTCTAGAGAGAGGTCAGGGCTCTTTTCCTCAAACTCTCCAGCTCTGTCAGTCCCCACCCCCAGAACCCAGGGGAAAACTGCTTGAAAACTTCAGTTTGGCTCATATCTCGTAGAGCTAATTGAATATAACCTAATGTTCATTTAATGGTGAAATCACAATGGGCCCAGATTGGCTCTGACACTCTAGTCCCTGTACTAGCTATCTCCAGCAGAGCATCTGGTACCAACACAGTGTAAGGCTAGGCAGAGAACACATCCTGTGTCTCAGTGTCATGATGTTCAATCCTAACTGTGGTTCAGGGCAATTGGGAGGGCACTCAGAACCCTGGATCTAAATACCCTCAGTCAAAAACAGCAGGCGTCAGGGCCTGCTATATTGTCCCCTTGGATTCAAATGAGATAAGGTTTATAAGAAGGTGTAGGAGGTTAGTGGCTAGAACAACTAAGAGAGGGGCCCTCCTCTCACTCATGATTGTCACAGGACAACATTTCTGGTAAAGATCCAATATGGTCATAATTTGAACTTCTTGAATACATTGATATAACCTCCTTATTAATATTTTATTTAAAAATGTTATGTCAATATTCATTGGGAATATTGGTAAATAATTTTCTTTCTCTGTCTTTATTCTACCTGAAGATTTTGAAGTAAACAGAAGTTAAGTGAATTGAAGAGAGTCACATAGGTAGACAATGTCACAGACTTGATTTGAATTCTTATTTTCCTGACTTTAGCCTGAGTACTCTAGGCAATGCACAGTCAGATGCCTTAAGGACAATATCTGCAGAAAAGAGGTCTTTTGGCAGTGCCTTTTCTATTCCTGCTTTTTTTTCCTCTTTTTTTTCTTTTTTTTTTAAACAAATGCTTTATTAACTTCTGTTTTACATCATTCATTTCCGCCAGATTTTGAGTTACAATCATTTTCCCCCCGTTATTCCCCTACCCAACCTCCCAAAATAGAAGTCCCACAAGATATCGCTTCCTCCAATCTGCTCTCTCCCATACCTTCTCCCATAGCCCCTTCGACTTTTCCATTAGAGGAAGGTGAATCTTTGTGTCCCAATGCCTGCTCATCTTATCTCCCTATTACAAGCAAAAGAGTATTAATAATAGTATTTATATATATTTGAAACATTTAATGTTATGACCTCAAATTTCAGATCCATTTCCTTCCTCCCTTGTCACCCATTCCCTCTTGGGAGATAAGTAATTCAGTATATGTTGTACATGTCTAGCTATGCAAAACATTATCATAGTAGAGATATTGTACAAGTCTGCTTATAATTCCCTCCCACTCATCCCATGACCCACCTGGTCCATTCCCTACATGATCCTGTCCCTCTTCTATAGTGGGCACTTCCAACCTCCCCTCCCCCCAAGGATGCCCTCCCATCCATCATCCCTCCTCTCATCCCCCTTCCCCCTATTCTGCTGCAGGTTGAGATATCCCATTTAGTATGTATGTCATTCTTTCCCAGAACCAAATTCAATGATAATGTGGTTTTGCCTTTTTAGCCTTCCTATTCTCCTCCTCCCTTGCAACCATTTCCCCTTGCTTCTTCTACATGAGATAGTTTACCCTACCCTGTCTCTCCCCATCTCCTCTTGCCACTTTCCTCTCTCACCTCATAATTTCATCCCTTGAGTATTCTCCCTTCCCAACAAATTCAACCTATGCCCTCTATCCATATATAACTGTAACCATATACACACACATTCACATATGTATTCATATGACCACACCCCCCTTCTTCCATTATTTTCATAGTGAGAAAGATATCATCAGTCACAGTTATTGCTTTCCATATAGGAATGTAAATAGTTCAACTTTGATAAGTTCCTTTTGATTTCTTTTCCCTGATTACCTTCTCAGGCATCTCTTCCTTCTTGTGTCTGGATGTCAAATTTTCTATTCAATTCTGGTTTTTTCCTCAAGAATGCTTGAAAGTCCTCTATTCCACTGAATGACCATATTTTCCCCTGAAACAAAATACTCAGTTTTGCTGGGTAGGTGACCCTTGGGTTCATTCCCAGTTCTTTTGCCCTCTGGAATATCATATTCCATGCCCTTCGATCCCTCAGTGTAGAAGCTGCCAGGTCCTGGGCTATTCTGATTGTGTTTCCACAATATTGAAATTGTTTCTTCCTGGTTGCTTGTAGTATTTTCTCCTTGATCTGGGAATTCTGGAACCTGGCTATAATATTCCTAGGAGTTTTCTTTTTGGGATCCTTTTCAGGAGGTCATCTCTGGATTCTTTCAACCTCTATTTCCCCCTCTGGATCTAAAACATCAGGGCAATTTTCCTGAGAATTTCTTGAAGGGTGATTTCTAGGTTCTTTCTTTGATCATGACTTTCAGGTAGTCCAATAATTTTTAAATTATCTCTCCTGGATCTATTTTCCAGGTCAGTGGTTTTTCCCATGAGATATTTCACATTGCCTTCTATTCTTTCATTTGTTTGGATCTGTTTAATAGTATCTTGATTTCTCATAAAGTCACTAGTTTCCATTTGCTCCAGTCTAACTCTGAAGGAATGAATCTCCTCAGTGAGCTTTTGAGATTCTTTTCCATCTGGCAAATTCGACTTTTTAAGGCATTCTTCTCCTCATTGCCCTTTTGGGCCTCCTTTGCCATTTGAGTTAGTCTATTTTTTAAGGTGTTGTTTTCCTCAGTCAGGCTGTTGACCCTCATTTCATACTTTTCCTGCATCCTTCTCTTTTCTCTTTCCAATTTTTCCTCCACTTCTCTTATTTGATTTTTTTAAGTCCTTCTTAAGGTCCTCTATGGCCTGCAACCCGCTTATGTTTTCTCCTGGGGCTTTTGGAGCAGAACTTCTTACCTCACAGTCCTTTTCCTGCTCTACGCCCCCAAAATAGGAGTCTAGGGTTGCATTTTTCTGTTTCCTTTGCCTTAGCATGTTGCCACTTAATTACTTGACTTTTGGGTTTGTGCCACGCTATGGCTTTAAGGCCAGATAGAGGAATTTTCATCCCCAACGTGTGGGGGGCAACTTCCGTTTCTGGCAAGCTGTAAACCCACCACGACTTCCACCCTAGATCACAATCCAGATCCAGGGAGGTTAAAGCAACAGCAATTACCCCCCAAGACTGATCCCTGGGTCTCCCTACAGTTCGCAGGCCAGGAGCTGGAGCTGCCTCTGAAAACTACAAAATGGCATGTCTCCTCAGTGGCTTCTAGCCCCCAGGGGAGGAAGCCAACGCATTCCCCAAATACTGGTTCCAAAGTCCATAGGACACTAACCTCTTACTTTGTCCTAGGCATGTCTATGTTCATAATTCTGGAATCGCCACAGCTGCTGGTGTTCTGGGGTCTCTCCAGCTGGCTGCTGGCCCTGCCACCCTGGGGCTAAAACCTCAGCTCACAGGGACCTGGGCTCTGCTTGGCTCGGCTCCTTGCTCTCTGCACACTGCTGGCTCCCAGACTGCTGCGCTCATCCTTCCTGCAGGGCTGCTGGGCTGTCCTCAGCAGGAGGTTAGCTTCTCTGTGTCGTTCTGTGTGTGCTGGGGCTCCAGAAGTTGTTCAGAGTCCCCTTTTACATAGTTTGGGGGGAATCTGGGGGCAGAGTGGCTTGGATGAGCTGTTTCTACTCCGCCATCTTGGCCTCTATTCCTGCTTTTATAAATAATTTTCATACCGTTGGAATTCATTTTTCTTTGGATAATTTATAGAATTATGTATTATTTCAAGTTGCTCCTTTTGTTTTCCTTTGGAAACTCATTACATGTTCAATTCATTTTTTCTGAGGTTGGTTTATTTTACACCTGTATAATTTTTCTAATCTCAGCAAATCTATTTTTATAAATATTTATCCATTTCACTTACATTTTGATTTCATTGGGATATTACTTGGCAAAATAATTTTTATTCAGACATTTTTCAGTTGTGTCCAACTCTGTGAACCCATTTGGTGTTTTCTTAGTAAATGAACTAGAATGGTTTGCCATTTATTTGTCCAGCTCAATTTAAAGATGAGGATACTGTGCCAAACAGGGTTAAGTGATGTGCCTAGGGTCACACAGCCAGCAAGTGTCTAAGACTAGATTTCAACTCAGGAAAAGGCATCTTCTTATTTCCAGATCCAACATTCTATTTACTATGTCACCTAGCTGGCAAGGTAAAGGTGACACCAAGCTGCTCAATGTTTGTTGATTTGACTGAAACCTTTGATACTGTCAGCTGTGAGGGTTTGTGGAAGACTCTGGTAAAATTAGCTTGCCCAGAAAAAGTTCATGCATATTGTACTGCAGATTCACAAGGGCATGCTTGCATGAATTCTGGGTAATGGATAATGCCTTCACACTTCCCAGTGGAATGAGCAAGGTTGTGAGCTGGCTTCCATGTTTTTATTTTTAGCACAATTATGGGCAAAACAGTTCCCATTAATTTCCTTAAGTTCTTAATTTGTTTTGCTTTGTCCTTTTTCATTTATAATAGTGAGAAATTGATTTTCTTCTTTGTTCCTTAATCAACTTAGCTAATTTATTTTTTTTTTACCAAAGCAGTTATGAATTGATTTAACATTTCAATATTTTTTTCAATCTTATTGATCTTTCATTTTCCTTTTAGGATTTATATTCTGACATTTAAATGGATTTAAATATTTCTGGATTTTCAAGATTTAAAAAATAAGTTGTTTGTTCAATTCCTCAATCTGTTGTTTGTCTCTTTTGTTAAAGAAAGTAGAGACATGAATTTTCCCCAAACGTCTTCTTTTGCCTTCCCCCTACAAATGTTGGGATATTGTGTCATTCTCATTGTCTTTAACTAGCTCTTAGTTAGCTCTTGTTTCTACTGTTTGTTCTTTTCTTTATCCCTTTGGTCTGAGCTTTTCAGTCTCTAGAACCAGGGTTGGGTCCAGGTAACACAACTACTGATTAAACCTTAGTAAGTGCTCCAGAGAGAGCCACTGAACCCAGTCAACAGGAACTTTCTGCAAGACTTTGCAAGTCCATAGTGATGGAACTGGAGTTTGGCTCCTTCAACTCACCCACCTTTAGGCAGAGTCTGAGATATAACTCCAGGGCCAGAGTGCAGAAATGTCAGCCCCACCCTGGAGCACATACCTGTCAAAATTAATGAGCTGCTAACCTGTTTACAGATGAGTGTGAGCCTAAGGAATCTCAGAGAGACAGAACTGTACTTCCACCTTATTTCGCAGTCCTCACGATGCTCACTTGCTGGGGAACAGATCTTGGCATGAACAATGCCCTACTGGTCTGTCCTTAGATTCCCAGAGACAGGTCTTTGGCCATCTTTGAAGTCTGTTGGAGTAGTTGAAGGGGAGGACTGGGCTGTAATTCCTCTTCTTCCTCTATCTTTGTTGGTCTCTGACACAGCTTTGTTGAAAGCCAAGCTTATGTGCCAGACCCTGAACAAGACCTTGCTCTCCCAAATTATGCCCCCACGCCAAGGTTCTTAGCACTCTCACATTGATTACTTTATCTTTTGCTTCAACAACCACCAATTATACTCCTATGATGTGCAACTTTACTGAACGCCTTGTGAATATCATCTCATTTGATTGATCTTCATGACAGCCCTGTGAGGTAGGTATTGTTATTATCACAAGGTCCACAGTACAGGAAACAGAGGCAGATAGAGGTTAAGTGATCTGCCCAAGGTCACACACCTAGGTGCTGGGGATAAAATCACAAGAGAAAAATGGAAGAATTGGTAGGAAGTAGCTTCATGAAGACCAACGGCAGAGTGGGTTCAAGTACAAGAAGTGATCACCAGTGCCAAACCGGAACATTGGTATGTGTTACTTTTGTGACCTCTGAGACCCATTGTGACCTAGAGATCCATTGTCTGTGTTTCACAGATTGGATACTGTTCTAGGGATATCACACAGGTTGTGCCTTTTTAGATGGCTTTGCCTTCATTCAGAATTTCCAAGGTGAATTCTCAGAATATTACAACTCGGATTTTTATTTTACATTTCACAAGATCTTCACCCTAGTACTTAAAGGAACTTTAAGTGCCATACAATCAAATCATCTGATTGTATTGATGAGGAAAATATGGTCCATAGAGGATAAGCAATTTGCCAAGGTAATAAGACAATAAGAAAAGTTGGGATGTGAAACCAAGTCCTTAGAGTCTAAATATAGCATTTTTAAAAACTCAGTCTGGGTGATGTGCCTAGGGTACTGCCTCCAGGTGATGTGCACCTGCCTCCAGCCTTCCAATAAAAGCAGGGGAGGTAACAAGGTAGGTTAAGTACAGAGTAGCTTTTATTTCTCACCACAGACCTGCAGAAGGCACTTAAAGGACTCCCAGGAGCACACAAATGATTGCTTCTCTACTCTTTGCTCTCTACTCATTCCTACCTCCATTCCTGATCCTGTAGTCACATGCACTTATAGTGCTACTCTTGATATGGTTTCTTTGCTAAGTGACACAAATTTGGGACTGCTGGGTAGGCAGTGCCAGCATTGCAGGGAGTTCTACTTTCACCCCAGGAGTGCTATCCTAAAGGTCTGGCCTCTCTCCATGAGGAAAAATAGAAGGGGCTGCTAGAGGGAAGCCCCATTTTCATCATGCTTCTCTATCTAAATATCTCCCAGAAGTGAGGAATAGGAGAGGAAGTCGTGACACACCACAGCTTAGGCACTGAGGCTTCTATTTCTGAAGTGCTTGACCATACCGACTTCATATAGAACCTGTGCTTTGTCCCAAGGCAGCCATAAATGGCTATTGGAGGGGAAACATGCACCTGAACTCTGAATTCCAAGAATTTCAAGAAAAAGCACAAACTTTGGTAGGGTAGAGTGGAGTGGGGACAATGTTCTCTTGGTTCTCTTTTACAGGTGAGAATCAAGGGTAGTGTTCTCAGGTGACCATGACCCACAGGATGTGATAAGAGGAAGAAACAATGAAAATCCTGAACAAAGTCCTCATCTCTAGGCTCATGGAGCTTTTCAGTGAGCTCTCTGGCCCACCACTCACATTGGATCTAAA
Source organism: Gymnobelideus leadbeateri (assembly GCA_011680675.1). Classification (NCBI taxonomy): domain Eukaryota; kingdom Metazoa; phylum Chordata; class Mammalia; order Diprotodontia; family Petauridae; genus Gymnobelideus; species Gymnobelideus leadbeateri. Next base: position 76,644 of record WOXC01005186.1, on the reverse strand, counting down.
ATACATAAGAGCCCGGTAGATATGCAGATGAGTCATCTGTTTATGTTATCTCAGTTATCTGAGTACTTGTGTGAGATTAATTGTGGGGAGGCCTCCTGGTGAGGTTTCTTCATATCTCTGGGACTCAGTTTCCTTCTCTGACAAATAAAGACATTGAACTTAACCTCCAAGGACCTGTCCAACTTGAACTGTATCTTTCTACAAAGATGGTTTGACAGAACAGAAATCATACAATTGCAGAACCTTATGTGTTAGATACCTCTAGCAGGGACAAAAAGGAGAAAGGAAGAGAGACAGAAACCTCACAGGGACCTGAGCAGGGAAGGGAAATCCATGCTCTCTCTTGAATCCTGGAAGAAGTCCTTCATCTTCTTCCAGAGCCTTCTTCAGGTTCACTACGCTACCCCTCTCTTGTAGAAAATTTACGAGGTTCTGTATCTCTTTCATTTCCCAGAGAATACCATCTGCTTTTCGAGAAGCATATGCTGGTCAACATTTCTCAAGAATTCTCTTCACATGATTTCTGTGCCATGAATCAAGTTCAGCCTTTCATGAAGGAAGATATCAGGCATTCTTCTCTGTACCTCCATCTATCCCCAATTAACTGCCAATCTTAAAAAACTGGTAAACCACCATCCTAATCTCAAATTCAATATGGAAGGACAATTAAACTGTCTCTCTGTTAATTTCCATTCTCTGTCAAAAGTGCTGTAACTGTATATGTAATTCCTCTTAGAGAAACTTTTGTATCCATTGCCACATTATTGAAAGTTGTGTTGACTCTGCAATGCGTTGTTCCCAATCCTAGTGGTCAATCAGTGTTGGGGAAGGGAACAGCAAGGTTGTAGCTCTTTGTATCACCAGCTCTTTGCCATGCACTCTCACCTCTGCATGCCTATCTGCAAACTATCACTTTCTTGCTACCTAACAGAGGAACTGAGAAGCAAAGGTCTCCCCTTTTTATTTTTATTTTTTGCTAATTTGGATCTATCTGAAGGGTTTTTACCTCATCGTGAAGCTTACAAATTAAAGCTGGCCCCACCTTGAAGCCATATCTGATCTCCAGTGATAACCCTATCATATTTTGACTATACTGTTTAGGTTTTGATGGCTAAGCTTGAGTGTAAAAATGGCAACTGTTTTCTGTTCTGGACAGAAACTTTGAAGGTCTTTACCTTCTCACTTTATAATGGTAAATTGGGCCATTTTTTGTCTCACTTCTTTGTTTTAATGAAGGAGGGATAGACACACATAGTGACAAATAATGGTTTAAGACAATATTGGCAGAGTAGAATGAGACCAATATGAAGAAGAATCAATTTAACAAGGATAAATAATGATTCTTATATTCAAAAAATCCCTTTCAGATGTGCAAGATGGAGAAGGGATATTTGGACAAAAGTTTGCCTGAAAATCGTCTGGGAGACATACAAAGCACAGCCTTAATGTCTATTAAAATCTAGGCTACGACTACAAAAAAACATAACCTTGGGATAAAGTGAGGAAAATAAAGAGCTGATGAGTCCTCAGGGCAAAAGCTTGCAGTATTCTGCCTCACTGTATTTTTTCTGCAGAGCTAAATCCAAAATATGGCATATTAGACCAACTAGGTTGTAAATGCATTCAAATCTAATCCTTCCCCTTTGGTAATGTACACCTATACATTATCCTGTAATGGTGCCCACAACTAGAACTATTCTGAACATTGATTACAAAATCTTCACTACTAAGAAAATGATGCTATTGCTTCATAGCTTGATCTCATGGTGGGCACTCGTTGTTTGATGATATCTATATATCTACTGTAGTCCTGAGATGGAGCCAAGAGTCAAAAAGAATAAAAATGTATCCCAAAGAATGTGATAATGGGTAATAACCCCAATAGGCATATTCTAAGAGTCATCCTATGGAGTGAATGCCCTAAAGGATGAACTCATTGAAAAGAGGGGGAAGGGCATCCGGAACTTCATGGGGTAAAGGAATGTACTTTTATCTCTCATGTATAGTGAAGGAATGGGATTGCAGACTCCAAAGAGTGGCGCTTCTTGTATGCCCCATATGCTGGCATATTCCCTGGTCATCAGGGAGAAAGCCAATGTTTTAGTGAGGAAAACCTAATATACACGTACCGAAAGTGGTTACAAGCCAAATATAGAAGTTCAGCTCTTGAGAAACTGGTCACCTCTACTGAGACCATGGGGAAAAACCCTCCAAACACCAGGTCCCCATTTCTGAAGACTTCAGGGCTCATATACTGGTTACAGGGGAGTATTTCTTGTCTTGACCATAAACAGAAGCATTTGTAAGAGCAAGGAAAAGCAAAGCAGATTCAGCATCAGGGCAGTGGGTCTGAAGAACAACCAAAAACTCAGACTGTATAAGGAACCAAGGAGTGGGAAGGGTCAAAGGGATAGCTGCAACTTTAGTCAGAGGTCAATAGGAAAGTCCTCCCCATTCTTGCAGCAAAATAGTTTCTCTCTATGTAGATGTCTAGGATGCAGTCAGCTCCTGTAATACAAAGAAACGCAATGGGAGGTGTCTGAGACAGCAACAAGACTGTAGGAACATTTACAAGACATTTCAGCATCAATCTGAGTTTCCTTGTTCTTAAGGATGTTATAGCCTAGTCCCCTCCTCTTTTCAGTCCCCAACCTGGGCAAATAGACCTTCTGATGTCTAAGCCCCCTGACAGAGTTTGAGGCTTATTCTTACCCCATTCTGTAATTTGAGGGTGCCTTAATATCCCTTCCCCTTAGCTTGAAATACCATGCACCTCACACCAAAAGAATTGCTTGTGTCCCCCTTATCCTATGTTCCCCATCCTGTGTCATTCATCTTCCCTATCCTGCATCATTGACAATTTTTCCTTATCTTGCAAGCAACCACCTTCCTTACCTTGTTTGTACTTATCCAGTCCCTAAATCTCCAACCCCCATTAGAAACCCTAAAATTACATGATCATCCTACAGGCTGTGTAGCTTTCTGGCTATATAAGTCTGATCTTTTTCCTATATCGATGCCTTAGTTTAGCTCCTTGCTAAGTCCCAGGCCTACAAGCTTTTGCATTAATAAAGCTCCCTTTGGCTAAAGAGAAGGTTTGATTGAATTCTTTCAGAAAACTCTGAACCAGTTCTGAACCTTGACACTTGCTCCTTGAAAAGCTCTAGAGACCACTCTGGCCTGATGGCCATCTACCTGTGACCATATTTCCAAGTAAAACTCAGAAATCAAAAAATAAAACATCTCTGCTCCAATTTCCAGCCAGACCATTAAAAACAAAAGGTCTGGAATCTCATTAACCCCTCCTGAGACTGGGACACTTGAATCTTTCATATCACTATTCCTGAAGTAAATGTTTATCAGCAGAAGTTGCATCAGGTGGGAGAATACAAGTGTTAACAATGACAGAAATTCAGAGGTGCCAGCTGAACGCCAGTATGCTAGACCTTTGTTTGCTATGTCCTCATAGCTGAAAGCCTTATTTTAATTGGAGGACATTTTGGCCATCTTCTTGATGACCACCTTGATGAATCCAATGAACAAATAATGCCATTTTGTTTATAATTTAGGGTTTTGCACATGTAAGCAACATATTTCATTTGCCTAAGTAAGAAGCCACTGACTTGTGCCCATCAGTAGCATCAGACCTCAGCACCGAATGGTCCAAATCCATGGACTTGCTATTGCTTAAGTATTTGTATTGGGGTTTTTTGGTGTTATACTTGTCTTCTGTATAGATTCATATAGAATTATTATTAAATAAGAATTGTTCTTCCATATTTAACACACTTTAGCTTCACAGGTAAGAATGAAAGGAAATGATTCTACTTAATCTTAGAGAATATATAAAACCTTTGCCCAATCATTCAAGAAACTTTTATTTACTTATAGATCACTGAATATAATACCCCCTTTACAATTGTATTTATGGTTTTTGTGTTAACCAATAACTTAAAGCACAATCCATAATGCTTTCTTTATATGGGCTTTTTTCTTTTTAAATATTAAACATTTAATAACTTTCCTAACATTAACAAGAATGTGTTTTATGACCTCCCCATATAAATGTATCGAAACATTTTTTAAAATTTGCAATAATTATGCATAACTAGGTGAAAAAATTCTTTAATTTGCCAATTTGGAAAATATCTGAATCCTTCTGCATCTTGAAGCTATCATCTCACCATTGTAAGATGGTGCCATCTTTCACCAACAGCTCTCTAGAATCAATGTTGACCACTGCATTGATCAGAGTTCTTAAGTCCTTAAAAATTGGTCATCTTGGGGTTGGGGGTAGTGCATTGGATAGAGCACTATGTGGAGTCAGGAGGACCTGAATTCAAATCCAATCAGACACTTACTAGTTGTGGTCGTGAGCAACTCACTAAAGCCTGATTGCCAATCCCCGTCCCCCCTCAAACTGATCATCTTTATAATGGTATTATAAATACCATTTATACCAATTATACCATAAATACCAATTATAAATGTTCTGCTTATGCTCACTTTACTTTGTATCAGTTCATATAGATCTTTCCAGTTTTTCTAGGAATTATTCAGTTATTTTCCTGTATCATAATTTATCCAGCTCTCCCCAATTGATGAGCATACCTTAATTTCCAATCCTTTGCTATTACAAAAAGAGCCGCATAGCATTTGTCCAGTCATAGCTTTCAAATAGTCCATGGATTCTTAAATTATTATTCCTTTTTAACTTAAATTTTATGTTTATTTTTAGTATACATCATTCATTTCCACAAGATTTTTGAGTTACACATTTCCCCCAATCTTTCCCCTTCCCACCAACCCAAAACAGTAACCCCACTGTGTACCCCCTCCCCCAATCTGCTCTCTCTACTCTGTATATCTTATTTCCTAGTTGCATGTAAAAATTATATGTATATATGTGTGTATATATATATATATATATATATATATATATATATATATATATACATTTGATTTAAAAACTTTGGTTCCCAGATTCTTTCCCTTCCTCCCTTATCACCCACCCTTACTGGGAAGATAAGCAATTCAATATAGGTTATACATGTGTAGCTACGCAAAACATTTCCATTGTGGATATATGGTAAAAGATTGACTATATTTCCCTCCATTCTATCCCACCCCCCAACTTGTTCTATTCTCTACTTTGACCCTGTCCCTTTTCAAAAGTGGGTGCTTCCAACTTCCCTCCCCCCCAATCTGCCCTCCCCTCCATCATCCCTCATTTCATCCCTTTCCCCCCTACTCTCCTTCAGGGCAAGATACCCTATTTAGTGTATAGGTCATTCCCTCCCTAAACAAAATTCAAAGAGAGTACCTCCCTTGTGAGGTAGAGGGGGTAGAAGAAAAACCATTCCACCTGACCATGTCTCTTGCCTGTTCTCCAGCCTCCCTGTGAAAGAAAAGAAACACCATTCCATTGATCATTAGACTCCTTCCTTTCAGGGATCAGAAGAAAGTCAAAGGGATTCTTTTTTTTTTTTTTTTTAAAGCAATTGGGGTTAAGTAACTTGCTCAAGGTTACACGGCTAATCATTTGATTTATGCGTGGGTGCTCATTTTCTGAGGCCAGATCTGATCTCGGGTCATCCAAACTCCGAGGCCGGCGCTCTTACTCACTGCGCCACCTAGCCGCCCCCAAAGGGATTCTTTATATCACCAAACTACTGGAAAATAGAAGGTAACTGAACCAAAAAATAAAATATTTGCAGAGCATCATTATTTTTTTTTATTTTTATTTTTTGCTTTTTGGAGGGCAATTGGGGTTAAGTACCTTGCCCAAGGTCACATGGCTAAGTTATTGTTTGTGTGTCTTAAGTGTCTGAGGCCGGATCCGATCTCAGGTCCTTCTGACTCCAGGGCCAGCACTCTACTCACTGCTCCACCTAGCCACCCCAAAGTATCATTATAAAATTTAACACACGTAATCTGCTATGTATAAATGACCTCAATATAAAGAGTCATACTATAAAAATTGCATAGAATGAGATAATAAATTTTATTACTATGGAAAGGGAAATATTCATGACAATGGAGAATAGTATAAAATAAAAATTAATGTTCACAATTTTGATAATATAAAATCTAAATTCTCACTTGAGAGTTCTCAACTCAAATTTGATATTGCATTTTAAAAAGATGGGCTAACATTTTGTAATATATCAATTCATATCCTTGGGTCTTAATTTCTCCATATCCAAAATAGAGGTTTGTTTGTTATATGAAATTCACAGAGTTCCTGTGCAGAAAATGAATCATAAACTTTAATTGCTATTAGAGTAATTTGTTGTTGTAGAGTTGTTTCAGTTACGACAGACTCTTCATGACCCTATTTGGGGATTTCTTGGCTCATTTGACAGAGGCAAGCAGGGTTAAATGACTTTCCCAGGGTCACAAAGCTAGTAAGTGTCTGAGACCAGATTTGAACTCTGGTGTCAAGCTCTCTATCCACTATGACACCTAACTGCCCCAAATGGAAATGAGAGCTATTATTACATTAACTTGAAACAAAGACCCTTTTAAATATTACTCAAAACCCCAAGACTTTTAATTCTAAGTAGAGTCTACAGATCTTTTATGAGCATGTGCACATCTGAAAATATGTTTATCAGAACAAGAAGTATTCCATGTGTCCTCACTTTGAGTTTTTTTCTCTTTTGTTTTATCTTATGGCAGATTGTTTCCCTCTTCATGTGTTATTATAGCAAATGTCTGCATCAGTTATAATAGCTCATCTTGCTATGTGAATTCATGCTCAAATATATACCAATCTAGATGGAAGGAGACCAGGCGGAGAGTTATACAGATGAGGGGGTCAAGTGGCCCAAGGAGAAGCTCAGATTCCTAACTCAATCTATTATAGTAAGAAAGCTAAGTGGAGAAGGGGTAGCTTACTCCAAAGCCTAGGGGGTTAGGTTCAGAGTCTCAAGTACTTGGGTCAAGAAGACCCAAGTTCAAATCCAAGCTTAGACAGTAATCCCTTAACTACTTCTTTAAAATAGGGATAATAATCACACCTACCTTCTAGTACCATGAAAGAATAAAATGAGACAATATTTGATAATGTGATTTGAAAACCTTAAAATTGAACTATTATCATCATCAATGATAAAGCCCCTTTCTGGACAGCTGGAAATACTAAAAAGCTGCCAACCTTCCAGCAATCTTTTCTACTCCCTCTAGCAAGGTGGGCGCTACTCTCCAAGTCTAGGCTCCATTCTTTCTTCCTGGATGGCTTGCTCTACTGCATCCAGATATGAATCCTGTAAAAGACCACTAAGATTTATTAAGAGTAGGTGCCCTGCAAGGCCTGATATCTCTGTGCACTGGGATAGTCACAGCATCCCCAAACAGTGGCACTAATTTGATACCAAAGAAAGAGGCCAGAAGATCCAGATTGAATATAGATAGTAGTTTAATCAAATGGATTACTTACATTAGGGGCCAGACTGGAGTGGCTGCCAGATGAAACAATCTCAGTAGTGAATCAGCCCCTTTAAAACTCCTAGGAAAGTACAGTGATAATTACACAAATCAAAGGGAGGAGGAACTATAGAGTACACTGCTACTGACTGGTAGATATGAGGCTTTCTGCTTAGGAGAGGGCTCATTTCCAAGTTTGGGCATTTAGCCAATGCTGCTGAGCAAATGCCCAAACACAAGGTTGCATACTGGTCATGTAGTAGTTGTGGTATGTGAGTTATGAGTTTTACTAGTCACAATATCTAAGTTACGGTTTGCACAGTCATTATGTCCAGGTTACATGGGTCACAGTATCTAAGTTATGGCTTTCCCTTACTTATGTGTTTTATTCCTTTTCCTTAATAGGGATCTCACATATCTATTATATGTGGGTTGATCTTTCCATTTCCATTGTTGTAGCTATTTCATTTGTTAGATTGTTTATTTTGCTGTAGTATTTTGTTTTCTTGATTATTTTTTTTATCTCTGCTTAATTTGTTCTGCCATCAATTCCTCAAGATCTTTTCATGTTTGTATAGCAGCAAGCATCCCAACATCCCCAGGGTGACTGCCAACACAGGTTCTTAGATCTGCTTTTCTAAAGGAAAGCAACACAAAATGGGTTAACAAGCTTACTTTAATCAATCAAACATAGATCATAGATCATTTACCTAGTTCAGGGGGAAAAGGTCAGCACCCTGAACTTCAGAGTATACAGACAGGACTTAACAAGACAGAGAAACAAACAGATCAAGCAGACAGACTTCCAAACTGTCCAACCATTACAACAATACCAAATCACAGTTACCAGAGAGGGAAGCATCAATATCTGGGTTTTCAAAGGGGGGTGGCGGGGGGGGGTCTCTCAACAGCTGCCCAGAGTCTCATCTGGTCAAATCACACAACACTTCTCAAAGGGAGCCCCAAAGCAAAGCCTCCCATCAGGGTTTATATAACCTTCTCCTGGGTCAGAGAATGTAACCACCCTCTTGACCCACTGCCCAATCACACAGCATCAAGGTGTGGGCATTCCTGAAAACCAAGCCTCCTGCCATAGGCTCCATGTGACCACATTCAGCCTATTAGGGGGCAGAGTATATTTTCAAATCAAGGAAGGTTCTCAGAGTCTCTTAAGCCAATCAAAGGGCCTCAGGGCAGGGAAGATCTTTAAGTTTGCATTTCCATTACAGTTTGTCATTTTTCTTCAACCACCTCCTTTCTTACAGCACAGTAGTATTATTTTACATCCATGACCCACAACTTGTTTAGTCATTCCCCACTTGATGGGCATCTACTTTGTTTCCAATTCTTACCTATCACAAACAGTGCTGCTATAGATATGTTGGAGTACATGGACACTTTTCCTATTGATCTTCTTTGTATTCAAATGATACATAGTAATTTTTCCCCATCCCTTCGGTTTTATTTTGTGTATATTTTTGTTTTTTTAATGTGTTTAAACAAGAAATGGAAGCATTTTGTTTTTTATCCCATTTATCATTCATTTAATCTTATTGGATTATTTAGTTCATTCACATTTAAAGTTGAGTTAAGTTTGTATCTTGTCTCTAAACTTTTTTTTCAAAACATGATTTTTTTCCTCCTCTTCTGTTGATCCAGAACTATTCCCTGGTAGGAGATGGATGCCTAAGACCTGTTACTTCCTCTCCTCCTAGGCCTTCCAACATTCAATGGGACACGAGCAGAGTGATGATAGGACGGGACAGGAAAGGAGAGAACTCAAGGGTGGCAGCCTCTTTCGTCCAAATGACTAATCACTAAATAATTATGACTGACATTTTCCTAGTGATGTTTTCAAGAACTAAGGAAATCTGTGTGTGTCTGGAGATAAGAAGATAAAAACCGTTACGCCTCGCCTTCAAGGCTTGTAAACATATAGTACAATTTCATTGTGGGGGTAGGATATGTACACAACTCAGCAATGGAAAGCAGCATTGATGGAATCTAGCCACTGCTACCACTCCCAATATCTCAACTTTTTCATATGTCTCACTGCCTCAGAATAGAATAGCAGTCATGTCCATGAACTAATGCCTCCCTAGAACATTAGGTGTGTCCACCACATCTATATAGTCTTAAGACAGGATCACAATAGTTATCTAATCAGAAAGCAGCACCAACAGGACATGGACCAGGATATTTGACCACCAAAGCACAGCTTAAATGGATGTCTGTGCAGTAATAGCAAAGAACTGTCCTAAAGTGAAGTTATTATGTAGAGAGGATGTTTTTCTGTATGCATTATGGGTGGCCACATGTACAGTTCCACCAAGTCTAGGACCCCTCTCATATCAATAAACCCCTCTATTTTAATATTCATATGTTCTATAATGATGCATCTTTTGTTCTATAAAAATCCCTGTCTTACTCTGATAAGCTGCTGTTTCTTTCTTGAAACCCAACCCACTTTAGAAGAGGCATACCTCTCAAAATATGCCTTTGCTTAGACACAGTCTGGGTGTGTGAATTCTTTTGAGATGACCCCACAACATATCTTGAAAAAACCTCAACATTTCATGGCACCTGATATGGGGTGTAGTCAACTATTCTAATCCCTCCATTCCAAGGTAAGCCATTTCCTTTACTCTCTCTTAGCTAGGTGTCCCCCTAGTGCCTAGGAAGGGTTGATGGGGGTTGTACCCAAGCACCCATGGGAAAATTACCTCTTGGGAACTTTGTAGTGTGCAGTTTCCCTCTAGGCAGAGGACACTCTGTTTGGGAACTGTGCAGTGAGCTCCCTGAGCTCAATTTTCCTCCCTCTCCATGGGATGCCATGTCAGGAGGCAAGTATTCACTATAAAGAGGTTTTCTTTAGGCTTACAGCATTCAGCACCACCCTACATCTCACGGGACTCTCCACTAAGCAATCTCCCACAAAATCAACACAAGTTCAGCTTATAAGACCCTAAATAAGAGATACCTCATGTTTTTCTATAATAGAGTCTGGTCTCAATACAATCCACAGAATGAAAAAAGTGACTTGTGAAAGAGATTTCTAACAAACCTCTCCAAGTTTTTGGACTTCCCCTTCTCCTTGTCATTAATGGTGCATTCTGCTTGTAATTATTTATTTAAGCTGTTCTGTCTCTGTATGGTGTGAATGTCTGAGTGAGTCTGCTACCTTTTAAGATTTAAAATGCAGTCAGCCAGAAAGGAAAAACCTCTAAAGACTGTAGGTAGATGAAAATCAATGAGCTTTCTTGTTTAAAATAATTTGCAAAAATTCTCTCTCTCTCTCTCTCTCTCTCTCTCTCAATTCCTCAACTCAATTCTGAGTTCTGAAGGACAGACAGGAAGGGGGAATATGTCCCCCCTCATGTCTAAGAGAAGATCATTTCACTGATCAAAGACAGGCACGTTTAGGGGGCTGTGTCAATGAAAGTTTCAAGACTGCACTTTGGAATAGAACTGACACTAAATCCTTTCCTGGGAAAATTTTTGTGTGTATCAGAAAACAACCAAAAGACAATAGAGTTTGACTGGAATATCTAGGGAGAATTTAGGGGGTCTTACAAACTCAAATTAAGTACTGGTTAATTTTAAAATAACTTTTAAAATAGTATTGTGTTAAAATTGGAAATATGAATAAATTATATGAGATTTCATAAGGAGAAATCATAGAGAGCTAGATTGAGGAAAATTAGTAAATGAGTACATTGATAAACTATAGGTTCCTTCCAAGATTGTAGAACCCAGATTTGGACTAAATTAAAACATGTTTTGAAGTGTGATAATTGGGGTAGATTAAAGTGTAATATCAGCTTTAAACTGGATTGACTAGAAATAGTGGACATTGTAATACAAAATGTTGGGAAAAGTAGTATTTGTGTAAAATATAATGTTATAATTAGAATTAAAATCAGAACCCTAGATGCTTTGTATTTGGCACACAGATACAGGTAATTGAATTCGTTCTGGTTTTATTTTAAGGAAAATAATGTCTCTTCTCATTTGATGTTTAAGATGTCAGAATTTATTTATACTATTTGGCACTAGGAGAAATTGGGAAATATATCTGAAATTTGTTAAGACTACAACCTTAAGCAATTATATCATTTTATATGTATGTGTGTATATGTGTGTACATGTATACATAGACAGAGAGTGATTTGAACATGAAGGGATGATATCTAAAAAATAAAATTAAAAGGTGAGAAAGGGATATGATGAGAGAAGGAGAAAGGGAGAGATAGAATAGGGTAAATTATCTCACAGAAAAAGAGGCAAGAGAAAGTTATTACAATGGACAGGAGGAGCAGGGAGGTGAAAGGGAATGGGGCAACCTTGGATTTGGCTTAAGGAGGGCATAACATACATACTCTATTGGGTATCTTACCCTATAGACATGTAATGGGGAAGGGGATGAGAGGGGGGAATGACAGAACGGAGGGCAGATTGGGGGAAGGTGTAGTCAGAAGCAAACACTTTTGAGAAGGGACAGGGTCAAAGAAGAAAATAGAATAAATGAGGGGTGGGATAGGATGAAAGGAAATATAGTTAATCTTTCACAACATGACTACTATGGAAATGTTTTGCATAACTACACATGTATAGCCTTTACTAAATTGCTTGTCTTTCTGGTGGGAGTGGGTGAGGAGGGAAGAAGGGAGAGAATCTGGAACACAAAGTTTTAAAAATAAATATTAAAAAATTGTTACATGCAACTGAAAAATAAGTTATATAGATAATGGGGTATAGAAATCCATCTTGGCCTACAATAAAGTAAGGGGTAAGGGAGTAGAGGGATGGATGGGGGGTATATTTGAGGGCTGACTGGCATATGGGGTAGTCAGTATGCTTACCATTTTGGTGTGGGGGGTAGAGGAGAGATGGGGAGAAAATTTGGAACTCAAAATCTTATGGAAATGGAATGCTGAAAACTAAAAAATAAATAAATAAATTCTGACCAAAAAAAATGTTTCTATTCTCTATTAAGTAGGAAAGTCAGCATTTGAATTCAACTTCCTCTGGACTTCCTGGTTGATACTGCACTCAAATAAAATAAAAGAACATAAAAAAGAAATAGAGAAGCAATGTTTCCCCTTGCCATCACAGAGAAAGAGTTGCCAGGAATCTGAAATGGGCTTATTATGCCCAAGAAAGAAATTAAAGGGGAATATTACGCCTTCAAAATTGTGTGAGATATTTTATTGACAACATGAGAGAAGTTGAGATGAATGATCTTTTGAGAAAAGAGAAGAAAATGTATCCATAGCAATTCAGGCTTCACTTGATACATATATGAGAATGATATGGATAATTTTTCAGTAGTTTTCTGTCAGTCAATAAGCACCTTAATTTCTATAAAACAGCATTTTTCAGATACGATGCTAAGCAGTAGGAATATAAACATTTGGGCAACTGGTGGTGAAGTGAATAGAGTACCTTGACTGGAGTCAGCAAGGTTCATCTTCCTGTGTTCAAATAGAAACACACTTACTAGCTGTGTGACCCTGGGCAAGTCATTTGACCCTGTTTTCCTCAGTTTCCTCATCTGTCAAAAATAGTGGGAGAAGGAAATGGCCAACCACTCCAGTATTTTTGTCAAGAAAGCCCCAAAGAAGGTCACAAAAAGTTGAGGATGACTGAAACAAGTGAAAACACATAGCAGTGTTATAAAGAAAAGTGTTATAAAGAAAGACAAAAACATGTTGCCAATAAGGCTTCCAAGGAAAAAGTTAAGATTTATTCTTGGCTATGGAATCTCCTTTATTCTTTATCCTTTCAAGTTTGTTCCTGTGTGGCTTCACAAGGATCACATAGCACTTGGGGATAAAGATGCAGCCTAATAAGCCAGCACTGGAGGCCAAGATGGCAAAGATCTCCACAGCCACCATGGCCTTGCCCTTGCTGCTCTGGTATGGGGGGAGGAAGGAGATCCAGACACTGCAGAACACCAGCATGCTGAAAGTGATGAACTTGGCTTCATTGAAGGTGTCAGGGAGGTTTCTGGCCAGGAAAGACACCGTGAAGCTCCCCAGAGCCAGGACACCCATGTAGCCCAGGACACAATAGAAGGCAAGGGCAGAGCCCTCTTTACACTCAATGATGATGTGTCCAGGTTCAGAGCGTGGATCTATGGCTGGGAAAGGAGGAGAGATCCCCAGCCAAATGCCACAGATTGCCATTTGGATCATAGTACATATAAGGACGAGAAAATTGGACACCCTTGGTTGCAAAAATATCCTGATACAGCTTCTTGGTCTTGTAGCCTTGAAGGCCAGAATTACAATCATGGTTTTGGCCAAAATGGAGGAAACAGCCACAGTGAACACAACCCCAAATGTTGTTTGCTGAAGTAGACAGCTTACAGTGGTAGGTCGCCCAATGAAGAACAAAGAAGAGAGGAAACAGAGGGTCAGGGAGATGAGAAGAATATAACTGAGATCTCGGTTATTGGCTTTGACTATGGGAGTGTCCTGGAACTTCACAAAAACCAGGAATACCAGAAATGTGAGTAAGGAGAAGAAAACAGCTGTACAGGCCAGAGCTATGCCCCAAAAGTCTTCATAGCTAAGGAAAGTCACTCTTTTGGTGAGGCACTGATTCCTTTCTTCGTTTGGATCCTGATATTCTGGGCACTTCACACAATGGTCCATGTCTATGGGATACAAAGAGTCTCATTGTCTCATGGTCAAAAATTTTCCCTACGACCATAATGGGATATCACATTACACCAAAATAATTCTCTCTGTATTCAAGTGCCCCAGGTCCTTCTTCTCTTATCTCAGTTGAGACAACATGAACTCAATTTGCTAGAAGTTAAAAAACATGGATTCACTTGATTCCAATCTTTCATAATTTCATGTATTTAAACACCTTAAATTAATATGTATTCTTTCAGTTTGACAAGAACTAATTTTTACTATCATCTCTCCTCAGATGGTCCCTTTTCCTAACATTCTCATTTCTTCTGAAGGCAAAGTCACTGATACGATATATACAATGTGGCCTCTCAAGAAAAGTCAGACTGGTCATTTCGACCCAAGGGTGCATGAAGGAGAGTAATGTGGAAGATATGAAAATTGGATCAAGGTCAGGTTGAGCTGGATTGAGTAAAACCAAAGACCTGGTATTTATTCCCCTTCTACTTCCCTGAGAAACAAGGTTGGACAGTTGGAAGACAAGCACTCTTCCTATTTACCCTATTTCTGTCGAAAGCACCATCCCCTTATAATTAGCCAGGTCAAAAATCTTTAGCTGTCCTCAACTCTCACCTCTTCTCCATTCCATTTAATTATCCATGCTGTGTTGTTGTTGTTCAGTCACTCTTGTCTTGTCCAATTCCTCATCGCCCCATTTGGAAATTTCTTAGAGTGGTTTGCCATGTCCTTTCCCAGCTCAATTACAGAGGAGGAAATAGGCAAATAGGGTTAAGTGACTTTTCCAGGGTTATACAGGTAGTATCTGAGGCCAGATCTGAACTCAAGGCTTCCTGACTCCAGGTCCAACACTCTATTCACCATGTCACTTACCTCCCCTGAATCCTGATGAAGATACGCCATATCACTGTGACCTCAAGCAAATTATTTATCTCCTTTCAGTTCTAGTCCTCTTTTTTGAAATGGGAGTAATAATAACAGCTAACTTACAATGTTATCATGAGGACCAAGAGAGGCAACTTAAGTAAAAGCTCTTTGAAAACCTTGAATGCTAGTTGTTGCTGCTGCTGTTCTTATTCTGCTTGACTTCAGAGGACAAAGCCAGACTCAGTTGTTGGAAGACAGGGACATTTTGGTTGAATATCAAAAATGAAAATGTCTTGCAAGGTGAAGTTGTCCAGAAGTGAGATGGCCTGTCTATCAAGGTACAGTGAAGGCACTTTCCCTCAAGATCCTTACACAAAGACCAGAAGACAAGAACCTACATTGAGGATGCCAAAGTATGGCTTCTCAAGCAGGTATGGATTGAACTAAGGCACTTATGAAATTTCTTCCTATAGTGAATTACTGTAATTATGTGACTTGAAAGTTCTAGATCTTGGAGTTCTAGATGGATAGTGGGATGTGCTGATTGATTTTGTGTAACCAACAGGTAATTAGAGATCTCTGATTGTTTTGGGGCGAGGCACCAAAAGGCAAGGCTAAAAGGAAATAAAGTGAGACATTCTGAATTAAACTTGTTCAATCAAATGTGGTCAGATGGCAGAGTAGATATACATAAAACTGGCCTTATTTTAGAACTAATAATGTAATTAGGAAATGAGGATCTACAGCAGAATTCTGACTACAATGTTATCAACCATTGCATGGTCTTGAAAAGCAGGCATTGGCAGTAGGACTTTGGCTCTCACTTTTAATGATCAGCAAATAAAGGGGCAGATAATAACTTCTTAGGATTATTGCAGAATGACTGACTGGTTGGATGTAGATTAGAATAGCTGACTGCTTCAGTCTGAGAATCTGTGACTGACACATTACATCTATCACCAAGGATTGTTGTGAACTTAAGATGAGATATTTGTACAGCGTCTTGCAAACCCAAATGTGCTGTAAATAATAGTTATTATTATGATTATTTTTCTTATTAGCTTTAAATTCTCTCAACCAATTATTAGACAAGAACTTATTCAGTGTACAGTGATCAATTCAGTTAAATATTTTAAATCACCAACATAATGCTATGATGACAACTATGACCACGAAAATAATAAATGTAACTAATAAGTATTTTTCCATGACCTCTTGAATTAACCCTGCCCATATCCATATGCATAAACTACAAGTAACTCTACTTGGAACTAACCTTCCATTACCAGTTGGAAGTTCACATTAGCCCCTGTCTGATCTCAACACCCACCTCAGATTTTCTGTCTGATAAAAATCTCTTTTAGCTAGGAAAGCCTCTTTTAGAATTACCATAATGGGAACTTTTACTGTGAAATATATTCAATAAGATTCAGATTCAATAACCATCCACTTGTATACTTTACCTATTGACCATAAATCCATGTGACAGAAAGGGAAACTCTACTACTACTATGATGACTTCTACTCCTACTACTCCTACTGCTGCTGCTGCTGCTGCTACTGCTACTATAACTGCTATTATTATTTAGCCTTCACACAGTGCCCACTAGGCACCAGGCGCTTTGCTAAGTGCTTTAGAAATACTAGCTTTCTCCTATACTCAGTGCAGTAACCCTTATACAGAAATGCTCATGTGATTTGCATCTGGCTACAGAAGCTCAGGACTATTTTTTTTTCTCCTTCACTAGGTTTAGGAAAGGGAGGTCTTCGACATTAGTAAATTGTGTAATCTTCAGACACTTACCCTTTTGATTAGAAATCTCTCCATCTGGGCATGAAATACAGTCAAAGCAACAGACAGGCTCCCCTTCATGAGCTATTTTCCTGAATCCAAACCCACAGCTCTCAGTGCACATAGCCTTGGGAATCTGAAATGTAAGAAAGGTAAGAAATGGACAGAGCAACAGAACAATTGGTCACTGGATTAAAATAGTAACAATAGTTCCTACTTTAGGGGCGGCTAGGTGGCACAGTGAGTAAGAGCGCTGGCCTCGGAGTTGGGATGACTTGAGATCGGATCCGGCCTCAGAAAATGAGCACCCACGCATAAAAAATGACTAGCTGTGTAACCTTGAGCAAGTTACTTAACCCCAATTGCTTAAAAAAAAAAAAATAGTTTCTACTTTAGAAAAAGAAAGTACGGGGCGGCTAGGTGGCACAGTGAGTAGAGCCTCGGCCCTGGAGTCAGAAGGACCTGAGTTTGGATCACTTAACCCCAATTGCCCTCCAAAAAGCAAAAAAAAAAAAGAAAGAAAGAAAAAGAAAGTAGCAGAAAAAAGTGAAATCAACAGTTCACTGAACAACAAAGATTCATCTAGCACTCTATGTAACCTGGTATTAAAAAAATTCAGTGGCATTAACTATTTTGGCATTAAATATTTGACCAAAAATAAACAAGACAACTTTATTAATATTAAAAAGCTGTTTGACAAAAATGAGTTTCAGATCAACATCTTGCACCATATACCAGGACAAAGTTAAAAGAGAAATATAACTTATTTTGAAATTCTGCATTATTTAAAAATATTAGAATGGAGCATTATATACAGTTGTGGCTAGGGGGAGGATTTTAAGTTAGACAAAGGAGAGATAGTCACAGAAGATAAAATACACAATGGACTTAATATGAAATTAAAGATTAAGAAATAAATTCACTGAGAGATTCATAAGCATAACATTTGATTGAGGAGAATATTTTTGCAGGAAATTTGTTCGATAAAGATAGGAAAAAGAGACATTCCCAAGTTGAAAACTGGTGAAAAATATTGTGAGGACATGAAGAAGACTTTTCTCTTTCCACTTTATTTACATGAGAATTTATATTGCATAATAAATCTCCATTGTGTTATCCAATGTGTATATTTGGCTTATCCAGTCCTTGCACAAGAATTCTTAATAGATGAATATATTTCTCCTTATCTCAGATCCTCAAGCCACTAACAAACTAGAAGATTAGGAACATCTCTACCTCCAAAATCAACAAAATTTATAAATTCCGTGTTTGACTGGTTGTTAATACAACTTATTTGTGTGTGTGTGTGTGTGTGTGTGTGTGTGTGTGTGTGTGTTTCCCTTTTAAGTAGCTTGGGGAAATAGCTTATTTTGAAAATCCCTCTTGCTTCATAGGAACAGTCCAACTCTATGGGCATGATTTTCTCACATCACTCTCATTTCTCTTCCCAATTTTTCCTCTTACTTGATTGTCAAAATAGTTTTTGAGCTCTTCCATGGCTGGAGACCAATTCATGTTTTTCTTAGAGGCATTGGATGTAGGGACTTTGACTTTGTTGTCTACTATTCTGTGTTTTGATCTTCTTTATGACTATAGTAACTTTCAATAGATATTTTTCCCATTGTTTGCTCATTTCCCAAGCCTATTACTTGACTTGTTGATTTTGTTAGGGTAGAGCTCTGCTTCCAGGATGGAGAGTGAACTGTCCCAAGCTTCAGAGGTTCTGTGTATCTATTTTCAGAGATAATTCTAGCCAGTTGTAAGTTTTCAGTTCTTTCAAGGTGGTATGATCTAAGCAGAGGTGTTCACTACTCTCCTGGCATGTACAGGGGTCTGTGAGTGACCACAAGCACTTTTTTCTGCCTGGACCTGTGAAGAGTGTCCCCTCTCCACTGTGGCCAAAAACTCTGCTAGTGCTCCTCCTCACTCTGGGACTGACAGCCAGGACTGTGAGCCAGATCCAAGTATAGACAGAGCAACAGTCCTGCCTCAGTGCTAACAAAAAGTCCTTTGTAATCTCCTTCTGTCCAATTCCCTGATCCCCTTACTGACTATGGACTGAGAGTTCCAGAAGCAACCACTTGTTGCTGCCACTACTGATTAAGTCATGCCTAAGACCTCTTCCTGGTTTTGGGGGGCCTGGGCTGTGCTGATGTGACCTGAGCTGCATTGTGTTCTACTCCCTCCCAGGTCTGATAGACCTTTCCTGCTGAACTTCTAAGTTGTCTTTGGCATCTGTGGGCTAACAGGTCTGGAAACCACCACTGCTACCAGTGATTCAATTCCCTGAGACCTGCTTTTGGTTTTCTGGGGCCTGTGCTAAACTGATGGGGCTTGTACTGGGCTATGCTCCTCATTCACTGAAATGCAACAGAACTTTCCTGCTGATACTCCAAGTTGTCTGGGACTGCAAATTTGTTTCATTCCATCTTTCTCTGGGCTCTGCTGCTCCAGAATTGGTTTAGAGTCATCTTTAAAGATATTTGGCGGAGTTTGGGCGAGATAGGCAACTCCCTGCCTTTACTCCACCATCTTGCCTCTGCCTTTGTGGTTACTTTTTTAGAGAGGTAATGCAGACTATCAATCCCTTTATGAAAAAAAAAATACCTCACTTTACTAAAAATAAGAGATTATCACTTGACACACTGATTTCTTATCACAAATCTATCATATTAGCAAAGATTACAAGAGACAAAAATAGGACATGGAAGAACTATGGAAATTCTGGCTCACTAATTCGGTGTTGGTGTAGTTTTGAATTGGTTCAAACATTTCAGACAGTGATTTTAATTAAACTAAAAAACCATTAAACTATAGACGCACTTTTTTGCAAGGAATACCCTACAATGCCACGTCCTACAAAAGCAGCAGAGACATAGGGGCGTGTCCCAGTTACTAAAAAAATATTCAGATGAGCCCTAATTCTTTCTGTGTATGAGTGTATATGTATCTTTTTCTTTATCAGCTCTCTTTCTACTCTGGGCATTTTCTCTGGCTGTTCCCCATTTCCACCTTTCCTGGCTTCTTTAAGGTCTCAACTAAAATCTCACCTTCTACAAGAAGTCTTTCCCAACTCATCTTAATTCTAGTGCCTTCTGTTTCTTTTTTCCTATTTATCCTATATGCAGCTTATTCATACATATTTTTGTTCATTGTCTCCCCAATTACACTTTGAACTCCTTGAAGGCAGGGACTATCTTTTGCCTTCCTTGTATTCCCAATGCTTAGTCTAGTGTGTGGCACACGGTAGGTATTTAATAAATGCTTATTGACTGTTAAAAAGATATCAGAACTATCCCAGAAATAATAACCAACAATACACAAAAAAATAAGTCCTTAAAAACATAGCTCTTTAGTATAGAACTTTTTTCCACATTAACCATGTCTGAAACTGTATGTCCCTATTTGCATTTCAAATTCATTGCTTTTCTGTTCAGCACCTTAGTTATGTGATTCATTGACACTCTTCTGGAATTGAGGGTTGTCATTCTGTTGCTCAGAGTCCTGAAATCTTCCATGGGTGTCTTTTTCCTGTGTTGTTATCTTTGTATAAATTGTTCATTTACTGCTGTTCATTTGGCTGTATCAGTTCCCTCTGAAATTGTCTATTTCCACATTTCTGATGGCATAATAGTATTTGATTATATTCACATACCACAATTTGCTTATCCATTTTCTGAATTTCCAATTTTTTGTCACCATAAAAGGATTTGCTATCAATATTTTTGTATATTTCTTTAATTCCTTTGAGATGTAGACTTAGAAATAGCTGAATCAAAGTGTATGACCCATTATACCATCTTTTGTGACTAGTTTAAAAGCATGTAGTAGCACTTTTCAAGTAGCAAAGAACTTGAAGGAATCTGCATGCATTTTATTTGGATGTGGCAGAGCAAATTATTGAAAAGAAATATGATGAAATATAATTGCCTACAGAAATGAAATAATGTGAGGAATCTGAGGAAACAGGAGGATTTGTATTAACTGATGCAGAACAAAATAAGCAGGACCAGAAGGACAGCTATGAAGTAAATTTTAGTTGAAAATCATCAGAATTCTGTTCAATGCAGTAACAAATGTGCATTCAGGGAATTTTTTTTTTTAAGAATTCTATCTTCAGTGTCTTAGAAGAGATTCTGAATGATAAAGAAAAAATATAAATTATCATACATGAGCAATTTGTTGATTTGTTTTTTCTGGATTCAATGTGTTACAAGAAAGGATTACATTATGGTGAGTGGGAAAGAAAATTTAGAGTTATATGAAAAAAGAAACCAGCATCAATAAAAATATTCTAAAAGGAAAAAATGTACTTAACACATAAGATAATTCATGGCATAGGGAAAAGTGTTCTGTTCCCCAAGATTAATAAAACATATTTTGGTCAGAAAATCTTAGCTGATTTTGTAAGCATACCAGAGAATTAATCCTCTATTCTCCATGAATAAGAGAACAAAATTTAGGTAGAAGTCTTCAGTGGTAGAATGTAATGTCCCTTGGATTTGAGAACTAGCAGAAATAGGATCAAACATGGATATTTCAAAATTGTTTATTTTTTTTTAATGGTGCAGAAGAATGTTATGAATTGGAGAGTTCAGTGATAATGGTTAAGTTGTTTAATAACTGCATGACTGGGGCTGATACTCTTAATATTATGGGAGGCTCGGTTGAATTTGTTGTTCTTCAGTCAAGTCTAACTCCTCTTGACCACATGGCCCTTCTATCCTCCACTATCTCTTAAAGTCTGTTCAAGTTCATGTTCATTTTTGCAATGATGCTATCATATTCATCTTGTCTTCTGGGTTCCCCTTTTCCTTCTGACTTCAATCTTTCCCAACATCAAGGTCTTTTCCAGGGGGTTTTATCTTCTATGTGGTCAAACAATTTAAGATTCAATTTCAGTATTTGACTTTCTAGTGAATAGTCTGAATTTATTTCTTTTAATACTGATTGACTTGACCTCCTTGATGTCCAAGGGACTCTCAAAAGTATTCTCTAGCATCACAATTTGAACGTATTAATTCTGCAGTGCTTAGCTTTCCCTAAAGTCCAATTCTTACAACCATGTTTTGCTGCTAGAAAAATGATAGTCTTGACTATGTGGACTTTGGCTAGCAAGGCTATGTCTACTTTTAAGGATGCTATCCAAATTTGCCATAACTTTCCTTTCATGGACCAAGTGTCTTTTAATTTCATGACTGCAGTTACCACCTGCAGTGATCTTTGGGTCCAAGAATATAAACCCTGACACTGTTCCCATTTCTGATACCTCTAGTTGCCAAGATCTTAGTTTTATTTTGTTTTTGTTGGTTTTCAGCTTCAAAAGAAGCTTTTACCCTCTCCTGTTTCACCTCTCCAAGAGCTTTCTTAATTCCTCTTAACTGAGAGTGCTATCATCAGTAGATCTAAGATTGTTGATTTTGGGGCAATCTTAATTCCAGTTTTTAATTCACCCCACCTGGTGTTTCAAATTCTTTATTCTGCAAGAGATTTAAACAAATCAAGTGACAATGTACAGACTTTATGCACTGCTTTTCCAATCTTAAACTAGTTAGATATTCCATGTTTAGTTCTCACTGTTGGTTCTTTGCCCACATACAGGTCCCTCAGAAAACGAGTAAGAAGATCTGGTCCTCCCATCTCTTTGAGAACTTGCCACATTTTGTTGTGATCTACAAAGTCAAAGGCTTTAGTTAGTCAATGAAGCTGAAGTAGATGTTTTTTCTGTAACTCTCTTGCTTTCTCCATAATTCCATAAATGTTGGCAATTTGGTTTTTAGTCCCTCTTCCTATTTAAAAGCCAGTTTACTCTTCTGGGAATTCTTTTTTCTTTTTCTTTTTTGAAGAGGAAGGCAGGGCAATTGGGGTTAAGTGACTTGCCCAAGGTCACATGGCTAGTAAGTATTAAGTGTCTGAGGCCATTTTGAACTCAGGTCCTCCTGACTCCAGGGCCAGTGCTCTATTCACTACATCACCTAGCCATCCCTTTTCTGGTAAAGAAATTGCTGAAGTCTAACTTGCAGAATAATAAGCATAACCTTGCTAATGTGTGAGATAAGCACAATTGTTTGGTAATTTGTACATTCCTTGGCATTGTCCTTCTTTAATATTGAACACAAACTGATCTTTTCCAATCCAGTAACAAACAGTTAAGTTTTTCAAATTTGCTGTCATATTGCGTGTAACACTTTAACAATATCATATTTAGGGTTTTAAATAGCTCAGCTGGAGTTCCATCACCTTCACTGGTCTAATAGTTAGCAATGATTCCTAAGGCCCACTTGACTTCATTCTCCAGGATTTCTGGCTCTAGATCAGTAACCACAGCATCATGGTAATCTTGATGTGAAGATCTTTCTTGTATATCTCTTTTGTATATTCTTGTTATCTCTTAATCTCTTCTGCTTCTGGTAAGTCCCCACCATTTTGTCTTTTGTAGTGCCCATTTTTAAACACAAAACACTTCCTTGATAGTTCTAGATTTCTTGAAGAGATCTTTGGTCCTTCCTATTCTATTGTTTTCTTCTGCATCTTTGAATTGCTCACTTAAGAAAACCTTCTTATTTCTGCTTGCTATTCTCTGAAATTCTGCATTCAGTTGGATATATATTTTCCCTTTCTCCTTTCCTTTTGACTTTTCTTATTTCCCCAGCTATTTACAAAACCTTATAAGTATAATGGTAATTTGAAAATCTTCCCTGCCCCTTGATAGGCTTAAGTGAATTTGAGAACCTTCTCTGATTTGAAAATAAACTCTGTCCCTTAATAAGCTGGATGTGGTCACATGGAGCCTGTGGTGGGAGGCTTGCTTTTCAGGAATGCCCACACCTTGTTACTTTGTGATTGGGTAGTGGGTCACAAAGGTTGTGATGTTCTCTGGTCCTGGAGAAGGCTATATATACTCTGATATGAGGTTTTGCTTTGGGGCTCACCTGTTAGGGCCTAATTACTAAGGCCTGGACCCTGGATTTAGCGTGAGGGAGTGCAAGGAAGGGCCTTGATACCCGGAGGTGCTTTCTGCAAACTCTCAAATTAAATTTATTGTGCATTAAGAGTGCTTCATCCAACGGAAGTTGTCTCCTCCCCCACCAGCCAGAGGTATATATAGAGCGGACTCCCAGAAGTGGGTAGGCAGTCATCATCATCATCAAAGTGTCATCAAGGGGTCAGAGAGTGAGGTTTCAGAGGAGTCATGTAGCATTCATTGAATAAACCTGTTAAGCCTGATCCTGAGTCCTGGCATTCTGTTGTGCGTTTTCCCCATAGCTGGATCTACAGATTCAGAGACGTCCAAAGACCTGGTTATAGGTAAGGTCGGCCTGTTGGGACTGCAGCCCGAGAGAACCCCAACATCGCCTATGGAAAGAGTTGTGTGATTTGACCAGATGAGATTCTGGGTAGCCATTGATCCCCCAACTTTGAAAACCCAGATGTTGGCACTTCTCTCTCTGGTCATTAACACTGTATGTATGTAATGGTCAGACAGAAACCCTGTCTGTTGTGTTATTTTCTCTGTGTTTTTTGTCTGCTTGTAACTTCTGTTTGAATTCTCTGAAGTTCAGGGTACTAACTTTCCCCCCTGAACTAGGTAAATGATATATATTTGATTAAAGTAATATCATTAACCCCTTTTGAGATGCTTTCCTTTAGAAAAGCAGACCAAAGAACCTGTGCTAGCAGCGATCCTGGGTGTGCTAGGGTGTTTGCTGCTACAATAAGATAGCCATTTTACTTCCTTGCTTGTTTTTTTCTTTGGAAATTTTTTTTTTTATTGATGCCTCCTATACAATATTTTGAACCTCTATCCATAGTTCTTTAGGACTCTACCAGATCTAGCCCCTTAGATATATTTATTACATACACCTCAAATTCATAAGGGATATTATTTAGGTCATACTTATATGATCAGATGGTTTTTCCATATTTTCTTCAATTTAAGTCTAAATTTTGCAAGAACATCATGATCTGAGCTACAGTCACAAGTGTACAGGGAATCTCCACCTTGACTGCAATGTATATATTCAGTGTGATTTCTATATTGACCATCTAGTGATGTCTATGTATAGAATCACCTTTTAGGTTGTTGACAAAGAGAGTTTGTTATGACCAGCAAGTTGTCTTGACAAAACTCCATTAGTCTCTGCCCTGCTTCTTTTTGTATTCTGAGAGAAGTGATTCATTGAGGACCCCTACTCAAACTCTAATCAATAGTCATCAGTTAATTATAATTTTATAATAGGTAATGATTGTTTGTAGTTATTTTAATATATTTATCTAGTAACATATATATAGGGAATCACTGAATAATAGATATAAAAACAAGCAATATATTAATGCATACTTTGTATAAGTCACATGGGAATATAGTTTTTCAGTATGCCTTTATTCCACATTAAAATTAAAACCAATTTCATAGATTAATACCCCAAAACTTCAGTTTTAGAGATTGGCTACTTGAAACTTCTTCAGGCTTACTAAATATGTTTGATTCCTTAAATTTTAAGTTGTAAAATTATTTAAGCTCATAAGAGTTTTATTCTAAGTTCACCTATACTGTTTCCTAAGTTTTTCTTACTTTAACACTTCCCTGAATTCCTATTTCACCAAATCTCTTCTGAACATGTCTCATGACTAATAAGACAGTTCTTAAAATGCTAACTTCAACTTTAAATCAATCTCTACTCATTTTAAAGGTCTCTTTTAAGGAATAACTATCCTGTGAATTTTTTGTTGTTGTTGTTTTCATTAAACCCTGCAGAGTTTGGTAATACCCCATAAGTTCATCAAAATACTTTATAAAAATATACAGATTATAATATTTAGAAATGAAAGAAATAATTCCTTTTCCACAAATTTGGTTTCCAATCTTTTTTCTATTACAGTTTTTAATTAATTTCTGTATCTGCCTTTCATCTTATTAACCTCCAATATATCTAGTGTTGCAAAAAGAAAAGAGAGTAATTTGTCTTCTTTTAAGCCTTTGTTTAAACTCACTATTTTTACACCCTGTTTCTTTTGGTTGATCATGCCAAAACAGTTATTAACTGTGAATTAGGACAAAGCACAAATAGCATGACACAAGCAGACACATATCCCATTCTCTTAAAAAAATTCCTGGTTGTATAAGGTTCTTTTCTATGTGAAGTAAAGAACCCCTATTCCCAAACTCAGTTTCATCATTTAAGATGGACACAGAGAGAACATATAACAAGACTCAGCACTACGTCAGGTGTGAACTTCTAAGTTTTTCTTTAGGAGATTTTGAATTCAAGATCTTACCTGTCTTCTTTACTGAGTATAGAACTTATGACCATCTTGTAGCTGAGGTCCTGCTGTCAGTCTAATTTTTCTATTTCCTAATTACCAA
The DNA here is from genome assembly GCA_011680675.1 of Gymnobelideus leadbeateri. Taxonomy (NCBI): domain Eukaryota; kingdom Metazoa; phylum Chordata; class Mammalia; order Diprotodontia; family Petauridae; genus Gymnobelideus; species Gymnobelideus leadbeateri. Next base: position 50,528 of record WOXC01005186.1, on the reverse strand, counting down.
ACATGGAATTTAGTAACAATACAAATCACTTTAGCCTAATTTGCCAATTGGGTTCACCCATTTAAAGTGCACTTCATATTGAGAACAATGAGGAAATTGTACTGAGTGAGTTGATTGTGGGATTTTAGCAGCAAGCACCCCAACATCCCCAGAATGGCTGCCAACACAGGTTCTTAGATCTGCTTTTCAAAAGGAAAGCAATTAAAAATCAGTTAACAAGCTTACTTTAGTCTAACAAACATATATTACCTAGTTCAGGGGGGAAAAGTCAGCACCCCGAACTTGAGAGTATACAGACAGATCAAACAGACAGGCTTCCAAACTGTCCAACTATTATATCAATACCAAATCACAGTTACCAGAGAGGGAAGCATCAACATCTGGGTTTTCTTTCTTTTTTTTTTTTTTTTTTAAGCAATTGGGGTTAAGTAACTTGCTCAAGGTTACACGGCTAGTCATTATTTATGTGTGGGTGCTCATTTTCTGAGGCCAGATTCGATCTCGGGTCATCCCAACTCTGAGGCCGGTGCTCTTACTCACTGCACCACCTAGCCACCCCAGCATCTGGGTTTTCAAAGCCGGGGGGCTCTCAACAACGGCTTCCCAGAGTCTCATCTGGTCAAATCACACAACACTTCTTAAAATGAGCCCCAAAGCAAAGTCTCAAATCAGGGATTATATAGTCTTCTCCTGGCTCAGACAATGTAACCACCCTCTTGACCCACTGCCCAATCACACAGCATCAAGGTGTGGGCTTTCCTGAAAAACAAGCCTCCCACCACAGGCTCCAGGTGCACTTAAGCTAGGGGCAGGGAAGATCTTTAAATCTGCATTTCCATTACAGGGATTTATTTCCTACTGTTTACAAAACAACAACAACAACTATTATTGTAAATAATTCTAATTGCCCAAAAGCCCTTAAAGAAATTGATATGAACTGTGCATCATTAAGTACTAAAGAACCCAAAGGGCATTTATTAGAGCAATTAAGCAAGTAGAAAAAAGAACGAATATTGTTGCATAAAGAAATGAGAAAATTTAAGAATGAGTTGAAGAGTAAAGGAAGTTGGAGTTCATTTGCACTGACAGCATAAATTCAGTTTTTGAAAATAAAGGATATTATAATTTTGAAAACAGGATTTCAGAGAGGGTCTTAATTCCAGTGAAAAAGAAGATTTAGGAAATTTTAAAAAACAATAATGCTCCTTTGATAGTTGCTACATATCTTCCTTCCCCAATCAATATAAGACTACAAAATATGCCTCATATAATGCATGCTAATTCATTGATTGATAAAGAAAAGATTATCTCTTTGCTCTGGTTAATTAGTAATGACAAAGGATTAGTAATTTAGAAAATGTAAAGGAATTGGTTTGGTTCCTTGGGGAACACAAAGAAACAAAGAAGCAGTAATGGAAAGTTGGCAATGTCACCATGAATTGTTTTGTTTTAATATAAGGCAACTAAAAATAATGGAACCTGATGCAAAATAAATCTTAGTTATTACCACTAGTCATTATAAATCAAAATTGATCATGAGTCACATGGACCTGATTAGTACATGTCTCCTATGTTTTGCAAGTGAGTTAAATCTTGCAATAGAGTATAGGTAATGAAATCCCGGGCCTTTGGTGGGCATGATGGAAACAGGCAAATCCTAGGTGAGTTTGAGGGTTTTTTCTGTTCCTTCCAGAAAATGAGCCAAAATAATCTGAAGTGTCCCTTGTCAGGATTACAGTTTTATCATCCAAAAGCTTGAGAAGAAGTAAATAAAACTTAATGCAAATTATGTAAGACTAAAGTTGGCAAGAATTATCCAAACTATTAGAAGAGTAAAATTGACTTTGAAGTGTTCCCAACCTTTTTCACAGACCAACCCCATGTTATGTTCTCATCAGAAATGGTGAGGCCTTGACTGGGTGGATCCTGGGGGATAAACTCTCCCACTTTCACCAGAAATTATCATTAGGCAAAGTCAAGTAATTCATGATGTCATATTTGGCCACAGGGTTTCTTTTCTCATCCAAAGCTACCTGGTCACCAACAGTGTTGTTGAACTGGAGTTTCCTCAGGAAGGAGTGGAGCTAAAGGGGAAGAGAAGGAAGATGACATGGTTCAGTGTAATAATCCAATAAATATGTCAGAGCACATAAACCCTGCTTGGGTGTAGGGTCACATCACAACAACAAAAACAATAAGTTTTTGCCTTCAAAAGCATTCCATTCTTCTCTGAGGATACAAATGGGATTTCACTACCTGGTTATTTGAGGAATGAGAAATAAAAAGAAGTGGAGTTGATGGAATCAGAAAAAGCTTCAGCAAGTATTTAGCATCTGAGCAGAGCCTCAAAGGAGAAGACAATATTCTGAACGGAAGGTAGGTGAGTATAAGAAGGAAGGACATTTCAGTCAGGGAGTTTGGGTTGTGGGAAAAGTAGTACTTTTTTGTCACTTTCATGTTATAATTATTTTTTCTATTTCTTTTTAGTATCTTAAATTTTCTGAAGTATTTCCCCAAAGAATCCCTTAGTGTTAAGATTGTTTCACTTGGGAGCCAAGATGGCGGAAAGGAAGCAGTAACTTCGCTAAGCTCCTCCATCACTAAACCTTAAAAAGTGAATCTGAACAGATTCTGGAGTAAAAAAATCCACTTGGAGACAGAGTGTGGCAGATTCCAGCCCAGGAAAGTGCCCAGTGTGCCCGGACAGGGACTGTGAGCGCAGAGCACATGGAGTCTGCACAGCTCAGACTTAAGAGAAGACAAGCAGACTACACCAGAGAGAGAAGAAGCCGCAGACTTACCAAGGACGAAGCTCAGTCATCTCACTGTCATCTCAGGAGGGAATAGGACAGATCATTGGAGCCAGGTAGGAGAGTGCTTGGGCCCCCAGCTGAGACAGCAGCTTCTCCTGCAGTGATCCGCCCCCAGCCTGGAAGTTTAGAAATTGCCTGCCTGTATAATACAGGGGCTGGAATGGCAAAGTAAATTCTAGTTGCTCTGATCCTCCCATCCCTCCTTCATGAAGTAGAAAACCCAAAGATAAGTCTCCCACCCAGATTGAAATCCCAAGTTAGTGGAAATAGCCCCAGGCTTGGGAGTCTCCAAGAAAGGGAGTAACTGAGACAGCCAGGCTGAAGAGAAGAGAGGGAGGGGTCCCAACAAGCCCCACCTCACCTGACCAACAAAAGCCTGCTTATAGCCCAGGGGTATAGAGGCAGAAATCTGAAGTGGTTAGATTGATCCACTTCCACAGACTACTCTGTATGCCATCTACATTCTTCTCTGAGATTCCTGCCTTAGCCACAAACTAGACACCCAGAGGCTACAGCATTCAAAGTCAACTACCAGGCCCTTAGCTCACAGCCTGAGAAATTAAGAAATAGGAAATCACAACTGGAAGGAAGGAAGCTGAGAAAGAGAAGGGGAAGGCAAGAAAATCAACCCAAGCTTACTATGTAGGTCAAGAACAACGAAATACACAGGACAATTTGGAGTCCCTACCCACACCTGAGACCACAGAAGGAAATATGAACTGGTCTCAAGCCCAAATAGCATTCTTGGAGGAGCTTAAGAAAGATTTTAAAGACCATATCAGGGAGGCAGTGACCAACTTGGGAAAAAGTCTCAGTGAAGAAAACAAATCCTTAAAAAGTAAAATTAGTGAAGTAATTGGAGAAAATACCTCCCTAAAAAAAGACCTTCAAAAACTAACCAAAATTTGAATCAATCAAATTGAAACTCAGAACTCTATGCTGCATCAAGAGTCAATCAAACAAAACAAAACGGTTGAAAAATTGGAAGAAAATGTAAAATATCGCACTGGAAAAACAACTGACCTAGAGAACAGATCCAAGAGAGATAAGTTAAGAAAGCCATGATGAAAAAGGCAGCCTAGACAACATCCTCCAAGAGATTGTCAAAGAAAATTGTCCTGAGGTCCTGGAAGCAAAAGATAAAATAGTTATCGAAAGAATTCACCAGACTCCTCCTCAAAGAGATCCCAAGTTGAAAACTCCAAGAAATATAGTAGCCAAATTCCAGAATTACAAGATTAAGGAAAAAATTCTGCAAGCAGCCAAAAAGAAACAATTCAAATATCATGGAACTACAGTCAGGAACACACAGGACCTAGCAGCTTCTACATTAAGAGATTGGAGGGATTGGAATGTGATATTTCATAGGGCAAGAGAGCTAGGACTACAACCAAGGATTAACTACCCAGCAAAACTGAGCATAATCTTTCAAGCAAGGAGATGGTCGTTTAATGAAATAAGGGACTTCCAGACTTTCCTGATGAAAAATCTCAATGGAAAATTTGATCTCCAATTACAAGACTCAAGAAAGACATAAAAAGGTAAACAAGGAAAACACAGACTCACACATACATACTTTCACACACCCACACTCATACACACATGCTCATTACTTGGGATGCAACAAGAGCAAAATGTTCACATCCCTATATGAGGAGCTGATAACTGTCAATATTGAAATTTTTATGATTATCATGACCTTCAAAAGGGTTATACTTAGATAGAGGGTGTGGGTATGAATGCACTAACCTGAAGACTTAAAACAAACAAACAAAAAAACCTATTAAGGGGATCAAAGGGACTGTAATGGAAAAAAGGAAAGGATGAGATAGGAAAAGGTAAAATATGCCATTCGAAGAGGCAACAAAACACACTATAGTAGAGGGGAAAGAAAGAGGTAGAGGAACATCATTTAAACACTATTCTCACTGGTTCTGGTTCAAAGAGGGATCAACTTAATCAGTGAAGTTTAAGATTCTAATGTGAATAGACACACAAATTCATCAAATAGAGGAAAAGGAGGGAGGGAGAGGAGCACTGTTTGAATTTACTCTCATTGGTTTGGAGTCAAACAGGGAGTAACTTACTCTGATAAGTATAAAATTTTATTGTGTCCTATAGGTAGTGGGAAGGTAAGGAGGGGATTAAAAAGGAGACTAAAGGGGGGGATTAGAGGAGGGGGGGAAATAGTAGTATGGGGAGAGAGTAGGTTAAGAAGGGGGATCACCAGGTGGGAACACTGAGGGAGGGGGTGGTCAAACACAGTTATCTTCTCAATAGGGTGGGGCAGGGGTGAAAGGGAAGGAGAGAATTTAGAACTCAAAACTTTAAAATGAATGTTAATTTTTAATGTAACTTGGAATTTTTAGCAAAATAAATTTAAAAATACATTAAAAAAGAAAAAAAAGATTGTTTCACTTATATTGTTTAATTCATGGGTACATGCTTGATCTGGTCTTTTGGCTCTTCCTCAAATCAGTGCCCTTTAAGTGCCAGTCATATTTTCCTAAAAAGCACATCAGGGATTTGGGAATGAGGAGGGAATAAGTATTTATATAGCATCTACTATGTTGTAGACATTGGACTGAGCACTTTACAAAAATGATCTCATCTGATCCTCAAAACAACTCTGTGAGGTAGGTGCTATTATTTCTCCATTTTACGTTTGAGAAAACTGAGGCCTAGAAAGGTTAAATGACTTATCAAGAATCATGTAGCTAATAAGTGTCTGAGTTAGAATTTGAACTCACGTCTTCTTGACTCTAGTCCTGGTGCTATCCACTTCACCACCAGCTCCTTCAAAAATGCTGTGGTTCCACTGTTAGGAATAGGAAAATAGACTGCTATATAACTCTAAAATGTGTTTGATTTCTTATCTTTCAGACACTTTTATTTACAAACACTTTTGGTGTGACCCAGTTAAAAGTACTTCATTAAATGAGAAAATGTTTTTCATAATCATCTAAGTACAGTTGGGAATTTGGAGGGCTCTAACAGCTAGCAATAACTTTAAAGTGAATCATGTTAAACTTCCTTATTATACAGATGAGGAAACTGCCTTTTCCACGGATTGATTGGTTTATGCCAAGTTAAGCCACTAGGGAGGATCCAGAATGCTTTGAATCCATACCTTCTTCTGGCCTGCTCCAGAATTCCAGCAAGCATGCTGTTGCTCCATTGTGCTCTGCACTGTTTGAAGAATGCTCCAAATGAAGCTCCCATTCTAACCAGAGCTTCCATCTTGGGAAGGAAGAAAAACGTCTGATGATGAGAGTGTTTGCCTCTTCTGGCATGGTTATTATTAAATCTATTGATGTTGTTCAGTCATTTCAGTTGTGTCTGAAACCTTATGACCCCATTTTGGGTTTTCTTGGCGAAGATGCTGGAGTGGCTTGCCATATCCTTCTCCAACTCATTTCACAGATGAGTAAACTGAGGCAAACATGGTTAAGTGACTTTTCCAGGGTCACACAGCTAGTGTCTGAGGCTGGATTTGATCTCAGGTCTTCCTGACTCCAGACCTGATGATATATCCACTGTGCCTCTGCACTGCCCAATTGTTGTATCTACTTCAACTACATCACTTGAAATTATTTAGGAAATGGTGACAAATAGTATCAATAGCTTTACTATTTCCCATTCAACCTTTTTCAAAGCATTAGATCATTGTTTTGGTTGAATTCATTCTTCTTGTAGCCACTGTTTTCATCTCAGTTTTATCTTTTTGTTTGGATCTAGCTAGTTGATAATTTAACTGAACAAAAGACACTGTTTCCTATCGGACTACTATGTACATCATCAGTTGTTTTAGATATATTAAGGTAAGCTAAATTTGTCTCTTTCCATTTGTCTCTCTGTCTCTGTCCCTCTCACACTCCTTTCCATTTCTCTCAATCGCTAGCATCATCATAGCCTCCTGTGAAAGAAAGCATTCATGATAGAAAATACCACAGCTGATAAATAGTCTTTAAATTTGGCATCTATTACTGCCTAAAATCAAATAGCCTTGCTCAACCTAAGTTTCACAGCCCTCCCTCTGCCCACTTTCAGAATCCTGTCGTATTAGGGTGAATGTTTACTTACTCTGGGTCACCAAGACTTCTTTATGAAGTTTCTCTTCTATTCATACTCGGCAGCATCTTTTCAAATGCATTGCCTTTGGGCAGATGGTTAAAAAAGACAAAAAGGAGGATGCTGGGAAGATGACTGAGTAGGTCAGAAAATTCCAAGGTCTCCAGATTTCTTCCACAAACAACACAGAATAGAACTTCAGGGTCAACATAGAGTGGCAAAAATAAACAAGAGTAGGGGCAGAACAACAGTCCTCCTGGGACAACCGGAGAAGAACCAAAGAAAAGAAAAATCTCAGGATGGTGGTTTGGGCCTCAGCAAAATATAAACACATCCAGTCTAGTTCTGCTAAAGTAGCAAGTGGCAAGCGCTTGGGGCACCTGGGTTGGGAGGTAGCCTTAACCTCAGTCACAAGAAGTTTGCCTCCTAGACAGTGTGGGGGCTTGGGGATCTGAGCAGGGAAGGATCTAGGGAGCCTCTGCTGATGTCAGGTTGAGCTGTGCTGCTGAGTTTTGGTCCTGGGTGAGAAAGAACAAACACACACCCAGTGAGTACATAAGGAGTGGGGTGGGGATGCTGCTGGCTGTGGTCGTTTACAGGATACCTGAGTTCTTGGTCTTGGTTTCAGGCCAGAGGGGAGAACTTAAGGTCATGGCTACTAGAGGATTCTCAGAGAGCAGGGGCATTTCTAGCCAGTGGGGCTGTAGCTATGACTTCTAGCAGGAAAGGAGTGAAGAAGTTAGGCCCAGCACAAAGCTCAAAAATAACTCTAAGGGGGCGGCTAGGTGGCGCAGTGAATAGAGCGCCGGCCCTGGAGTCAGAAGGACCTGAGTTCAGAGCCGGCCTCCGACACTTAATCCACACACACACACACACACACACACACACACACACACACACACACACACACAAACCTAGCTGTGTAACCTTAGGCAAGTTACTTAACCCCAATTGCCCTAAAGGGGCAGCTAGGTGGCGCAGTGAGTAAGAGCACCGGCCTCGGAGTTGGGATGACCCAAGATCAGATCCGGCCTCAGAAAATGAGCCCCCACGCAGAAATAATGACTAGCCGTGTAACCTTGAGCAAGTTACTTAACCCCAATTGCTTTAAAAAAAAAATAACTCTAAGAAGGACCATCCCCCATACCCGAAGATTAGAGGTAATTATAATAACAAGCTGCTAATTTTTTTTTTTAATGAGCAGGCAGAGGTGAAAGTACCTAACTATAAACAGTTACCATGGGAATAGACAAGACCAGGGTTCATCTTCAGAGGAAGATATTGAAGCCAAATAAAAGCCTTTCTTACCTCAAATAATAATGTCAAATGGTTGCCTGCCCAAAAAGAATTCATAGAATAACACCAAAAAGACTCCAAAAATTAAATAAGAGAGATTGAGGAAAAATATTTTTAAAAGTTAGAACAATCCAATAAAACAAGAAGATTATGAAAAGAAAGTCAACCAACTGGAAAATGAGATCCAGAAGAAGAAAATGACTCCTTGAAAATTAGAATTGGCAAGGGAAAGTCAATGTAGTCACAAGAAACCAAGGAAGAAAACATAAAGAATGAAAAAAAGAGAAGAGAAAATGAAACATCTCATAAGAAAAACAACTCATCTGGAGACTATATCAAGATGAGAAAAACAAGAATAATTATATGACCTGAAAGCTACAATTAAAAAGAATTTTGATATGACAATACAAGAAATAATTAAAGGAAATTATTCTGAAGTGTAAGAACAAATAGGGAAAATCAAAACAGAAAAAATCCACTAATCACCACCTGAAATGATCCTCAGAGGAAACCCTACTAGAATATCAAAGCTAAATTCCAAAACCCCCATGTTAATGAGAAAATATTATGAGTGACAAAAAACATAATACTTTAAATATAATGGAACCACAATTAGAATTACACAAGAGCTAACAATAGCTGCCTTAAAAGACCACTAGTCTTGGAACACCATATATTAAAGAGCAAAAGACCTAGGGTTATGGCTGAAAATGTTATACCCAGCAAAGTTAAGTATAATCCTAAATGGAATAAAAAGGCTATTCAATGAGTTGATGGACTTTCAGGGTTTAATCTCAAAAAGACCAAAATTAAAGACATGGAGGGGAGGGGCAGAGCCAAGATGGTGGAGTAGAAGCAAAAACTTGGTGTGAGCTCTTCTCCAAGCACTTCCAATACATGTAAAAAAATGACTCTAAACAAACTTTAGAGCTACAGAACCCACAAAGAGACAGAGAGAAACAAATATCCCACTGAAGGCAGCCTGGCAGGCCAACAGGAAAGATTTCTCACAGCATGATGGGAGCTGAGAGCAGACCTGCAGGAACTGCGCAGTGCCAGCCCCAGGGCAGCCTTCAGGAGAGTGAACCACTAGCAACTATGGTGATTTCCAGACTCTTCAACCCATAAACACCAAAGACAAAGTTAAATAAAGGGCACTGTGGGACTCTGTTTGAGCAGGAGTGGATGGAAGAGTGTGGTCCAGCCCCTACTCCCCAGGTAAGAAGGGGCAAAGTGATGGCAGCTGCAGCTGCTGTCATGCAGCTGCTTGCAGAGCTCCTGGCCTGCAGATCATATGGGGACCAAGCAACCATTTATAGGGTAAATGCTCTTTCTTTGACCTGCTTGGATCTGGATCATGGTCTCAGGTGGTGGTTCTGGGGTGTGTAGCTAGTGAGCCAGAGCTTATGGAGGCTGTAGAGAGGGCACCCTCCTGATAGCTCTGGCAGCTATGAAAACCTCACCAATTTGGGACAAAGCTTCCATTCTGGAAGCAGAGTTCTATCTGGCAAAGAGCCCAAAAGTCAAGTAATTGGCTGAAAATATCAGTAAGCAAAGGAAACATAAACAGACTATAGAATCCTTTGGGGGGAAGGGCAAAAATGATCAAAGCATGGTAGGAGGAAGACAATGAAGTCATAACTCCTGCATCAAAAGCCTTCAAGATAAATATTAACTGGTTACAGGATATGAAAGAGCTCAAGAAGGATTTTGAAAATAAAATAAGAGAAGTGGAGGAAAATTGGGAAGAGAAATGAGAATGACGCAAAAAAATAATGAAAAGCAAGTCAACAGCCTGCTGAAGGAGACCCAAAAATACACTGAAGAAAATAACACCTTAAAAAATAGACTAACTCAAATAGCAAAAGAGGCCCAAAAAGCCAGTGAGGAGAACAATGCCTTAAAAAGCTAAATTGGTCATATGGAAAAAGAATTTCAAAAGCTCACTGAAGAAAATAACTCCTTCAAAATTAAATTGTACAAATTGAAAGCTAATGACTTTATGGGAAATCAAAATAATATAAAACAGATGCAAAAGAATGAAAAAAATAGAAGACAATGTGAAATACCTCATTTGAAAAAAAAAACACTGACCTGGAAAATAGATCCAGGAGAGATAATTTAAAAATTATTGGACTCCCTGAAAGCCATGATCAAAAAAAGAGCCTAGACATCATCTTTCAAGAAACTATAAAGCAAAATTGCCCTGATATTTTACAAACAGAGAGCAAAATAGGAATTGAACGAATTCAAAGATCACCTCTTGAAAATGATCCCCAAAAGAAAACTCCTTGGGAATTGTATAGCCTAATGCCAGACTTCCCAGGTCAAGGAGAAAATATTACAAGCAGACAGGAAGGAACACTTTGAGTATTGTGGAAATACAATAGGGATAACACAAGACCTAGCAGCTTCTACATTAAGGGATAGAAGGGCTTGATAATGATATTCCAGAGGTCAAAGGAGCTAGGACCAAAACCAAAAATCAACTACCCAGCAAAACTGAGTATAATGCTACAGGCGAAAATATGGTCATTTAATGAAATAGAGGATTTTCAAGCATTCTTGAGGAAAAACAAGAGCTGAACAGAAAATTTGACTTTCAAATACAAGAAGCAAGAGAAGCATGATAAAGTAAAAAGGAAAAAGAAATCATAAGGAACTTATTAAAGTTGATCTATTTGCATTCCTACATGGAAAAATGATAATTGTAACTCATAAGATTTTCTCAGTATGAGGATACCTGAAGGAAACACACACACATATGTATGTATGTATGCTTGTATATATAGGTATATGAATGTGTACGTGTATATGTATATGTATGTGTATATATATATGTATAGGAGGGTGTATTTGTATAAAATATATATGTGAGTGTAGGCATATGTATGTACATGTATGCATAGACAGAGGTCACAGATAAGTTGAATATGAAGGGATGATATTTAAAAAATAAAATTAAGAGGTGAGAGAGGAATTTATTTGGAGAAAGAGAAAGGGAGATATAAATTAGGGTAAATTATCTCACATAAAAGAGGCAAGAGAAAGCTGTTACAATGGAGGGGAAGAGCAGGAAGGTGAAAAGGAATGGGACAACATGATTCTGAATTTGGCTTAAGGAGGCAATAACATACATACTCAATTGGGTATCTTATCCTGCAGGAAAATAAGGGGGTAGGGAATAAGAGGGGGGATGATAGAAGAGAGGGCAGATTGGGGGAGATGGTAGTCAGAAGGAAACATTTTTGAAATATACTAGGGTAAAAGGAAAACATAGAATAAGTAAGGGGCAGGATAGGATGGAGGGAAATATAGTTAGTCTTTCACAATATAACTGATATGGAAATGTTTTCCATAACTACACATGTACAACCTATATTGGATTGCTTATCTTCCCAGTGGGGGTGGGTGAAGAGGGAAGAAGGGAAAGAATCTGCAACTCAAAGTTTTAAAAACAAATGTTAAAAAAAATTTTACATGCAACTGGGAAATAAGATATACAGGCACTGGGGTATAGAAATCAATCTTGCCCTACTAGAAATTTAGGGGGTGACAGGGGAGGATATAAGAGAGAACAACCTGGAGGAAGAGGTATTCAGTAGGCTTGCTATTTTGGAGTGGGAGTAGGGCAAAGATAGGGAGAAGAAATGGTAACTGAAAATCCTGTGGAAATGAATGCTGAAAGCTAAAAATAAATTTTTAAAAGACCAAAATTATGGAGAAAGTTTGACATCTGAGATCCAAGACTTATAAGGTAACATCAAAGGCTAATTACAAGGGACTCAATAAGGACAAATTGTTTTCTAGAATGACTCTTAGTCAATTATTATTTAGAGTTCCTGTTCCCAAACATAATACTCTTTTCATAATAAGAACTAGCTTGGAGTGAATAAGGCTTCTCACAAAGACCTACCATTAAGGTCTATTGCCATGTGCATCAGGTGTCCCTATCCAGTGCTGAGGATTTCTCTGCTATTTTAATGCTTGGTGCTGTTACTTGTACCTTCTAGATGAAAACAAGAACACTAGCATTTCCCCTTACTTTAATGTGATACAGAGACTATAATAATGGAGGAAGATAATTATGGAGAGTAATCAACTAATGTCTGATTTCATCAAATCCAACAGGTTTATAAATCTTCCTTATTGTCTAGTGATCAAAATTTTAATGCATATTGCTGACCATTTGGATTTTTTAAAGATTTTAAGCTAAAAACAAAGAATGTCCTGAGCTAATCGTCTTAGCTTCCAGTTGCCACAGGGTCAGAAAGTCCCTTGGCTGTTTCTCTACCTCTAAATTGAGAAAGAGACTGCAGAGCAGAAATAGGAATCATCAGAGAAGCTCACACCTTGAATACCCAAAATAAGTGGCCACAGAAATGGTAAAGGAGAATCATTTCTACCCAATTCTAAATAAGGGGGGAGAAAATATTCCTTAGCCAAATGCCCCTCAACAGCAACATCCTCTAGGAAACAGTCACATTACCTGCCAAGGTTGAGGTGCCACACCTTTAAAACTTTTTTTGGATCCTATTCCTGATCTTCCCAGGAACATTTCATGGATGGCCCAAGCTACCGCATAGACACCATTGTAGACAGTAAAACTTGGGCCAGATGTGGATATGTCAAAATGCTGCACATGTAGAGTCTCCAAGGAGGCATTAGGTGAACATTTCTCTGGTTCCAGTTCTGTGGGTCCATCTTGGCATTGGAAAACTGTATGCCAGAAAGACTTAAGTAAAACATCTTCTGGATATTTAGAAGGGGTAACTGTCCTGAGAAAAGTTTTGAAGCCAGGAATCTCAAGTGCCTGATATGAAAATGTTAAAGCCCCATTAAAAAAAAGCCCCTGATAGTTCTTAGGTCCTATAGTAATATCCAAATGAGATGAGATGATCCATACTTTCCCTGTGATATGAAAAATGGGTAATGAATATCTAAAGATCATTAGTGAATCTGCATCACCATGTATCACAATCACTTTGGCTGATGATTCTATAATGCTGGGCACAGAATTCTCACGTGCCTCAGCATGGCGTCTCTCACTGACAGGGATCTTCTCTGTGAAGGCCACACAGATTTTTATCCTGGCCATTTCTCTTCTCACATCATCAAGAAATTTCTCACCTCTCATATCATCTGGAGCAATCAGTCCCACCCAATTCCAGCTAAAATGACATTAACTGGGCAATCCCCACTGGGAGATAAGAGTCCTGGGGTGACATCAGGTAAAGAGAAGGAAAATAGACCTTTTCACTCAGGCTCAGATCAAAGGGTCCATAGACAATCTGAAGTAGAAAAAAATGGGAGTCATACTGAAATTCTATCAAGTAATAGTGAAGAAACAGAGAAACAACACATAATAATTAGCTAATTAATCCATCTTCCTTAGAAAGATGTTGAGTATCAGAAGTGATGAGGGAGACAGTACTGGGTATGGAACCATCAGATCTTGACTGTGTGACCTTGGGCAAGATCTGTGTCAGTCATTCAGTAAATAAACATGCCTATTCCATGGCAGGTGCTTTGTTAAGTGAGGGTGATACAAAGAAAAGGAAAGCCACCTTGGGATCTCAAGAACGTGCAGTCTAATAAGGGCAACAATGGGCAATAACTGTGTACAAATAAGAGATGTGTGAGAAATAAGAAATAATCAACAGATTAAGAAGGATCAGGCAAGGTTTCATGTGATATTTTTGCTGGGACTTTGAGGAAGCCAGGAATAGGTATGAATGAGGTCTGAGATTATTCCAGGCATAAGGGTCAGTTAGAAAAAATGCCTGGAATTAGGAAACGGCATTTCTTTTTCCAGAACAAGGAGGGCAGTATCACTTGTTTCCAGGATACACTGGGTGGGGTTTAGGGTAAAAAGGGAAGGGAAGGGAAAGGAAGTTTAGGTAAGAAGACTGGAAAGATGGGGGCAGGGCTCCCATGTCATAAATGGGATTGAAAACCTAACAGATGCTTTTCTACCTCATATTGGAAGTGAGAGGTGAGAGGAAGACACTGCAGTTTACTGAGCCAGGGGTGACAGTCATACCTGTGCTTTAGAAATATATGAAGTGGAATGGAAAGAGATATGTGACAGGGTAACCAATCAGTATTGGCAAAATTCCAACTATTGCTTTAGTCCTTAAATAAGGTAATGAAAACCTTCACCAGGATGATGAGAATGTCAGAAGAGAGGAGGTTATTAACGTGAAGCTGATAGGCCTTGGTAATTTATTGAATATGGCGAGGGTGAGGGGTTAAGAGTTTAAGGAATTAAGAATGACAATGAGGTTTCTAGCCTGAGAAAATGGAAAAATAGTAATAAGTTCAATAGCAATAGGGAACTTAGGAAGGGGGAGGGGTTTTTGGGGTGGCAGATAATGTGTTCAGATTTGGACATGTTGAGTTTAACATGCCTATATGACACCCATTTCCAGATGTCTAATAAGCAGTTGAAGATATAAAACTAGAGGTTAGTAGAAAGGTTAGAGGTGGATACATGGATTATAGAATCAACAGAATAAATTTGAAAATTAAATTTATGAGGGGTGATGAGGCCATCAACTTAAATAGCATAGATGGAGAAGAAGAGGGCCCAACACAGAACCCTTTGGGACTCACAAAGTTGGGTTAGCTGGCGTGACCTGGATGAAAATAAAGCAAAAGTGAATAAAAAAGCAGTCATCTATGTAGAAGGATAATCAGAAGAGAGTAACTTCAGGAAAATGTAGAGAGGGAAGTATTGAAAAGAGGATGACTAACAATTTCTTTTTTGTTTGTTTTTGTATTTTTAATCAATCAATAAATTAATATATTTTTAGTTTTCACCATTTATTTCCACAAGATTTCGAGTTCCTTTTTTTCTTCCCATCTCTCCTCTCATCCCATCTGGAGATGGCTCGAATTCTGATTATCCCTTCTCCCAGTCTGCCTTCCCTTCTATCACTGCCCTCTCTTATTCTTTTCCCCCTTACTTTCTTATAGGGCTATATAGATTTCCTTTTTTTTCTTTTTGCAGGGGGGAGGGCAGGGCAATTGGGGTTAAGTGATTGTGCAACGTCACATGGCTAATACTTGTTAAGTGTCTGAGGCCATATTTGAACTCAAGCCCTCCTGAATCCAGGACCAGTGCTCTATTCACTGATCCACCTAGCTGCCCCTGCAAGATAGATTTCTATGCCACATTGCCTGTATATCTTATTTCCCAGTTGCATGTAAAAACCATTTTTAGCATTTGTTTTTAAAACTTTGAGTTCCAAATTCTCTCCCTTCTTCCCTTCCCAACCACCCTCATTGAGAAGGCAAGCATTTCAATACAGGTTAAAGATGTGCAGTTATGCAAAACACTTCAATA